>JAEQBH010000398.1:1200000-1800000 GCA_016808115.1 Tetrastigma voinierianum
CCACTTGGTTTCGAGACAACCAATCCATCCCTAATATCACATCAAACTCTCTGAATGATAACTCAATTAAGTCTCCCGGAAATTCATACTCTTGTATTTTGATGGGACAATCTATGTAGACTCTATTCACAATGACATTATGCCCTAGCAGATTTGTCACCAAGATATCATAGTCGGTTTCATTCTTCTAAGAACTACCCAAACCTCGAATAAGTACAAACATAGGAATGGGTTGATCCTGGATCTATCAATGCATGTACAATAGTCTCAAAGATATGAAAATTACCAACTATTACATCCGGGGCATCTTTATCTTCAATTGCCTTCATTACATATGCCCTGGATAGAGCATAGGCATCTGATTCGTGCCATAGTAGAGTGATCCAAAATCAACAAAATTTGTATCCTAAATTCGTCCTACTACCGTAGCAAAACTACTACAGTATAGTGGTCTAGGGTCGAACACAGGGATGGGTTTTCTTCGTACAAATGATTTAAGTGAAGTCAAAAATGGTGACTTTGCTCGATTTTCGTGTTTGGTAAAAACAGGGGTCAGGGTTTGCAACTGAAAATAAAATGAGTTAAAAATAAGTAAAGAATCTTGAAGACAATAATTGTTTAGGTCCCAAGGCACCGAGAGGTCCCTAGTTCATTTCAGATTGGGAGGATGACATATAGTCATCTCCGAATCGTATCTTCATTTAGCTTTAAAAACTAAACCCTAATAATTTTCCTTTTGATAGAAAGCATTTATTCAGCATTTATGGTTCCTACAGTGAAAATATATCACCTTGACCCATCCTACAATGACTCGTAGAGGGCAACTAATGAATCTCAGTGGATCTAATAATAAGCATCCACTCAACCCTAAAAGATTACCAAGTATTGATGAAAGAGGATACATCAAAAGTGAAAATATAACCCCTTAACCTACCTCCAGTGGCTTGTAAAGAGCAACTGATGGATATCGCATCTAAAGCTAAGAATACACCGAATCCTAAAAAGCTTGCCAAGTATTGGCCAAAGAAAGTACATCAAAAAGCTTTAAACCTAGAGTTAAAAATTTGGGAACCAAAATGTCAAAACCTGCTGCGTGAAAAAACAGGGGAACCACCAAGAAATTTTCGTGATCTCAGATCAAAGAACCTTCCACTTCAAGGAGGAAAGGGTTTTAGCTGCTCATCCTCCAAGTTGTCATCCTTGGAAGGTGTCTGGCAACCAAGAAAGTGAGAGAAAGAGGAGAGAGAAGAGAGAAAACGAGGGCCAAAAACAGGGGCCCGTATATTTCCTTCGAAAAGCAAAAACTTAGGTCAATAGTGTATTACAATGGCTTATATAGCCTCACAAACATGTGAAATACCAAAATAACCAAACTAGTATAATTATAGTGAGGGTAGAGATGAGAAAAACAAAAAAACGGAGTCGTTTGGATCACAAAACAAGATGTGCACTTTCGTTACGCACGCACTTTCGCCATGATAATAAAATTCAGCTATAAATGAAAATTAAAACTTTCGCTATGTACGCATTCTTTACTATGATAGCTTAAAATTCCAAATAGTAGCGAAATTTTCGCACTGCTCAAGACTGCCTAATCAAGCCCCCCGCTACTATTCCCTCCGCACTATTCCATTTCTTCGTTTGATATTCTTCATTCTCAGCTTGTCGAATTGATAGAAAACCATATGAAATCTATGGAAATCAACCCGACTTTGTTATGATTGACGACACGGCGATCTGGGCTTCCACCCTGCAAAAACTACAAAAACAGCCCCGAATGCGATCAGAAGTACAATAGGGACCCGAACATGTCAATTGGTTAATTATAACACTAGTACACAAAAAGAGCTCAAACCTATTAAAAATGGTGGTCTAAAAATAAGCACTTTTTGGGCACTAATCAGCATCCTATCTTCCTATGGTCTATGTCGCTGGTTCCCTGGGCAGAATTTCTATGATCCAATACTCTTGTTGTCCTGTTGCTCTTCTATACGTTGAAACCAGGACCCAGCCAAAGCCTCTCTCTCTCTCCTCTCTCTCTCCTCCTCCTTTCTCTCGTGGAAAGAAACGAGCTCTAAGACAATCTTCACCAGGCTCATTAGGATCCACAAACCAAACAAGCACCTCACACCCTAACACCTCCTTTATGTTTCCTCCCACAATGTGTGCAATAAGGAGGAGTCAAGTCCGATGAACCTCCCCGTACTAGCAACCGATGGTGCTCGGTGAAGTAGCTCATACCTATCGGCCCGAGCCGGTCCCTAAGCTTATGGGGCCGATTAGGAACCCCGTTGTCCTCTTAAATTTCTTATTTTCCGTGTCGATAAGAACTCTGACGACTGTGGTTTTCTTACTCCCGTCTTCTTTCTTTTCTATCACTCTTCTCTTTTACCCTTTCAACATTCAACGCACATGTCACAATCTTAGTGTAACGCCCCAAAAATATCCTAGAATTTTTATAATAATTTTATTATATATTCTCGGGCATGAATCAGCCAAACTCTGGGTTTTTTCGAAATTTGATAAATTGATAAATCAGGAAATAAATTGAGTGTGAGCATATGATCAACATTATATGCTAAATCGAAAGTGATTGAACCCATAAATAACCCAAGTGAAAAGGGCGTATGGAAATTTGTAAAATGAGGACTCAAGTGGTCAATTGTTATAAAGAATAAATGTCTAAGTGAATTTATGATAAAATGAATGGCCAAAGTGTAATAATAAGAGACTAAATGGAAAATTGATTTATTTGTACAAACAAGGCCTTATGAAGATTAAGTGATTTTAAGACCAAAAAGGTAGAAAATGAGAATGATAATAAATGTGTAGGCCAAATTAAGGCCTTACACTTAAATGCTTTAAAAGACTAAAAGTATCTCTGATGCTCATTGAGCACATCACATTGGGAGATAAGAGAGGAAAAAGGAGAAGAAAAGCTATACAAAAGAGATCAAGTTTCGTCAAGCCGTTTACCTCTTGCTCCTAAGAGATCAAACAACTTGGAAGAGAAGATTTGAAGAGGCTATGTAAGAAAATCAAACCCTAACCTCTCATATTTTCAGGATTTTCGATCAGGAAAAGCCTAATCAGTAAAGGGATTTCTTCTGATCCAACCCACTTTGAGTTGTCTAAGCCGGATTCCGGCAGGATGAGATCTATGAGTTTCTGTGAGGAAGAAATGTTGATTATCAGGGGTGAAAATTGGTGAAAACCGCCATTTCAGACGAGCCCCAGACGGTGACCACGAATGGGTACCTGCAGACTCCATGGCATTTTGGCATGTAAGAGAAGTGGCACTCTGCATTCATCGGCTTCCAACAACCAAAATTTTGCATATTTTTGCATTTTTAAGTCCCCAGATCAGATCCTCGATTGTTTAGTGGACCCTAAGAAATGATTAACGCAGGGTTCAAATAAGGATAGAACTATGAAAATATACCGCATCTTGTCAGCTGATGAGTGCCTAAAACACTCATATTATACTCGCGCGCCTTCCATTTTCCGCTTATTTTAGAGTAATTCATTATATAGTTTTGTGGACTAGAATACCGATTTGATGTCCTATAGAATGCAGGAGCATCGGGCGAAAAGAGCAGCCAGCCAGTGAGCGGTGATTTCGAGCAAATGGAACAAGGCGATTAGTATTCCAGCCACGGCCGCGACGCCCCCACATCGGCGACGCCTCCACGCCGTGACGCAGCCACGCATCCACGTCGCGATCGCCACCGAGATCCGCACCCCATCATTTAAAGTACTAAGGATCTCGTAAAAGGGGTATCGGAAGCTGCATTTAACTAAGGCACTCCAATTCCAGAGCAGAGTGACACAGACTTCGAGGACGTGCCCGGGATTTGACGGTCTTTGATTGTTTGGATATTTTCGGATAGGAGAATAATGTTTTTACTAGTAAACATTTTCTTCTTTTCATTCATGATGTTCTAGATTTATTCCTAGGGTTATATTGAACCTTGTCATATGTTCATGGATTAAAGGTCAAACTTTTTATATTATCTCAGCTTATTTCAATATGTTGTAACTATTCTATGCCTAAGTGATTTAATCACGTATGTTGATAACCGCCAACATTGGCATAATTAAGACCGAGATCCGAGGATCTCGAGATGAGGGTATTCGTGATTCGGTAGAGTAGACTTTGGGCTGATTCGTAAATAGATATTCGAACCTCGAAGGTGGCAATCGGGTTGGGACATTAATGCATTTCACACGAGTCGGATGAGATATACCCGATTCTATTCGCGAGATAGGCTGGATATGCCTCGAGAGAGGATACTGTAGAAAAGCATCACTCGCCATTGACATATTGTAAATATACTGAATAATAACATATATAGAAGATTAATCCATTGAACGCGACAAGGGAGTATATAACCCTAGGCTTCAAAACCAAGACTTTAATCGAATCAATACTTAGGTAATCTTTACATATTTGAATTCTCTTCTAGAGTCATCTTTCGCATATTATCTAAAAAGCGAACCTTGTGAGTCAATACACTGCCCCCGTGGATCGATATCTCGTATTCACGAAAGTACACTATACTACTTGGGGCGACGCGTGCACTTGCGCATATAGGCTTATATTTTATACACCGCGTTTTCCGCCTTTCAAGTTTTTGGCGCCGTTGCCGGGGACAGGATTGAATTGATATAAAGAATTAAGCAAATAGATATTACTCTGAAATTTTCTTTACTTTGTTTATATTTTTACAAGTGTCGGTAATTTGGTTTTGTTGTGTGTTATTGCAAGATAGGTTTCAAGAAGGCATGCGACATCGAGGATCAAAATAACCAACACTGCTTCGATCCCGAGCAGAAGATTTCAGACAAATCAAGGCCGAGAACAGAGAACATAACAGATTAGAAATCCAATAATCATGGAAAACACTGAAGAGCAAAATCTTGGCATTGAACAGACTGAACCACAGAGAGGCCGAAATGGGAATCATGGAAGGAATCAGCACCTGCACCGCTTATCCAAATTGGGACGACTTTCATGCCATTAGATGAGTTCGTATTACCACCAACTCGTTGTTCGTGAGAAGCCATTGGGGACGCATCACCTATTCAAGCAAACAATTTCGACTGAAGTCACACAAGACAAGATGTTTAACATCTTGTTCCATGGACTACCCCCATGAGAACCCGAACATGCATTTGACTAACTTCCTCGGTTTGCGATACTATCAAATACAACGGAGCGTAAGAAGCTCTAAGGTTACGGCTTGTTCCCACTTTCACTGGGATAGGGCCAAACACTGCCAACTGGGCCAACCACCGCATTCCATTACTACATGGAATGATTTGGTAAAATTCAGACCAAGTTCTCTAATCGGCCGAAAATCAAGCACAACCGGTGCAAGAAATCAATACGCTCAGACAACTCAAGTGGAGAACCCGCGCAGGCATGGGACGATTTCACGAATTATCGGAAGTGTCCACACCACCGGTCGACCAGATGGATGCAAGTCCACACCTCTATAATGGTCCGAGAAATGCAACCCGAACAATGATCGATGCTTCACCGGAGGAGCACCGATGAAGAAAACCACACAGCTTATGAAATCTTAGAAGATGCTGCGACCAACACTAATCAGTGGCCTAGAGAGAAGGCTACACCAGTAAGCACGGTGGGTGGCACAGATAACGAGGTCCTCAACAATCTGGTGAATCATGTGGCACAAATTCGACTAAACAGCTTAGTCAGACAAAGAAGGAACCGCGAACGTAATCCAATCCAACCCATGGAGTTATGTGAATTCCAGATGGACAAGACAACAACACGGAATGTCACAAAGAAATCCTACGCAGGAGCAAGCCCAAGACGTGTCCAGTTTAATCGTGAATCAATCACAACAAGAAGGGACCGTATGGGGAAACAATATCGACCGTAATCGTATTGGCGCGGCAGAACAATCGTAAACTTAATAGTCGAACAATCAAGGGGATACGGGTGGCGGTAATCAGAACAATATGCCATATCGAATCGAAATAGTGAACCAACCTCGAGAAAGTTGATTTAGAACAAGTTTCTTGCACAGATGTTAACTTCCCACTCATTTTATGAATGAAACCAAGGCCAACACAAATATAAACCCAGCCGATAACCACGTCACCAAAGATGTTCAGTCGATCACCCTCCAGCTAATGTAAAATTTTAACATTATCATCTTCTCCATTTATAATTCGAGGTAAACCTAAGAAGAGATGGGAATGGAGTATGTTAAAGGGGCCAGCCGAGAAGTGGAAAGAATTAAAATGTAGTCGCTACAACCCCGCCTGAGAATGCTAGATCGAGGCGCCAATCATCCGTAGCAAAAGATGATGCGAGTAAAGAATGAGCCTCAAGAGAAATGGGCCATCGCAGAACTCTCAAGAAGTACAGTATACTCAGCTTCCCACCTTGCGCCTCAAGAAGCATAAACTGGATAAGCAATTCACGAAATTATGGATGTGTTCAAAAGTCATGATATCATCCCATTTGGTTAACACGCCCCAGAGCGTATGCCCATTTATGTAAAATTCATGAAAGACATCTTATCCCATAAGAGACGATTATCCGATTTCAAACAAAGGAACTTAATCGAGGAATGCACACATCCTTCGCAGGAAGTCGCCACGTAGTTTAAGGACCTGTGCAAGCCACCATCTCTCACAACGGAAATGTATTTTGGAAAGAGCACTCATGTGATTTGGGTGCCAGATTAATCTTTATGCTCTCATCCATTTTCAAGCGCTTGGGGATTAGAGAAGCCCGCCTCGATCATAAATACTCTTCTCACTTTGCGTATTGCATCTTTGAAGCATCCGAGGGATAATAGAAGATACCTCAGTAAAGGTCGACAAATTTATCTTCTCCCAGCATTTCATTGTTTTATTACGAGGAAGATAAAGAAATACCAATAATCTTGGGGAAGACCATTTCTTGCAACTCCAAGTGTGGCAATGATTGACGTATTGTGCGCTTAACCCAAACCGAGTACAAGAAGAGAAGTGAAGTTCAACGTGGTTTGATGCAGCAAGACACCCACAAAGTGATACTCGGGCTTCACGGTCGAAATGGTTGAGGGGCTATAGTTGTCTAGCCAAAGTGGTCTCAATCGGACCTTCGAGACCAGCCAAGGAGAATGAGGTCCGAGAACCCTGAGCGTAAGAGTGGCAGTAAGAATACACAATGGATGGACTTCTTTTGACATTAATAGACAATATCAATCAATGGCGAGTTAAACGCCTGGCCCCGATCGGGACATAACCACCAAAAATGGAACAAAACCTCTACCTAGCCATTTGAAGTATGCTGCATACCTTGGGGTAGAATCTACACTACCCGTGACTAGCTTCAGCATTCGACCGAACTAGAGGAAAGAGAAGTTATTCAGGGTCCCGAGATCACAAACATGCACTGGATGGTCTCTATCGACCTAAGTGGATTCGTCCTTCATGTGCATGCATCGTATTTTACTAGAAGAGGGACACACTGGAAGCACATAGAAGGTTGGCCACAATCCGACAATGAAGCAGGTCGTCAGGAAGAAGTTAAATGGCTAGACACTGGGGTACTTATCCCATTTTATTGGCCGCACGTGGTGCCAACAGTAAAGGCCATTGAATGAGTAGAACAATCATTAATGGGACTGAAACAACATCTTTACTGCCATCAAGTAACAAGCACGGGTGAGGATTTGTATTGGATTATCTGGAAACAACAAGGCCACTTTAAAAGATCATTTTCCTTTTGTCGCTTCTAGATCGATGCTCGATCAGATCACAGTTGGCGACTATTATTGTTTTTGGATGGATATCTTGCCACAACCAAATCACATAGCCCCTAAGATCAGAGAAGACAACATTCATCATTCCTTATGGAACATTTGCCTTTGACCTGGGTAATGCACCGTGCAATTTTTCAATGATGTATGATGCAAGCCATATCGACACGTGAAAAGACGATCGAGATCTCGCGACTACTCAAGAATGGGAAATTCATTTGATAATCATAGAAACTTGAGATTTCCAGTATCGCATGTGAAGAGACCAACTTAGTTCACAACGGGAAAAGTGCTATTTCATGGTAATAAGAGGGAAATATTGTCCTCGACATCTGATTCAAAGAATAGTGATGAGGTAGATGGGGCTTATGATCTAAGCACTGAGAAGTTACCTCCACCCTCGTCAAGAAAAGGGATCAAGTTTTCTAGGCCACGGATTTTATAGGCGGTTCACTAAGGATTTTTCACAAATTGCAAAACCGCTGTTCAACCTACTAGTCCAATAAGGGATCCCCATTTAAGTTCGATTCACAATGTTTGCATGCATTCTCGCAGTTGAAGGATAAGTTGGTTTCTTAAACTCCCATTGTCGGGCACCGCATTGGTCTTCCGCTGAACTCATAGCGACGCCAACACTTCTCATGAATAGCAATTACAGAAACGAGAGAAAATCTTTTCAGTAATCTATTATGCCAGAACCTTGAATGATGCTCACTGAATTTATACAATTATAGAGAAAGGAGCCGTCATTACCGCGGTTTGCTTTATAAGTTCAGGCCATATTTGATTGGCAACAAAGTCGTGGTGCACACTGATCATTCCGCCATTAAGTACTTAATGACCAAGAAAGATGCAAAACCCCGACTAATTCGGTGGGTACTCTTGTTACAAGAATTTGATGTGGAAATTAAAGACAAGAAAGGCTAATTGAGAACTCAAAGGGGCGCACCATCTTTCATTCACCTGAAGGGCCGCAGATGACGTCTCCATCGAATGACGCACTTCCGCACGAGAAACTCTAAATATCGAGAAAAAGAGGCGCTTCCATTGGTTCAAGGGATTATGAATTATTTCCATAGTTAAAGTAGTCCCTCCTAATTTAACTATCGCCAGTAAAAAGAGGTTTTTCGTGACACCTTAAATATCACATTGAGGGAGCCAATTCCTTACGCACACCCATACGATCAGTCATATGAGATGTGGCAAAGTTCGAAGATGAAATGCGTAAAGCATTCTCTAAACCATTGTCACACTTTACTCCGTGGTAGGACACTTTGTGGCCGAGAACAAGCAGTTTAAGGTGCTTCAATCGTTTTTATCGGCCTTCCTTGTTTAAAGATACTCATCAATTGCTTCACTTCAGGACAAATGTCAACGAACGGGAATTATCTCTGAAAGTGACTTTAGCCACCCATGCATCCTTACTCGAGGTAGAAATCGCTTTTGATTTATGGGGATAGGATTTCATGGGACCATTTCGTATCATACAAAGAACTTGTACATCTTGTTGAAGTAGACTATGTCTCCGTGGCTGGTAGAAGCGATTCATACACGCACCAATGATGCCAAGGTCAGGGCTCCACCTCAAAGAATATATTCTCACACGTTTTGGAACCTCGAGTCTGATCACGCATAATGGTACCTATTTCGCACAAGGTAATTGATAAGGTTTTGCAAAAGTATGGGGTACCGCCATTCGACATCACTTGCATACCACCCACTCAAATGGACAAGGTAGGTATCAAATCGAGAAATCAAATACATTCCTCGGTAGGAGACGCTTAACGGCTCGGCAGTGATCGGGTCTAAAAGACGGACGATGCACCAAACTGCACAACACGGCAAAACTCCTTGGGTATGTCACCGCTCGTAATCAAGCGAGTGGTAAAGCGCGGTCATCTTCAAAGGAATTGGGAGCATCGAGCCTATCGGGCCACCGACGCTAAACATGGATAAGACATCAATGGGCGAAACGACTACTCCAACTCGCGAACCGATGAATTCGTAAACTAAGCTTATGAAAACGCTCGCATTTATAAGGAAAAAGACTAAAGTCTGGCACCGACAAACACATCACTGCAGCGAGTTCACAAATGACAACAAGTTCTTCTATTCAATTCCCGCCTGTGCTTTTTCCTGTGGAAATCAAGTCTCGATGGTCCTGACTTTCATTGCAACCCAAGGTCTTTCACACGGTAAAGCGCGGCTGTCGATCCCTGAGAAAGGGCACATTTATTAGCCACCACTCAACGACAGTTTCCTCGACATGTGGAGGCGAGCTTCACGTATGCTAAATAATTTTCTTTCGACAAAGAATGCATACAAGATGTCGTAAGCGATCATAGGAGTTCGGGTTCCCGAAATAATATCAACTCAGTGGTCAGCGAGCCAATCCACACAACATAGCGCTCTCGGGAGGCAACCCAAAGTGTCTAAACTTTTCCTTTTCTTGGCCCACTTCATTGTTTATTTTCGCAATATGGGTTTCTAGCTTTCCGTAACTGTGTTTCTACTGATTTGTTTAATTTCGTAACCTCGCGAATGCAGCTAGTGGGAGGATTCGGCTCAAGAGGTCTGGCTCACGCCCGATTCCCTATCCGACCCGATAGAGAACCCGAACCGGTTCTCGGTGCGAAAAACCACACCGGCTTTTTTTTTTTTTTTTTTTATACAAACAATATTTTTCATAACCAACAATCATTTACATTTACTAATGAACTACCACCGGAGTGGTATCCGTTAAAATTTATACACATTTATTAAGTCCCATTTCTTATACAATACACATACATATTTCTCCAATACAAACATCGAGATCGCGTGAACGGTCAGGAGCACTCATCTCCCTCTCGAGGACGGCCCTGCATCGCCTGTGGGAACAAACCTCATTCCTCTTTATTCTCTCGCATCTACACCATTGAACACCAAGTGCTGTTTTTACGCCTGGGTGAACATATAGACAGTAACGACCAATAACAATAATCGCCGTCACTATCTTTTTACATATACTTTTCCTTATGCAATTAACGAAGCCTATTGTTATGTGACTTCTAACTCATATCATAGTATACATGTAGATTTTATCCTTTTTATATTCCATATCATTTCACTATCGTATCATTAATCCATGTATTACGCCTTTACAAGCTCTTTCCCCAATTCACCTTCTTACATGTATGGCATGTCGATCATATTCAACAACTTATACATTCATAATGGAAAAAATCAACATATCAAAGTCATAACAAATGCATACGGTCAAAATCAAACTAATACCAATACATATTAGACTCTTATCATTATCACTACCGTAGTTTTCATAATCAACTCCCTTTAGAAATTACATTTCATGATCTCGATGCCCGTAAATCCTTTGGCTTCGCTTTATTTAATTTTCATTTTCAAAGTGTCAGACCTCGAATCCCCTCATTTGACCCTGCCATGATTCAAGTCGGAGCCCTGGCTATCTCGGGACGTTTTTAATCAAAAACATTTATTCGGGCCTTATTAAATTTTATTAAAAGTGTCGCGACCAATCCTCGACTTGACCTCGGGGTTGGCGGATCCAAGTCGGAGCCCTGCTTACCCGACGTTTTCAATCAAAAACATTTATTTCGCCTTATTAAATTTTTATTTTCAAAAGTGTCGCTAATCTCAATCCCCGACTCGACCCTGGCCTGCTGATCCAATGTGGAGTCCTGCTTTACTCGACATTTTCAATTATCTTCCAAACATGTTGTTTATGTTATTCTATTCTCGCATCTTTTAATTGCTAAAGCACTTCTTTCTGCAAGTAACCTACGACCATTTACAAAATTCAAGAGACTATAATCTCACACTTAATAACATGCATTACAAAATAAATGCCATTTTTATCCACATAACCCATGCTATTAATTTTCGGCATTGCTTTCAATATACAAATCATTTACCATATCATATCATGCACTTCACGCAACAATTCATTTCACAATCCAATTTCCATGAGATTTGCCATTACATTACAAAATCCTATTTACACTCTCGGTATTGCTCGGTTATTTCACTTCGACCATTTAATCACATCGACCTTGATTCGCTTAATGAATCCCACTTTATCATCATTCTGAATGTGCCCACACATTTTACAATTGTCCCCGGTCACGATCGACGTCGCTTAAGTGCACTCGACATGTGGTATTATTTTTATTCTGCTCTCCCATCATGACTGGATGTCGCTTTGCGCATCCCGACGCGGTATCACTATTCTGGTTTCCATCATGACGGATGTCGCTTGCGCATCCCGACACGCGTGGTATCACTCTGCTCGGGTTTCTCCCATCATGACGATGCCGCTTTAGCGGCAATCCCCGGCGCACGTGGTAACAATTATTCTGCCTCCATCACGACGGATGTCGCTTTGCGCACCCCGACACGTGGTATCACTTATCTCTGCTCCTCCCATCATGACGACGTCGTTGCGCATCCTCGCACACGCGGTATCAATTATTCGGTTTCCATCATGACGATCGTTGCGCACCTCGATTACTTGCATTACTTATTAGGGTTCTCCCATCATGACGATGTCGCTTTTGCGCAGACCCATGTGGTATCAATTATTCTTCGGTTCTCCTATCATGACGGATGTCGCTTTTGGCGCATCTCGACATCGCAGGTATCACTTTATTCGGTTTCTTCCGATCGCGACGGATGTCGCTTGCGCATCCCCGACACGCGGGTATCAATTATTCGTTCTCCCATCATGACGGATGTCGCTTCGCGCACCCCGACACGCGGTACATTTATTGTGGTTCTCCCATCATGACGATGTCGCTTGGCGCATCCCGGCTGGTGGTATCAATTAAAATGTCATATGCCATCATGACGGATCCGGGCTTGGCAGAACTCGCCGGCAGATATTTCTCTCAATGCCATATGCCATCATGACGGATGCCAATTGGTGTATCCCGCCAAGTGGGACACAAAAATTTCTGGGCGCCTTTGGTGACGATGCCGATTATGCATCCCGTCAGCGGTTCATTCGATATATCAATTAATTCACATTTGCGACGCATTCGTTTAACTAATCCCGCCTTTATCATCATTCATATTCATTCTGGGCTTTCAAATATCCCATTTCACCTTTTATAATCACTTTCGTATTATCTTTCAAAGATATACTCACTCCATGTATTATCATTTCCTCATAAACTCATTCACATTTCATTCACGTATACTCATTCATGTATACTCATTCATAAATACTCATTCACGTGTTCATTCACGTATACTCATTCATGTATACTCATTCATAAATACTCATTCACATATTCATTCACGTATACTCATTCATAAATACTCATTCATAATTTCATTGACGTATACTCATTCATGTATACTTATTCATAAATACTCATTCACATATGCCTTCATGTATACTCATTCATACACTCATTCACATATTCACTCATGTATACTCATTCATGTATACTCCTATCATTTGTTATCATTTTCTGGTTATATGTGATAATAATAATATATATCACTTAACTGACATTATGTACTGCATGATATATTGCCCTCGCATGTTCACAATCATGTTTCACTCATTTTCATTTTCATTTTCCATAATCATTTCATGTTTCATGAATACATATTTACATTTTTCTATTTTCATATTTTCCTGTTTCATGCTTCCATACATATGGCAATTTCATATTTTAAGGAAGTATGATGTATGTGGGAATCACACCTCATTCATATATTCTTATTCCTCTATGCGTATCTACTTTTTTATTTAGGGGAAGTGGAATCAATCCAATCGACTCATCCAAATCCTTCAAAGTTGCGGTACCTCTACGCCAACTAGTCGGCTTACCGGGACACCCTCGGGACTGTTGGTGGGCCATCAGGCCTTCCGGGGTCTAACTCATATTTTACTCAGGTCCTTGTAATAATTTAAAAGATAAGGTGCTATGGCTCTATTCCAACTGGAATCACCCAATTCGAGCACCGGAACTCCAAGTTACGTCCAAAACAAATCTCGGATTCTCTTCTATGTTCAAAAGCTGGAACCAGAATTCATTTGCACATGGTCCCACTTTGAGTGAATTTTTTAGGCCACTTAGGATCAGAATTTCATGATTCCTTTACTGTTTAAGCTTTGTTCTCCCCTTGAAGTCTATTTTACGTGGCCACCTTGAACTCACTCAACTGGATAAGAAATGAGCAAAGATAGCCAAAATACTAAACCTGGTCGAACAGGAACCAGAACAAGTTGTGTACTGGTACAACTTAATCCCCATCAAGTGTAACTTCACAAAATGACCAAGAATTGTACCGGTAGAACTCTCAGTCTCACCGTTAGAAGACACCCGAAATGCCCAAATTGTGTGTTTTTCTTCTCCCATTTTTCCATATGTCAACCTTAATCAACTCTATACTTCATAAATACTTCAAGATCACTTCAATTTCATCTTTTGATCTCTTTTCTACTCAATTCATCATTCACTTTCATGTCTTCTCTTCAAAACTCTTCATGAATTCCTCTTCTCAAAATCATTCCAATATAGTCACAACCCATATACAAATCAAACATGATGATTACTTAGGGTTTGCTCTAAACCTCTAGCTCACCATCTGTTATTTAACATGTATCAATCATTAAGAGAAGGATTTTATACTTATCTTCAGCCATTTGTAGAGGGCTTTTTCCAACCCTACCTTCAATAAATCTTTGGTTAGAAGAAATCCTAACAAACTAGATTTGGAACTCATAAACTTTTTTAGAATCCCATACAAAATCCATGTGATCCATATTAAAATTCATATCCAAGGTTAGTTCCATACTCATGTTGGTAGTTCCATACCTTTTGGGAGCTCGCTTTTGCTTGACTCCTCATTCCCTCCTCTTTCTCTCTCCTCTCTCCTCTCTCTCCTCCTCCTTCACGTTTTTTTTTCCTCCCCAAATGAGACCAACTTTGGTCTCTTTAAAACCCATGTTTGGTTAAGGCCTTGTTTGGCCCTCCAAACCCATTTTTGCTTTAAGTTTCCTTATTTATTTTTTGTCCCAGTTCCCTTTTGCAAATTCAACTATACCATACTCTAATTCGACCCACTAATCTTTCTTCAAATCCACAACTGGCACACTAACTTGGCTGATTTGATGCTATTTATGTCCTCATGGGTAATGACCACTTTACCCTTTGTCTCTATTTTTCATTTCGGTCTCAAATTTATTTCCGAATTTTATTAGCTTATAATATACCCTAAACAAGTCCGAAAACTTCTAGGGTAGTTTTCGGGGTGTTACAGGTTCATTACAAGTCCATAAAGTCACAAGTACGAGTGGATAGGGTTTTCCTGATCAAGAGATCATCAATGTGCCCATACTTATCACTGATTCATAGATTCTCTGTCACGTCGCGACGTGCCCCCTACGCGCGACGCCATTTTATACCGCCACGCCGCGATATGGGATTTCACGTCGCGACGTCATTTTTTACATGTCTCTGTCACGTCGCGACGTGGGATTTCACGTCGCGACGTCATTTTTACATAAGTCATTACCGCCGCGACGGGGATTCCACGTTACGACGCGATTAAATCTCACTTTCATTACCGCCGCGACGCTGCCCCAACCGCTTAGCGAAGCTCTCCCGTCATCGTCAC
The DNA here is from genome assembly GCA_016808115.1 of Tetrastigma voinierianum. Taxonomy (NCBI): domain Eukaryota; kingdom Viridiplantae; phylum Streptophyta; class Magnoliopsida; order Vitales; family Vitaceae; genus Tetrastigma; species Tetrastigma voinierianum. The sequence goes on from JAEQBH010000398.1 coordinate 1,215,438, forward strand.
ACGCGGACCCGCACCGCCGCGACGCGGGTCTCCGCTTTGCCCCAAGAGCGCTCATTTCTGGCGCTTCACCTCACATAACCAACTCCTTGAAACCTTAGCCTCCCAGGCACTTGCTCTCACCGGACCTGCCGAAGCCTTTTCCCACACTGGTCGGAGGACCTACACTGTTCTACGACCACTATTGTGCCCCTACGTGTCACCCACCTTACCTAGTTCCTAGTCATTATGGCACTCCCACTGTCTATCAAGGCTCGGTCTCTAGCTTCGATTACTTTAGAGTATCTTGTACCTACGCTGGTTTAGGGGTCTATTAGGTGCTCGCTTAGGGGTCTATTAGGTCTAAAGGTAGGTAAACTCCATTTTTAGAGCTCAGTCTTCAGGCATAGTTAGTTTTCCTTTAGCACACACTAGTGCTCAGGTTTCTTTGCTGAGTCGTGAGGTGCCCACTGGGTACCACCACCACGTGTCTCCTAGTACACATGCTCCAAGAGGCAAAAATTGTCACGGTTTTAGCCCTGACCAGTTGGAGGACCGACCCACATTTCGATGCCCTCGCGGTCTGTAAATGCAGGCGTCACCGATCTGGCGCTTGGCACCATTTGCAAACCGTCGTTCGATACAGTGCGGGTTTCACCACCTCGATGATTCCTTCCCGCAAGACTATCGAGGCTAAGTGGGATGGCTTGCCTTAGGCTAACCACCTCATCCAGCCACCGATGAGCGTGGTGCGCGAGCCCCCACGCCAATCTCGCAGATCCCATGTTCCAGCAGGTCAGGTAAGGTCAAGGTATTATCGACTTCGCGCGAGCCTCCATCAATACATCGCGCCCAGAAAGATGTCCCTGAGTCACTCGATCGGTCCCACAGCACTCGACCACCCCGAGATTATACACAGACACCAATGGTCGGGTGAGTGGAGAATCAATAAGGCGGTCATGCGGTAAATTTCGCACAAGCATTTGGCCTTCATTCCCAAGGTCCGGGCATCATCATCACGTCGCTGTCTCATCTCGAACACGACGAACGTGTAAAGGATCGCCCCGGGCCGGCCGCGCTCAACTATGCCATCTTACGTGGTATAATTTTGATTGTCATGTGTTATCGAGGATGTCACTTCTCCATAACCGTGGATGCGAAGATGAACCCGACACCCCTTCCGATTCGTCAGGTGCAAACAAAATGAGGTGCCCCTGACGATTAATCGACACTCCGGGCTTCACCCAATCAAAACCATAATCGGGCTGGCCTGACACACCGTGTCCCGCAACCCGAGGGACCTTACGATTCGGGTCATGAGCTCCTTCTGACGAGGACGAGCTCTATGAGCATCGGGCTCAGCAGGATCCCCGGGCGATCCCTGGGGTGGAGGAGACACGGCGCCCCTCGGTCCCACCCACTCCACCACCATCTTAAACAGAGCCTCGGGGCTGCAGCCTCCGGCCCCCCAAACCTTGAGGACTCTGCGGTTTCCCTCACCAGCGCTGATCGCACTGGATGAGACCCGGAGCACCCATGTCTGCCTGCCAGATCTGAGGCTCTCTCCCGCACTGATTCGGCCAATCAGTCACCATTTGGCATGCAGGCGGTCATTGTGTGCCAGATTCGCCAGCCTGTCAGTTACTTGGCCCAATCATCATCACTGGCAAAGATCGGCCTCTCAGTAGCGCTCTTTCACTTCAATATTTATTATTTTCGCCTGAGATACCTGCTGGTTTCGTCGTAAGACCATGTTTAGTCGTTTGAATATGTTCTCGTTTTCAGTGTTTTAATAGACTGCTCTGAATGTTTTAAAGGCGTTTAAGCTTTACAAGCGGAGAAGTGCTTTTTTATTTTGTTCATGTTGTGTTTCTCTATTTAGTCTGGGTGTTTAGTCCAAATTATCCGAAGTCATGTGTAGTCTGCTTCATACTAGGGTAAAGTCAATCTTATATGTAATAATTCATAAGAACAGGTGCCATGTTGTACCGAGGATCACTTTTGGATCGAATTACCGATTAATACGAATGTTCAAATGTATACACTTTTAATGTCTGTAATTAGTTGAATAGATGGAAAGGGGTTAGCAACCAATCCCGAGTAGTCAAGACACCAGCCTCTCAAGAACCCTATCACACCAATAATAATTAATGACCTTCGTGAGCATGACAGCGCCGAGACTGAATTTATGACCGGTAGTCACTCAACCTCGAGACTCAACTATTTGGCGATGGGACACCCAATAAAAGAGGATCACATCGAGCCCCAAATAAAAGAGAAAATACAAAACAATAGAAAAAGTGAAAAGAAAAGACAAATGACAAAAAAATAGGTATCTCTGTGATAGCAATAAGCGAGATCATCTAATCGAATCCCGCACAACCAAGGGCCCCGTCAAAGCCTAATGCCCGAGCCAACCGGTCGAGTCATGGGACCCACCGCCCGCTACATGGGACAAGATGGATCATTCACGCAACCTAGCCTCGAGTTTGCTGAGTGCCCTGGTGAAGTCAAGGAATTTAATGCCCGTGCCTTTAACCAACCGGGTGGGGAGTCACTAATGGTTCCCGCTACGTGAACACTCTACTAAAACTTCTGGCACTAGGTTTTCTTACATTTATTTCAGTATGTAGGAAGTTTCTGTATTTCGTCGTGAATAAATCGGGTGCGTTCCTATCCTTTCTAGTTAGCTCTTCCAACAGTGAGTTGAGCTTTAAGCTCAGTGTTCTGAACCTAGGTATATAGTCGGAGGTCATTCATTATGCTACTGTGTTTTAGGGAAAGGCTATCGAAAGTACCATGGGATTTGATGCAATTAGTCACTTCTACCTATTTCAACCCAGTTTTCCGAAAAGTCGAACACTTGTATGTATTTTTAGAACTTCGAGCAACATGCTGAGTGTGAGTCACCCAATGTGATCCCCTATTTTTTTCAAGATGTGCAACATCGTTTTAGTGTTAGCTGCATTAGGTTGTGTGCGGTGTGTCTCGTTAGCCGGGCTTCTTGCTTGAGGGACAAGCAAGAAACTAAGTTTGGGGGTGTGATGAGTGCCTTAAACACTCATATTATACTCAAGGCTGGCCTTTCCATTTTTCCTTGCTTATTTTAGAGTAATTTATAGTTTTTGTGACTAGAATGCATTTGATGTCCTATAGAATGTAGGAGCATCGGGGCGAAGTGAGCAGCAAAGCAGGTGCAGATTTTGACAAATGAACAAGGCGATGAAGATTCAGCCACGTCGCGACGTCTCCACGTCGTGATGTCTCCACGTCGCGACGTCTCCACTGTCGATTAGCTCACGCTTCTTCGCTGACGTATCCACGTCGCGACGTCGCCGAGATCCGCACCCTATCATTTTTAAAGTACTAAGGATTCGTAAAAGGGGGTATCGGTGCTGCACGAATCAAGGCGCACCAATTCAGAGCAGTGACAATGCAGACTTCGAGGACATGCCTGGGATTTGACGGTCTTTGATTGTTTGGATATTTTCGGATAGGAGAATAATGTTTTTACTACTAAACATTTTCTTCTTTTCATTCATGATGTTCTAGATTTATTTCTAGGGTTATATTGAACCTGCCATGTTCAAGGGATTAAAGGTTGAACCTTTATATTATCTGGGCTTATTTCTCAATATGTTGTGTTCATTCTATGCCCATGATTTAATCAGATACATGTTCCGCCAACATCGTATACTTACAATCGAGATCCGAGATTCGAGAGATGAGGGTATTCAGATCTGCAGAGTAGACTTCTCGCTGATTTGGTAAATAATAGAGATATTCCGAACCCGCGTGCAATCAAATAGGACACGCATTTCCCTGAACACAGCCTGGATAGATATACCCGATTCTATTTCATGATAAAGGATATACCTCGAGAGGATGTACCTCGAGAAAAGATCACCTCGCCTACTGACATATCATTGTAAATATACTAAATAATAACATATATAGGGAAGATTAATCCATTGAACGTGACAAGGGAGATATAACCCCAGGCTTCAAAACCGCACTTTAATTGAATCAATATTAGGTAATCTTTACATATTTGAATTCCCTCTAGAGTTATCTTTCGTATACATTCAGTGCGTAACCCTTAAAATAATAAACTGTCCCCATGGGATCGATATCCGTACCACGAGCACATTATACTACTGGGGCTTACACGCGCACTGCGCATGATAGCGTATGATTTTGATACAATCGTGTTTTCCTCGCTCTTCACCCGCCCCTGCGAGAAAGGTGTCCCGTCTCAAGGTAATTCTAGTGTCTTAACCCAAGACCGTTAACGAAATTAATTGACATTCAATAAAAATATGTAATAATTGTTTATCCACTAAGAGTGGCATGATTGTTATCGATCAGACTCGTGATGATCACTCTAATCAGACCGAGATCGGGCAGGGCGAAGCTAGATCCCATTACTTTCGCATTGTTCCTTCGACTTATTCTTATTTCAAGTATTTTGGTAGTTTACCAAGTAACTATGAAATGTGTACATGAATGATTATATGAAATGAGTACATGAATGAGTATATGAAATAAGTACATAGTTTGAGTATATCTTTGAAAAGATAATACGAAAGTGGATATGGAATTGAAAGGTGATATTTGGAAACCGAATGAATGTGAATGATAAATCGAATTAACTAATCGTCGACCTCGACATCTCTAATTGAATGATATATCAATGAATCGCCTCCGACTTCGATGCACCAATCGCAAGACCGCCACGTAAGGCACCCCAATAAATTAATGTCCCACTGGCAGATGCACTAATCGCCATCCGCTGCGATGGTATGGCATTGAATAAATGTCCCACTACGGATGCACCAAATGGCATCCTATTATGATGGCGCATGGCATTTATGATACCATTACGTCGGCGTACCCAACGGCATCCGTCATGATGGGAGACCGAATTGTTAAATGTGTAAGCACATTACCAAATGATAATAAGGCGGGATTCATCAAACGGAATCCGTCAGAAATGTAAATTGAATAATCAAGGTGAAATAACCAACATTGACGATTGCAAAAGGGATTCTATGTATATGCTTAAATACCATGAATTGAATTGTGAATGAATTGTTGCATTGAAAATGCATATATTGATTTGATAAAGGATTTGTAAATTGAAAGCATGTGAATAGTTCATATTTTGATATGATAAATGACGTGAAAAAGGAAAGCATACAAAAATGAATTGCATGAGTATATGTTGATATATATATATAGGCATGGTTTAATATTAAATGCATGCCAAGTTAAATTGAATATTGGAATAGAAATGTATAGAACCACTAAGCATGAAAATGCTTAGCGTATAGTTTTTATCTATGCGCAAGTTTCGAGTAGACAGAAAGGAAGACAAGATTGTGAAGCGCAGAGTCATAGAGAAAGTTGCGGCGTATAAGTACATACCCTCCATATGGATATCATTCTTTTTTAATATGGGATATTTTGTGAACAAAATGGTTGAACTCCGAATTAATGATTTGTTTTGTATATCATTTTAAAGGGGGCATAGAATGCCTTCATTGTAATTGCATTTTGTGAAATGTAAATGTTTATAGGCCTATTATTTGAAATGCTTCCACGCATATCGAAAACCTAAAGAGAAATAACATAAATAAACGTTTGATAAGATAAATGAAAACTTCAGAGTAAACCGGGCTTTGGTTCTGATCCGCCCTTCGGGTCGAGCCGAAGATTCGGGTCGCGACACTTTTGAAAAAGAAAACATAATAAAATGTAAAGAAAAAAAAAGAATTAAACGGGCGTCCCTGTGGCCTTGTCCTGACCGCCACCCAAGTCGGCCCGGCCCTGGGTCGCCACACTTAGAGAAGTCATCATGGCCGAATCCTGAGACATAGGCCCTAATATAGTCATTGAGGCCATTCTCAAACTTATGACACTTCTTCTCCTCAATAACTTCCCCCCCGAGCATAATTCTTGCTCAACTGAAAGGGAATTTCTCCGATACCGGCCACACCCATCTCCGTCTTTGCTTTCAAATTATGGAACTCTTCTCATATTGCTAAGGCAACACAACCCACATATTGCTTCCGACCCTGCCATGAAAACTCCTGGCAATACTTTCCGTGGTGCGATCCTAGTCACGACACCCACCACCTGCAGCCGCCATCTGGCTGCTGAGATCGCACACTCTAAATTTTCCTTTGGTGTGCAATGCATTTGTCCAAACATTCTCTCTGATATTTCAAGCCAATTTTCTGCCATGGAAGGCTCATCATCCTTCTTTCCAAGAAAATCTATGGGTCGGTATCTTGCCATTCTCTCATGGGTCGACTGACCTGAGAGTACTACAATGGGATGCACACTTTTGATAAATGCTCGAGCTATTTATTTGAGGATATTGATGGGTGATTCTCCCACCGCTTCGACCGTCATGTACTCGCTTTAGCGCGGGGACGCTTTGCCCACCATCCACACTAACAGGGCTATTTGGGCGACTTCTCGAGTCACCTTTGACCTTATGGTGGCCTGAACTATCCATGTTTAGCTCATAAGACCGACAAGATTCAGACGAGTCAAGACTATCCTTTATATAAATGTACTGCATGTCAGAAACAATTTCAAAAATCATTTTATAAAACCACCTCAACTTAAGCTCTGATACCACTAAATATGTCACGCCTCATACTCCAAACGTGTCCTACTAGCGAATCAATTTGGGACGTACCGCTTTATCATATATATACATTTTCGAATACTGTAGAAATAAATGTCACATAATCATCTCGATTAAAAAGAGCCCACCATTTTGTCAATAACACTTTCATTCAATATGGCATGTATGCCCTTTCAACATTATCATTTACAAAACATTATCAGAGTTCATTTCCACAAATAAATCAAATATGTTCTTCCCATGAAAACTTATACATTTTTTGTTTCATTACAAAAAGGATCAAGTAATGTCATAGGATGAAATGTATGCATGAGACGGAGCATTTACTTATACTCCGCACGATTCGACAATGACTCTTAACTCTACGGTCTTTGCTCTTGTCCCTGGGGCCTCTATTCAAGACTCACACACGATAAAATGCTTAAGTATTTCATGCTTAGTGGTTCTTATGTACCTTCTTCATTCCATTAACACAAAGATACCTTTTCCTCAAAACAATGTTTTCATTACTTCAATAGTCCATGCAATATAAATTATATGATATGCTTATTTCACATACTTTCATTTCAAATCATTTGATCACTTCAAAGCATACAAATTTCATATGCAATATTTCATTTGAAACTCAAATCATGTATTTCACACATTTACTTATAATTTTTCCCTTAAATGAATTTAACCATTTCTTTCGGTGCCTAGGATAATGAAATCACCGACACGGTCCCATTGGGCTATAGGCTAGTAGAAAGAAAAACATTTTATAACACATTATTGTCCCTGCAATGGCCATCGACCGGTTATTTCACCGCTTCAGTGTACACCACCGATACTATTCCTGCTGAGCCAAATCCAGATGTCACTATATTTCATTTCGTCTGCGGTACTACTACTGAACCTTATTGGTATAACCGACCATCCCATCTCTAATACGACTAACAACATCCCACAAGGCACTAAAAACTCAGTCACAGAAATCTCACAAACATGCACAAGATTTATGTCTCAACAACAGAGCTCATGCTCACTGGTCTTTGGTGAAGAACATCGAAACCACTTCCAATCCCAAAGAACTGAGGTAGTCTTGAAAACTGATTTCAACTAATGATCGCAAAACCCAAACAATAGAGGTGGAAACCAAAAAACGCCTAATCCCATTCATCCCCTCAACCCATTCCTGGGTCTGGGCTTCATTCCGTCATCTCCAAGGTTCCCTGGCAAAATTCTTCCAGTCAGCCTGAACCAAAGATTTGGCCCTGCCTCCTTCAAGTCCATTTGAATCCCTCCCATGAATTAGTTTGATTTAGTCCGAAACATCCATCTGAGGACTATAAACTCCCAAGATATATGTTCAAAAAACAACTAGTTTCAGTCCCAGATTTTTAACATACCATGGAATTAATGAGCTGAAGTTTTTACTTTTATAAATCTGAATATCCAACATCCCAAATTGGCAGGTTGGTTGAATAGATTTATGCTCCACTTCATAGCCATCTAAATTAATCACCCATTTGAATGATGAAAATTTTGACCTGAGGCTTTGAATGCCAAACTACTCCAAAACAATAAACCACAAATTGAACCCAGTAATCGTTCAAATGAGTCCCACTTGAATGAACCTTATGTCCAATTATGTTCCATCCCTGGATATACTGGTCATGAGTGAATTCACCCTCCTGGTAAAAGTGCTCAATGGTCTCATAACTTAACTACCCAACTGACTACATACTCAAGTTATGTTAAAACAAATATGTTTGGAAAAATAATATTTTCCAAAAACCAAACATTTTTATACAAAATTCTCAAACTAATCCCAACCCAAAAGCAATTTTGAAATCTTAAACTAAAACAACCCAAAACTGATATACAAACTATTTAAAAACACTTCTATTACTACTGGGGGTTTCATCAAACCCAAACACAACATTATGTTATTGTTAGGTTAATTAGAATTTTAATCTATTTCTTTCACTCTCCTTCTTCCTTCTTGTTTGGCTTCCTAAATCTGAGAAAATAAAGCCAACTCTGGTTTCCTCTCACTTCACCGTGTTCTGGGCCTCAATGTGAAGATATGCTCAAAAGAGAATGCTATTCAAAGACCAATTTTTGTCTTAACTCAAAACCTTCACTAGCCCTTGTTTGACTAGCATATTATTCTCATTTCATTTTTTCATTTTAATCATTCTTTTCTTTATTTTCTATTCAACTTTATTACCCTTTCTTCCATTTTAAGTATATATACACTTCTTATTTATGACCCTTGGGTCCCTTATTTTGACATTTTACCAATTTAACCCTAATTCTTTTTATAATTTTTTGTTTTATCATTGTTTTTGTTTCAATAATATAAATTCCGAAAATACACTCCCTTAACTTATTTTATAGTATATAAACATGTTATAAAACTCGATAGGTTGGTTTTCATGCTATAATGTTTGTTCTTAGGGCGATTTGATTATAAGACCCTTTGGAAACCAAATTTCAAAAATCAAACCCTTCATCAACTTTTGCCATCATTTTGAAAAAAAATACCCCTAATGTTCTATTGTAAAAATAACCCTTCTTGTAAAAAACATATGTAAATATATAAAATAATAAAGGGAATTTTTGTACAAAAGAGGTTATTTTAAGGAAAAAAATGGAGAATGTTAGGTTTCAAAATGTTATATTATTTAAGGTTATTTAACCAAATAATTCTTTTTCTTAAAAAATAACCCTTTGCATAAAAATGCACTTCTTCATTTCATGTATATACCTTAACTCTTAAAAAAATGAGATATATTTTTTTCAAAATCAATGGAAGGTCAAATTTTCAAAATTGGATTTTTCAAACCATTTGATTAGGAAGTGAGAAACAAAAGGCTTTTTGCTCCATCCCAACTTAGTCCCAATATCCAAAATATATATATATATATATATATATATATATATATATATATATATATATATATATATATATATATATATATATATATATCTCTAAAACTGACTTTCAACAACAAAAAGAAATGTTGTTGGACTCTCTAATTAGGTTGACTAATTTTTGTGCACCCAACAACAAAAACGGTGATTTGATTAAAAAAAACCTTTGAAAAATAAATTTTAATAATTTAATATTTCATCAATTTTTAAAAATGTAAAATTCCAATTTTTCTGGTGTGAGAACTCACAGAATGAAAGCTTTTCGATTTTGTTTAAATGGTTGCATAATGAATAAGAGAAAAACTTTTTGTGATGATGTATTTCATATTTATATTCCTATTTTATTTGATTTATTCTAGTATATATGAATTATGATGTTCCAATTTTTCTCCTGAAGAGTAGTTTGACAACTCATATTTAAGCATTGTTTTTTTAAAAGTCATGGTAAAACCTCTTGTTTTTCTTTGTTGTCAAAAAGGGTTCTTGCAAATCTTTTGGCTGACTGTTGCTCTGCTTTTTTACGCTGTTGCCGAGAACCTAGTCTTTTTTGTGCTTACAAATTAATCATTTGGCATTGATGCTGTATGCTTCTCTCATAGAGTATTGATTAATTTAGAGTGACTATCTAAGCAATGAAGAACTGACTCATAAAAATAGTTAAAAAATAAAAAGACAATGAAGAACTGGAGTCTATCTACTGAACTTTTTTGTTAGCTTAGCCCTTTGGATTTCACATATCGCATATCATAATCTAAAGCAATTACGAAGGATTTGAGAAGGAAGTAAATGGTTGATTCAATATCTTGGGAATGGAGATCACTTATACTTTGGATTTTTAACTCAAGAACACAAGTATAGAAATTATTACCTACCTGAGAATATTAAAAGTATGAGAGCTGATTTTTTTTCCTATGTTGCTTATAAGCTTCTATGATTGTAGATTAACATTATCATTATTTTTTGTAGATAAGATATTAGATAACATTATTACCACATATCTTTATCAAATTAAAGCGAGTTTTGATCTTCAAAAATAAATTCACTACTAGGTTTGTGATTAGTGCCCAAAAAGTGCTATTTTGAGCCCTATTTAAGATAGGTTTTGAGTGCTTTTTGCGCACTAATCATAATTGAACCAATTGACGTAATGCGGTCCACTTAGTACCTTGATCCCATTTGAGTTTGTTTTTTGGTAATTTCTTGGGTTTTGCTTGCCTCATTAATAATTTCAAGTTTGATATCAAGTTGGTGCGAATATTTGAGGATTCTGATGATTTCATCAGCGAAATGAAGAAATGTGAAGTGGAGTTGATGAAGGTTGATGCGGTGGCAAAACAAGCCAAAACGGGAAACCAAATTTTAAGCTATGCATTGCGAAAAATTTATTTATGAGATTCTTGAAAATTTATAATCATGTGAAATTTTATGTCTACGCGTCTTCGCTAAGCTAGCGGTAGTAACTAGCGAAAATTATTCATAGAGAAATTTTTATTTGCATTATCTCTTGTGGTTAGCTATGCTGGCGAGAATTCAGCTAACTAGCGAATTTTCGCTATGCTAGCGAAATTCCGCATAAGCGAATCCGGCCCACGTGTTTTTATATTTTTGATTCCAAGCGACCGTTTTGATTAGTACCATTTTGTCCCTATTGTAATTTCATATTTTAGGCATTTTTGTCATTTCACACCTTGGGGTTGGCTATATAAGCTCCCCTACAACTTTGTAACCCTAACTTTTCCATTTTTATGCAAGTTTCCCGTAGCTTTTCATTTTAGGTTTTATTTTGCTCTCTTCTCTCCCCTCTTTCTCTCATTTTCTCATTTGCCGAACACCGCGAGGATGACAACTCGAGGGATGTAGCTAAACCTCAAAGCCTTATGAAAGGAGGGTTGCTAGCTTGGTTTTGGGGCTACTGCAGGTTGTCCTCATGCTTTAAATGATACAGGTACTGCATTTATGGTTCCAAACTTTCCAAACTAGGGTTTAATGCCATTTAATGTCTTTCTTTTCATCAATACTTGTCATGCTTTAGGGTTCAGTGCATTCTTAATGGTAGATGCACTGACATTCTTTAGATGTCATTTACGAGCCATTGAAACGAGGTTAAATGCTAGGGTTTCAAACTGATTGGGACATTGAATGTTTAGTATTTGATTTGACTCAAATAGGAGTGGTTCTAGGGTTAGGTTTTATAGCTAAACAAAGATCCGGTTTTAGCTTTGACTATATGTCATTAGCCTAATCTGAGAAATAACTACAGGGACACTTTAAAACCCCCATGTTATCAAGCTAGTATTGACCTTCAAGGTTACCATTTAGCACTTTCAGTTTAAAGCTGCTTTGAATTTATCCATTGAACAATAACTCCTTGTTTTTAACTTCGTCAAAAATCCAAACGAAGTCTCACCATTTTCCAAACATTGTCACGAATCATTAGGTAGGATGAAAATCCATCCCGTGTTGACCTAGACAGCTATCTTTGGGTAAACGACTCACGGCGGTAGGAAGAATATAGAAACAAATATTGTTGATTCCGGATCATACTGCCGTGTACGAATCAAATGGCGCCGTTAGGGGATGGTGCTAAACTACGAATGATCTGGTTGAGATGTACTTGTAATCCAAATTGCAAGTGTTGTGACCTTCGGTCCTTTTTGAATTTGAGTGTGCGAGGCTTGCAAGTTTTCTTCACTTAGTGAATTCTTGCCTTTGTTTTTATTTTCTGGTCGAGTTTTGTTTTGGCTAACACTGTTTTTCAGCAACTTTGTTTGTGTTCTTTGTTTTGTTCATTTTGTGTAACGGTGTTTATGCGTGCCCCAGGACGAGAGGATGTCAGTGGGTGCAGTGAGTGCACCGGTTGAGCAAAGTGTGCATCGGTGTATAGTGACCAAATGGATCCTCTACCTGAGGAACAGCAAAGTCAACAAGCACCCCCTATGAATCCAACAGCATACAGATTGATGAGGGATCACATACACCCTCCTAGAGTTAGTGCTCCTTCCTACATCATACCTCTTGCTGAGGATGTAGCAGTGAGACCCTACCTAGTGCCCCTGCTTCCCACATTTCATGGTATGGAGAATGAAAATCCATATTACCTCACCCAGGATTTTGAGAAGTATATAACTTTTGGGAGGTATAACCGATATGGAATTATTGAAGTTGAGCATTCGGGTGCCTCAAATAAAGCCAAATATGAAAACTTAATTTACTGAGGCCAAGACCAATTAGAGGTGGGCGAACTAGTGAGTTTTTTGAAGAAATTCTTTAGTGTGGCAGACCAATAATTTGACGGATCTATACTTACTGCATTTATGTGATGAAATTTCTATCGGTGTTGGGAGAGGTTCATGGAGACCATGTTCGTATCCACACCATGGTTTTTTGATACATGGATCTTTGGTGAATCATTTCTATAATGGTATGTCCTTGCCATGAAGCAAGCGCACTAGAAGCCATGTATAGGTGATTTGCAGGCAAAAATCGATGAAGCCATGGATTTCTTGAATTATGTGGCTGAAATTTCCGAACCCCAGGATGAACCGAGATCAGGGAAACTGAAAGAATGACGCCAGATGCAAGGGAGGCATTTTATGCACTTTCGAAGATATGGAAATGGCAAGAATATCAACTACTTCAGGAAGGATGTTTGGAAGGAAAAGGCTCCATGAAGTGCGGTGGCGAAAATGCACTTGCGGTCGATCCATTCATCAATTGTCATTGCTGTCCATCCCGAGGAGAACATATCCGGGCTGCCCTTAGTGAAGGATTTGATGTCGGATCATGCTAATGTAGGTGAGTCAATACAAGCACAACCTAATGCCCATACGGTAATACGTACAATTCCAATTGGAAGAATACTTTGATCTCTCTGAAACCTAATCCCCTGCCTATAATACATTAAACAACAGTTTAGTTCCTCGTCTCAACCACAGCCATCATCATCATCTTCTCCTGTTGAACAAGCTATATTGAATTTGAGCAAGGTGGTAGGAAATTTTGTGGAAGAACAAAAAGAGGGATCAGCATTATGGTGTACCGAAAATTGATGCACTATAGAAGTACGTTGAGCAAAAGAATAGATGGGCCCGAGAGCAGTGTAATCGGAAAATTGACAACTGCGGTATTCAATCACAAAAGATCAACAATTTCTTTTGGAGATACGGAGAAAGGAAGGTTCCCTTCCCGAAACATTTCCAAATCGAGGAGTCCGTGAGGTAGGTTTGTCCGACAATTAGGGATAGATGAAGTGAAAATTATCATCTCACTGCGAGAAGTGGCAAAGAAAACCAAGCAACGGTGCTCATAGCGCTGAAGAAGAAACATGCAGGAAAGGAAACTGTAGGAAGAATAATCGGTGAATCCGATGAAGAAAAGCATACCCCTCCATTTCCCAAACCTTTACTAAGGTAAGAAAAAATCCCGAGCCAATTTGAAATTTGGGAAGTGCTAAAAACGTGAAGGTAGACATTCCTTTGCTTGACATGATTAGCGGTCCCCACTTATGCAAAGTTAAAAGCGTACTTGCGGTCAAGAAAGAGGTTAGGAATTATTCTTCCTAACGAGCAAGTCGGTCTGCCATAATCGAGGCGAGACCGCGGTCGAATGCGAGGGATCCGGGATCCCACAGTATGCGATTAACATTGGTGGGTTTATAGACAGAGAGCCTTTGCTAGGTCGAGGGCGATTGTAGCCTGCGCCATGCCGATTATAAGCAATTAGGTTTGGGGGCTCAAGCACATAGCACACTTTGTCATTGGTGATCGATGGTGAAGATTCTGAGGAATAGTTGAGGATGACTTAGTAAGGTGGACAAATTCTACTACCCGGTAGACTTTGTGGTTAGCGATGCGAGCGATAGCAAGTGGGCCCAATCATGTGCCAATTATCCTGGGAAGACCATTTTTGGCCATTGCCAATGCAATCATCAATTGCGAAATGGTCATCGACTCACATTTGTGACATGACATTGGAGCTCGATATTTTCACTTGAGTATGACATGAAGCTAGTGGAAAATGCAATCAAGGGAATGATGAAGTTTGCTCAGTTGACCCAAATGCAGAGAAGCCAAATGTCCATAAATTGCAGGGTGGCTAAAGAAAAATAAACAATTGGTGGAGGATTAGATAACAGTCATTCTGCATAGTCAATAATCGGCCTAAAATCACCCGAGTGAGAAGAAAATCCCAACACAAAGACGAGCATAGAAGCTGCAATACAAGCCACTTCCGAGGTTAGGAGCTCCTCCTCCTTGACCCTCATGAGTAAATAAGTGAAGTGAGCTGGTTTGGTGTTACTGAAACCCCAGCTACTGACTCACAAATTTTAGTTTTTGTTTCGTTGGTTAATTTTCATAGTTGCCATTTTTAGCAACTTTCCTTTTAACCTAATTTTAATTTTATTTTACCTTTATTCTTAGGTTATGATAAAAATAATTTTTATTTTGCTTTTTGTTTTCTTTGCCTAAATCAAATTTTTATTTTTTTATCTGAAGCCAGTTCGACGAAATTTCGCTAAAATGGCGAGAATTGGTCATCGTCAGCTCTTGGGCCTGGACTCTTAGGTTACTTGATTGATTTATAAAGGGGGAGGGGAGGGGAAACCATTCATCTTCATTTAAGTTAATCCCCCAACCTCTCTATTTGTAATGCTTTCCAGTCTTGCCAGCCCAATGATCCTTTGTGCGAGCCACAGTACAGCCGCGCCACACTTGATGTCGCCGTCTCCATTTGCCGCCCAGCGGACCCACATTTATCGTGCCACGGCACTGCCGTGACTGCCTACTCTCACGAGCCACGAGACACATCAAGGTGCCACGCCCAGTATTTACTTGATCCGCGGCTACTTGGAACTTTGGTCGGCCTAAGTGTATGCGCGCTTGGTGCCTCTGTCCCGGCCGTGCGCGCTACGCCCTTATAGGCTCGATTGCACGAACTTGGTGTACGGAGGTGGTTACCGCCCGGGCTAGGGTCGGTTGAGGAGCGGGGCGCCCGTGATTTGCGAGGTGCCCATTCTTGAGACCTTCGTAATCCTGGCGACTGGAGAGGCCCCGGGATTGCCGTCCACGAGAGGCCTCGGGGGTTCGGGGGTATCGGGCCCGGGATGGGACCCGGGCCTTCCGGGGTGCCTCGGGGCGAGCGTGGAGGGCCCAGGCCTGCGGCGGGCCGGGACATCGGGCCGGGGAGTCCTCGACATCTCGCCTCGGTCATCACCTTCCCCCCGGCCAGAGGGAGGCACATCGCCCCATCTATCAGTCGGCTGGGGATCGGGCGTCCATGTTCCTTTGGGACCACAGGTGGGGAGATGTAGTCTGCCTGACGAGAGACTTCCATGGAGACATATTATGATGTGCGGCATTGACCCGGCGGCCAGTTCGGAGATTCATGAGGCGATCACGTACTCCCCTGCTTGCCATTCATGACACGTGGCAATTCTATTATCCGGTGGTGCTTCGAGTTCTCTGCTCCATGACTTCGAGTCTCTTGAAATCCGTGGAATATTCACCATTAACGATCTCGTTAAGGAGTACTCATTGCGGACATTTAGTACGTGGGCACATATGGTGTGGTGCGGAGGGCTCCGGGATTAGCAGCGGTTCATGAGTTATCTCCTCGTTCTCACTCCACCTCATACACTTGGCCTTCTTGGCGGCGGCTGACTATTCATCTGACCTTGACATTCTCGAGCATGTTGCCGAGTCATTAGGGAGCTTCTTCTTTATTATGGATGCTGTCTGCGGGCTTGCTACCACACAGGCGTCATTGGACCAATGGTTGGCCCGAGCCGAGGCCACTATAGAGCACAGCCATGCCATGCTTCTACGTATCATGAGCCACCTCGGTCTCCGGCGAGCACACGCATCGAGATGGAGTCCACGGCGGCGGCCTCATTGGACATGCTAGCGGCGGCCCTTGGCGACATAGAATCCCACCAGCACATCCACCACCACCGCGAGAGTGAGGTGGTCACACTCCTTTCTCTAACTTTCCTATCCAGTGAGGCATGTTTATACTTTGGATTAGGAGGAAAAGCTAGAGTTAGGAGTGTCTTCTATCATGTTTTTGTCTTTGTTTGGCTTTATCAATGCCTACTGTTTATGCGAGGATTCATGTATTAGCCAATAGTAGGCAGTGATACTTCTGTATGTTTAGCTATATTAAGCATGTATTATGCATTTGGTTATATCCAGCTTTGTAGCATTATTTTACGATTTACTACACGTTTGCAAATCACTTTTGTTCTACATTTTTATGTGTTTCTCTTGCCTTGAATTGAAAATTGAAGCCTTGGTTGTTACCTTAATGATAAACGACTCACGCCATGATTTAGTTTTTGGTCAGTGGAAGTTCCGGTATGTTCAGCTTTGAACATTCCCACATTTATTAATTCACACCTTTGCACACCATATTGTGCCAATAGGTTGAAGATATTTACCTCTTTTCACTTTGCAAAGCCTGGCCTTGATACATTGATGATCCATAATAGGTTTCTGCGTTACCCATGTATATGAAAGACGATGTAGTCTTCCAAATGAAAAAAGAAAAGAAAAGCAAAAAGAAAAAAGAAAAGAAAGAAAAAGAAGAATAAAAGCGTGCTTTGCCTTGAAACCGAACACGATCCGAGGGGTATATGGCGAAAGCCTTCAAATCGATGCTAACCTTAGTGGTTAAGTGTCGACTTAGTCGCTACACGGGTGGATGGGTGGGAGTTTAGCATTCGCGGGTGTATTACCGAAGTCATTCGAAGTCAGGAATTGAAGCTGCGAGTTGTGGTCAAGTGATCCTTTTGGCTTGATGCCTAAACCTTAATTGGTTGGGAGTCATAAGTGGACCCAGGATTAAACCGGACTTTGGTGAAGTCGAGTTTAGCATTGCACCACAATGTAGTCAAATAAAGAAAGTAAGAGTGTAGCTAGTCCTATTTGGGTTGGTCGTGGTTTAAAGCCATGGCGGTAGCTGGGTTGGGGGGAGGAATAGCTTTGCAATTTATTGGCTCAGGCCAGTTACCCCTTAGGAACAATTAGATTTTGGTGGAAGTTCGAGTTGACTTCCTTGGAACCCGTCTTGCCTTAAAGCTAGTTCTTATATGGTTTTGTTCATGTGGGTTTGACGATTAAATTGTTCATTTAAGGTTAAGCTTATCACAGTACATCCACTTTTGAACTATATACACCTTTAAAGCCTGACATATACCCTTCTTGTTTAGCATTGCTAAAGGGACTAGCAACGTGTCAGTTCGGGGTGTGATTAGTGCCCAAAAAGTGCTATTTTAAGCCCTATTCAAGATAGGTTTTGAGTGATTTTTGCGCACTAATCATATTAATTGAACCAATTGACATGTGCGGGTCCACTTAGTACCACTGATCCCATTTCGAGTTTGTTTTTGATAATTTTGCAGGTTTTTGCATGCCTCAGCCAATAATTTCAAGTTTGATATCAAGTTGGTGCTGAATGCTGAGGATTCACAGTGATTTCATCAACCAAAAATGAAGAAATGTGAAGTGGAGTTAATGAAAGGTTGATGTAGTGGCAAAACAAGCAAAACAGGAGGAAACCAAATTTTCGCTATGCATTGCAAAAATTTCGCTGGGATTGCGAAAATTTCGCAATCATAATTTTTAAGCTATCACAAAATTTTAAGCTAAGCTAGCGAAATTTCGTAACCTAAGCGAAAGTCTTGTTCATAGCGAAATTTTTATTTTAGCTATCTCTTACGTAATTTCGCTATGCTAGCGAGAGATTTAAGTAGCAACAGCCTTCGCTTATCTTCAGCGAAATTCCACGCATAGTGAAATCCAGCCCTGTGTTTTTGATATTTTGATTCAAGCGACCACGTTTTGATAAATTACCATTTTGTCCCTATTGTAATTTCATATTTTAGGCATTTTTGTCATTTCACATCTTGGGGTTGGCTATATAAGCTCCCCTACAACTTTGTAACCCTAACAATTTTTGTGCGAAGTTTCCACGTAGCTTTCATTTTAGGTTTTTATTTTGCTCTTATACTCCCTCTTTCTCTCATTTTCTCGGCTACCAAACACCGCGGTTAGCCAGCTCAATGGATGCTTGGCTAAGCCTCAAAGCCTTGAAGAGGAGGGTTGCTAAACTGGTTTTGGGACTCTTGAGGTTGTCCTCATGCTTTAAGTAATCTGATCTTGCATTTATGGTTCCAAACTTTCCAAACTAGAGTTTAATGCCATTTAATGTCTTTCTTTTCGTCAATACTTGTCATGCTTTAGGGTTCAGTGCATTCTTAATGGTAGATGCACTGACATTCTTTAGATGTCATTTACGAGCCATTGAAACGAGGTTAAATGCTAGGGTTTAAAACTTATTGGGACATTGAATGCTTAGTATTTGATTTGACTCAAATAGGAGTGGTTCTAGGGTTAGGTTTTATAGCTAAACAAAGATCCGGTTTTGGCTTTGACTATATGTCGTCGCCACAATGCGAAATAACCGAGGACACTTTAATACCCATGTTATCAAGCTAGTGACCCAAGCGCTTCAAGGTTACCATTTCACACTTTGAGTTTAAGCTATTTTAGATTTATCCAGTGAAACGACCAACTCCCTATTTTTTTAACGAATCAATCAAACAAAAAAGTCTCACCATTTTCAAACATTAATGCGAATCATTCGTGGGATGAAAACCCATCCCCGTGTTCGACCCTAGACCGCTATACTACAGTAGCTTGACTACGACAGTAGGAGGAGTATAGGAAACAAATATTGTTGATTCCGGATCACCCTACCGTGGCACTAATCAGTTTGTTAGGATAGAGCCTGGGTTTCAACAATGTTTTCCCAAGTTTCTCACCACAAATACAACATTATTATTTTTCACATGAATGAACTGTGATTTTCTAAATTCTTTTTGAAAGAATGCAGGATGAGGTAAAATTTGGCTGATAGAGGGTATTCCTTTTTTTTTTTTGTGATAAGTAGTATTTGGAAGTTTTTAAATACTCTTCCCCTTTTGTCTCTGCATTTAAGAAGATAGAAATGGGAGATGTTGATCCCTTCTGCTACTCCTAGGCTTGAAAAAAAAAAGAGGTTTTGACATGTTCTTCAGGGGTTTGGTCTGCCAGTTCGGTAGGTAGAATCATGATTATTTTGATAATTACTTTAGAGAGTGATTTTTTGTGAAGGTGGTTGATCATTATGATCTGGCTAGTACTTTGCACTTTTAACATTCTCTTTCTTTTCCCATCTATGCTTTATAATAGGTTCTTTAAAGCCCCTTAAACAGACTGATGTAGTTTCATTGTTCTCTGCTTATGATAGTTTGAATCTGTACTAACTAATGTCAGAACAAATACGATATTTCCTAGCTCTCATATGCCTTAGAGGTACAGATTCACAAAGGTTTCACCCCTTCTAACGCTGCTAATTTGAATGATGCCATGTTGATAATGGTTCCATTGTCTCAGGTTGATGAAGGTATAAACAATATTATCACCAGATGCATATTGTAGTATCGTTATTTGATGCAATAGCAGGATTTGAGGCTACAAAACCATATCTGATGCTCGCTCTCGGACAATTTCTATAAGCCACTTCCCGCGCGTGATGCGATCCGATATATTGATGCTTGAAGAAGCCTTGGAGGCAGGCCTTCAAGAAACAACAAAGGGGTTGGAATATCTCGGCTGTGATACGTGGACTATTAGCTCAGGCAACAAAGAGCTCTTTAGCAGCTTGGTATGATGCAACAACATGCCTAGAGGCCACAGAGGGGGCTACTTGAAAGCTCTGTTTCTATTCTTCGTGTTTGGCTATTTGAGCACTTTCTTCATCCGTAAATCCTTCAGCATTAATCATTTTTAAGTTCATTTCATGCTTTCTACTCATGAGACGTGATCTCTTCCATTCATCAAACTTCTAACTTTTGATGTTTTTTAGCTACCCAAAAGATTCCAATAAGATCATCTTTGTGAGAAGCGGAGACAGGGGCTTAACTAAGTCGAGGTAGAAAGGAACTGATTGATTGATTATGTAGATATTTTGTTAATAATGTTTTAATTGTTCATATATGAGGCATTCTTATGTTATAGAACTTTGAAATTGGATATTACTTGCTTGGATGCATTTACAAAATTTGTCTATTGTTCTCTTTTGTCCTTATAAACAATGATTACAAGTTTAGGATTTAGCAGTTATTCGATTTTAGGAATTGTCCTGAATCTCAAGAGATGTTGTGAAGATGGTTGGAAAGTCAGCAATGGTTTCAATAGCTGTAAAAGGCTATTTGGTTCTACTACAAAAAAATATGAAAGAAAATTGAATGTAATTTTAATTAGATGGATATTTAAAAATTTTAAAAATCAATCTATCTTCACCCGATAATTGGAAAGTAAAGTGAATACATTTTAAAGACAATATATAAAGAAAGAAATGCAGAGTTTTGAAGAATGACTTTAAATCAGTAACCCTTAATAGACATGGCCCATGGGAAGAAGGATATGTGCACATTCTCCAATCTAAAGGAGTAATAACTGCTGAATTGTTTGAATGATTGATTCTGTGTGCATTGAAATCATGCTTGGTATATTATAACCTATCTTATCCCCACCTTGTTTTTTTTTTTTGTTCTTTTTTGTTTTCCCTTGGGTTTTGTTTGTTGGGCGGTAAACTAATATCAGTGCAGTATATGTATATGGGACTGAAAACTACCTTGCATCATCCGTCTTATTATACATGTTCCAATTCCACACACCACCAAGTTTGATGATTGATTAGTTGTTTGGGGAGGTTTGGATTAGGTCTCAAACTGGTTTATAAAAGCACGGGTGCGTCTATGGAAGCCCATGGTGGAAGAGATGTACAAATAAGAGATAGGTGATGCAGATATGGACGATTCTAATTCTTCCTTAGAAAATGCAGTACCCAAGGTGACAAAAGATTATGATGATGATGATGATGACGATGATGATCATGTTTTTACTAGCTGTAGCAACCCACATCTCCCCCCTCTCCCCTTCATTAGTTTTTCACTATTTTCTGTAGCAACCCTCCTCTCCCCCTCTCCCCCTTCATTAGTTTTTCACTACTTTTTCTGTAGCAACCCTCCTCTCCCCCTCTCCCCCTCTCTCCCTTCACTAGTTTTTCTTTAGCAACCTAAACATGTTTAAACAAATCCTTAGGATGTTCTCCTTTTCATGCTAAACCCTATTTCACTTTTACTTCAAATGATGATAAGAAAAATAACAAATTGGAGAAGAGCAAGGAAAGGGTTTAACTAAACAACAGAAAAGAAAAAGGGATAATGCAAGGTTGAATGTCGGCAAAAGCCCCGATAGTGCCAACGACACCGACATCGATGACCGACGATGCTCAAGAAAGCGAAGAGGTAGATTAGGGTTATGTTTTGTGTTCTTTTTTCCTTAATCTTTTGATTTTCATTTCTACTATTTTCACTCAGGAGAAGGAAGTCGAGAGGATAAATGATGCTGAGAAGGATGAAGGAGTAGACAAGGATGAATGCTGAAGCTCTTCATTTGTGTTAGAGAGGATGCTGATGCTTGTTGTCTATAGTTAATTAAGGTAGAATGTCCTATTGCCCAAGCTCCTATGTTTTGCTGTTTTATTTTTGTTTTTTATATCTTTTATTTACTAGGTCTTTTATATTGGACTTTTGTGGTTTAGTAACCCTTTTGGTCCCTTTTTGGGAATATATAGTGTGGGTGTAGGGTCAGTCGCCTGTGTGCTGAACCGTGTTTAGTAACCCTTTTGTTCCCTCTTTGGGAATATATATAGTGTGGGTGTAGGTGTGAAACCTCAAAAAATCCGAATTTTCAAGAAAGGTAAAATAGTAATTTCGGTTAAAAATCGGGAATTTTTCTAGATCTCGGATGATGAAACAGACTTCATCGTTGGGATTGTCTCACGAGATCTAGCTACCACGTCGAATTTCGTTAGATTCCAAGACAATCGGAATTTCACGTTTTTCGAGGCACCGAAAATAATGCGGGACACTTGGCCCATTTTGAGTGGCTCAAGATGAGACACGCGTCAAGTGGAGAGCTAGTCAAGCAATGAGCTCAAGTGTGAGGCCATGGGAGACAAATGGCACCTTGTGAGTGGATGGAAATCTATGATAGATGGATAAGTGGATAGGGTGTAATCCAAAGAACCACTTAGAAGTGGACAAGTGGCATGAGAGGACAAGTTCTCTTGACCCCAACCTTTACCCAATAGGTTGAGAGGGAAAAAGAGAGAAAGAGAGAGAAAGAGGGAGAAAGAAAGAGAGTTTAGAGGGAGAGGCCTACCTTCTCTTTAGATTTTCTAGCGATTAGTCCATCAAATCTCGGCGAGACAAAAGGAAAAGTTGATCCCCACTGCAAGAGCTACTTGTGGGTACCGATATTGTGGAGCTTCGACAAACTCTGAGAGGTAGGGGTTTTCTCCTACTTGTTTTATTCTTTGGCTAAGAGCCATTTGAATGGATAGGGATGTTCTTGGGCCTAAATGGCCGCTCCTTAGGATTCAAAATTGGGACCGGTGAAATTCACGTGGCCGTGGGTAGTTTAAGGCTAGGGTTGGACTGTTCACCGCGACACTTGTGTATTTGTTTGTGTGATGCTTTGGGCCGGTTCAAGATGAATTTGTCGGTTGTTTATTAGCCCATGTGAGTTAATTTTGGGTGTTATTGCTATGAATGAATAACATATTGCTTTGTGTGAATTTCGTTAATATATGCATGCTTGATATATTAACATGAATTATTGTGAAATGACATATTGCATTTCATATGCACTGGGGCAACCTAGAACAATAGGTATGAGTGCATGACATGAAAAACATGGTTGTTAAATGAATTTCATGGGAAGATTTTCCGAAGAGTTGCCTTGGAGAGTTGTCCAACAATTCATCTCGGAGGATGATCCATATTTGTTTCGGAGGATTACCAGCCCGATTCACCTTGGAGGGTTGTCGGTAGAATTTTCTTCAGGAAGTGGTAATGTGTTTTCAAGAAGAACACCCTTTTGTTTTGAAGACAGTGTTTTCTCCCACTTGGCTTAGGCATGCGTGAGGGAGTCAGTGAGGGCTCGAGAGGTGGGAAAGGATGAGTCACATTCTCATCCATAACATGTAGGCATTTGAGTAAGGACATACATGTTTTACTTGAATGTTTGGTGTACCATTGCATGAGCACTTAGGTGGGGAGTAATCCAATGTAGAAAAATTCAACTAATAGGCATTGCTCACCCCGTCATGGGATCCCCCTTTCAGGTACAGGGAGTATTCAGGAAGACGACGCTCACTAGAGGCGGCTTTGAGAAGAAAGTTGACATGTGGCTTTGATTTTATATTTTCGTAAAACATGTATGAAACATTCTAATTGATACATGTCGTAGGCGAGTGTAATTAACTGTTGAAACTATTGTAATATAGTTGGTTATATTTTGGTGAGTATGGGTGTATGGGCCCGACGTGGTCATTTTTACTTATATTTGAGTCTCGGGTAGAGAGAGAAACTCATTTCGTGGCATTGAGGCACTCAATGGCTACATGCATTCCGCGAGTTGACGAGTTGTCAACGGACCCCCGGGTTGGGGCGTCATAGTAGGTTCAGCACACAGGCGGTTGACCTTACACCCACACTATATATATTCCCAAAGAGGGACCAAAAGGGTTACTAAACCATAAAAGTCCAATACAAAAGACCTTGTATATAAAAAATATCAAAAACAAATATAAAATAGCAAAACAGAGGAGCTTGGACAGCAGGACATTCTAGCTTAATTAACTATCGAACAATAAGCATTAGCATCCTCTCTAACAAAAATGAAGAGCTTCATCATTCATCCTTCTCTACTCCTTCATCCTTCTTGACATGCTTCATCCTCTTAGCTTACTTCTCCAGAGTGAAAACAGTAGAATTGAAAATCAAAAGATTAGAAAAAAAAAGAAAGAAAAAAAAAACAAAAAACATAACCCTCATTTACCTATTCTCTTTCCTAAGCGTTGTCGGTCGTCAGTGTAGGTTTCGTCTGCACTATGAGGGTTTTCGCCGCCATTCAACCTTGCATTATCCCTTTTTCTTTTCTATTGTTTAGTTAAACCCTTTCTTTCTTGTCTCTTCTCCAATTTTTTTCCTTTGCATATCAGCATTTGAGTAAAAAGAGAAGGGTTAGGAACAAAGGGAGAGGAACATCCTGAAGTTTGTTTCAACATGTTTAGGTTGCTATATAAAAACTAGTGAAGGGGGAGAGGGGGAGAGGGGAGAGGAGGGTTGCTATAGCTAGTAAAAACTATTGATTATATAGGTGTGGTGGCGCCAAGGGGGAGAGGAGCCCCACCATACAAAAAAGAAAGTGGGAGTTCAAACAATCTCCAGTAACTTCTACTTTATTTTATTTGAAGCAATTGTAACTCCTATCCAATTACAGAAATAGCTTAAATTATTTTTAAACTTCAATAATGATGAACAATTGTAGTTCTCATTTTCTTTATATATTTTTTCATTTATTTTCATACGATAAAAACATCTCAATCCTCTCAACAACCTTTTTTTTCTGCTCGCAACCTTCATGTGAAGTACAATGCTTCCACTTTTATACTATAATTCATTGCTCTATCAGTATAGCAGACGATGTTCTGAATGTGATGGTCGACGTGTAGCTGGACCTCAATTACATTTCTTTGAGATTCCTTTAGTTTCATTGGTCTTCCCATCTTTTTCAACCCATCTTTGGGGTAAGTTTTATGTCTCCTTGGGCGAGTTTTTCGCTCTCGGTTGCATACCTAAAGCGCTTTTTGTGCCGCGTGGCGCGACTTCTCACACGGCGTGTCTTATTTGCTTGGCCTTGACAGCTCCCGATGATAGCGCTTAGGAAAGCTGAGAAGAGTTTTGCTGGCGTTCGACCTTGGATTATCTCTTTTTTTCTTTTTTTGTTTGGTTAAACCCTTTCTTCTACATCTCTTCTCGATTTTTCCTTTGCTTGCTCGATTATTTGAAGTAAAGAGAGGGTTAGGAATGAAAGGGAGAACATCCTAAGAGTTTGTTGGAACATGTTTATGTTGCTATAGAAAAAAAGTAGTGAAGGGGGAGAGGGGTTTCTCGAGAAAAGTAGTGAAAAACTATTGAAGGGGGAGAGGAGGGTTGCTACATAAAATAGTGAACAACTAGTGAAGGGGAGAGGGGGAGAGGAGGGTTGCTATAGCTTGTAAAAACTATTGATTATATAGGTGTGGTGGAGCCAAGGGGGAAAGGAGCCTCAACGTACAAAAAAGAAAGTGGGAGTTCAAACATTGATTTCAAACAATCTCCAGTAACTTTTACTTTTTTTATTTGAAGCAAATGTAACTCCTATCAAATTACAGAAATAGCTTAAATTATTTTTAAACTTCAATAATGATGAACAACTGTCGTTCTCATTTTAATTATATATTTTTTTCTTTTATCTTTATAAGATAAAAACATCTCAATCCTCTCAACAACTTTTTTTCTACTATAACAGCAAATAGAAATCTGATACTTCCACTTTTAGACTATAATTCATTGTTCTGTTAGTGTAGCAGACGATTTTCTGAAAGTGATGGTCGACGTATAGCTGGACCTCAATTACATTCCTTTTAGATTCCTTTAGTTTCATTGGTTTTCCCATATTTTCCAACCCACCTTTCAAGAATCAAGTTTTTTGTCTACTTGGACAGTTATTTTTCGCGCTGTCGCTTTTGAAAACGCTTTATTGCACACGGGCGTCTGATAGCATGCGGCGCGTGAAACCTGACCAAACGACGGACAGCTTGGGAAGGCGAAAGTTTTGTCGGTATTCAACCTTGCATTATCTCTTTTCCTTTTCTGTTGTTTGGTTAAACCCTTTATTCTCTGTCTCTTTTCCAATTTTTTCCTTTGCTTATCAGCATTTGAAGTAAAAGAGAAAGAGGGCTAGGAATGAAAGGAGAACATCATAAGGATTTGTTTAAACATGTTTAGGTTGCTAAAGAACAACTAGTGAAGGGGGAGAGGGGGGTTTCTACAGAAAAAGTAGTGAAAAACTATTGAAGGGAGAGAGGAGGGTTGCTACAGAAAATAGTGAGCAACTAGTGAAGGGGAGAGCGGTAGACGAGGGTTACTATAGCTCGTAAAAACAATTGATTATATAGGGGTGGTGGAGCGAGGAAAGGCCCAGTGCAAAGAAAGTGGGAGTTGAGCATTGATTTCAAACAATTTCCAGTAACTTTTACTTTATTTTATTTGAAGCACTTGTAACTCTTATCAAATTAAAGAAATAGCTTAAATTATTTTTAAACTTCAATAATGATGAACAATTGTCGTTCTCATTTTCTTTATATTTTTTTTTATTTTATATTCATACGATAAAAACATCTCAATCCTCTCAACAACCTTTTTTTTTTTTTTCTGCTTGCAACCTTCATGTGAAGTACAATGCTTCCACTTTTAGACTATAATTCATTGTTCTATCAGTATAGTAGACGATGTTCTGAATGTGATGGTCGATGTGCAGCTGGACCTCAATTACATTTCTTTGGGATTCCTTTAGTTTCATGGGTCTTCCCATCTTTTCCAACCCACTTTTCAAGAATCAAGTTTTTATGTCTACTTGGACAGTTTTTTTTTTCGCGCACTCGAGGCCCTCTGTAGTGCACGGCGCACCCTGCAGCGAGCACGGAGCGCTTCGGCGCGGGCGGCGAATAGGCGCCGCCTTGGCCGTAGCGAAGCGATTACCAGCGACCCATGGCGTCTCTTGTAATCAACTGGCAGACGGCAAACCGATGCTCGAAGCCAGAAGAGTTTTTGCACGCATTATTCCTTTTTCTATTATTGTTCTTTGGTTAAACCCCTTTCTTTTTGTCTCTTCTCGATTTTCCTTTGCTTATGACATTTCAGAGTAAAAGATAAGAGGGTTAGGAATGAAAGGAGAACATGCAGATTTGTTTAAACATGTTGGATTTTGTATAGAAAAACCCCGTGGAGGGGGTTGCTAAAGAAAAAGTAGTGAAAAACTATTGAAGGGGGAGGGGAGGGTTGCTACAGAAAATAGTGAACAAATAGTGAGGGGGAGAGGGGGAGAGGAGGGTTGCTATAGCTAGTAAAAAATATTGATTATATAGGTGTGGTGGTGCGAGGGGAGGTCCTTACCGTCTGAAAAGTAGGAGTTCAAACATTGATTTCAAACAATCTCCAGTAACTTTTACTTTATTTTATTTGAAGCAATTGTAACTCCTATCAAATTATAGAAATAGCTTAATTTATTTTTAAACTTTCATAATGATGAACAACTGTCATTCTCATTTCATTTATATATTTTTTCTTTTATCTTTATAAGATAAAAACATCTCAATCCTCTCAACAATAGTTTTTTACGCTCGAAATTCATACGAAATCTGATCGCCTTTCCACTTTTAGACTATAATTCATTGTTTTGTTAGTTTAGCGGGGCGGGTGCCACAAATAACGACGATTCGGCGTGCGGATGGACCTCGATTACATTCACCCCAGATTCCTTTAGATTCATTGATCTTCCGATGCTTTCGACCCTTCTCCAGAATCAAGTTTTTATGTCTACTTGGATAGTTTTTATTTCATGCGCTTTGTGGCTTTTAGCGCTATTGTGCGTGGTGCGGCCTGACCGCGTGCAGTCGCACACAACACTAAACCAGGGACAGCGGCAAGGAAGAGAAGAGTTTCTTAGGCATTCAACCTTGGATTATCTTTTTTTCTTTTTTGTTGTTTGGTTAAACCCTTTCTTCTCTGTCTCTTCTCCAATTTTTTCCTTTGCTTATCAACATTTGAAGTAAAAGAGAAAGAAGGTTATGAATGAAAGGAGAACATCCTAAGGATTTGTTGAAACATGTTTATGTTGCTATAGAAAAACTAGTGAAGGGGGAGAGGGGGGTTTCTACAGAAAAAGTAGTGAAAAACTATTGAAGGGGGAGATGAGGGTTGCTACAAAAAATAGTGAACAACTAGTGAATGGGAGAGGGGTAGAGGAGGGTTACTATAGCTAGTAAAAATTATTGATTATATATGTGTGGTGGAGCCAAGGGGGAGAGGAGCCCCACCGTACAAAAAAGAAAGTGGGAGTTCAAACATTGATTTCAAACAATTTCCAGTAACTTTTACTTTATTTCATTTGAAGCAATTGTAACTCCTATAATATTACAGAAATAGCTTAAATTATTTTCAAACTTCAATAATGATGAACAATTGTCATTCTAATTTTCTCTATATATTTTTTTCTTTTATTTTTATACCATAAAAACATCTCAATCCTCTAGACAATCTTGCTCACAACCTTCATGTGAAGTACAATGCCTTCACTTTTAGACTATAATTCATTGTTCTATCCGTATAGCAGACGATGTTCTGAATGTGATGGTCGACGTGTAGCTGGAACTCAATTACATTTCTTTGAGATTCCATTAGTTTCATTGGTCTCCAAATCTTTTCCAACCAACCTTTCAAGAATCAAGTTTTTATGTCTACTTGGATAGTTTTTTTTTTTTTTTTTCGCGGCTATCGTGGCGTCGGAAACCCTATGTCTTGCATGGCGCTTGGGTACCACACACAAATACGCGAAACCAACACCAACAACTGACAACGCTCAAGAAAGCGAAGTGTTTTTTTCGGCATTCAACCTTGCATTATTCCTTTTCTTTTGTGTTGTTTGGTTAAACTCTTTCTTCCCTGTATCTTGTCTAATTTTTTCCTTTGCTTATAAGCATTTGAAGTAAAAGAGAAAGAGGGTTAGGAATGAAAGGAGAACATCCTAAGGATTTGTTTAAACATGTTTAGGTTGCTATAGAAAAACTAGTGAAGGGGGAGAGGGGGGTTGCTAAAGAAAATGTAGTCAAAAACTATTAAAGGGGGGAGATATTGTTATTTAAAATATGAACAACTAGCTTAAGGGGAGAGGGGAGAGGAGGGTTACTATAGCTTAGTAAAACACACAGGCAAGCACATGGGGAGGAGTCTCCACCGCATAAAAAAGAAAGTGGGAGTTCAAACATTGTTTTCAAATAATCTCCAGTAACTTTTACTTTATTTTATTTGAAGCAATTGTAACTCCTATTGAAGGATCCCGACCCGGATTAACCTCATGAACCCGAGGGGACCTCCCGACACTCCAACGGATATAGAAACTTTTCCTCAAAACAATCAATTAAAATACATGGAGTGAACCCCTTTACAATCCTTAACATATCTTTAGAAAATAATGCGGAAGTGAACTGGTAAATTTTTTTTTTTTCAAACACTTGATTTTTCGTAAATCAGCCGTAGTTTCTTCTGTTTTGCCTACTTTCCTTAAATTTACAAAAAACCTGCGAAAAACATTTAAAAACACTTCTAATCTTTCAATTCAACTTCATTTTAGACTCTCAGCCCACAACCCAATTAAGCACACAACTCAATCAAGAAAATATATACACATATACATTTATTTATTTTTAATCATCAAAACATTCAAAATCGCCTAATTCCATGCACAGCATTTATAAAAAGGATCGGGCTTAAGCTGACTTAAGCCGACCGCCTACGTACTTCGGGCTCCTCCACTCGAGAATCAAAGCCCGCGTAGTTCCTTTCAAAATATATACATATATACATATATACATGACAAATATTCAACATATACAATATGCAAATATATATACACGTGTCACAAAGGTTGCTCGATGGCTCGACTCATCGCTGGTAGGGGATGCCCTACCGACGCACCTGTCTCGGTTCCTGAAAATTGTTTTGAAATATACGAAAAAGAATGAGCTAAAGGAGCTCAGTGAGTGTACATTTTTATTTAGATAACATTTCCAGTATATAGCAAAGTAATAAATACTTATACAATTAAAAATCAATTTATGCCTTAAACTCTCTTCTTCTTTTATTTCTTCTTTCTGATGGAACCTGTGGATAAAACACATCAATGGGGCTTTCCGGTGACCGACGGTGAGGGATGTACCTAATCCAATATAACTACTACGTCATGGAGAAACTCACGCCATGCATAGGATTCCAATATAGCACTTTATCACGTGTAAGGATATTACTCTAAACACCTATTTCTCTCCCCTCGCTAGTAACCTATAACTTTACCCTCTAAATCCTTACACGCTTAAAGTACTGACCGATATTAGTCATAATACTATATAGGGTTAGGTAACTATCAAGAAACCTTTCTTCAAAATACATTTCTAAATCCATTTAAACACTTTACTTTATTATTTATACATTTATGCATTCTTTACACATTTTTAAACTTCCATAATGCCTTAATGACATGCATACATATATATAATTTAATATAAATATATATATATTGATGTAAGATAAAACATTTCCATATGCCTTAACATTTATATAAACATTTTTACTAAATCCTTTTCGCTTTAACATTAAAACCATTCACTTTTAAAACTCAATTGTCAAAATATCATTTTTACACTCACCGATCACCGCTCAATCCCGCTTGCTTCCCGTCGAATTCCCGTTTCCCGTCCGATAGTTCTTTTCACCTTTTTCAAGAAAACCACAACTACACATTAACCATAACTTCCATTTAATCCACCATACACACTCAACGAATACGACAACGTATTAATCGCCTGCATATAGCGTAAAACTTAACGTACTTCACACGCAAGTCACTTTAGAGTCACACAACATTCATATAAAGCCAAATTAACAATTTACCCTTGAGCACTAAAAAAAAAAACCCTTAACAAAAAAAACCCACTCATTTTGGCCAACCTTTTTCCAACAATACTCTGGACTTTATTACCCAAAATTATTCAAACGGTCTTCAAAATTATGAAATCCTCCAGATCAGTCCTTTATATATCCAATGACATCTATTTAAATTTTCAATTTAAAATTCCTTATCTAAGGCCCTCAACCACATAACACAAGTTACAACATGTTTTTGATGCCAATTTGGTTAACTCACTGAATCACATACTGTTATCCTTGATTTATGGGATCTTAATTCCATAAATTGAAATTTTTTTCTTCACTCATTTGAAGATATGGTTCTAAGGTTTCTTCTCCAATTGGAATCACCCAATTTGGATCACCAAAACTCAAGTTATTGTATTTTATATCTAGCTTACTCAAATTGGCAGAACAGAATCTGCACATAGCTCCTCTTAGAAAATTTTATGGGCACTCTGGGGTTAAAATTTGCTTGCACTTCCTTCAGCTAACTTATTCCCCTAGAATTATAGTTTACCCATAATTTTGAATCACTCAATTTGGATAAGTGAAACTCCACTTATGGCCAAAATACTACAAACATACCCAAAACAGAGCATTATCAGTGAGCTACACGAGCTCACCTTTCAGTCCGTATTTAGGAGCCTTAGAGATACAATTTGCTCTTGGTACCTTCTATAAATTTGTAGCCCTATCTCTTATGGTTCTTTACCAATTGGAATCAATTGATTTGGATGATTATAATCTCATCTATATCCAAATAGAAGAACAGGGGTTTTTACAAAATTTTGGACAAGATTCCCTAAAACCTAACATTCTCTTTACAACTATTCCATAATACCTCAAAAACCACATGAAATCTAACTCAAAACAACTCCACAACACTTGAATTGTTTATTTGGAAATTCATACCACAAAACCCTAGGTGAAAATCTTATGAATTCAACCAAAGGTCCACCAATTCTTCTAAAAACCATAAAAATATGATGATTCCATGTTTATTTTACACCAATTGGGGTTTTACCCACATAACCTCAACAAATCAAGGGTTTATGTGATCTTTCCACAAAACCCTTGACCAAAGGAGGAACAATTCTCCATGGGAATTCATACCAAAAGCTTTAGACATCAAAATACACTTAATTCCGTACCTGAATTTTGGTCTTTTCTCCTTCTTCCTCTTCCCCTTCTTCCTCCTCTTCCTCTTCTTTTCTCCCTTCTTCTCCTCTCCTACGGGTTGCCTTATCCTTTATGAGACAAAAATGAGACTTTTTGTTTGTCTTCCCATTTTAATATTCTAATCTTTCCTTTAATTACCATTTGGTCCTCCATCTCTCAAGAATTTCCATTCAACTTGTTTTATTTCTATTTTGGCATCTCATCTTCTCAAATTTTTCACATCAACTCTTGGAATTTTTATTATGACCCATCTCTACTCATTTTATGATTTTCTTATCCTTTATGGCAATTAAAATTTTACCCTTTCTTCTAGCATCACATTCCGGGTTTACTAATTTTATCATTTCCTAATTTCATCTCCAAAATATTACAATGTATACTAGTGCTCATATGTGCCCCAACAAAGGCATGTATTGTAAGATTCTCGAGATTCGGCGCTACAAAAATCCTCCCTCCTTTAGAACATTTCGTCCTCAAAATGAATAAACTAAACTCCTAAAGAAAGGGAAGGAAAATACCTCATTCGGAAAATAATTGAGGGTATTGACGTCCCATCTGAGCCTCTGCTCCAAGTAGTTTCCTCATCAGAGACTCCACAATACCTTCACCGCCAGAATAGAATCTTGTTGCGCAGAATCCTGCTCGACGGTCAGGATCTCGCACTTGTTCCTCTTTCTCAGATAAGTCAAGTTCTCTTTGTATTTCCACCGGTTGCTCCTCGTCAATACATTTACTTCAAGTGAGCATAGAAACATGGAAAACATCGTGACGCGACATCGAGGTCGATGAATCTAACTCCATATGCCACCTCCCCAATCCTCTCAACAATCCTGTATGGTCCAATATACCGTGGACTCAGCTTTCCACGTTTCCCAAATCTTAGTACGCCCTTCCATGGGGAAATCCTCAAAAATACCATATCCCCTACCTCAAACTCTAAGTCTCTACGGCGATTGTTCGCATAACTTTTCTGTCGGTCTTGTGAAATTTTCAGTCTATCCCTTATAACTTTGATCTTATCACAAGTCACTTGGACAATTTCCGGACCTACTAATTTCCTTTCGCCTACCTCATCCAAACAGACTGGAGTTCGACATTTCCATCCATAAAGAGCCTCATAAGGGGCCATACCAATACTGGCCTGATAACTGTTATTGTATGCAAACTCCATCAGAGGTAGATGGGTGTCCCAGCTCCCTCTAAACTCCATAACACATGTCCTAAGCATATCTTCTAAAGTCTATATAGTCCTCTCAGATTACATCCGTCTGTGGATGGTGCCGTGATCGAATTGTAGTCTAAGGGCATTCTCAGAACTCGGGCAAAACCGCGAGGTAAACTCCGATCTGTCTGAAACAATGGAAACTGGCGTACCATGCAGTTTGATAATCTCTCTAACGTATAATTGGGCCAACTTATCCAATGAATCACTATTCCCGAGTAGGTAGAAATGGGCTTCGCGGGCCTGGTCTAATAATCACCCATATCGTATCGTGGATCATCTACAACGTGGAAGTCCTACCACAAAATCCATAGTGATTCTCTCTCCCATTTCCACGAGGGATCGGAGGATCGTAATAGTCCTGCAGGCTTCGGGCGTTCGGCTTTTACTGCCGGGACATGTGAGACATCCGAGATGAACTCTGCACATCCCTTCATACCCCTTCCACCAGTAGTGTTCCTTTAGGGCATGAAACATCTTTGTGCTTCCCGGATGCATAGCATAAGCGGAGGAATGGGCTTCCTCCATAATCTCTCTTCTCACATCACCTACACCTAGTACACACAACCTCTGTCCCATGACCACTGCATTCATCCTCTCACACAATCCCCTCAAGGTCTGTGATTCTACTTCACCCTCTCAACTTCCTAAGTATGATTTGTTTAAAGCTGTTTAGGCTACAAAGAAAACTAGCAAGGGGAGAGGGGCTTCCTACAGAAAAGTAGTGAAAAACTATTGAAGGGGGAGAGGAGGGTTGCTACAGCTAGTAAAAACTATTGATTATATAGGTGTGGTGGCGCATAGGTGTAGAGGAGCCCCACCGTACAAAAAAGAAAGTGGGAGTTCAAACATTGATTTCAAACAATCTCCAGTAACTTTTACTTTATTTTATTTGAAGCAATTTTAACTCCTATCAAATTATAGAGATAACTTAAAATATTTTTAAACTTGAATAATGATGAACAACTGTCGTTCTCATTTTTTTTATATTTTTTTTTCTTTTATCTTCATACGATAAAAACATCTCAATCCTCTCAACAACCTTTTTTTTCTCTGCTCGCAACCTTCATGCAAAGTACAATGCTTCCTCTTTTCGACTATAATTCATTGTTCTATCAGTATAGCAGACGATATTCTGAATGTGATGGTCGACGTGTAGCTGGACCTCAATTACTTTTCTTTGAGATTCCTTTAGTTTCATTGGTCTTCCCATCTTTTCCAACCCACCTTTCAAGAATCAAGTTTTTAAGTCTACTTGGACCATTTTGTTTTCGCGTGCCCTGTTGCGCACCCAGGGCGCTTTGTTGCGCACCCAGGGCGCTTTGTCGCGCACGGAGCAAGCGACCGCGTGCACGGAGCGTGCGACCGCGAGCACGGCACGCGAAACCAACACCGACGACCTACAACGCTCAGGAAAGTGAAGAGTTTTTGCCAGCATTCAACCTTGCAATATTCTCTTTTCTTTTGTGTTGTTCGGTTAAACCCTTTCTGCCTTGTCTCTTATCCAATTTTTTCCTTTACTTATCAGCATTTGAAGTAAAAGAGAAAGAGGGTTAGGAATGAAAGGAGAACATCCTAAGGATTTGTTTAAACATGTTTAGGTTGCTATAGAAAAACTAGCGAAGGGGGAGAGGGGGTTTGCTAAAGAAAAAGTAGTGAAAAATTATTGAAGGAGGATAGGAGGGTTGCTGTAGAAAATAGTGAACAACTAGTGAAGGGGAGGGAGGGAGATGAGTGTGGCTAGAACTAGTAAAAAGTATTGATTATATTGGTGTGGTGGTGCCAAGGGGGAGAGGAGTCCCACCGTAAAAAAAAAGAAAGTGGGAGTGCAAACATTGATTTCAAACAATCTCCAGTAACTTTTACTTTATTTTATTCGAAGCAATTGTAACTCCAATCAAATTACAGAAATAGCATAAATTATTTTTAAACTTCAATAATGATGAACAACTGTCGTTCTCATTTTCTTTATATATATATTTTTTTTATCTTCATACGATAAAAATATCTCAATCCTCTCAACAACCTTTTTTTTCCCGCTCGCAACCTTCATGCGAAGTAAAATGCTTCCACTTTTAGAGTATAATTCATTGTTCTATCAGTATAGCAGGCGATATTCTGAATGTGATGGTCGACATGTAGCTGGACCTCGATTACATTTCTTTGAGAATCCTTTAGTTTTATTGGTCTTCCCATCTTTTCCAACCCACCTTTCGAGAATCAAGTTTTTATGTCTACTTGGACAATTTTTTTTTCGCGCGCTCTATCGCGCACCTGAGGCGCTTTGTCATGCATGGCGCATGCAACCGAGCGCACGCCGCATGTGACCGCGATCATGGCACGCGAAACCAACACCGATGACTGATTACGTGAAACAAACATTAATTTCAAACATTCTCCAGTAACTCTTACTTTATTTTATTTGAAGCAATTGTAGCTCCTATCAAATTACAGAAATAGATTAAATCATTTTTAAACTTCAATAATGATGAACAACTGTCGTTCTCATTTTATTTATTTTTTTTCTTTTATCTTTATACGATAAAAACATCTCAATCCTCTCAACCTTTTTTCTCGCTAGCAACCTACTGGCGGCATAATGCTTCCACTTTTCGACTATAATTCATTATTCTATCAGCATAGCAGACGATCTTCTGAATGTGATGGTCGACGTGTAGCTGGTCCTCAATTACATTTCTTTGAGATTCCTTTAGTTTCATTGGTCTTCCAATCTTTTCCAACCCACCTTTCAAGAATCAAGTTTTTATGTCTCCTTGGACAGTTTTTTCGCTACTGTCACAAGAATCGATGCGCTTTTGTCGTGGCAGCTGGCGAAGCGCGGGACCAAGACAGCATCTGACGCTGCAAGCACCGAAAGCACAAAGATGAAACCAACACCGACGATGGACAACGCTCAGGAAAGCGAAGAGTTTTTGGCGGCATTCAACCTTGCATTATTCTTTTTGATTTTGTGTTGTTTGGTTAAACCCTTTCTTCCTTGTCTCTTCTCCAATTTTTTCCTTTGCTTATCTACATTTGAAGTAAAAGAGAAAGAGAGTTAGGAATGAAAGGAGAACATCCTAAGGATTTGTTTAAACATGTTTAGGTTACTATAGAAAAACTAGGGATGGGGGAGAGGGGGGTAGCTAAAGAAAAAGTAGTGAACAACTATTGAAGGGGGAGAGGAGGGTTGCTATAGCTAGTAAAATGGTTTACTATATAGGTGTGGTGCTTGAAGGGGGAGAGGAGTCCCACCGTACAAAAAAAAGTGGGAGTTCAAACATTGATTTCAAACAATCTCCGGTAACTCTTACTTTATTTTATTTGAAGCAATTGTAACTCCTATCAAATTACAGAAATAGCTTAAATCATTTTCAAACTTCAATAATGACGAACAACTGTCGTTCTCATTTTATTTATTTATTTTTCTTTTATCTTTATACGATAAAAACATCTCAATCCTCTAAACAACCTTTTTTTTTCTACTCGCAACGTTTAATCGAAGTACATTGCTACCACTTTTCGACTATAATTCATTATTCTATCAGTATAGCAGATGATATTCTTAATGTGATGGTCGACGTGTAGCTGGACCTCAATTACATTTCTTTGAGATTACTTTAGTTTTATTGGTCAACCCAGTTTTCAAGAATCAAGTTTTTACTGCCTTCCTTGATAGTTTTTTTTCATGCATCGATCGCGCGACCCACGCGCTTTGTCGTGCACGGGCTCGCGAATCCTCGCACGACGAAAGCACAACGACCACAGCACGCGAAACCAACACCGATGACCGACAACGCTCATGAAAGGGAAGAGTTTTTGCCGGCATTCAACCTTGCATTATTCTTTTTTCTTTTGTGTTGTTTGGTTAAACCCTTTCTTCCTTATCTCTTCTCCAATTTTTCCTTTTCTTATCAGCATTTGAAGTAAAAGAGAAAGAGGGTTAAGAATGAAAGGAGAACATCCTAAGGATTTGTGTAAACATGTTTGCAATATAGAAAACTTGAAGGGGGAGAGGGGGGTTGCTAAAGAAAAAGTAGTAAAAAACTATTGAATGGGGAGGATGAGGGTTGCTACAGAAAATAGTGAACAACTAGTGAAGGGGAGAGGGGGAGAGGAGGGTTGCTATAGCTAGTAAAAACTATTGATTATATAGGTGTGGTGTTGCCAAGGGGGAGAGGAGTCCCATCGTACAAAAAAGAAAGTGGGAGCTCAGACATTGATTTCAAACATTCTCCAGTAACTCTTACTTTATTTCATTTGAAGCAATTGTAGCTCCTATCAAATTACAGAAATAGCTTAAATCATTTTTAAACTTCAATAATGATGAAGAATTGTCGTTCTCATTTTATTTTTATTTTTTTGTTTTATCTTTATACGATAAAAACATCTCAATCCTCTAACCAACCTTTTTTTTTCTGCTTGCAACCTACTTGCGAAGTACAATGCTTCCACTTTTCGACTATAATTCATTGTTCTATCAGCATAGCAGACGATCTTTTGAATGTGATGGTCGACGTGTAGCTGACCTCACCATACTTCTTGAGATTCCTTTAGTTTCCCATTGGCCTCCACCTTTTCCAACCCACCTTCAAGAATCAAGTTTTTATGTCCTCGCAGGCTTTTCACGCTCTGTCGCGTAACCGATGCGCTTTGTCATGCATGGCGAGCGCCACCACGCGCACGGCACGTGTGATCGCGAGCACAGTACGCAAAACCAACACCGACGATGGACAACGCTCAGGAAAGCGAAAAGTTTTTGCCGGCATTCATGCTTGCATTATTCTTTTTTCTTTTGTGTTGTTTGGTTAAACCCTTTATTCCTTGTCTCTTCTCCAATTTTTTCCATTGCTTATCAGCATCTGAAGTCAAAGTGAAAGAGGGCTAGGAATGAAAGAAGAACATCCTACACTGGTTTTAAACATGTTTAGGTTGCTATGGTAAAAACTAAGGTAAAGGTAGGGTGGTTGCTGTTGAAAATAGTGAAAACTATCATGTATAGGTTGCTGCATTTAAAATAGTGAACAACTAGTGAAGGGATAGGGAGGGAGGGTTGCTATAGCTAGTAAAACCATGGATTAAATAGGTGGTACTAAGGGGAGAGAGTCCAATCATAAAAGAAAGTGGGAGTTGAAACATTGATTTCAAACAATCTTCAGTAACTTTTACTTTATTTTATATGAAGCAATTGTCACTCCTATCAAATTACAGAAATAGCTTAAATCATTTTTAAACTTCAATAATGATGAACAACTGTCGTTCTCATTTTATTTATTTATTTTTCTTTATCTTATACATGATAAAACATCTCAACCCTCTAACAACCTTTTTTTTGCTCAGCAACCTTCATGTGAAGTACAATGCTCCACTTTTCGACTATAATGCCATTGTTCTATCAGTATACTGCATTTATTATTCCTAATGTGATGGTCGATCGTAGGGCCGGACCTCAATTACATTTCTTTGAGATTCCTTTAGTTTCATTGGTCTTCCCATCTTTTCCAACCCACCTGTCAAGAATCAAGTTTTTATGTCTCCTTGGATAGTTTTTTTTTTCATGCGCTCCATCGCACATCCGTTGCGCTTTGTCGTGCACGGCGCGCAGAACTCGCGATGCACGCAGATGGCCACCGGCACTAAAATCCAACACCGATGCCTGCAATAACGCCTAGAAAAATAAGAGTTTTTATTCGCATTCAACTGCATTGCCTCTTTTTTTCTTTTTGTGTTGTTTGGATAAACTCTGTCTTCCTTGTCTCTTCTCCAATTTTTTCCTTTTCTTATCAGCATTTGAAGTAAAAGAGAAAGAGGGTTAAGAATGAAAGGAGAACATCTTAAGGATTTGTTTAAACATGTTTAGGTAGCTATAGAAAAACTTGGGAAGGGGGAGAGGGGGGTTGCTAAAGAAAAAGTAGTAAAAAACTATTGAATGGGGAGGATGAGGGTTGCTACCGAAAATAGTGAACAACTAGTGAAGAGGAGAGGGGGAGAGGAGGGTTGCTATAGCTAGTAAAAAATATTGATTATATAGGTGTGGTGTTGTCATGGGGGAGAGGAGTCCCATCGTACAAAAAAGAAAGTGGGAGCTCAAACATTGATTTCAAACATTCTCCAGTAACTCTTACTTTATTTTATTTGAAGCAATTGTAGCTCCTATCAAATTACAGAAATAGCTTAAATCATTTTTAAACTTCAATAATGATGATGAACACGCCATTTTATTTTTATTGTTGTTTATTTTACACTATGAAAACATCTCAATCCTCTCAACAACTCTTTTATTTTTTTCTGCTCGCAACCTTCATGCGAAGTACAATGCTTCCACTTTTCGACTATAATTCATTGTTCTATCAGTATAACAGACGATATTCTGAATGTGATTATCGACGTGTAGCTGGACCTCAATTACATTTCTTTGAGATTCCTTTAGTTTCATTGGTCTTCTCATCTTTTCCAACCCACCTTAAATCAAGTTTTATGTCTCTGGATAGTTTTTTTTCATGCGCCCATCACAAGACTCCAATGCTGTCGTGCACTGGCTCACGGCCGTGCACAAAGCGCCGTGAGACCGCGAGCACGGCACGTGAAACCAACACCGACGACTGACAACGCTTAGGAAAGAGAAGAGTTTTTGCCGACATTCAACCTTGCATTATTCCTTTTTCTTTTGTGTTGTTTGGTTAAACCCTTTCTTCCTTGTCTCTTCTCCAATTTTTTCCTTTGCTTATATACATTTGAAGTAAAAAAGAAAGAGAGTTAGGAATGAAAGGAGAACATCCAAATGAAAGGAGAAATTGTTTAAACATGTTTAGGTTGCTATAGAAAAACTAGGGTAGGGGGAGAGGGGGGTTGCTAAAGAAAAAGTAGTGAAAAACTATCAAGGGGAGAGAGAGCGTTATAGCTAGTAAAAACTATTGATTATATAGGTGTGGTGTCGCCAAGGGGGAGAGGAGTCCCACCGTACAAAAAGAAAGTGGGAGTTCAAACATTGATTTCAAACAATCTCCGGTAACTCTTACTTTATTTTATTTGAAGCAATTGTAGCTCCTATCAAATTACAGAAATAGCTTAAATCATTTTAAAACTTCAATAATGACGAACAACTATCGTTCTTATTTTATTTATTTATTTTTCTTTTATCTTTATACGATAAAAACATCTCAATCCTCTAAACAACCTTTTTTTTTCTACTCGCAACGTTCAAGCGAAGTACAATGCTTTCAATTTTCGACTATAATTCATTGTTCTACCAGTATAGCAGATGATATTCTTAATGTGATGGTTGACGTGTAGATGGACCTCAATTAAATTTCTTTGAGATTCCTTTAGTTTTATTGGTCAACCCATCTTTTCCAACCCAGTTTTCAAGAATCAAGTTTTTACGTCTCCTTGGACAGTTTTTTTTATCACGCGCTACGTCGCGCATCTGATGGGCTTTGTCGTGCACGGCGCGCGCGACCTCGTGCGTGACGCGTGCGACAGCGACCATGGCATGCGAAACCAACACCGATGACCGACAACGCTCACTAAAGCGAAGAGTTTTTGCCGGTATTCAACCTTGCGTTATTCTTTTTTCTTTTTGTGTTGTTTTGTTAAACCCTTTCTTCCTTGTCCATTATCCAATATTTTCCTTTGCTTATCTACAATTGAAGTAAAAGAGAAAGAGAGTTGGGAATGAAAAGAGAACATCCAAATGAAAGGAGAAATTGTTTAAACATGTTTAGGTTGCTATAGAAAAACTAGGGAAGGGGGAGAGGGTGGTTGCTAAAGAAAAAGTAGTGAAAAACTATTGAAGGGGGAGAGGAGGGTTGCTATAGCTAGTAAAAACTATTGATTTCAAATAATCTCCAGTTACTTTTACTTTATTTTA
Source organism: Tetrastigma voinierianum (assembly GCA_016808115.1). NCBI lineage: Eukaryota > Viridiplantae > Streptophyta > Magnoliopsida > Vitales > Vitaceae > Tetrastigma > Tetrastigma voinierianum. Next base: position 1,256,944 of record JAEQBH010000398.1, read on the forward strand.
TATGAAGCAATTGTAACTCCTATCAAATTAAAGAAATAGCTTAAATCATTTTTAAACTTCAATAATGATGAACAACTGTCGTTCTCATTTTATTTATTTATTTTTCTTTTATCTTTATACGACAAAAACATCTCAATCCTCTCAACAACCTTTTTTTTTCTGCTCGCAACCTTCATGCGAAGTACAATGCCTCCACTTTTCGACTATAATTCATTGGTCTATCAGTATAGCTGACGATATTCTGAATGTGATGGTCGACGTGTAGCTGGACCTCAATTACATTTCTTTGAGATTCCTTTTGTTTCATTGGTCTTCCCATCTTTTCCAACCCACCTTTCAGGAATTAGGTTCTTATGTCTCCTAGGATAGTTTTTTTTCATGCGCTCCATCGCGCACCCGATGTGCTTTGTCGTGCATAGCGTGCGCGATCGTGCGCACGGCGTGTGGGACCGTGAGCACGACATGTGAAACCAACACCGACGACCGATAACGCTCAGGAAAGCGAAGAGTTTTCTCAAGCATTCAACCATGCATTATTCTTTTTTTTTGTGTTGTTTAGTTAAACCCTTTCTTCCTTGTCTCTTCTCCAATTTTTTCCTTCGCTTATCTACATTTGAAGTAGAAGAGAAAGAGAGTTAGGAATGAAAGGAGAACATCCTAAGGATTTGTTTAAACTTGTTTAGGTTGAAGGATCCCGACCCGGATTAACCTCATGAACTCGAGGGGACCTCTTGGCACTCCAGCGGATATAGAAACTTTTCCTCAAAACAATCAATTAAAATCCATGGAGCGAACCCCTTTACAATCCTTAACATATCTTTTAGAAAATAATGCCGAAGTGAAGTGGTAAATTTTTTATTTTTTATTTTTTTTCAAACACTTATATTTTTCAGAAAATCGGCCAGAGTTTCCTCTGTTTGTCGGACTTTCCAAAATTTACAAAAACCTGCGAAAACATTTAAAAACACTTCTAATATTTCAATTCTCAACTTCTATTTTAGGACTCTCGTCCTGACCCAATTAAGCACACAACTCGATCAAGCAAAATATATACATATACATTTATTATTTGATCATGAAACATTGAGACTTCTTCCAATTCCATGCACGGTTTATAAAAGAGGATTTGGGCTTGGCCAGGACATGAGCCGCTACGTACCTCGTCCGGGGATCAAAGCTACGTAGTTCCTTTTCAAAAAAAAAAAAAAAAACTATTTCCCTAAGGGGATATTGCAAAAATCCTATTCCTCTCCCTGCATTAGTAACCTAATTGTGTTTCCCTCTGAAATCCTTACGCTTAAGGTACCTCGGTGTGCTCAGTCCTGCAGTCATATGGGGTTAGGGTAACCATCGATAAAAACATTTCTTCCAAAATACATTTATAAATCCCATTTTAAATCCTTTGCTTTATCATTAAAACACATATACATTCTTTACATTTTTAAACTTTCATAATGCCTTAACATATGCATACATATTTAATATACATATATAAACATTTACATTAAACTTTTCATTTTAACATTAAAAATCTTTCACTTTTAAAACTTCGATTTTTCAAAATCGGTTTTACACTCCTCTTTGTTTTCACGAAACTTAGGCACAACTCTACTACTTTGCCTTTGCTTTTAGCCTACACCTCAACGAATACGTAGCGTATTAATCGCTGTGTATAGCGAAAACTTAACGTACTACCAACGTAAGTCACTTTAGGGTCACCTGACATTCATATAAAGCCCGATTTAACAATTTACCTTGAGGACTAAAAAAACTCTAACGAGGAAAAAAACACTCATTTGGCAACCTTTTCCAACAATACTCTGGACTTTGTGCAAATTATTCAAAGGTCTTCAAAATTATGAAACTCTCCGGATCAGTCCTTTATATATCCAATGACATCTCTTTAAATTTTCAATTTAAAATTCCTTCTCTAAAGCCCTCAACCACATAACACAAGTTACAACATGTTTTTGATGCCAATTTGGTTAACTCACTGAATCACCTACTGTTATCCTTGATTTCTGGGATCTTAACTCCATAAATTGGAAATTTTTCTTCACTCATTTGAAGCTATGGTTCTAAGGTTTTCTTCTCCAATTAGAATCACCCAATTTGGATCCGCAGAAACTCAAGTTATTGTATTTTATATCTAGATTACTCCAAATTGTGAACAAAATCTGCACATAGCTCCACTTGGAAAACTTTCTGGGCACTTTGGGGTTACAATTTGCTTGCACTTCCTTCAGATAAATTATTCCCCTAGAAGTCTATTTTACCCATAATTTTGAATCACTCAATTTGGAAGAGTGAAACTCCACTTATGACCAAAACACTACAATCATACCCAAAACAGAGCATAATCCCGGTGAGCTACGAGCTCACCTTTGATCGTGTTGGGAGCCTTAGAGCTACTACAATTTGCTCTTGGTCCCTTCTATACATTTGTAGCCACATCTCTTATAGTTCTTTAACAATTGGGATTTGGATGATTATAACCCAATCTATATCGAAACAAACGAGAGTTTTACAAAAATTTGTGACATTCCGCACAAAAACCAAACATTATCTTTTACAGCTATTCCACATATTACCTCCAAAAACCACATGAAATCTAACTCAAAACAACTCCACAACACTTGAATTAGTGATTTGGAAATTCATACCACAAAACCCTAGGTGAAAATCTTATGAATTTAACCAAATGTCCACCAATTATTCTATAAACCATATAAATATGATGATTCCATGTTTATTTTACATCAATTGGGGTTTTACCAACAAAACCTCAACAAAATCTAGGGTTTGAGTGATCCTTCCCAAGGCCACACAGACAAAAGAACAACAATTCTCAAGAGCTAAAACCTTAGGAATTCAAAACACTCATGAATTCAAGACAAAGCTTCATACCTTGGTTTTGGCGTCTTCTCCTTCTCCTTCTTCTTCTATTCTTCCCTCACTCTTCTCTCCTTACTCTTTTCTCTCCTCTCCAAAACTGTGAGCCCTAGCTTTTGTGAGACAAAAAATGAGTTTGGCTTTTGTTTGTCTCATAACATGGCCTAATCCCATTTATACCTTAGTGCCATTAAGTCCTTCATCCTTTTAATTTTTGCAAATCAACTTATTTTATTTCAATTTTTGGCATCCTATCTTCTCACATTATGACTTCCATATCATTTTATTATACCTTAATTGCAAAGGGGTCCTTAAGTCCTTTAATATTGCAAGACAACTCTTATTATTTCTATTATGGCCCATCTCTCTACCCATTTAATGATTTTCCTTATCCTTTATGGCAATTACACTTTACCACTTGTTTTAAGTACCACAATTCAGGGTTCCATAAATTTATCATTTCATATTTTCATCCTTATTAATAACTCCCAAAAATATTACAAGTTCACTTGGTGTTCTTATACGTCCCTACAGTTACATGTACTATACACTCTCTCGGGACGGGGCGTTACATTGGTTGCTATAGAAAAACTAGGGAAGGGGGAGAGGAGGGTTGCTAAAGAAAAAGTAGTGAAAAACTATTGAAAGGGGAGAGGAGGGTTGCTATAGCTAGTAAAAATTATTGATTATATAGGTGTGGTGGCGTCAAGGGGAGAGGTCACAGGTACCAAAAGAAAGTGGGAGTTGAGCAGTGATATCAAACAATCTCGATAACTCTTACTTTATTTTCTTTGAAGCAATTAGTAGCTCCTATCAAATTACGAAATAGCTTAAATCATTTTTAAGCCCCGATAATAGCGAACAGTATGTTATATTTATTTATTTATTTTTCTTTTTATCTTTCTTGATAAAAACGTCCGATCCCTCTATGACCTTTTTTACTTTCGCAGCGTTGAGCAAAGTCTGATGCTTCCCGCTTTTAGGCTATAATTCATTGTTCTATTAGTATAGCAGATGATATTCTTAATGTGATGGTCGATGTGTAGCTGGACCTCAATACATTTCTTTGATATTCCTTTAGTTTTGTTAGTGCTGCCCATCTTTTTCCGACCCGAGTTTCCAAGAAACAGTTTTTCGTCTCCTTGGGCGGTTTTTCTGGCGCTGTTGGCGCATCCAGATGCGCTTTGTCGTGCCGCGCGCTACCTCGCGCCTGACTCACGTGCAGCCTCACGACCCGCGGCCGCGCGAAACCCGGCAGAGCGGCCAGGCAAGCGCTCGGAAGCGAAAGTTTTAGGCATTACACCTTGCATTATTCATTTTTCTTTTGTGTTGTTTGCTTAAACCCTTTCTTCCTTGTCTCTTCTCCAATTTTTTCCTTTGCTTATTAGCATTTTAATCAAAAGAGAAAGAGGGTTAAGAATGAAAGGAGAACATCCTAAGGATTTGTTTAAACATGTTTACTTAGCTATAGAAAAACTTGGGAAGGGGGAGAGGGGGGTTGCTAAAGAAAAAGTAGTCAAAAACTATTGAAGGGGGAGATGAGGGTTGCTTCAGAAAATAGTGAACAACTAGTGAAGGGGAGAGGGGAGAGGAGGGTTGCTATAGCTAGTAAAAACTATTGATTATATAGGTGTGGTGGTGCCAAGGGGGAGAGGAGTCCCACCGTACAAAAAAAGTGGGAGCTCAGGCATTGATTTAGACATTCTCGGTAAGCTCTTACTTTATTTTATTTGAAGCAATTGTAGCTCCTATCAAATTACAGAAATAGCTTAAATCATTTTTAAGCCCCGATAATGACGAACAACTGTCGTTCTCATTTTATTTATTTATTTTACTTTTATCTTTATACGATAAAAACATCTCAATCCTCAGCTTAACCTTTTTCTCTTGCAACCTTCATGCGAAGTACAATCTTCCCTTACCCCATTTATAATTCATTGTTCTATTAGCACCATGATGATCTTAAATAATTAATTGGCGTGTAGCTGGTCTTCAATTACATTTCTTTGAGATTCCTTTAGTTTCATTCGTCTTCCAATCTTTTCCAACCCACCTTTCAAGAATCAAGTTTTTTTGTCTCCTTGGACAGTTTTTTTTGCGCGCTCTGTCGCGCAACCAATGCGCTTTGTCGTGCATGGAGACCGCGACAGCATGCACGGCGCGTCGCGGCCACGCGAGCCGCAGTCTGTGAAACCAACACCGGCTTGATGGATAACGCTCGGGAAGCGAAGAGTTTTCAGGCGGTGACCTTGCATTATTCTTTTTGCTTTTGTGTTGTTTGGTTAAACCCTTTCTTCCTTGTCTCTTCTCCAATTTTTTCCATTGCTTATCAGCATTTGAAGTAAAATAGAAAGAGGGCTAGGAATGAAAGGAGAACATCCTAAGGATTTGTTTAAACATGTTTAGGTTGCTATAGAAAAACTAGGGAAGGGGGAGAGGGGTTGCTAAAGAAAAAGTAGTGAAAAACTATTGAAGGGGGAGATGAGGGTTGCTACAGAAAATAGTGAACAACTAGTGAAGGGGTGATGAGCTTAAAAGTCATCTATTTTTAGTCCATTTTCTGCTGATTTTAATCTAAAGAATGAATTAATATACGAGAAATATGAAGAAACTCACCAATTTGTTATTATTGAAATTTATAAGAAAGGAGATATTGCGAGTAGAATCTGAGAAAGTGCGCGAATCGAAATAGAATGAACTGGTTGAATAAAAATGGAAGAATGTTGCAGTTTGGAGCTCGCACAGGGAAGATAGGATGTCGCGACATAAGGAAATCAAAAGGCAAATTGGCGAGATAATGGGAATTCCAAGTCGGGCGGTTAAAAGCTTGATGAAGACGGGGCATGATGTCGCGTGACACCGCGAGGTCGCAGCGGGATTAAGCAAGCGGTGGACGCGTGTCGTGACGAGGAGAGGAGTCGCGACATAGGATTAGGAAGAAGACCCAGCACGCGATCTTCGCGACATTCAGGAAGAGGTCGCGACGTGCTGATGAACAGAATCGGTTCCTAAGGATGATATCAGAAACTGCATGAAACACTCCAGGTCGCGACATTGTTTATAGATCGCGACAAGGAGATACACTTTCCCTGGGAAGAATGAAGGACTAATGAGAAAGATGATGTCGCGATAGGATAGACAACACCCCAGGCATAACTGATGTCACGACAACGGATTAATGTCGCGACCGCAGAGCGCCCGCGAAGCTAAAGGCGAGGTTGGGACGAGATGAAGGGTGGTGTAGATATTGAAACTATTGATGTCGCGACAAAGATTTGAAGTCGCGACATGAAATAAGCGGGATTATTTTGCTTGATGTATGAGGAGACCATTAATGTCGCGATAAAGAGATTGATGTCGCGAAACAAGAAGAAACTGGAATGCCAACAATTAAAGACAAGTCAAGGATCTTTGCAACATAAAGCTACTTTACACATGATCATAGCGACAAGGTGATGTCGCGACATAAAGAGCGAGCCCTTAATTTGAGACCTTAAGACTGCGGCGAGATCAGCTCTTGAAGCAATCACGAGACCATTGATGTCGACGAGAGATTGATGTCGCGACGCGAGAACAATTCGGTCGGAGACGATTAAAGCTGCTTGAAACTAATATTGGGCTAGTTGATGTCGCGTAAACGTGAAATTCGCGATAGAAAAGTCATATGGAGCTAAAGAATGTCGCAACGGGAAATTCTGCGCAGCAAAGGCGAGATAGATGATGTAAGCGACAAAGTCGATGTCGCGACATAAAGAGAATCGAGCACGAGAGAGGATGTGGGCGAGTGGCTCGCTGCGACAAACAGCGGAACAAGCCCGATGTGCGACAGAATTTGAGGTCGCGACATAGGCGATAAAATGGGCGAGTTCAGGTTGAAATCACCCGAAAGTGCATCGAAATTGGGCTGACTTCAAAACCACATAAATACTCGAATTTCTTTGAGGAAGGCGACAGGCGACCTGAGAGCAGAAAGATCTGGGTAGCCTTAGGCTCATTTTTATTTTTTTCTTCTTTTCTTATTTTGTTGTTTTAGTTTTGTTTAATTTTTTCGTTGAGCATTAGATGATTTTATTTTTGTTTCTTGATGCGAGCGATTAGCTTGATGCGCGAAGGCTGAATCTGAGAATTCATTTCATTTTCAAATTACTATCCCGGTTATTTGAAGTTCGGACAGATGCAGGTCGGACCTCCGGTTTCATTACGGAGTGGATATTTTTATCGGATAACCCTTTGGGTATGGTAGGTAATTTAGAAACCGAAACTTCCATTGAGCAAACTCATTGTTAAATTTATAACCTTAGCGGAAGAATAAATTCAGTGCTGTGAACTTTCGGCGAAAATCTACTTTACGGTTATGAGTTTTACGTAATTGATTCAAATGTCGGTGTCTTATACTATTTGTAGCATTGTTTCATACTCTGATTTCGGGAGGCCCTCGGGTGACCGCGAGAGAAGGCAATCCTGAGGAAGTAATGAACAATTTCTCGGGTATATTAACTGTATTGGAGTCTAATGAGCTTTGTGAGTTTATTTGATAAATCTCGTCTCACTTGAAATCAAGAATGAGTTGAATGAATTATCAATTAAACAGTAGAGATTTCACCTGGTCGAACAATGATTCCTAATCCAGAGTGTTAGTGAGATACAATCGAGGAAAAGGATGATCTATTCTAACTTAGAGGAGGAGAAACCGATAAAAGTAAACCCATGCTATACACATGTCTTAGGAGCTATGGTTTATAGTCCACGTTCACAGGTATTAAGTATTGAAAGAAAATATCGAGAACAAGGCAACCTGATTAAAAGTAGTTATCCTAATTCCCTTTGTCTTAGAGAATCGGAAAATTAGATGATGAGCAGTGGAGTTTGGAGAGATCTAGGTTGCACTACCATATTCCCACTGGGTGATTTAAAATGTGGTTCATGAAGCAAAGTTATAAAATACTCTGCGAAGTGATTTCACAATAGTAGTGTATTGATGTTTCCTTTAAAGATAATGGTTCGAGTCAGTTTACTTTCATTACTATTCTTTTTTATTCCTAACATTATTCTTTTTAATTTGACTTATTTATTCATTCAAATATCTTAGACTTGTATATTTTAAGGCTTCAAAGTGATTTCAATTCTTAGTTTAGAGTCCAAATAGTGGCAGTTTGGTTATGATGGGGTGGTTGATTGATGTTCTGGATCTTGTGGATCAGTGTAGAAGACTAGTCATTTTATTACTTATTCGGCACATGCACTTGCGAGGATCTTGGATCAAAATCGAAAGAAATTTATCTAATCTTAAGAAACCAATTTTAATGAGTATAATTGCAAAGAAATATAACAAAACAAGTTTCATGGCATTATTCTTGGGATTAGGTGATAGTCCTTTGGTAATGGTGTATAGAATTTGTATATATCTTTAGTCCCGGCCGACAAGTTTTATGAAGCCGTTCTTGCGGGATCGAAAGAATTTAGTAGATCAATATTCAGACGAAAGAAGGAAATACTAATTTGGACATCAAATTTGTAGTATAGTGGTAAGTATTCATAAAACTTGTTGGCTGGACCAAAAGATATATACAAATTTATGACACCATTACCAAAGGACTATTGTCTAATCCCCAGCAATAATGCCATGAAACTTGTTTGTTATATTTCTTTGCAATTATACTCATTAAATATTTCCATAAGATTAGATAAATTTCTTTACGATTTTGATCCAAGATCCTGCAGGGTATAGGCTCGCAGACAAAATAGTTGAAATCACGATATCGTCGGCGAAGATCTCGAAGTATCGATCAACTGCGACTGGTATCAGAATTTCACGCATTTGAACTCTAAAGCATTTCAATTGAAATCAGACTTAGAAACAACAAAAATATACAAGTCTAGTATGTGAATGAATAACCAATAATTTAGTAAAAAAGAATGAAGATAAAGAATAGTAATAAATATGCTAATTTGAACCATTATCTTTCCAAAGGAAAACATTGAATACACTACTGTGTGAAATCAATTTACCTTTACTAACTTTGCTTTATGAACCACCGGGAACTTAAGCTCGATCCGAAGAGTATATATTGAGGTAAACTCGAAAACCAGCATTCATCATCAATTTTTCTGATTCTTCGAAGATAAGCTACTGTCAATGTTGCTATTCTGAATATTTTCACTAATAACAATACCGAAACTATATGTAGCTCCCAGGTATGGTATAGCATGGGTTACTCTTTGCGATTTCTCCTCTCTAGAACAGAATGAATCACCCATTTCCTTGATTGGATATAGGATTAGAATCTGGGTCAATTGAGGGTAATGCTGCAGCACGTTTGGTGGATATTCATTCTGTGATTTCAGAAGTGAAGGCAGAATTTATCGAAATAAACTCACAAAAACTCATTAGATACTCAATATTAGGTCAATGCTACCAGCAGTATTCATTATAAGGGTTATACATGATGGAAGAATATGCAGAAGAAATCAGTATAACAATATACGTTGTTATAAGATTCTTGATATTGGAGATCAATAACTACTCAACAGCGAAATTTTCAGGTGAAAGTGTCTTGCTGAATAAATTCTGGCAACGAGACTGCTCGATGGCTGGAGTTTCTAAGCCACCCAGTACACCTTGCGTGGTGCAAGCTATCCCGCATAATAATAGCGAGTCAGGTGTCGAGTGGCCTGCGAACAAACAGCAAATCGTAATTTGGTAAAATAGTGCACGTGACCACTGCTGTATGTGCGTTCAAATCGAGAAATAGAGGCAAAATCTACTCAACGGCTAAAACAAGCAAAGTAAAACAAAAATAAGAAAGAAGAAAAAAAAAGTGAAGCAAGTACCGGTCTGTAACACCGAATCACGAGAGGTGTGCGGTACATGATGCTTTGTAGGGGTCAATATAAGAGTACGAGTGTCTGCTTTGTAGTATTTTGGAGACTAAAGTAGGAAATGAAAGTTATGGAACCGAATTTGTGGTATTAAACTAAGTACAATGGTCATTAAGCGAGATGTAAATCAAAATTAAGTGTAGAGATGGGCCATAGTAGAATTCCAAAGTTACAATTGCAAAATTAAAGTATTGAGGCTAGTTGCAATTAAAGGAAATGCTAAAGTATAAAAATGGGAAAAATAAAACCAAAATGTCATTTTGGTCTCCAAAAGGTTAGGGTTCACGATTTGGAGAAGAGAAGGAGAGAGCCAAGAGGAGGAAGAGAAGGAAGAGGAGAAGAAGATTCAAGGTATGAAATCCTTATTTTTGGGTTTTTGATTTGAATCCTAAGGTTTTTGGTATGGAGATTAGATTCTCCTTTGGACTAAGTGTTGTGCAAGAGCACATAACCTTTGGTGTTGGGGTTATGAGTGTAAAACCTCAATTGATATTAAAAAGAAACATGGAATCATCAAGTCATATGTTTTAAAAGAATTGGTGGACCTTAGGTAGTGTTCTTGGATTTTACCTAAGGTTTTGTGTTTTGAGGTTCAAAGCGCAATTTAAGTGTTGTGGAATTGTTTTTAGATGAATTCAAGTTAGTTTTGAGGTATTATAGATTATAAGAAGTTGTATGGAGTGAATGGGCATCAAAAAGTGGGAAAAATAACAAAATCTGGGCAAAATATGAAGTGTACCCAATACATGAAACGATGGTGTGCCGTACACCCCACTAGAAGCAAAAGTGTAGCGGTACACATTAAGGTTATCTTATTACACCTGATACCTTTCCCGATTTCAGCGGTTTTAATATTTTGGCCTAACTTCCTCATTTCTTAGCGGAGTTGGAGTGATTCAAGTGGCTACGTGAAATAGACTTCGAGGAGAACCAAACTTAAAGAAGCGTCATTAATTATGATCTAAGTGACACAAAATCACTCAAAATTAGAGCGATGTGCAAGAAAAATTTCTGCATCAGCTTTGGACTTGTATAGAGTAGTTCGGGTTGTTTCGGATGCTAACTTGAGTTTCGGTGCTCAGAGATTGGGTGATTCAGTTGTAAATAGAACCATAGCACCTTAGCTTTAAAAGAGTATAAAGAGTGTGACTAATTCTAGGAAGTACATTAAGTTATGCAATTAATATGTGCGTTGTATTCGTTTGAGTTGTAGGTTAAAAGTAAAGGCGGGATAAGTGTGGAACTGTGCTCAAGTTAAGCAAGCAAAGATGTGAGTGTTCTAACCTCATTTTCCAAATACTATTGTATTATTATTATAGTTATAAACTATTTTACACTGATATTTCATGGTTTTGATTGCAAACCATTTTCAAGAAGCAAGCACTGAGTTTAGAAAGCAAGTAATGGTTCGGATGCATCCAATCATACCTTTAGTTGAAAAGAAAGCAAATGGTTTTGATTTAAACCATAATTGAAAAGCAAGCAAATGGTTTGAAAAGTTTAAACCATAATTGAAAGGCAAGCAAATGGTTTGATTTAAGCCATAATTGAAAAGCAAATGGTTTTGATTTAAGCCATAATTGAAAAAAACAAGCAAATGGTTTTGAATAATTAAACCATTTTCAAAACGAAGCAAGCAAGTAAACAAATGGTTTTGAATAATTAAACCATTTTTCAAGAAAGCAAACAATGGTTTTAAATTGTAAAACCATTTTTCAAAGAGCAAGCAAGCAAGCAAAAAGAATAATTGCGAAAATAGGCCTTAAGTGCTAACTATACTTTTAGTGACACATACTAGAGCATGGAACTCTAACTAGGTATGGTGATGGCAACACGAGGTCAATTCCACCATATTCATCGGAAAAAGGTGATGTGAACAAAGATTCCTTCCATAGAAGCACGGTTGAACCGGGTTCAGTGTTCACTAGGAGTAAATAAGCGAAAATAGGCCTCCGGAGTGGTTGATGTTTTACAAGCATGATATCTGATTTGAAAAATCAACCATTGGTTCTGATCGCCCGAGGCTTAGGAGAGTTTTAAAGCAAGCGGTGAGTCAAGCTCCGTTTAGATTTCAAAGCGATCGGTTGAGCAACTCCTGTAGGATTTTGTTTTTTTCAAAGAAAGCGGTTGAGCCACACGGCTCATTTTTATGAAAAAGTTTTGAGAAACTTTTTAAGCAATAGTTTATGAAAGGTTTTGAAACTTTTCAAACAAGATAAAGCAAGCAAGAAGAAAATTTTGAGAAGTTTTATAAACTTCCAAGCAAGCAAGCAATAGAGTTTTCAAGCTTTTAAAGAAAAGCAAAGCAAGCGACAAGTCTAATAGTAATGGCTTAGAAACTTTTAAAGTAATAATAGTAAAGTTTACGGAAAATATTTGTAAAGAAAGTTTTACAGTTTTGAATGTTTTAGGAAAAGCAAAACAATTTATGAAAGCATACCACACTCAGGCTCGTTTAGCTCATTTATTTTGTATTTTAAAAACTATTTTCAGTCTGGTATACAGTATTTAGACCTGATAAGGTTAATGTCGACATTGTACAAGTGCTGTGTAAATTAAGAACATTATGTAAGAATATACTTTGAATATGTATAATGGGAACATATGTATGTACATAGTTAGTTGTGAAAATGTGTTGGTATGCTGGTTTCCATGTTTGGATATAGTATAAATTGGATGTATACGGAGTTTGATTATAGAAAGTCACGGCCGTCATGCTGCAAAGTTTTCATTGCTAAGATTTTGCAAATCTAAGTTGAAAAATAAAAAGAAAATTTTTTTTATAAGAGGTTTAAGCAAGCAATACGGCTTCGCTTCACACCGGGATTTCTAGTCGTTAGAGTAGCAATTTGGGGCGGAAGTGTGGCATGCCCGCATTTGGAAGGGGGTGGGGGTGTGTATGTCGAAGATCTTTACCATGTCGCCCGGTCTTGCCTTTCCATCTTCACGGCTAAGTATTTATAGGGTTTGAAGTTGGGCTAAATTTGGTACTTTTGGTGGATTTCAAACTGAACTGGCCCATTTTATTGTCTATGTCGCGACCTCAAATTCTTGTCGCGACATCAGTTTGTTCCAGTGTTTGTTGCCTGGTCGCAACATCCTCTTGGTGCTCTGGATTCTCTTTATGTCGCGACATCGATTCTTTTGTCACGACATCATCTATCTCATCTTTTGTTGCAGCAGCTTCCCCTGGTTGCGACATTCTTTTAGCTCCATATGACTTTTCTTGTATGAGCCTCGATGCTTTAATCGCGACCTTCGGCTCTTGATATTAGTTTCGACCTTAACTTGGTCTCTAACTGGAATTGTTCTCATGTCGTGACATCAATCTCTTGTCGCGACATCAATGGTCTCAGTACTTGTTTCAGCAGGCTAGATCTTGTCGCAGCTTGTCTCAGCTTCAAGGGCTCGTCTTATGTCGCGACATGTCGATCACTGTCGCGACATCATGTGCCGATCTATGTTACGACATCCTTGGCTTATCTTTAATTATTTATTTATGAGAAGCTCTTCTTTTGTCGCGACATCAATCTCTTGTCACGACATTAATGGTCTTCTCATACATCACAAAAATCTGTGTGGTCTTTTACGATGTCGCGACTTCAAATCTTTAGCCACGACATCAATAGTTTCATCATTAGTCACACTGAATCCCTTCAACTTATCAAGAACCCTGGCCTAATTTTCATGGGCGCTTTTGTACGCACATTAATCCCTTTTGGTCACAATACTTGTTATGTCTGGAAGTTACCTTCATCCCGGTCAGCACACCATCTTCTTCATCAAACCTTCAATATCTTTCCCGTAAGCGCACTCTCTCGCGCCATCTCATAAACAATGTCGCGAATCGGCGTTTCATGCCGAGATCAACCCAGGAACCCATTCTGCTCCCATCACTGGCACTGTTACACTCCTCTTTCCTGACTGCTGCAGCACTCACAGCGGCTCCCAACCTAAGGCTCGACTCTTTCTCTCATCTCAACATCAAGGTCCATGGTTAAGATAATCTTGGTCACTTGCAAGACGCTGTCAAACATCGTGCCCCGTTTATCGCTGAATCACATGATTCGAATTTCAACACAATTCATTTCTAATTTGCTTTTGATTTTCTATGTCAGCACATCCATCTTCCTCTGTATGAGCTCTTAAACTCCTCATAACATTCTTCTCATTTATTGAACAAATCTATTTTCACTGATCTCGCCAGAATTTCGTGATCTTCTCATCAATATCTCTTCATAAATTTACCATCACAAACAGAGTTCTTTCCATTTAGTATTAATCATTTTCAGATTTCAAAACCTGCCAAGAAAATTGAGACCAAAACAGACACTCTGAAGCGTCACATCAACCTCCCCAACTCAAGTTTTTCTTCTGTCCTCAAGCAAAGGAAAGAAAGGATTATTTGTCCCCTCAAACAAAAAGACATTTTTCGTCATTTAAGAAAGAATAATGAATTAAAATCAGAAACGGTACTTTTTTGTGCACTTCATTCAGTCCAGAATTGTTGTTGTTTTTAATTTATCTAAAGATACAAAAACCAAATTTGCCGGAAACTGCTTTATTAAACGTGATAGGTCAATTTGATCCTCAGCTTAATGTAAGCTGGCCTTCTTCTCATTTCCATTATCAATCTTAACCTTGTGAGACGTTCCAGCACTGAATATTCTTTTCCTTAGCTCTTCCAAACTATATGTCGCTGCTCATAATGACTGTTCATCGGACACCTTAACCCTTCAAGACTCAATCCAGTCTTGGTTTAGAATAATAGTCAGAAATGGTAGAGATGGATGTGACACTTTGTGTCAAGATTTACCACTTTTCCTTTCACTGACACTGCCTTTTCCTAACTTTTTTAAAAAATTTCCGAACTCAGGTTCTCAAGCTGAACACTTTGATTTTTCTATCTGAACCCAGATGTTCTATTTCATTGTAATTCCAAACCTGGGAATTTTCTTTCTTCTCACAATTATTCAGAATAGGCAATGTTTGTTTTTTAGCCTTTTAATTTCTAGCTTGAATCTAAAGTTAGTAGTTCCATTACAAATATGTATTAGGTAATTAGTACAAACACCTCAAGAACTGACTGTTCTCAAGAGGAATACAGTCACAAGACAAAAACCTATTCTCAAGCTTTCTTTTCTGCTGTATTAACATAGACTTTTTCTTCGGTTCTCTTTGGCATTTTCTCAGAGTCTCTCAAAAATATATACCCTCAAACTTTATTTCTCTCTGAATTCCTTAAGAATAATGTGTTCACTGGAGACTGACTTTTAGAGATGGGTCAGTTTACTGGCATTTTGGAAAATACAAGATGAAGGTCTGACTTGAACTGATATGGATATGGCATAGTATTATAACAGATGGCTAGAATGGGTCAACTTTCGGTGACAGCTCGATCATTTTCATAGTCAGTAATTAGATTTTCTGGCCAGCGGAATCAATAATTCACAAGTCTTAAATCAAGACTAACCCAGGACTAACCCCTAGATGTTCTCGGAATTTGCATCAGCTGAGGAGGATTTAAATGATGCTATATCCAACAGCCCTGACTCCTAATTGTCACTTACAATTAAACAGAGCTTATTCTTTCCAATTTCAGATAACTGATCTTATCTCGACTCATCAGCCAAATTAAACCACTTGGTGAACTTCAGCCTGGTCTGTCTGTAGCTGATCACTGAACCTTATCTTGAGATTTTATTGTGCTCTCGCTTCCCTTCAATCACTCATCAACCTTAGTCTTCAGATTATGGATATATTATAAATTTTTCCGAACTAGATCCCATCATATTTTCCCAATGAATGCAAGTGTAACTAACATTAATATAGAATTACTGAAGAATTAACAAGAATTCATTTTCTTAAAAATTTTATTTTTATTTAATTTTATTATAGATCAAACTGCAAGTGTTGAGAACAACATTTAGGAGAGTAAATATAAATGATCACTAAGCCTGGTAAGGCTATTTTTTTTCGGAGGGATAATAAAAGAATGTCGGGGGTCTGTGATCCCAAAAAGGAGCTAAATTGGAGAGAAACTTAGGAATTTCATTTCAGCCCTTCCTATTTTTCTGATACTATCTTCCCTTCCATCTCGATCTTTCAAGAATTAAATCATCGTATCTTAACCTTTGTCAGGTCATCTCTGCCTTTAGTCCCCAATGTGTCTCATCGCTCTCCATCCTCATTATGACTTCAAAAACTGATATAATATTGTTAATCAAGTCCAAACTTTTTCTGTTTGTGGTATTTTTCTCCTGCATTTTTTTCGAAATTCCTTCCCAAATTTTTTATCTCTTTTTCGTATTTTCTTCTCAAAGTCCTCAGCAGCGACTTGATATAGAACCCTGAACCCTTGACCGCCCCAGTCTTTGCCATCTGATCCCCTGCTTAGCGAGTTTGATGAGCTGGAGAACCTTAATTACAACACAATATGGAATATCCTGGCTTAGCTTTGAACTTTCTCAGGATCTTGATCTTCTTTCCTGAGTTTCCTTTAAATTTCCTCTCGCCGCCCAGATCTTTTTCAACTTCATTCCTTCTTTTCGCTCATCATTTCTTCCCTTACGTTGACATTTCCTTTCAGTCTCTCGCCATCATTTCTTCCTGTCTTATCTCTTTCTCCCACCTGACCCTTCTCACTCTCATAAACCCTTCTCCTAACTTTGGTCGGAGGCTCATTCTTCTTCTTTCTTCCATAGCCTTTCCTAAACTGAACCTGAAAGGGCTTCACAGCGATTCTCCTGGCCCTCCGGAGCCACTGTGCCCTCCTGAATTTTCCCGTTTTGAAAGGGAGTCAGCTGGTGGGAGAGAAAGCCTAGAGGGCCTCCTGAGCACCATCTGCCTCATCCTTCCAAACATGAAAGCACATTTTTCTAGGGTCTCTTCCCGGTTTTCTCTTTCTGGCTCCAGTTTTCAACCCCAAGAGGTTTATCTTTCTGCTTGCAGGCTCACTTTTCTTCTTGCTTTTATTATTATTACCCCTTTTTCTTCGATTCCGCCCCTGCTACCAACTCTGTCAGTGTTAATGGTAAAGCCTGGGGAACTTCTTCTTTCGCTTGTGCCCTTCCACACCACCTCATCACAATAAACTCAGATAATACTGCTAGGATTAAACCCTTGTTTCTCACAGACTTGAATAGAATGAATTTTCAATCACTACTCTGCAAGAGCTTGAAACTTTTCAAGAGGGCATGAAGGACATTAGCTTCCTGCACTTTACCACATGCTTATTGAACTTACAATCAAGAGGCACAAATGAAACCCATACATTAGCCCCTCCCATATCCCCTCGTTGACTTCATATTCCTAGTGCCCTTCTCGATCCCACAACTTCTACCAGCTCTGGCCACTTCTGACAATTTCACTCGCCATGCAAGTGGCAGAAAGTGCACAGCCTTCAAATTTGGAGCCATGGCCTCTCGCCTCACTATTCTCAGACATAATCTGCGAATAAGATTAAGCCTGATGGTGGCACCCTCAAACTCCTCAGCATACAGATTTATCCTTCTTCCCAATGTTTGAGAGAATCTCACCACTACTGACATCCGGTGCTGTGCTAGCAAAATCTCCCCAATCTTTGGTTTCTATTTAGTTTCCCTGAAAGGGAATATTATTGAACTTCTTTTCCAATGAACCCACTGTTGATAATACTTCAGATGTGGAACACTCTCCCCAGCACAAAACTGATCTTTCTTCTTCAATGAACTGGTTTTTTCCCAGGCTAAGGCTTCGAACCGCTGATGTCTGTGTTTCCTGAGTGTATTACCTTCATTTAGTCTGATGTAGACCTCTTCATATTGGTGGCTATACTCTTCCATGACGTCAGTTAGAATTAGGCAGCAGGTAGTCAACTACTAAGCGGTTAGAAGTGGTTTTGGTAGTGACTTAGTCTGAAGCCAAAACCAAATAAAAACTCAGAGAGGGTTGATGATTTAAAGAGCCAGAGCCAGTTTAGAGAACGGAATGGCAGTCGATCTTCCTGAATGACCTGCAATCCAATGACACTGTAATGCCATTATTTCAATATTTCCACACTGATTTGAATTTCAAACAATCCTGATTGAATCATTATATCAATAATTGATGGTGATTAAAAATAAGATTGGTTTCAGCACATTTTTCCACTAACATAACAAAAGCTCATTCTTACAATAAAAAGGCCTGAGAGAACCATCAAGCCCGCAATGACTTAAAAATAAACTCCTTTTTAAACACACTAAATTCCATGACCTGAGGGCTCAAAGCTTAACTAATATTTGATTTGAAGCACACATCCCCTCTATCACTAATCAACATTTTATCACACTGGTCTAGTTGGTTAGATGATAAACCCCCTGGGCACCTGGCTCTGAATTAGTTCTGACCAAAGTTCTTCCTCTTTAGTCCCCATTTTTTAACCTTTTTTCAAATATCCATCTGCTACTTCACAACAATCATATATATTTAGTCTATCCTTCAGTTTTAATACTGTTTAGAGAAAAGTACTCCCTCTTTTCCTGCCGCTTTTCTGCAATAATGAGATGTTCCTGAGTTGCCCTTTTCTTCTTCCTGTATTTATACAATTTCCTAAACATTTAAAGGATTAATTAAACAAAATAACTTCATAATAACTGAATTAATATAAGAATTGAAGGAAAACAAAATCTATGTGAATTATAAAAATCAAAGTCAAAATCAGAACAAAATCTTTATGAAGGTTCTTATATCAATTGGCTGGCCAGACCTTTAGCCGGACGGCTGTTTTTTGATTTTTTCTCTATAATGAAACCCAATGGGAGCTCTTTTGATTTTCTTTTCCTTCTCCCCGCTGATAATGCTTCGGGCTTGTCCATTGAATTTTAACTTCCTTCCCGCAAAGATTTGGGGTCTTATATCGGTGTTATCTGTTCAAATGTAGTGCTTGACATCATTAGAATGCAGGTCCACTCATATTGATTTTAAACTTCCTTGTAAAGAACTTAATCGGAGTTAAAAAGGAAGAACCTGCTTCGCTTTCCTAACTCTTTTGAACTTCCACATGCCATTTCTTTGGTTTTGTCCTTGGTATATATTCGTAGCATTTGTCGAGGGCTTCTCTCGCCTTTCCAGCCTGGTCTCAATGGAGTAGTCTCCTTCTGTACGAAAACCCAGCGCTCGCTGATGGCCCACATAGCTTTGTATTCCGCCAAGAGGTGTAGATGACATGGTTTGCCAAAAGACAACTCAGATGGGGACATTTCAATGGGAGTTTTGAAGGCAGCCTCGTAAGCCCGGCGCATCATCAAGTTTGGAAGACCAACTTTTTCTCGCTGGAATCTCTACAGCCTTTCCCCGTGATTCTTTAATCTCCCTATCGGGACCCGCCTCGTCCATTGGTCTCGGGATGATAAGCTGTGACTCCTTACAGTGCCAGATCCCATGATGAGCCATGATTTCAAATATTTTGCTTGGTAAATGGTTTCATCACTAATGATAGTTCGGTGTTCCAAATTCCGTTTAAAAAATAGATTCTTTTTGTAAGAAACTCACAACTCGTATTAGCATCATTCATTGACAAGTTATTGTTTCCACTCATTTGAAACATAATCCACTCCGCCGCCAAAGATATACATGTTTACAAATGATGGTGGAATGGTCCCATAAAAATCTATTCCCCATACATCAAAAAATTTGCACCACCATTATGCCTTTTAGCATTTCATTTATGTCGGCTGATATTTCCAATCTTGGCATCTATCACATAATTTGAACCCATTCAAACACACCCAAGATACAATAATAAACTGCAGATCGAGTATCTCGTGAGCTATTCTTTCTCCGTAAAAATGCCCCATATGGTGATGCATGGCATTCATTCAAGATTTTACATTGTTCACTCTCCTGGCGCATTATCTTCTCCTGACATAATCATGTCAAGACCCTTTTAAATAGCTGGTCATCATCCCGCATGTAGTACCCTGCGCCATTACCCTGAGGGCTTTTCTATCAGAAGCCACCTCTGAACTACTCCGACAAGCTAGGTAATTCACAATATCAAAGATACCATGGAAGTTGAATGACACCTAAACACCGCTCATCCGGGAAGCCCTCTGCTAATTCGCTCCTCCTTTTTCTGCTTTCATTCTTTCTTACTGACAAGTGATCGTACTATCACATTGTCACATCCCTTTTTATCTTTAATTTCCGTATCAAACTTGCAAGTAGGGCAAAGACTCACCTTATCGCCTTAGCTTAGCTTCCTTTTTTGACATCGATATTCGATGGTCGCATGAATGGTGAACCATGAACATGGGATCTCAAAATGGACGCTTGAATTTTCTCACAAGCAAACATTATGGCTAGCATCTCGCTTCCCCGGTTCATGAATGGATTTCTTGTGCTTCATTGAAGGTTACGCTGGCATAGTATGGCTGCGAATATTTTCCACTTTCTTTTGATACGGCCCCGTTCTTGCGAAATCGGCATCATTTATTGAATCTGATCCCCGATGCAGTGCTGACCATGATGAGTGCTTGAACAATCTGATCTTGATTTCTTCAAAGCGGCCTTGCGAGAATCATCAAAATTAAACTTTGTGTCCATCTCCGATAATCTACATAGTGGTGGTTATTTTGAGAAGTCTTTGATGAATCTCCTATAAAATCCGGCGTGCCCGAAACTCTTATCCTTCTTTGTGTGGGAGGTGCAAGGGTTTTGATAGTAAATCTTGGATTAGTCCCACTTCTAATACGTAGCATCAAATTTTATGACCCGAAACAATACATACATTACCATGAAATGATTTCCCAATTTAATTGCTAATTTGTTGTCATATCTTTGAAGTAATGTTTCGGAATTGTTAGGACATTGTTCGGCGGACCATATCATGAAGTCATCCATAAATTTCACTTAACTTCCTCGACGAATCACGAGAACATTGACGTCGTACATCATTTGGAAAGTAGGGGCATTGCTGTGGAAATGGCATCCTTCGAGCAGGTACCATAGGGGCATGTGAAGATGTGGTCTTTTCTTGGTCTCAGTGCAATTGCAATGCAGTTTGTAGCTGAATATAATCCAAGAAAAGAAAATGAGAGATTAATCTGCTAATCTTGTCCAACTTATCGATCAATGAAGGGCAAAGGGAAATGATCTTTCCTGGTTGTTGTGTTCAGCTTCCTGTAATCAATGCATACTCTCATTAATAGGCTTAGTAAAATGGCAAATATTTTCAATATAAAGCGTAGGAGTTAGTGGCTAAATAACCCTTTGCTTGAAAAACTATTTTTGTTCTTTTCTTTTAAATGTCAAATTAATGTTTCCTTTATTTAAATGAATGTTGATCTCACTAAATTCTTTGATCCCGACAGCGGCTGCATAAAACTTGTTGGTGGACCAGGTATATAGGTGCTTGACACCATTGCAAAGGACTATTGTCTGATACGACATGTACATGAAACTTGTTTTGTTATATTTTCTTTGCAATTATATCATTAAAATCGGTTTCATTAAGATTAGATAAATTTCTTTAGATTTTGATCCAGAATCCTGCGTGCACAGATCGAACAAGTAATAGGAGTAGTTTAAGTCGAGGATATCGATCCCACGAGGGGATCTAAAAAGAATTATCCGATCAACTACCACCCCGACTAATCAGTTCTGTTGTTTAAAAGCGGCAATTGAAATCGACAGAAGCCTTAAAAAAATATCTGAGTCTAAGATATGTGAATGAATAACAAATAGTGAAATTAAAAGAATAAAGAATAAAGAATAGTAATAAGAAATGGTGGGTGAACAAGTATCTTTTAAAGGAAACATTGAATACACTACTATTGTGAAAATCAATTTACGGGGTATTTTATAACTTTGCTTCATGAACACAAACTTTAAATTAGTCAAGGGGAATATGGTAGTGCGCTAGATCTCTCCAAACTCATTTGTTCATCATCTAATTTTCACGATTAACCTTTTAGAAAACCAGGGATTAGATAACTACTTACTAATCTGTGTTGCCTTATTACGGATCTTTTTCTTTTCAATACTTAATACGAGCGTGGACTATAAACCATAGCTCTCCCCAGAGACATGGGTGCATGGGATTTTACTCTTCTTGGTTTCTCCTCCTCTAAATTAGAATAGATCATCCTTTCCTTGATTAGATCTCAGCTAACACGGGATTAGAATCTTTATTGAATTGAAGATTTGAAATCTCTACCTTGTTTAATTGGATAATTCATTGACTCATTCTTGATTTCCAAGTGAGACGAGGATTTATCGAGTAAACTCACAAAGCTCATTAGATCTCAATATTGAGTTAATATACCCTTGAGAAATTGTTCATTACTCTCGAGATTGCCTTCTGTGTCCTTAGGGCCTCATGGAAGCGGTATGAAACAATGCTAAATTTAGTATAAAACGCGATAACTTGGAATCAGTCTGAAAACTCATAACCGGAGCTTGATTTTCAGAAGCTAAAAGTTCAATAGCACACAGATTTATTACGCGGGAAAGATATAAATTCTAACAGCAGGTTTGCTCAATGGAAGTGGGTTTCTAAATTCTTGGATACCTTCTGGTGGTTATACGATAAAAATATCCCTTTGTAATAATGGCGGAGTCTAGAAATTCCGGAAATTATCTGAACTTCAAACAACCGGATAGTAATTTGAAATGAAATAGATTACACGCATTGACTTCTTCTTTGTTTCAAGCTGTCGTTGATCCGAAATAAAATAAAAATCTACTCTAATGCTCAATGACAAAATTAAACAAAATTAAAACAAAAAAATAAGAAAAGAAGAAAAAAATAAAAATGAGCCTTAAATTTACCTAGATCTTTAGATTAGTACAGCGATCTTCTTTTCCTCTTCACCGTGACTAAGTATTTATAGGAGTTTTGGTTGGGCCAAAATTTTGATGCATTTTTGGTGGATTGCAAACTGAACTGGCCCATTTTACTGTCCATGTCGCGACCTCGAATTCTTGTCGTGACATCGGTTCATTCAGTGTTTGTTGCGACGGCTTTGGCACAGTCGCGACATCCTCTTGGTGCTCTGGATTCTCTTTATGTCGCGACATCGATTCTTTTGTCGCGACATCATCTATCTCATCTTTTGTTGTTGCAGCTTCCCCTGGTTGCGACATTCTTTTAGCTCCATATGAATTTTCTTATGTCGCGACCTCAATGCTTTAATACGCGACATCCTTCATTAATATTAGTTTGGTAGCCTTAACTTGGTCTCTGTTGGGTTAATTCTCATGTCGCGACATCAATCTTATCGCGACATCAATGGTCTCGATACTTGTTTGCGAGTGATCTTGTCGCGGCTTGTCACAAAAACTAAGGAGCCGTCTTATGTCGCGACATCAATCTTTTGTCGCGACATCATGTGTAGCAGTCTATGTTGCAGCATCCTTGACTTGTCTTTAATTATTGTTACTTCCAGGCTCTTCTTTTGTCACGACATCAATCTCTTGTCGCGACATTAATGGTCTCCTCATACATGACAAAAAAATCCTGTCATGGTCTTTTCTGATGTCGCGACTTCAAATCTTTGTCGCGACATCAATAGTTTCATCATTTGTCACACCACCCTTCATCTTCGCCTTTGTCTTAGCGAGGCGCTTCTTGTGTCGCGACATTGTCAGTTGTCGACATCGGTCTCTGAAGTGTTGTCTATTAAACCAGCGACATCATCTTTCTCATCGATCCTTCATTCTTCCGAGAAGTGCATCTCCTTGTCGCGATACATAAACAATGTCGCGACACAGGTGTTCATGCAGTTTTACGATATCAGCCTTAGGAACCGATTAAGTTCCTTTATTAATGTCAGCGACCTCTTGAATGTTGCGACATCGATTATCAACGGTCTTCTTCCTATTACATAACT
Source organism: Tetrastigma voinierianum (assembly GCA_016808115.1). Lineage (NCBI taxonomy): Eukaryota > Viridiplantae > Streptophyta > Magnoliopsida > Vitales > Vitaceae > Tetrastigma > Tetrastigma voinierianum. The sequence continues at coordinate 1,280,568 of JAEQBH010000398.1, forward strand.
TCCTTTCACATCCGCGACGCCGGTGTCCACTGCTAAGCTATTAATCCTGTCGCGACCTCGTGATGTTGTCGCGACATCATACCTATCTTCCTCCGAGTTTTTAAGCGCCTTACTTGGAAATTCACAATAGCGACCTGCTCAATTTGCCTTTGATTTCCCTTATGTCGCGACATCCTATCTTCCCTGTGCGAGCTCCAAACTGCAACATTCTTCCATTTTTATTCAACAAATCATTCTCATTTCAGATCTGCCACTTTCTGCATCTCTCTACTACAATATCTCCTTTCTTATAAATTCTCAATGAATAACAAATCGTGAGTTTCTTCATACTTCGCATATTAACTATTCTTTTTAGATTAAAATCGCGTTAAAAATGGATCAAAAAATAGATGACCTTTTTAGAGCTCACCAAACTCCCCAAACTTGGAAGTTTTGTTTGTCCTCAAGCAAAGAAAAGAAAGATTTGTTTTCATTCTCAAACAAGCGACATTTTCCGTCTGCTTTACAGAGTGCCCACAGTGAACAAACTAGTGAAGGGGAGAGGGGGAGAGGAGGCTACATAATTTAGTAAAACTATTGATTATATAGGTGTGGTGGTGCCAAGGGGGAGAAGAGTCCCACCGTACAAAAAAGAAAGTGGGAGTTGAAACATTGATTTCAAACAATCTCCAGTAACTCTTACTTTATTTTATTTGAAGCAATTGCAGCTCCTATCAACTAACAGAAATAGCTTAAATAATTTTTAAACGTCAATAATGATGAACAACCTCCGTCGTTTCACTTTTTTTTTTTCTTTTTATCTTTATATATCACAAAAACATCCTAATCCACTCAACAACCTTTTTTCTTCCGGGCTATAAATCCTCTACATGGCATAACTTCCACTTTTCGAATTATAATTCCATTAGTTCTATCAGTATAGTACACGATATTCTGAATGTGATGGTCGAAGTGTAGGTGGACCTCAATTACATTTCTTTGAGATTCCTTTACTTTTCATTGGTCTTCCCATCTTTTCCACCTCAACTTTAAAGAATCAAGTTTTTATGTCTCCTTGATGCTTTTTCAAGGCATTCTAAGCGCTTTATCGTGCATCGGCGCATGCGATCACAATGGTCTGCAAGGAATCATGGTGCCACGACCTCGCGAACCAACACTGACGACCGACAACGCCAGAAAGCGAGAGTTTTACCTCGTATTTCAAATTACGATTAATTCTTTTTTTTTTTCTTTTGTAGTTGCTTCGTTGTTCCTTTCTTCCTCGTTCTTCTCCACTCTTTTCCTTCGCTTATCAAGATTTGAAATAAAAGAGAAAGAGGGGTTAGAATGAAAGGAGAACATCCTAAGGATTTGTTTAAAACATGTTTAGGTTACTATAGAAAACTAGAAGGTGAGGGGTCAGAAAAGAAAAAGCCGTGAAAACTATCAATATGGAGTAGAGGGCTAAGTAGACACAGCTAACAACTAGTGACTGTGATGTAGGAGCGGAGGGGGGTGCGATAGCTAGTAAAAACCATTGATTATATAGGTGTGGTGGCGCCAAGGGTATAGCAAATTCCATCGCTCAAAAAAAGGAGTTGAAACACTAAACAATCCCCAAAAGAACTCTACTTGCTTTATTTTATTTGAAGCAATTGTAGCTCCTATCAAATTAAAGAAATAGCTTAAATCATTTTTAAACGTTAATAATGATGAACAATTGTCGTTCTCATTTTTTTTTTCTTTTATCTTTATACGATAAAAACATCTCAATCCGCTCAACAACCTTTTTTTTTCTGCTCACAACTTTCATGCGAAGTACAATGCTTTCACTTTTCGACTATAATTCATTGTTCTATCAGTATAAAGGTAATTTATATTCGAATGCGATGGTCGATGTGTAGCTCAACCTCACTCATATTTCTTGAGATTCCTTTAGTTTTACTGGGTTCTCCCATCTTTTCCAAACCCATATTTCAAGAATCAAGTTTTTATGTCTCCCTGACGCTTTTATTCTCGCGCCCGCCTGCACTTAAGCGCTTTTGTGCACACAGCGCGACCATGCACACGGCAAAGGAAATACAAGACACGGCGCTGTGGCGATCATATAGCACGGCACGCGAAACCAACACCGACGACCGACAACGCTCAAGAAACCGAAGACTTTTTACCGACATTCAACCTTGCATTATTTTTTTCTTCAGGTTGTTTGTTAAACTCCTTTCTTCCTTGTCTCTTCTCCAATTTTTTCATTTGTTTATCAGCATTTGAAGTAAAAGAGAAATAGAGTTAGGAATGAAAGGAGAACATCGTAAGGATTTTTTTAAACATGTTTAGGTTGCTATAGAAAAACATGGGAAGGGGGAGAGAGGGGTTGCTAAAGAAAAAGTAGTGAAAATTTGTTGAAGGGGGAGAGGAGGGTTGTTATAGCTAGTAAAAACTATTGATTATATAGGTGTGGTGGAGCCAAGGGGGAGAAGAGTCCCATCGTTCAAAAATGAAAGTGGGAGTTGAAACATTGATTTCAAACAATCTCCAGTAACTCTTACTTTATTTTATTTGAAGCAATTGTAGCTCCTATCAAATTACAAAAATAGCTTAAATCATTTTTAAACTTCAATAATGATGAACAACTGTCGTTCTCATTTTATTTATTTATTTTTTCTTTTATCTTTATACGATAAAAACATCTCAATCCTCTCAACAACTTTTTTTTTCCTCGTCAGCAAACTTTCATGGCGTACAATGCTTCCACTTTTTGACTATAATTCATTGTTCTATCAGTATAGCAGACGATATTCTGAATGTGATGGTCGATGTGTAGCTGGACCTCAATTACATTTCTTTGAGATTCCTTTAGTTTCATTGGTCTTCCCATCTTTTCCAACCCATATTTCAAGAATCAAGTTTTTATGTCTCCTTGACGCTTTGGCCTGCTGGCTACCAAGGCACTTAAGCGCTTTTTGCACAACAAGGCGACCATGCACACAAGGGAAAGTGACCACAAGCATTGACGGCGTAGCATCATAGCACTAAGACGCGAAACCAACACCGACGACCGACAACGCTCAAGAAACCGAAGAGTTTTTACCGGCATTCAACCTTGCATTATTCTTTTTTCTTTTGTGTTGTTTGGTTAAACCCTTTCTTCCTTGTCTCTTCTCCAATTTTTTCATTTGTTTATCAGCATTTGAAGTAAAAGAGAAATAGAGTTAGGAATGAAAGGAGAACATCCTAAGGATTTTTTTAAACATGTTTAGCTACAGAAAACATGGAAGGGGGAGTAGAGGGGTCAAGAAGAAAAGAAGTGGAAAAACCCGTTGAAGGGGGAGAGAGGGCTGCTATGCTACCTAGTAAAACTATTGATTATATAGGTGTGGTGGAGCCAAGGGGGAGAAGAGTCCCATCGTTCAAAATAAGTGGGAGCTGAAACACTTGATTTCCCAAACAATCCCAAGTGAACTCTACTTTTTATTTTATTTGAAGCAATTGCAGCTCCTATCAAATTACAAAAATAGCTTAAATCATTTTTAAACTTCAATAATGATGAACAACTGTCGTTCTCATTTTATTTATTTATTTTTTCTTTTATCTTTATACGATAAAAACATCTCAATCCTCTCAACAACCTTTTTTTTTTATGCTAGCAACTTTCATGCGAAGTACAATGCTTCCACTTTTTGACTATAATTCATTGTTCTATCAAGATAAGGCACGATATTCTCGAATGTGATGGTCGGCGTGTACTGACCTCAATTACATTTTTCGAGATTCCTTTAGTTTCATTGGTCTTCTCCTATCTTTCCAACCCATCTTTCAAGAATCAAGTTTTATGTCTCCTGATGCAGACGCTCCGTCTCGCACTTAAGCGCTTTGTGCATCAAGGTGGCACGATCAGCTACACTGGCGTGTGCGACTTTCGAGCACGGCACACAAAAACCAACACCGATGACCGCCAACACTCGAAAAGCTAGTACCTTTACCGCATTCAATTCAGATATTTTTCTTTCAGGTTGTTCAAGAAACCCTTTCTTCCTTGTCTCTTCTCCAATTTTTCCCTTTACTTATCAGCATTTGAAGTAAAAGAGAAAGAGAGTTAGGAATGAAAGGAGAACATCCTAAGGATTTGTTTAAACATGTTTAGGTTTCTATAGAAAATCTAGGGAAGGGGGAGAGGGGGGTTGCTAAAGAAAAAAGTAGGAAAAACTATCAATTGGGGGAGAGGAGAGTCAAGGACGTAAAATAGTGAACAACTAGTGAAGGGGAGAGGGGGAGAGGAGGGTTGCTATAGCTAGTAAAAACTATTGATTATATAGGTGTGGTGGCGCCAAGGGGGAGAGTTGTCCCACCGTACAAAAAAGAAAGTGGGAGTTGAAACATTGATTTCAAACAATCTCCAGTAACTTTTACTTTATTTTATTTGAAGCAATTGTAACTCCTATCAAATTATAGAAATAGCTTAAATCATTTTTAAACTTCAATAATGATGAACAACTGTCGTTCTTATTTTATTTATTTTCTTTTCTTTTATCTTTATACGATAAAAACATCTCAAGCCTCTTAACAACCTTTTTTTTTCAGCTCACAACCTTCATGCGTAGTACAATGCTTCCACTTTTCGACTATAATTCATTGTTCTATCATTATAGCAGATGATATTCTGAATGTGATGGTTGACGTGTAGCTTGACTTCAATTACATTTCTTTTAGATTCCTTTAGTTTCATTGGCCTTCCCATCTTTTCCAACCCATCTTTCAGGAATCAAATTTTTATGGCTCGTTTGACAGTTTTTTCAAGGGCTGCCTAAGACTTCTATACGCTTGTCGCAGATGGCGCGTGCGGTCACAAGACTCAAGGTGAAAAGGAACAGCGAGCATGGTGCACAAACCACCGACGACCGACAACGTCGAAAGCTAAGAGTTTTGCTTCAAGATTCAACCTTTCATTATTCTTTTTTCTTTTGTGTTGTTTGGTTAAACCCTTTCTTCCTTGTCTCTTCTCCAATTTTTTCCTTTGCTTATCAGCATTTGAAGTAAAAGAGAAAGAGGGTTTGGAATGAAAGGAGAACATCCTAAGGATTTGTTTAAACATGTTTAGGTTGCTATAGAAAACTCAAGGGGGAGTAGGGGGCTGCTAAAAAAGGTAGTGAAACTATCAAGTGGGGAGAGGAGGGTTGCTACCGAAAATAGTGAAGAACTAGTGAAGGGGAGAGGGGAAGAGGAGGGAAGGTTACAGCAAGTAAAACTATTGATTTATATAGTGGTGCCAAGGGGGAGAGGAGTCCCACCGTACAAAAAAGAAATTGGGAGTTGAAACATTGATTTCAAACAATCTCCAATAACTTTTACTTTATTTTATTTGAAGCAATTGTAACTCCTATCATATTACGAAAATATCTTAAATTATTTTTAAACTTCAATAATGATGAACAGCTGTCGTTCTCATATTATTTATTTATTTTTCTACTCACAACCTTCATGCGAAGTACAATGCTTCCACTTTTAGACTATAATTCATTGTTCTGTTAGTATTGCGCATTTATGTCAGAAATGTGATGTCAACGTGTCACGGACCTTTAATTGTTACTTTTTAGACTTTTAGTTTCATTGATCTTCCGATTTTTCCAACCCACCTTCTTACAACCGTTTTTATGTCTACTAGACAGCTTTTTTCATGCTCGTCCTTACCCGAGGAGCTCTATTTGCACGGCGCGATCGCTACAAGACGACGCTTGGGTAACCAATACCCCACTACCGAAAGTTACTCACGAAAGACAAGAGTTTTTACCGGCATTCAACCTTCCATTATCCCTTTTTGTTTTATGTTGTTTGGTTAAACCCTTTCTTCTCTCGTTTTCTCCTTAATTTTGTTTGCTTATCAAGACTAAGTAAAAAGAGAAAGAGAGTTAGAATGATAGGAGAACATCCTAAGGATTTGTTTAAACATGTTTAGGTTGCTGGCAGAAAACTAATGAAGGGGAGAGGTTGCGTAGAAAAGTGAAAGGAAAAACTATTTAAGGGGAGAGGAGGGTTGCTATAGAAAATAGCCAACAACTGTTTAGCTGTGAGAGGGGGAGAGGGAGGGTTGCTGAAGCTAGTAAAACCATTGATTTCATATAGGTGTTGTGGCCTAAGGGAGGAGTCCCACCGTACAAAAAAGAAAGTGGGAGTTCAAACATTGATTTCAAATAATCTCCAATAACTTTTACTTTATTTTATTCAAGAAATTAGAATTCTAACATATTACTAAAATATTCCAATTATTTTTAAACTTCAATAATGATGAACAGCTGTCGTTCTCATATTATTTATTTATTTTTCTTTTATCTTCATACGATAAAAACATCTCAATCCTCTCAATAACCTTTTTTTTTTCTGCTTGCAACCCTCATGCCAAGTACAATGCTTCTACTTTTAGACTATAATTCATTGTTCTCACAAGATAGCACGATGCTCAATGTGATGGCCGACGTGCAAATGGACCTCAATTATATTTCTTTAGATTCCTTTCGCTTCACGTCTTCCCATCTTTCCAACCCACCTTTCAAGAATCACGCTTTTTATGTCTACTGACAAGCCGCCTCGCCGCGAGCCGAGGCGCTCGTTATGCATGGTGCGTGTAACCGCCGGCACTTCAAGGCGCGACAACAGAACAGACGCCGCGATCGCGCCAGCGACCGCGCTGAAGCACCGCGGCGCATGGCGCCGCGACGATAACGCTGGGCTGCGACTGTAGCGCCAGACTGCGCATGCGAAAGACGCGAACAATGTAATCGTCAGTCACCGCTCATGGACACTGTTCATGGGCACTATTCAAAAATAAATAAATAAATAAAATGATCTCCGGGAATTGGTGCGTCACACATTGGTGAAACCCAGGCTCTATCCTAACAAACCTAGGATTGAATTTATTTTTGAAGATCAAAACTCACTTTAATTTGATAAAGAAATGTGATAAAAATGTTAATCTAAGATCTTATCTACAAAAAATAATGATAATGTTAATCTACAATCATAGACCCATAAGTAAATATAGGGAAAAAAATCGCCTCATACTTTTAATATTCTCAGTTAGGTAATAATTTTATACTTGTGTTCTTAAGTTAAAACTCCAAAGTATAAGTGATCACCATTCCCAAGATATTGACTCAACCATTTACTTCCTTCTCAAATCCTTCATAATTGCTTTATATTATGATATGTGATATGTGAAATCCAAAGGGCTACGCTAACTAAAAAGTTAAGTAGATAGACTACAGTTCTTCATTGCCTTTTTATTTTTTAATTATTTTACGAGTCGGCTTCTATCGCTTCGATAGTCACTTCCAAATTAATCAAAACCTATGAGAAGGCATTAAACATCATGCCAAATGATTAATTTGTAAGCACAAAAAGACTAGGTTCCTACAACAGAAAAGTAAAGGCAACAATAAATCAAGTGACAACCTAAACTGGTCTCTGAGTAATTGTCAACCCACTAATTCTGATTTCGATGACCATACTCACACCGCGGGTGTCTTATTTATCTGATCCATATTCACAAAAATCGTGCGTAGTCTCCCTTCTGTCAGAGCCTCACCTAACATACAAACTTGTATAACCATAACTCCATCCAAGGTCTCAACAAAGCAGTAATGACCACACATGGTCCATCTCGTCTACATCCCCAATATACAACTATATCAATAACCAATTGATACCGAAAGCTACTTCCTAAGACCACCTTTATACATCCCTTTACCGAGATCCAGTCATTCATATTTAAATCGAAAATATGAAAATGAAACAGTTAATTACAGTCCATAAGAGTCCGATCACGACCTTGTTACCATAATTTGGCATACATACCCGACTATTTATATAATAGTCCAAAAGAATTTAATTATAATTTTTTTGTTAATAAAAATACTTTTTTCAAAAGTATTGTTATGGGCCACATGTCGGTCTTCTTCATAATCACGACTCTGAGCACCATCTCCCATAAACCCATGTACCCGAAAAGGGTCCTACGATAGGTGGGAGCAATAATTCAGCTAGAGAAATATTCCTACAAGGGCTACTCCCCACCTAAGAGCACATGCAATGACACACCACACATTCAGGTAAAAACATGCATGTTCCTACTCAAATGTCTACATGTCATGGATGAGAATGTGACTCGCCTTATCCCATATCCCGAGTCCTCATAGACTCCCTCACACATGCATATGCCAATTTTGAAAAAATTTCATTGGTGTTTTTTCCAAAACAAAAGGCTTTTTGTTTTTATAAGTCTAATCCTTTGGACAACCTCCGATAACCGCTTCATTCAGCGCTTTGGATAAAGCCTCCGACTGACAATCTTTCATCCTGACAATCTCCCAACCTCGATACCTCTGATAATAAATATATTTTGTGTTATGGATAGCTTCCGATCTCAGACAATCTCTCGATTGACACCTCCCGATTCGATAATCTCTCCGATAATAGCTTTATTTTTAAAGTTATGGATACCCGATCTTGTACACCCTCGTAATCCTAGACAATCTTCTAACTCGACACCTCCGATAAAAGCTTTATTTTAAAGCTATGGACAATCTCTGAAACAGCTTTATTCACAGTTATGAAGTTCCACAACTGCTTTATTTCAAAAGTATCGACACCCGATAACCTTAAAACCATATGCGACTCATTTTGACGAGTCCATGTTACCGAAGCACCATCAACACCAAACAAGTTTGCTGACCCAATTTATACCCATCGATTGATTACTCGAACACCAAACACAAGCAGCAGCCGATTACCAATGTCAACACTCAAACACAATGTTTCGACTCCAAACCATGGCCCACACCCTACTTGACGTGATGTCCCATGCATATGAAATGCAGATATACCATTTTATGCTATATCATGCTACATGTATAATAAGAGCTACATGCAACATTGATAAATTTCGGATAATTATATTTCCTATATAGAATTTCCATTTATCATAATTTCCATGTTAATATATCACGTAAGCACATATTAACATGGATTTTACACACAATAGCATATTATTTATTTATAATAACACACAAATGGCCCAAATTTAATTCCATAAAATGTGGCACCTCTTCGTCCCTTCTGTCATTGTCACCGACTATCATGGATACCAAACACACCACAAAACCAAAGACATCAGTCCCGAGATCAAACCAAACTCAGAAAAAGTTCCTGGATCGCCTAAAATAGTCCCGAATCCCGTCCGACTGGGTCTAAAACATCTTAAAATTCAGCTCGGGACCGCTTGAAAACAAAGCCCTGTAATTCAAATTCGTGGATCGGGTCCCAAAAAAGTCCCGAAAATTCCTAAAAATTCCTACACTCAGTCCCAAAAATTTGGGACTGAAATTTACAACCTCTCACGACCTCTAAGAAAATTCCAAGCCATGAAATAGCCTTTAGGCTAGAAATAACCCAAGTAGGAAAATTCCCTACCTCGTGGAGTTTGACGAAACACCAAGATTTTGGTACCCACGCGTAGCTCTCGATGCATGGATGAACTTTGCCTCTTGCTCTGACGAAAACCTACGATCCAATTTCTGTAGATCTTAGAGAGAAGCGAAGAAAGAAAACAAACAAAATTTCTTCTCTCTCTCTTCACGCTTCCCTTCTCCGTCATTTCCCCCTTCTCCTTTTTTACTTTTATTCTTTTTCGTTTTTATCTTTTTTTTTCTTATTTATTTATTTATTAAAAATTTCCATGTGTCCATCTCTCTTTCGGGTCGGTTTATGCTCCGAAACAATTTATTTATTTTCAATTCACTTTATTTTAACTGAACTTAGCTCAAGCTTCTACTCGACTTCCAAGATTCTTTCTTTCGTAAAATCCTGGCCTCAAGCCACTTGTGGCTTTATCAAAAGAATTGTAAAATATTCCAATCGTCTCAAAATTCGACGAAACTTTTTCGTCACTAGATTCCCGCGAGACGAATTTTAACCCACACATTTCCTCATCCGATATCTAGAGAATTTTCTAGGTTTCCCTGAACCCTTATGGCAATTTATTATTTTTATTTTTATTTTGCCATTTTTGTAATTTTCTAATTTTCCCGGGTTTTACATTCTCTCCTTAAAGAATTTGGTCTCTCGAAATTCATATACACACTAAGACACACAATCACATGCATGGAAAGCCATAATCGAATACTCTCGCTCAGCATGAGAATAAAAAACATACCTCGAAGAGTCGACTGACGAATTGGCTACCGAGGTATCATGGCATGCACACTTTGGTCTGTCCCGACCTAAGAGCCCTGGGCCCTGACCTCGACCCATGCTTCGGAATTCCTTCTCGCTTGTTTTTCGAATCCAACTCGGTGCGCCTCGTGCTGCACCCTAAGACCTACATCGGTCCTTCGTCCGCTTGGGGCGGTAGAAGGAACAAACCGTGTCCACGCTCATTCAACTAATGACTAGGGATCACGTTATCCCATGATTCTCGATCCTCTATGGATAACTGCCTCATGTGCCAAGGCCAAGGCAAATTGCAGCATGTCATCCGCCCCATCCGCCAGAAGCCCCGATCACCTCGACCTCGGCGCTTACGGCCTCGCCCCTAAATCCATATGAAGTGTAAGTCTTCTACTCTTCCTAGAGCCAGAAGAAGTACTGATTCTCCTTCCTCCCAAAGACTAGCACCCCGCGTGATCCTTTCCGACTAGTCTAAAACAAGGATCCGCCACCATCGTGTCTCCCTCCTCCTCGCTGAGGGCCTGAGGATCATATGCCTCGAGCCTCCGGAGGTTACTTGACCCCTTGGTTCCCAATCGCACCAGTCAAGGGATTGTGGCAGCAACTACACATGCCCCATATGGGCAGAAGAGTCACAACAACAATGCACTCCTGGAGGTCTATTAAATTCAGTTTGGTCATGTTATTACTCCACCCTACCACTCCCAAAGATCCTTCTTTCTCTACTAGGCCATCTACGCGCGTCGAGTAGCAATAGAGTTCTAAAATTTCTATCTTAGTCTAACTAGTAGTGCACATGCCAACCACTAATAGAATTTAACATCATGAACTACACCGTTCATCCCTTTTTCCTTAGTGGTGCATAATGCCAAACATTAATACACATCAGTTCCCGAACTATCATGTTCATTTTGTTTTCCAAACCCCTAAGGTTATGTTTTCTAACCCTAATGTTGCATATACAATCCACCATGTATATTATTCAATACACAAATCAATACACATATCATACACAGCATGTTAAGCATAAAACTAGCGGGAAATACTACAACAATGCATGATCTAGGACCTAAGGTTCATGAGATACCTAAATCTAATACCGTCGTGTTTGTTTCAAATTACTTGTTTATACCCACATTCGAGCTCCTAGGTAATTGTTAATCTGAGCACTGATACTAAGTTGTGACAAGCTGGTATCAGGACTATGCCCCTTTAAGCCTTGGTAATCGCAAACCTTATGCTCTGTTACTAATCAGAGCTATACCCATCAGGCCTTAGGTAGTCGCAAACCTATGCTCTAATATCAAGCTGTGACACCCCAAATCCGGGGGTCCATTGACAACTCTTCAACCTGTAGAATTCTTGCGGATTTTAGATGACCCGATACCACACTGTTGTGTCCCATTTATCGGGATCCATATTTTCACAAAAATCGGGCAAAGTCTCCTTTGTTCGGGGAGCTCTACCCAATATACAACCTATATAACCATAACCCATCTGAGGTATCAACAGAAGTAGTAATGACCACACATGGTCCATCTGTCCATATCCTTAATATACAACTATATCACAACTACCCGTGGACACCGAGTTATTTAACCACTCCCCAATACATCCTTTACCGGATCTAGTCATCTATATTTAAATCGAAAAATATGAAATGAAATGCTTAATTGATACCATAAGAGTCCGATCACTACTCTCTTACCATAATTATACCCGACTATTTATACAATAGTCCAAAAGAATTTAATTATAATTCTTTTTTACATAAAATACTTTTTTCAAAGTATTGTCAAGGCCACATGTCTACTTCTTCATAATCACGACCTCGGGTCTGAGCACCGTTCTCATAAACCCCAGACCAACAAATGGGTCCCACCCATCGGGTGAGCAATGCCTAGCAAAGAAATATTCCTATATGGCCACTTCCCACCTAAGTGCATGCAATGGCACACCACACATTCAGTAAAACATGCACGCTCCAATTAAATGTCTTTACATGTCGGATGAGAATGTAACTCACCTTATCCTACATCCCGAAGCCCTCACGTGACTTCACATTCATATGCCAATTTAGAAAACTTGTCATTGGTGTTTCACCAAATGACCCTTTATCCAAAACAAGCTGCTTTTTGTTTTTATAAATCAAATCCTTTAGACAACCTCCGATAACCGCTTCATTCAAAGAGGGTCGGGATACTTCCTCGACCGTGGATACCTAACCCCGATAATCTCGATTCGACACCCTGATCCCAATAATCTTTCGACTAGATTACTTCGATAATAGCTTTATTTTAAAGCTATGGACAGTCTCCGATCTTGGACAATCTCCGAATCCTGGACAATCACCATTCCTAGACAATCTCCGATCCTAGACAGTCTCCTATAATAGCTTTATTTTAAAGCTATGGACAGTCTCCGATCATGCATACAATTGATCTCGACACCTCCGATCCCGACACCCTCCGATCCCTGACAATCTCCGATAACAACTTGGTTGTAAAGCCATGGACAAGCCTCCGATAATCGCTTTATTTCAAAAGCACCGGACACCTCCGGAGCAACCCCAAAACCATGCAACCTATTTGGATGTGATCCATGTTACCGAGCCCACTATCAACACCAAACAAGGTGTCAACGACCAGACCATCGACGGGGACATCGAACACCGCACAAAGGTCGATTTACCATGGTTTCCAACACCAACACAATGTCACTCAAACCATGTGCACTCACACCCTACTCGACGTGATGTCCCGTAAGAAATGAAGATATGCTATTTTATGTTATGTCATGCTACATGCATAATAAGAGCTACATGCAACATTTATAAATTTCTGATAATTATATTTCCATTTATCACAATTTCCATGTTAATATATCACGCTAGCACATATTAACATGAATTTTATACACAATAGCATATTATTTATTTTTCTAACAATAACACACAAAATGGCCCAAATCTAAGACCCATAAAAAACACGGGCACTCGTCCCTTTACTCGCCACCGATTCATTGGGCGTATACTAAAACACACCACAAAACCTTAAAGACATCAAATTCCGGGATCAAAACCAAACCTCTTGCCTAAAAATGGGCTCCCGAGGTAACCTCATCCCGACTATCCAAAACAAATTTCAAAAAATCCAGCCCTGACCGTTCAAAAAAGCCCCGAAATTCAAATTCCAAGATCATCCAAAAACAAATTCCCGAAAAATTCCTAAAAATGATATTACACCTAGTCCCAAAATTGGACTAAAATTTATGGCCTCTCACGACCTCTAAGAAAATTCCAAGCCATTAAATAACCTTTAGGCTAGAAATAACCCAAGTAGGAAAATTCTCTACCTCGCGGAGTTTGACAAAACTCTAAGATTTTGGTACCCACGCGTAGCTCTCAATACGTGGATGAACTTTGCCTCGTGCTCCGACGAAAACTTACTATCCAATTTTGGTAGATGTTAGAGAGAAGCAAAAAAAGAAAAAAAAAATTTCTTCTCTCTCTTCACGCCTCCTTTGTCATTCTCCTCTCTTGACTTTATTCTTTTGTTTTTTATCCTTTTATTTTACTTTTTATTTTTTAAAATTTTCTATGTGTCCATCTCTGCTTCGTCCTTTTGCCCAAATAATTTATTTATTTTTAGTTCACTTTATTTTAAATGAACTTAACTCAAGTCATTTCCTGATTTCTAAGATTTACGTAAAAATCTCGTCCCTGAAGTAACTGGCGACTTATCATCAAGAAAAATCGTAAAAATATTCCGACTGCCTCAAAATTCGACGAAACTTTTCTAGGTCACTAGATTTTACAGACCTAACTTTAATCTGCAGCTTTGTTTCACACTGAGATCTAGAGAATTTCTGTACTCCCTCGAACCCTTCTAACAATTTATTATTTTTATTTTCATTTTATCATTTCTGAAATTTTCTAATTTTCCCGGGTTTTACACAGCCAAAAATTTGCAACAACCCTTTTTGACAACAAAGAAAAATAAGAGGCTTTAGCATGACTTTTAAAAAAAATGCTTATATATGAGTTGTCAAACTACTCTTCAGGAGAAAACTTGGAACATCATAATTCATATATACTAGAATCAATCTAACTAAAATAGGAATAGAAAAATGAAAGAAATCATCACAAAAAGTTTTTCTCGTGTTCATTATGCAACCATTTAAACAAAATTCAAAAGCTTTCATTATGTGAGTTCTCACAAATAATAAATTTTTAAATTTTATTTTTCAAAGGTTCTTTTAATCAAATCACCATTTTAATCAAATCGCCGTTTTTGTTGTTGGGTGCACAAAAAGTAGTCAACCTAATTAGAGAGTCCAACGACATTTCTTTTTGCTGTTGAAAGTCAATTTTAGAGATTTTTTTTTTTTTTTTTTTTTGATATTGGGACCAAGTTGGGATGGAGCAAAAAGCCTTTTGTTTCTCACTTCCTAATCAAATGGTTTGAAAAATCCAATTTTAAAAATTTGACCTTCCATTGATTTTGAAAAAAATATATCTCATTTTTTTAAGAGTTATAGGTAAATACATGAAATGAAAAAGTGCATTTTTATGAAAAGGGTTATTTTTTAAGAAAAATAATTATTTGGTTAAATACCCTCAAATAATATAACATTTTGTAAACCTAACATTCTCCATTTTTTTCCTTAAAAATAACCTCTTTTGTACAAAAATTCCCTTTATTATTTTATATATTTGCATATGTTTTTTATAAGAAGGGTTATTTTTACAAGAGAACATTAGGGGTATTTTTTTTCAAAATGATGGCAAAAGTTGATGAAGGGCTTGATTTTTGAAATTTGGTTTCCAAAGGGTCTTATAATCAAATCGCCCTAAGAACAAACATGGGATGTAACGCCCTCAAAATAACCTATCAGTTTTATAACATGTTTATACTATAAAATAAGTTAAATTGTATTTTTCCGGAATTTATATTATTAAAGAACAAAAACAATGATAAAACCCGAAAATTATAAAAGAATTAAGGTTAAATTTGTAAAATGTCAAAATGAGGACCCAAAGGTCATAAATAAGAAGTGTATATGCCAAGTTGGTTTTGTGCTCTCCGAGGATTTGAGCCAAACAAAGAAGAAGGAAGAAGAAGAAAGTGAAAAGAAAGAGATTAAAGGTATGAAACAAACCCTAACCCCCTTTAATGTTGTGTTTGGGTTTAATGAAAACCCCATATCGGAATAGAAGTGTTTTAAATGGTTGTAGATCAGTTTTGGGGTTGTTTTGGGTTAAGTTTCAAAGTGTTTTTGGGTTAAGATTGGTTTTGAGGAATTTTTGTATAAAGGAAATGTTGGGGTTTTAGGGAAGATGCTGTCAAAATTTTCCAAAACCCATGTTTTTGTTTTGACCATCACTCATCCAAATTGAGTGATTAAAATTTTTGGGTACACTAGACTTCTAGGAGAATAAATATCCTTGAAATAAGTGTATTCAAATTTGATTCCTTATTGGACCTTAAATTCACAAAGTGAGGCCCGTTTCTGCAAATTCTCGTTTAGGTTGATACAATTTTGGTGTGTTGGAAATAGCTTTGGTATTTAAAGCCATAAGTTGAGTTTCACTAACTAAATTGGAGGATTCAAATTTTTGTGTAAACTAGATTTCTAGGAGAACAAATATCCTTGAAATAAGTGTATTCAAATTTGGACCCCATTAGACCTAGAAATTCATCAAAGTGAAGCTCTATTTTTGGGCAAATTCTGGTTTTGTTTTAAAAATAGAGTAGTTCCGGTTGTTTTGAACATATCTTGAGTTTCAGTGCTCCGAATTGGATGATTCCAATATATGAATAAAATAGATTTATAGGGGAACAATGGACTTGAAGGAAGTTGGGTAAAATGTGGTTCATTTGTTCCAGAAAATTTTACTTGAAGGAAGTCGAAAGATAAAAACAACCCCTAAACTAGAGGACCTAAATAAGCCAACTAATATTGCTATCTAATCGATGGATTAAGGGTCAGATTTGCGGAAGCCTAACTCTAAGAACTGATTCCGTGGATAGGAATCGAGGAGCGAAGCAACCTTTTGGGTTTGTTCTCTATACTTCTTTTCTTATTTCAAGTTTTCATGATCACTGTTGAAATGATTTTCAAGAAAAATCATATGTGATTTTGCTTTTAAGGGATTTGGGAAAATTGATTTCAAATGCACTGTCATAAAAATTACATGAGCATAAAAATGTATTATTTGGGTATAAATGTATATACAATATTGTAAATTACTATGACTGAGTGATTAGTGCTCAAAAAGTGCAATTTTGAACCCTATATTAGATAGGTTTTGAGTACTTTTTGATCATTAATCATGTCATTTATCCCAATTGAAGTGTTCATGTCATCTAGTAAATACTTATGCCAATTTGGAGGGTGTTTTTGGTTGTTTTGTGACTTTATACACGCTTTGAACTTCAACCTTAATGCAAATGATCGATCATGAGGTTGGAATTTTAGTCTCGGCCATCGACAAGCCCCAATCAATGGAAAACAAAGGCAAAGTGAAGAAAATGAGATGCGGTTGAAGACATGGCGAGAGGAATGCGGAAACGCGGCCAAAGCAGGCAATTTCGCAGCTTTGTTGGCAGCCGGTCGCGGCGCCCTTGCGTTTGTAAACGGATTGTAGCGATTCGCAATCTAAACCGTATTCACTGAAGTCATTTATTTGCCTTTTCTGATTCACGAGGGTCGCTCTCATTGAGAATTTATTAACAAGCGAAATTGGCCTGCTCAAGTCATGAAGAAGCTGCCAAGTCATGGCCTGCCAATTTATTAACCACTTGCCAGAGTCTTCAGTCAGCGAGTCTCTGTGTGAGGAATTTAGACCTTATCATCCTTTTCTTAATGGTAGCCTTTAAACTTGGTGAATTTACTCTCTATCCTATAACTTAGAAACAGTTATTGGGTTTGAGTATTCATACCTTAAGGGAGTCTATAAATACCCTGTGTTTGTAATAAAGGTGGATCGAATTGGAGGAGAAGACAGTTTTTGTGATTTGTAGTTTCATTCTTGCAAATAGTGTACATTTTAGTTTTTGCTTTTTATTTTCTTCTCTCTTTATTTTCTCTCTTCTTTCTTCTAACCATTTGCCAAACACCTCTTGAAGATGACAGTTCTCAAGAGATGTGGCTAAACCTCGCTGAGGAAGGCTGAAAGCTTAAGCGATGGGTTAAACGTGTTTGTCCTCTATGTACTAAAAGTTATGGGTGGTGCCTGGCTTATCTTCCAAAGGCTGGGTTGCATAACATGGGATGTTATTGTCTTGGCCCATCTCTCCATGCTTTTAAGATCGGTCTTAGTGGCGATTAACTGTGAAACCACAGATGGTCCTTACTTGCCTATGAAATTAATATTCACATGTTAGGAGTTCTTCAAATTAGGGTTAAATAACATTTGCTTTTATTGTTTTTGTGATACTCTCCATGCTTTAAAGTTTAGGTCAACAGGTGAGAGATGCTGTGCGTGGATTCACTAGATGGTCTTTATTAACTGAGTCAATATCTCCATGTACAAAGTTGGAGTGTAGGTGAAGTGCAGCTGTGAATTTAACTGATCTACGAGCCTCTAAAAAATGATAAAAAAGAATGTTAGGGTTTAAACAAAAGGCCTTAACTCCATCAAGTGTTGACTCACCCCAGATAAACACAGAGACATGTGTTTCCTATTGCGGTAGTGACTCAATCCTTCCAAGTAAATTTCAACTGTTATTAAATTTCCAGGTTTTAACTTTCCGGTTTCATTTCACATTTTCTGACATTCCCATTTGGACCAGATTTGAATTCCCCAATGACCTTACCTTCATGCCCCTAATGCAAACCATTTTTATGGAAGAAAAAACTATAAGTGTTGGTACTATTGAATTATATCTGGTAACTTGACTAAAGAGTTGTAGGCTCAGTATATAAATATTATTGAATTTTAGCTAAAACCTTCTTGTGTTTAGAATCATGAGTTTTTTAATACCATAATAGAATGTTATCTCATCTTCAGGTTAAGGATAAGTTGATATCATCAATAAGGTCCAAACTAACGTGTGTGAAACGAAATGAAATATAGTGTAACTAGATTAATGCCAATGGGATAGGTGTGCAATCGTGTGCATGGCCCAGTTGAGCCAACCCCGGTCCCGGTGGCTAGCGAGGATCGTGCAGGTGTTGCCAAATGTTTTTAACAGCTCTGGCTACAGCCAGCCCGACTAGATCGTGCCGATAGTTGATTAATCTGAGCCGCAGAAAGAATGGTTAAATTTGTTTAAGGAGCAAATTATAAGTAAATGTGTAGAAATGCATAGTTTGGGGTTTAGAATAAGGCATATTTGAGGAAATTGTATGCTAAGTGATCAAATGATTCATACCAAGTAAGAAAGTCAATCAAAACCAAACATATATGTAAATCTGTATTTACGCATGGATATGAAATTGTTAATGTTGTTGAAGCTGCATGTTGTGTTGATTGGGATGAAGAGGAGTTATGGGAGACCACTCAGCATGAAAATGTAGCGTTTTATCATATACAATTATCAGTGACCCAAGGATGAGGGTAGTAGGGTTAAAAGTCATCAAGTGGGCCAATCTAGATATAAGTAAATGTAAAATTATCAGCCATACATTTCATCCGACATTTGTTTGAGTCCATACTGTGATAGGAAACCAAAATGTATAAGTTTTCATGGGAAGAACGCATGTTGATTTATTTACAGCGGAAATCGTTCGATAATGCATAAGTAAGTGATGTTGAAAGGGCATACATAGAAACATATTAAGATAAGTGTTAATTAAACCAAGCGATTGGCACTCCCTAGCGAAATGAGTTATCAAACATTTTATTTCTATAGTGGTAAAATGTATATAGTGAGAGCGATCTAGTCTCCAGGATTGGGTTCAGCCTCTCTGGCGGATTCAGGTATGGGGCGTGACATATTTAGTGGTATTCGAGCTTTGGGATTTAGAAGCGGTTCTATAAAATGATTTTTTAAATTGTTTGACATGCATTGCATTTGCATATAAGGATAGCGTATTCATGATCTGGTCTTGTGGTCTTGTAATTACTTGTGGATTCATTTTAGGCCACCATAGGGTCAGAGGTTAGTGTGGATGGTGGGCATGTGTCCCATTCTAGCTAAACCCATTATTGAATCTGATGTGTGATTGTTAAAACTGATTAGGTCAGTGATAGAAGCGAGTAGATTAAATTTGAGCGCTCGGGCGTCATTTGGGCATAGTGAAATTTTTGAAAATTACTCAGCGGGGTCTTAATGAATAGTAATTCATACCCATTATCTCCTGTCCGGATCTGGAGGTTGCAGAATTACAAAAGGTACAGTTCTATGACTTTAATTGTGATATTTAAAGAAATTTAGTTAAGTGAATAGTGATTCAGTTGAAATTGGATCTGTGGCGAAATTTTTACGAAATTCAGGTTGAAAAATACAAAATGTCGGAATTAAATCATAGAGTCTAATGAAACTGGCCAGAGTGAAAGCAGAATTGGTTGGATGGGTTTGGGAGATACAGTATCGTTGGATAATAATACATTATTGTTCGGTTTACAGATTTAATGAAGATTTTCAAATTGGAGTTGGTGATTAGGTACAGGAGTCCACTTGTGAGATTTAATTAGAATATTTCATGTTCAATTTTAGTTGATGATATGCAGAATATTTTTGAAGTTTAATGGAATAAATGGGTATAAATGAAAATGATAAATCATGATGTAGGAGAATATTATTTTGCTTGTGAGAGCCGATCAAAACCTTTCTTAATGGCTAAGTTATGATTAAAATAATAGGTTAGTGGCTTGAGTATCATGAGTGGATAATGAGATTCTTGAACCAAATTATAGTTTTGTGAAGTGTAGGTTAAAATCTAAAATTCAAAGTGAATTCTCAGCAAGAGGGAGAGCTTGGACGGCCGCGAGAGAGAGAAAGAGGAGAGAAAGGAAAGAAGAAGAGGCTGAGGTAGGGCAAAGTTGGAGATCAGCAGTTTTCTTATCTTGAAATATCTGTGATCTCAGTGATATCGAGGAAGAAAGCCAAAAGAAAACCAAGAACAAGTAAGTTTCTAATGGTGGGAGAGAGTTGGATTTAATGTTTTTCATGCCTAATGCTTTGTTTTCTTATATGGATGTTGAATTGTGGTGATGAGTTGAATCATGATGATTTGGATATAAATGGAGAAAATGGATTAGGTTAGGGTTTGAAGAAAAAATAAAGTGAGTGATTGGTTAGGGTTTGATAGTGCATTTTTGTGTGGCTATCATATTAGATAGTTAGGGATAGTGAGGCAAGGGTATAGGCATTAGATTGGAGTGATTAGAGTGAAGAAAATGGAAGAAAAAAAAATTGAATATGGCTTGTGCATATTTCGGTCAAAATGAAAATGAGAGGGGTCAAGAGTAGTTGGTAATTTCCATGTGTTTTAGGGTCAATATTAACCATAGAAATGCATTGGAAGTGGTTAGAAAGAAAAGGATTTGAATTGAGGGCATTAAGGTCATTTTGTAAAGAAAAGGGTAATTTTGGTCATTCTGAATATGTATTTTTTTAAGTGTGGTTCAATGGTCTTAAAGTGAATGATGTGGTTGGTAAAAGAATGTGTACGGTGGATTAAAATGGAAGTATGGTTAATGTTTAGTCTGGTTTCTTGAAAATGAAAAGGACTATCGGACGGAAATGGAAAATTGACTTGAAGGCAAGCTGGATCAGCACAATCCGCAGTGTAAACTGATTTCTTGAAAATTTAGCTCTTAAAAAAGAAATGATTTTAATGTTAAATGAAAAGTTTAATGTAAATGTTTATATATGTATATTAAATATGTAAATGTACATGTTAAGGCATTAGTGAAAGTTTAAAATGTGTAAAGAATGCATATGTGTTTTTAATGATAAAGTAAAGGATTTAAATGTATTTATAAATGTATTTTGAAGAAATGTTTTCCTCTCGATGGTTACCCTAACCCTATATGATCATAGGATCGAGACGCACCGCAGCATCTTAAACGTGTGCGATTTCAGAGGGAAGAAGCAGGTTACTAACCTGAGGGAGTGGAAATAGATTTTTGGCTAATATCTCTGATACGGAGCAGGCAGGATCAACCCTATGCAAGGCGGAGCTCCAGCCGTAGTGGTTATGACTAGATCGAGACTCCGTCCTCACCACGCACCCTAAATTGTTCGGTAAGTATCTCTCGGGTTCCATCAAAGAAAAAAAAAAAAAAAAAGAAAGTTTAAGGCATAAATTGATTTTTAATTGTATAAGTATTTATTACTTTGCTATATAATGAAAATGTTATCTAAATGAAAGTACACCCACCGAGCTCCTTTAGCCTACTTCTTTCCGTATGTTTCAACAAACATTTTCAAGACTCGGTATGTGCACCCAGAGTACCCTCCTCGAAGCAAGGAGTCGTTTCATCGAGGAGACGACGCCTCGTGACTACACATTGTATAAATATTTTGCATATTGTATATGTTGAAAATATTTTGTCATGTATATTTTTATATGTATATTTTGAAAAGGAATCCATGCGTGGCTTTGATCCTCGGGAAGAGGCACGTAGAAGGCCGCTTAAGTCCCATTTAAGCCCAATCTTTTTATAAATCGTGCATGGAATTGAAGAAGTTTTTTGAATGTTTTGATAGTTGAAGTAAATAAATGATATGTGTATATATTGTGCTTGATTGAGTTGTGTGCTTAATTGGGTTGTGGACGAGGAGTCCTAAATGGAAACAGAATCAAAGATTAGAAGTGTTTTTAAATGTTTTCGCAGGTTTTTAAATTTGGGAAAGTCCAAAAACAAGAGGAAACTCGCTGATTTTCGAGAAACTAAGGTTTGAAAAAAAGAAAAAAAAAAAATTTACCACTTCACTGCAGATTATTTTCTAAAGATATGTTAAGGATTGTAAAGGCTCGCTTCCATGGATTTTATTTGATTATTTCGAGAAAGCCATATCCATTGGAGTGCCGGGAGGTCCCCGGGTTCATGAGGTTAATCCGGGTTGGGACCTTTCACATTCTCCATTGATACATGAGCAACGTCTAGCAGTAGGAGGTACTATCAGTATCCTCTAGCAAATAGCTCAAGCATTGCAAAGAGCAGCACAACCAACTGCAGTTGCTCCTTAGTGGTCAGCCATAGAGAGAATGGTAAGATACCGACCCACATATCTTCTTGGAAAGAAGGATGATGAGGCTTCCATTGAGGAAAATTGGCTTGAAAGAACTGAGAGAATGTTTGGACAAATGCATTGCACACTAGAAGAAAATTTAGAGTGTGCGATCTCACTGCTTCAGGATGACGCTTACTAGTGGTGGGTGTCTGTTACTAGGATTGCACCACCAGAAAGTATTACATGAGAGTTTTTCATAGCAAAATCCAGGATGCAATACGTGGGTCATATTTACCTTAGCAATATGAAAAGAGTGTTCCATAATTTGAAGCAAAGGCAGATGTGTGTGACAGAGTATCAGAGGGAATTCACTCGGTTGAGCAAGTATGCTCCAAGGATGCTAGTTATTGAGGAGGAGAAGTGTAATAAGTTTGAGAATGGTCTCAATGACTATATTCGGGCCTATGTCACAGGATTCGTCCATGATGACTTCTCTAAGATTGTGACATGTGTGTTGAATGTTGAAAGGGTAAAAAAAAAAAGAGTATGATAGAAAAGAAAGAAGATAAGGTAAGAAAAACCTCGGTAATTCAAGTTCTTATCAACACTAGAATAAGAAATTTAGAGGACCACAGGGTTCTAATCAGCCTATAGCTCAAAGACCACTTACTTAACAACAGTAGCCTTCTTCACCGCACCATCGCCTAGTACACCAGGAGGTTCATCGAGAGGATCAGCTCCTCCTTATTGCACACATTTTGGGAGGAAACATAAAGGAGAGTGTTGGAGATTGACAGGTGCTTGTTTGGTTTATGGATCCAATGAGCACAAAGTGAAAGATTGTCCTAGAGCTTGTTCTTTCACAGCACCCCAGACTGGGGGTACGATTTCAACAGTATAGAAAAGCAACAAGGACAACAAGAGTATTGCATCACCGAGTACGCCGAGACAAGAGACATAGACAATAGGCAAATAGGATGCCCGTGCTCCAGCCAGGGCATATGCAATGAAGGCAGTTGAAGATAAAGATGCCCCGGATGTGATGGTTGGTAATTTCCATATCTTTGAGACTATTGCACATGCATTGGTAGATCCAGGATCAACCCATTCCTATGTTTGTACTTCTATTCGGAGTTTGGGTAGTTTACCGAAGAATGAAACCGAGTATGATATCTTGGTGACAACCTATTAGGGCATAAATTAAGCCAGGAATATAGTTCATATAGATTGTCCCATCAAAATAAGAGAGTATAAATTTATGAGAGACTTAATCAAGTTATCATTCAGAGAGTTCGATGTGATATTAGGGATGGATTGGTTGTCCCGACACCAAGTGGTAGTTGATTGTAGAATGAAACAAGTGACCTTAAGGACACCGAGTGGCGAGGAAGTGACTTTTATTGGTGAGAGGTTGAATAATGTCTCTAATGTGATATCCACCCCCACTACTAGAATGATAGTTCGAAAAGGGTGTGAAGCCTACTTGGCATATGTGATTGATACAAAAAAGGCGGAGCCTAGTTTTTCAGACATCCCTATAGTTTGTGATTATCAGAATGTGTTTCGGGAGGAATTGCCAGGATTGCCTCCACAGAGAGAGATTTAGTTCACAATCGACGTTGTTCCGGGTGCCACTTTGGCATCCATTACACCATATAGAATGGCTCCGGTGGAGTTAAAAGAGTTGAAGTTCCAGTTGTAAGAATTATTAGAGAGCGAATTTATTCATCCGAGTGTATCACCATGGGGAGCTCCAATGCTCTTTGTTAAGAAGAAAGATGGTACACTTCGGTTGTGTGTTGATTATAGGCAACTGAACAAATATGATGTTGAAGAACAAGTAATTCATACCTAGAATTGATGACTCGCTCTCGACCAATTCAAAGGTGCAAGTGTCTTTCGAAGACCCGCCACGACCAGCGTATCATCAATTAAGGATTAAGGATGTGATGCATAAGACGACGCTTAGAATGCAATATGTTCAGGAGTTCCTTGTAACGCCGCTTGGGGTTGACAAATGCACCAAAGGGCTTCTATGGACTTAATGAATCATATTTTTCGAATCGTATGTAGATCTGGGCTTGTCGGGTGTTTATAGACAAAGATCTCGTATTCAAAGGATCGAAGATCATGATACGCACCTTCGGTAGTGTTAGAAACCTTAGAAAGGAAATAATATGCAAAGATGAGTAAGTGTGAATTTTGGTTAAGGGAAGTGTCCTTTCTTCTGACACATTGTATCAGAAGAAGGAATTAGGGTGGATCCAAGTAAGATAGAAGTGATTCTTGAATGGAAACCACCGAGAAATGTCATAGAAGTGCATAGTTTCCTAGGCTTGGCAGGTTACTATAGAAGGTTCGTTAAGGGGTTTTCAATTATTGTGGCCTCAATGACGAGATTACTCCAAAAGAATGTGAGATTTGAGTGGAGTGAAAAATGTCAAGCTAGTTTTGAAAAGTTGAAAGCATTCTTGATCGAGGCTTCGGTCCTTACGCAGCCGACCTATAGTAAAGAATATGTGATCTTTAGTGATGCTTCATTAAATGGACTCGGATGTTTCCTTATGCAAGAGGGTAAAGTGGTAGCTTATGCTTCAAGGCAGTTGAAGCCGCATGAAAAGAATTACCCTTCATGATTTGGAATTGGCCGCCATTATGTTTGCATTGAAAATATGGAGACACTATCTTTCCAGAGAAAAGTGTTTCATCAACACCGATCACAAAAGTCTTAAGTATTTGCCCTTGCAACAAGAGCTTAACTTGAGACAACATAGATGGATGAAATTGATCAAGAAATATGATTGTGTGATCGACTACCATCCCGGGAACGCTAATGTTGTGGCAAACGCTCTAAGTAGAAAGTCGGTACAAACACTACAAGCATTGAATGCTCATTTGTCATTATCAGACAACGGTACAATTGTAACACTCCGAAATATACCCTAGTGATTTTTGACATGTTTAGGGTATTTTGTAAGCATAATTTGACTGTTTCGTGAGTTAAATGCGAAACACGGGAACGAGAGACCCGGAAATTTACAAGACTTAAGGACAAATTTGTAGTTGGTCCAAAAAGGGGCTTAAAAGTCCTAATGTGAAAAGACTAGAGGCCAAAATACAATAAAAGGAAATTGAACTATAAATGGCCAAGAATTGAAGGACTATTTTGGTAAATAAAGAAAGTTAACCCAAAATGGGTTTGATTTCTGCGCCAAATGAGCGCCTTATCAAATCCATGGATTTAGCGACCAATTTGGTCTCAAAATTGGGAGAGAAACCGTGAGAGAAGAAAGAAGGCAGAAGAAGAGAAGAAGAGAAGAGGGAAAGAGAAGAGAAAAGAAGGAGGATCTGCCAAAGAGGTATGGAAACTACTTGAAAAGGTATTTCAGATGGATCACATGGAATTGTAAGGCTTTATATGGATTAAATGCTTGCCCCACCCAGAAGAGATCAGGAAAGGTAGGAAAGAGGACAGGTGTGAGGCGAGGCACGAAAAAGGAAAATGCAGGTTTTGATTGAATTGCATCTAACCTTAGATTTCGAAATTAAGGTTGGTAAAAACCCCACAAGGAACAAGATAAGTAAGGAATCCCCTTGTTAGGTATTTTGAATTCATGGTTAAATCAATGAAGCTGGTGGTTTATGAACAAACCCTAACAACTCTCTATGTTTGGATCATGTATGGGTCTTAACCCATATTAGAATTGTTTTGGAAGGAATCTTGATATGTTTTTGGAAGAAAGATATGTAATTGAGAGATGAATTGAATAGAAAAGAGATTCCAAAGTGAATTGGAAATGATTTTGAAGTGTATATGAAGTATAGATTTGGTTTGGGATGGAAAAGTGCATGAAAAATGGGAGAAAATACACATTCTCGGCACTGAGACTTGTAACGTACACGGAACTTGTACCGGCACAACTTGTGTTCGGTCGTTTTTGGCTGGAGTCCTGTACCGGCACAAGTTAGACTTGTACCGGCACAACCCTGTTCAAGCTCACCTTGACCATTTTTGTATTTTGGCCATAACTTCCTCATTTCTTATCCGATGAGTGATTCATACATGAAATAGACTTCAAGGAGAAATTAAAACTTAAGAGTAGGTGCATTGCCACCCTGATCCTAAGTGGCCTGGTAATCTAGTCAAAGTGGGACCATGTGCAAGACACCCGTTCCAGCTGAACATAGAGAAGTCCGGATGTTTTGACGTAATTTGAGTTCCGGTGGTTGTCTAATTGGGTGATTCTAGTTGGAATAGAACCCTTAGCACATTAAATTTAAAGGAGTACAAAGATCCAGTGTCAAATATTGAGACAAAGCACTAGAAAATAAATATTTCAAACTGTCCTCGTAAAATCGTAAACTCACTAGTTAAGTATGAAAATGCCATAACTAGCTCGACGATCCGACTGGATTGATTCCACCTGGCAAAGTAGATTCAGAAGAATAAGAATACGAATAAGGTGTGATTACACGCTCATCATACCTTACTGTAAGATATGGAATACGATCTGTCATGAACGTGATAATGAAGCTACAATAAATGTCCTATTATAAGATAGTAAGTTAACGAATTTCATATAACTGTAAAACCACCTAAGACCAGTTATTAAATGACAAGATCGCTCTCAATAGTACTCTCTAGCATTCCCGTTAGTGCTTCGCACTCCGTCCCGACTAGTACTTCGGGTACTCCCTTTATTAGTACTCCTAAGACTCCCGATTAGTACTTCCTAAGATCCCGATTAGTGCTTCTAAGACTCGATTAGTACTTCTGTATTTCCGACAAGGCTACTAAGACTGGTCCCTGCTATGCTACGACACTTATGTCCCGACTAGTGCTACGACACTGCATCAGAGTAGCATCTTCGGATACTTATTGTGCTGTAATCCTACCTTAATTCGTGATTACTGGTCTAGGAAGTCAAACACTATATGATAAGACTCTCGACAGAGAATAAGAATGTTGATCCGAATGTACCTCAGATTCTGTCTCGTGAGTACCTACGGTACTTCGTCTCGATTAAGCCTCGTAGGGTACCCACGGGCACTCAGACCGAAAGTTCCAGAGTACTCACGGTACTCCCGTATTTAATTAAGTTCCGCTCGCTCGATGAAGTTCGTAGTACCTATGGGTACCCCGTCTCGATTAACTCCCGTCAATAAGTCCCGATCTGATAAGTTCCGTGAGTACCTAAGGGTACTTCAGACTCAATAAGTCTCAGAGTACCTACGGTACTTGCGTATCCGAATAAGTCCTCGATCTGATAAGTTCCGCAGGTACCTACCGGTACCTGTGATACGGAGTAAGTTCTTGGCTTTGTATCTCGACAAGTCCCTGTGAAAATTTGCGGGTACTCCCGTCTCTCAGAGGTTATGTAATACCACGCGTACTCCGCAAGATCTCGATTAAGTTCCGTCTCGATTAAGTCCCGTCGCTGTTCCTGTGAAGACTCCACGTACCCCGTATTCGATTAAGTTTTGTAGTACCTATATAGGTACTCAGATTTCATCAAGTCTCGTGAGTACCTACTGCACTCCCGTGATCCGATAACCCTATGTCCGATAAGTCCAGATCCGATGTCTTGTATCCGAATAAGTCCCTGTAGTACCTAATGGTACTCCCGTGATCCGGTAAGCCCCGTGATCCGAATATGTCCTCGTCTCCGATCGGCCCGGTAGTACCTACGGTACTTCAGATCCGAGTAAGTCTCTATCCTCAGATCCGATTAAGCTCCGCAGCACTCTACCGTACTCTTGTATTTGATTAAGTTCCTCGTAGTACCACGGTACTTCAGACGCAAATAAGAACAAGTTCAGAAGACTACGGTACTTTGTACCAAGAAATGTTCCTCAGAGTACCCACGGGGTACTTCAGATCCGAAATACATATGTCTGCAAGACCAAGATAGGTCTCAGAAGACCAAGATAAGTTCCAGAAGACAAGTATGTGCTCCGAACACCGCATATGCCTGGTGAATCTCTCGTGGTACCTACGGGTACCTCCGAATAAGTTAAACCCGTATACAAGCATAAGTTTTGTAACTCCTAATGAGTCCTTAATGCACATAAGTCCTGTTATAAGGATAAGTTCAAAGATAAGAATAAGTTCAGAATTCCTAATGAGTCCGGTGGCGAACATAAGCCCTGCGATAAGCTTAAGTGTTATATAAGTCCATAATATAGAATCTGCGAAATTTCGATATCTATTATGGTTATACACTTATTATAATTGTGTATATGCATGTGTTTCAGATAAGAATGTTTCCCACTAAGCGCAGTTTCAAGATCTGCTTTAATCCCCTGTGAGGTACAGGAGAAGACATCTCGCACCTTCGCATACAAAATTCGCCAACACACTTGTAAGGGTTCACTACATGTAGGTCTCCGTGCTCGATTTGTAATGTGAAGTTCGCTTTGTATATGTAAATGGACTCAAATATATGTGTCTAGATTTTGATGGAAACCACCCGTGGTCAGTTTCTTTTGATTTATATATAATATTTTGATTTTGTTATAAGATGTGGGCCATACCTACAAAGCCAACTGCTTTAAAAAAAAAAAAAATCGTGCAAAGAGTCCTACCGAGAGTCTCGTGACTCGAACTCGCTAGGATCCGCCATTCGGGTCGGACCGGGATTCGGGGCGTGACAACAATAGTAGTGGAATTGATAGAAAAACCGAATTTGTTAAATAGAATGCTAGAGGCAAAAAAGAGTGATGAGAAAATTTCTGCAATTGTAAGGTAGAATAGAGAGGGGAAAGAAACTGAGTTTTTAGTGAATGAGGATGGGTTCTTGTATTATAGAGACCGAGTTTGTGTACCCAATGATAATGAGTTGAAGAAATCAATTCTTGAAGAGGCACACAGTGGATCCTTTGCTATGCATCCTAGTAGAACGAAAATGTATAAGGATTTAAAGACTTCATACTAGTGGTTCGGAATGAAGAGAGATGTTTTGGAATTTCTGACCAAACGTATGGTTGTCAAAGAGTGAAAGCAGAACATCAAGTTCCTTCTAGATTGTTGCAACCTATTAGAATACCTGAGTGGAAATGGGACTGAATCACAATGGATTTTGTGGTCGAGTTACCATTGATAGGAAGAAAGCATGATTTTGTATGGGTCGTGGTAGATTGATTGACAAAGTCAGCTCACTTCCTACAAGTAAGAACTGACTATTCACTTGATAAGTTGGTAGAGCTTTACATAAAAGAAATA
This sequence comes from Tetrastigma voinierianum, assembly GCA_016808115.1. Lineage (NCBI taxonomy): Eukaryota > Viridiplantae > Streptophyta > Magnoliopsida > Vitales > Vitaceae > Tetrastigma > Tetrastigma voinierianum. Next base: position 1,310,118 of record JAEQBH010000398.1, read on the forward strand.
TTTTGGTTACATAGATCTCCAAAGATCTATCATTTCCGTATAGAGATCCAAGGCTGTCTCGAGATTTTGGGGAAAATTGAAAGAGGCTTTAGGCACTTGATCGGAGTGAATTATGCATGCATTTCAGTAAAATTTCTATGTGTTTTTATAGCTCAATTGCATGATTCACATTCATATTCATTAATATTGCGTTAATCCCCCATACTATAATGTTTTATAGGATAAGGTGATATCGGAATAAAAAAGGAAGCTAAATAATAGAAGAAAAGACCCAAAGCAGAGAATACAACGAGAACGTAAGAGGAGTCTAGGTACTCATAGCTAGTTAGCGCCGCAGCCGGCATGGAGGCCTTTCGCTACAAAGTGAAACTACAAAGGTGGATCAGTAGCTCTGAACGCCGGCGCGTAGCTCCCCTTCCGCTGCAAGATAGCGATGTCTTCTTTTCCAGAAGAGAGCGTTAAAAATAAAAACTCTAAAATTCTGGGCCAATGATGGGCCCACATCCCGAGGTATAAAAATAAACCAACTCCGAGGCGCGGAGGGCAGGGATTCGGTGTAGATTGAAGAAGGATGATCAATAAAGAGAGATTACTAAGATTCCAGAAATCGCGAAGACGACTTTTTATATTTCTTTCCTGCTTTCGCTTGATGTCAAAATATTTCATCAGAAAATCACTATGAACTAACTTTCTCTCTAGGGTTTTGTCAAACCTAATCACATCATTATGGATTAATACATTAATTGTGGTTTATTTAATATTGGTATGAATTTGTATGGTTGCTTTACTCATGAATTTAATCACATGTTATTATTTGGCTAATTGTGGCATGCTAATGCTAGAGTCCGATATGTAGAGAAGATGGCTCATAGGACATGGTAAAGCAACACTTGGTCAATGAGGGAATAGAGATATCCCCGCTGCTCCAAGTGTAGTAAATTAGGGCCTGCACATTTATGCATCTCGGAGTCAAGGGGTTGAAGGAGAGATGCAATACACTTCACTGGTGAGATAGACAGCTATATCTCGAGAGAGAATATCTTGTAGGCACAATCAACCCGCTAACATAAATCATATGAAATATAAAATAAATACACTATCTAGGTTAAAATCCATCAGGTGTGGTAGACGAAGGCAAAACCCTAGTCTCCTCATCATTACCTTAAATCAAAATTTTAATATTACGCTTTACTTAAATCAGTTAATTTTGTCATAATTCACTATAAGACTGGATCCAAATATTATCTAGGTCACTAAGCCAGTATTAAACACACTTCTCTTCGTGGGAACGACACTTGACTAGCCACTACACTACGTGAATTCGACGTTCATACTTGCGTGTACGGGTCTGCATTTGTAAAAACTTTTACAAACTCACTTTAAGCCCGTCAAGTTTTTGGCATCGTTGCCAGGGAGAAGTTTAGTGTTGATATTGACAACAGTGCTATAGACTGTACTTTGGATAAATTTTATTTTATTTAGTTCTTCTTACTTATTAATCATTTTTATTATTCTCTGCTTTAGTTATTTTTCCTTATTTCATATGTGCTGTGACTTGGTCTCGACTTCATACTTGTGATTTCAAGAAAGTAATTAGTGTGCATGCAAAGACAAGATCATAGGGAATTATCACCTAATTCAAACTGTAATGTACATTACATCGATTACACAGAGAAGCACACACAACCCAATTTAAAATTATGCAGAATCAAGAGGATGAAGGGCAGTTCTAAGAAAGGAATGAACCACGTGGATCATCGCACATAATCATAGAGACTGGGTTACCAGATCGTTTATATAACCCGATAACCGGCATATGCTACTTAAGAGTTCGCTTTCACATACAAATGCTCATCACTATACGACGACCACTTTGGGTTGAAAGGAGCACTCTGGCAAATGCTCCACAATATACGCTTTTATGGGGTTGCCTAGTGAGAATCCAAATGAACATCTGACAAGTTTTATTGAAGTCTTCGACACAGCCATGTATAATGGAGTACATAAGAAGCTCTTAGATTGTGTCTATTCCCACTGTCAATTAGCGACCGAGCTAAGCATTGGTTGACTAGCTAACCACCAGATTCCATTAGCTCATGGAATGACTTAGTGTAGAAATTTATGACCAAATTTTTCCCACCCGCAAAGATCGCACAATTGGTACAAGAGATTAACACATTCAAACAATTCGAGGGGGAGAACTTGACCGAGGACTGGGAGAGATTTCATGAGCTACTGAGGAGATGCCCACACCATAGGTTAACTAGGTGGATGCAGATGCACATGTTCTATAACTGTTTAAGCGATTCAGCCTAGACAATCACGATGCCTCAAAGAGAGGTGCCAAGACAAAAGACTACCGATCGCTTTTGCGAGATATTGGAAGATACAACCACTAATACTAATCAGTGGCCTCGAGATAGATCAACACCTAAGAAGTCCTTAGCGGGAGCAAACAAAGAAGGTCTCAGTAACTTGGTAAACCATGTTGCGCAGTTAACTAAACTGCTATAGAAGAAGCAAGGTACAGTGAATGCTATTCAGAATAACCATTGGGAGATCTGCGAGTCTTACGGAGGACAACACAGTACTATGGATTATTAGTCGGGGCAGATGATAGTAGAGCAAGAATAGTATGTTAATCAACAAAATCAACAACAGGACAATATGAGGGGGGTAATATATATCAATGTGCAATGTAATCCTTAATCGTAATCGAATCAAGGCCAAGGTTGAGAGGTAAACTGCACACCGAGCAATCAAAACTATGGCTGGAGGAACAATCAGAATAATATGCTATCACTTCAAGCAAGAAATCCACCTCCAGAGAAGAAAGAAGATTTAGAAGAAGCCTTAGCTCATATGATGACTTCCCATAGCACATTTAAGGAATGACGGCTACACATTCCAAACCTAGCTCATCGCCTACAAACCTAACCTCCCAAATTACAGAATCAAGGAGCCCAACTCGTAAACCCGGTGCAACAGCCAAAATGGCCACATTGTCGGAGAGGCGTGCACAGAGCACTACTTGGGCAACTCCAGGTGAACTCGAGACGAGAAGGTAATGAACATGCCGGGCTACATTGAGGAGTGGTAGAGAATTAGCAGCACTGTGGCAGCCACCAAAGGATAGGAGAGGTACAAACTATAAAGTAATCCGCACTGCCGAATGACAAGATAGAAAGGGAACAGCCCCAAGAGAGAAATACTATGGAAGAAGAAACTAAGGAAAAAGATCGACCAACCACGACTGAACCCACTATCCCAATTCCGTACCCTCAACGCCTGAAGAAGAATAAATTGGACAAGCGATTCACAAATGCATATAAACATTCCATTTGCTGATGCGTTAAAACAACAGAGCGCGCTCCGCAGGCCAATTACGAAGGATATACTCAAAGAAAAGAAGACTGTCGGACTTCGAGACAAGAATCTCACCGAAGAATGTAGTGCCATCCTTCGCAGGAAATTGGGCCAGCCAAAGCCGAAAGACCCAGCAAGCTTTACTATTCCTTACCATCGAACTCCATCTTTGAGAGGGTCTGTGTGACTGGGAGCTGTGATAACTCATGTCGCTATCCATATTCAAATGCATCGATTAGGTGAAGCTCGCCCAACTACACCATTCAGCTAGAAGCGTAATGCGTCACTAAAACATCCCGGTGATAGAAGACGCTGGTATGATAAGTTTATCTTCCTGGCAGACTTCATCATTCTGGACATGGAAGAAGATAAAGAAATACCCATAACATTAGGTAGACCATTTCTCGCCACTGGCAAGGCAATGATTGATGTGCAACGGGGAGAGTTGAAATTGAGAGTGCAGGATGATGAGGTCAAGTTCAATGTGTTTGAGGCTATGAGACACTAGGTAGAGAGTGATACATGCTTCATGATAGAGATCGTAGAGGCTATAGTATCTAGCCAAAGTGGTCTCACTGACCCTTTGGAGACTAACCTGGTATAGAGTGAATCATAAGAACTGGGAGAAGAGGTCAAAGAGTGTGTGAAATGGATGGACTCCTTCTAGCCTAATATAAGGAAATACTATGAACCCCTAGGCGAAATTACTCAAACATCAGTGCCATCCTTCGAACAACCACCCAAGAGCGGAGCAAAGCCACTACCTGTACCATTCGAGGTATGCTTTATTTCGAGACGCGCTTATCTTACCAGTGATTATTTCAAATATTCCTGACAAAGAATAGAAGAAGATAAGTTATTGAGAGTACTCAAGGATCACAAGGATGCGCTTGGCTGGTCTCTGGCTAATTTAAAGGGGATTTGTCCTTCTATGTGTATACATCGAATTTTCGTTAGAAGACGGTCAATTTTTAGTAAAGCATTGTCAGAGGAGACTGAATCCAACCATGAAAGAAGTAGTCTACAAGGAAGTATTGAAGTGGCTAGATGCTGGGGTTATTTATCCTATTTCTGACAAGTGCGTGGGTAAGTCTGGTACAGGTTGTGCCTAAGAGCATCTCCAACCACACTCAACAAAATAGCTACTCAAAATATATTTAAATATTAAATTCACTATTTTAGCTAGCAACTTTTTAAAATCCACTCCAACCACACCCTATTTACACCCAATTTTCACTAACTTCCAATACCTAAAAACATATAGCAGAGAGAGATAGAGAGAAAAAAGGTAGAGAGAGAATTTAGAGAGTTAAAATGGCTCACCAGTTATTTGGGCAGCCATTCAGTTAACTAGGAAAATGTAGATGATCAAAGAGTGGGTTGGAGAGAATTTTTTGTGTTTGGCTAGCTAAAATGGCTAAAAGAGAAGAAATAGAGAGTAGGTTGGAGATGCTCTAAAAAGGGAGGAACAACAGTGATACAGATAGAGAATAATATATTGCTTCCTTCTAGAACAGTCACAAGTTGGAGAATTTGCATTGACTATAAGAAATTAAATAAGGCTACCCGAAAAGACCATTTTCCACTGCCATTTCTGGATCAGATGTTAGATAGGCTTGTCACGCCCCAAAACCCGAGGTTTTTTTGTACTTTTTTTTAACAGTGTTAGTGAATAGTGTCCATTAACAGTGACCCAAATAGTGCACAACACAATGCACTATAGAAGTTCACAGGCGCACGCTGTGTACGCGACTACGCAATGCTGCGCTACAAGCAGCTACACATTGTCACCACACCGCTACAGTTACACATTGTCACCAGCCGCTGTGCACGCACTACGCAATGTTTCGCTGCCAAAGGCGCCCCGATGGGCTGGTCGCGCACGATGCACGCATGTCGCGATAGTGCCCACAAGCCTGGCCCTGTAGCGACCCAAAATTCTAGGTCGCGATAGCCTAATGGCTACCCTTACCGCCAACCCTGTCGCGACAGAGAAAATCCTTCACTAAAGGCTTTTCCTTTCCCGGGGCCATAATGTTTCCCCATCACGACCTGGGGTGCCTAGGGTCGTGACCCAAACCAGCCTTTAACCGCCTGCGGCCCCGTCAACAATTAAAATTCCTATCATGGTAAGCTAACTCTATCACGACAGAAACTGGCTCGACCTGAAGGCCCTATTCCCAAATTCTGAACATCATCAGACATAGCATTTCCGTCAGCGACCGAGAATTCCCGTCACAACCCAAACCTCCCGCTTTCTAGAACCCCGTCACATAACGATTCATGTCAATGCACACGTACCTGCTCACCCAGACTCTAATTCTTCCCTTTTGTCACAATACTAAAACTAGGCGTTGCAACATGAATCCTCCCACTCCTATCATGATAGAAAATCCTCTGTCATGATAGAACTCGTCTGTCATATGCCCAGTTGACACTATTCGGCCCTTGTCAATGGGAATAATAGTTGACCTTTACATTCTCGTGGCAACAAAATTGATTTGAACCCCAAATTTTTAGTTTCGTTACTAGTACTAGTAGTGCTTTGGTTTCATTCCACCTTAAAAGAACACTTGCGCTAGCCACTCATTTGAAAGTCCCACATGACTGGACACCATTTGATATTTGATGACCAAAGAAAAATATATTTGAAATGTATTTGATTTTGGACTTGATATGAAAGTGTTTGAATCGAAATTTGATATGAAGTTTTTTGGATCACATTTGATATGAAACTGATTTGAAATGGATGTGCGAATGTTTGAAAGAAAATTTATTTAATGTTCTAACTTATTTTTGAATCAAAAGTTTTGATGAAAAACATCTCCTATTTGTTATATGATTGTCTCGATCCATAAAATGTATTAGCATTTGAGCTTCTTAAGCTTTCAATTCACCGTTGGACATATTTCAAAATTTTTAGTTTCCGCGAGGAGCGATGGTTAGGCTGGGATTCACTATCATTAGGATTTGATTAGAACTTTATGTTTGATCATGTTGAACTAATAAGTTCATGTTTATGTCAAATGTCGGGTTTTGGTGCTAATTGAGAAAGTCACTCGATGATAACATCTGCTTTTTATATTAGTAAAGTTGATATGGGAGATCCCAAATATCGTTATATTTTGAACAACTTTATATGACATGCATAATTGAGATTTGGATATTTAGAAGTAATTTCGTCATCATTAAAATTTTGAATTCTAGAGAATTTATGAATTTAGAAAGTTGTACATTTACTTTGGAACATGTATTGGTAATTGACAAAATCTAGTTACAAGGAAGGCAGGTCGTTTAATATTTTCAAAACCCCTGCCTAAGGCTCGAGGGTGTCAATCGATAGCGTCACGCCCTGGTGGTGGGTTTGGGGATGGACATGGAGTCATTGAGCTAAATAAGATGACTGCCATGGAAGCAAAGTTAGATGCTATTATGCACAGGATGGATAAACAGGATAAAAAACTGCATTCTGCTCATGAGATTAGAGCAGTGGAAAGAGATGAGATAAGAAGAAGTGCTGAGGGACCTACTAAAGAAGATCCTTATATAGTTGAGGTCAATTAATTAATGAACAAGAGAAGCTACTATTTCAAGCCAACTCTAACTTGACCACACATTACAATCTAGTATCAGGAACCATGAGAACTTCTATATGGTGGGAGGAGCACCAAAAGCCAAAGACGGGGGGCGTAATGCCAGCAGGCTAAAGCAGGAGATCAAGATAAATGAGTCTACTGCTATCATAAGAGGTCCCACTATTCGGGAGGAGCAGATGTTGCGTTTTGGGGAGGGACAAAAGTCGTTTCACACCCATGAACATAAATTTGCTGAGTTGGAAGCTCTTAAATCCAACTCACAAATGTTTTAATCCAACAAAAATGCTTCCTTAATGAATTTGGAAACACAAGTTGGGAAACTGGCCTTGACCTTGAAAAACGAAAACAAGAATGCGTTCCCTAGTGACACTCTGAAAAATCCAAAGGACTGTATGGCGGTCTAGCTAAGGAGTGGTAGGGAGATGAGTAGCAGCAGAGCATAAGAGAAACAGAAGACTAATCAAAAAGAAAGAAAAGAAGAAAGCAACTGATAGAGAATGTATGATGCAGAGAACTACAAAACAGATATGCAAACCCAGTAGCCCAAGAAGAGTCGAGGTGAGGTGATGAGAAGGTTATAAGGTTTACAATCTAGTTGTTCCATTCAGTGATTCAAAAAGTATGATAAAGAACAATTTTCTAAATTTTGAAATACAAAGATAGAAAATTATATTTTTATAATCAAACGTAAATGCCAAATGGCAAAATTTTTAATAGATAATTGAAAAAGAATAAAGAAAAACTGATGTGGTGAAGAATAGATGAACGAACCGCCACCGCAAAGGTGTTGGTCAAAGAAGTTTCACGGAAGGCGCCTGGTGCTAATCTGAGCAACCTCACTGATCCCTCCAACAGTGGAACTGGCGAGCCCAAGAAACCGCACTCGGTTTCGCATCACTTGATGCCTTGTCCAGTAAAGGCAAAGATTTCTGAGTTTCGCTGGGGAGACTTGGCCCTAAGAAACAAATTATATTACCTGATGGTCGATAGATCCACACGTAACTGAAGGTGTTCTTGAAGACAAGAATAAGGTAGTGGGAAATTCTATTTCCCTCGTCGACTTTGTGGTTAAGTGAAAATGGGGTTAAGGCAACCAGTCCCTGTTGTTAGGAAGACCCTTCTTAGCAGCTGGAGCTGCCTTGATTGATGTGCAAAAGGGTGAGCTGACCTTGAGGCTGGGAAATGAAGCAGTGCACTTCAACCTGGATAAAAGCTTGACACAATATGATGTTGATGCAGAAAATTGTAATGCTGTAGATAATAGTAGTCCTATCAGTTTTGACTTGATCTCTAATTGTAACCTTCAGCATTCTATCAATGAAAATTAGATGAATTTCCAGTATATTGAGAGTGTTGATTATGAACTACTGCATTCCAGTTTTCAAAATAGGGAAACAATCTTGAGTTTGAAAGAAAACAATCAAGAAAATTAAAGCATCCAGGAAAAGAAAGTTACTAAACAAGAGACTAGTGCAGAAGGGTTATTTTTGAAAGAATTGCCCAATCATCTGAAATATGCTTTAGAACTGTAAAAGTGGGAAACCAAGAATCATATCAACTCGAATTGATCAAAATGAAGAACAAAGGTCAAGTATAAATTCTAAGGAAATACAAAGAGGCTATTGCCTGGTCAATTGAAGATATAAAGGGTATCAATCCTTCTATTTGCATGCATAAAATCCTGCTGAATGATGATGCAAAAACATCAGTTGAATACTAAAGGAAACTAAACCTTGTGATGAAAGATGTTGTAAGAAAAGAAGTACTGAAATGGCTAAATGCAGGATTTATTTATGCAATATCATACAGCCCTTAGGTGAGCCCAGTTCATGTGGTTCCTAAGAAGGATGGATTCACTTTGATCAGAAATGAAAGGAATGAACCGATACCTACAAGAACTGTGATAGTATGGAGGGTGTGTATAGATTACAGAAAATTGAATACTGCAACGAGGAAAGATCATTTTCCTTTGCCTTTCATTGATAAGATGTTATACAGGTTAGCAGGACATCCTCACTTATGTTTTCTTGATGGATATTTTGGATATAACCAAATTGCTATTACACCTGAGGACCAGGAGAAAACTACTTTCATATGCCCTTATGGTACTTTTGGCTTTTAGAAGAATGTCATTTGGGTTATGTAAATCTCCTGCTACTTTCCAAAGATGTATGATGTCAATATTCTCAGATTTAGCAAAGGAGGTTATGGAGATATTCATGGATGATTTCTGCGCTTACTTGACCCCAGATTTGAACATTGCCTAAGGTAATTGGGATGCGACTTGAACAAATGCCAAGACAAGAACCTAGCTTTGAATTGGGAAAAATGTCATTTCATGGTAATAGAAGGGATTGTACTTGGGCATAGAATTTCTGTAGCAGGGCTGGAAGTGGACCAAGCAATGTTTTCCATTATAAAGACTCTTCTACCACCAACAACAGTCAAGGGAATAAGAAGTTTCTTGGGACATAGTCGGCTTTTATAGAAGATTTATAAGAGACTTCTCAAAAATAGCAAAACCATTATGTAGATTACTGGAGAAGGATACCAAGTTTAATTTTGATGAGTCTTGCCAAAATTCATTTGAGGAGATCAAATCCAGATTAGTTGAAGCTCCTATCATGGCTAAACCATACTGGAACAAAGAATTTGAAATTATGTGTGATGTCAGTGACTATGCAATGGGAGCTGTATTGGGACAGAAAGATGAAAAAGTGTTTAGGGCCATATACTATTCTAGCAAAACCTTAAATTAAGCTTAAGAGAATTACTCAACTATTGAAAAGGAGTTGCTGGCTATGGTATTTGCATGTGAAAAGTTCAGGCCATATATATTGGGGTCCCACGTCATTATCCATACTAATCATGCTGCAATAAAATATTTGATGGCCAAGAAAGAAGCTAAGCCAAGATCGATCGTATGGTTTTGTTACTGCTGTGAATTTGATCCGAGATCAAGGATAAGAAAGGTTGTGACAATGTGATAGTTGATCACTTGTCAAGAGTTGAAAAGACTACTATGAAAGAAGAAGAAAAGGAAGTAGCAGAAAATTTTCCAGATGAGCAGTTATTTCAATTTTCTTTTCAATTACCTTGGTATGCTGATATTGTGAACTTTCTATCTTGTGGAGTGATGCCACTTGAATTTAGCTACCAGTAGAGGAAGAAGTTAAGGACTGACAACAGGTTTTACATCTCGGATGACCCACTATTATTCAAGAGAGGAGATGATATGATCATCAGAAGGTGTGTACCAGAAAGTGAACAAGGCAAAATTTTACAAGAATGTCATGCATCACCTTATAGAGGACACTTCGCAGGAGACAAAACAGCCCACAAAAATTCTCAACTCAGGTTTTTATTGGCCAACTATGTTCAAAGATTGTTTTGAATGGGTGAAGCTTTGTGATCAAGGCCAAAGAATGGGAAACATCAGCAAAAGGCATGAAATGCCCCTGCATGGTATCCTGGTGGTGCAATTATTTGATGTATGGGGAATAGACTTTATGGGGCCTTTTCCATCTTCATTTGGAAATATATACATACTCCTAGCTATGGATTATGTATCCAAATGAGTGGAAGCAACAGCTTGTCCAAAGAATGATGCTAATACAGTTGTGGGATTCCTACAAAGAAATATTTTGAGTAGATTTGGGACACCTAGGACTATTATTAGTGACGGAGGGAGCCATTTTTCAAAAAAGGTGTTTGAGAAACTCATGAATAGATATGGAATAAAACGCATAATGAGTTTGGCTTATCATCCTCAAACAAATGGCCAAGTTGAAATTTTCAACAGGGAGATAAAGAAAATTCTTGAAAAGACCGCGAAGACCCAAAAGATAAGAGATTGGTCTGTGCTTGATACGTATCGGGCTTATTAACCCGCATATAAACTCCATTGGAATGTCCCCATACAGACTTGTTTTTGGTAAACCTTGTCACCTACCTCTTGATTTATAATACAAAGCTATGTGGGCCATCAAGAAGTTGAATTTTGAGTTCAAAGCTGCTAAGGAAGAAAGACTACTCCAACTAAATGAATTGGAAGAGCTGAGAAATGAAGCTTATGATAATGCCAGATTTTACAAGGACGAGACAAAGAAATGGCATGATCAAAAGATTTTGAGGAGGGAATTCAAGGCAGGAGATCAGGTCCTGTTATTTAACTCCAGACTTAAGCTTTTTCCAGGAAACCGAAGTCAAAATGGAGTGACCCTTTTACAGTAGTGGGAAGTACAACCTTTGGGCAGTGACATTGAAAACCAGTAATGGAGAAGAGTTTAAAGCAAATGGTCAGTGATTAAAGAAATATCTTGGAAGAAATATGATTGATTCCCAGTTAGGAGTGGAAGAAAATTCTTGAAACAAGAAAGTCATAGCAGCTAGTCCAGCTAAGGACTCAAAACTGAGCAGCTTTGTGGGAGGCAACCTAATGAGTTTTTCATTCTATTTTTGGCATTTGACTTTTATTTTAACTTTTTTAGTTTGATCTTATTTGTTTGGAATGAGTTCCAGTGGCTAATTTTGAATTCTTTTGATTTCTTTTAGGTTTAAACTCTTTATTTTATTTTGTGTGTTGTTTGAATTTCAGGACAAGGAAGCTGCAAGAGAAAAATGGAAGGATCTAATGATTTCTCAGATATAATATGCAACAATGAACTATAAGGGGAAGTACCATACTTGCCATTATTAATTGTTTTAGAGAATGAAAGATTGAAGCTTGGGGGGAATTTTATTTTATTTTTATTCAATATTGAATTTGATTGTTTCATGAGTTGGATTTGTTGAATATTTGAATGGATGAAGGTTGGATTGCTTTTTGTTTGTTTGAATTGGTTTTTCTGATTCAAATTAGATGAATTCGAATCGTTCCCCGAAGACCATAAAATTTCTCATGTTGTGACATACTTTAGAGGTCATGACCCTGTTTTGAATGGAAAACAAGCGAATAAGAAATATCAGGTCACGACACCAATTTGTTAGTCAGGACCATATTTCAAGTCACGACAAAACTTAGGTAGGTCACAATCAGAATTGTCTGAAATGCAATAAATTGAGGTTTTGAACCTTCTAATTTGGGCATCGCAACTTTAATTGGGACATTAAGTTTTAGCAATTAATGTTGTAGTGTAGGCATTAAGGTCACAACATCCCATAAGACAATGATGACCTTGAGCCCATTCGTCATAAAGACTGAAACTGAATAGCCAATTTCCATCCAGAACTCCAATCCAGTTGCATCTTCACCCAACATTCCATTTTCTTTTCTCTCTTAAACTACCAAAACCCTAGAACCAAAGCCAATTCCTAATTCTCACCCATGGAAGATAACCAAAGAGTAGAGGAGGTTCATCTGGAACCTTCGACCGAGACTGTTATGAATGTAGAACCAGAAACCCAGTCGGAATTGGAGGAACCAGTTGAGGTCACATATTTATGGGAATTCAAAGCTATTCAATGCCTCTTTAGGAAAACGTTAAAACTTCCCTAAGGTTTCCTCCTTTTCTCCAAAATCTCCAATTGGAAATAACCTAAAGCGCTTCGATCCTGACAATTTTACTTGAATTCTTTATTGGGAATATTAAAGAGAGATTTAAAGACTTCTTCATTCCCATGAGAACCCAAGTCACTATAAAAGGATGGGAGAACACATAAAAAATAAACAATGAAAATGAAGAAAAAGGAGGATGAGGAAAAAAAATGAGTTCCAAAGGTGAAAATGCAGAGCATATGGCAATGAGTCGGAAAACAAAACCAATTCCAAATTATGATTCCAAATGATGCTCTATCATTGAAAGGATGGATGATGGAAGGGAATTGGAAGAAGGGTTAACCCGACCCCATCATCCGCAGGAACTCGGCATTTAGGAGGTAATAATTTGAGCCCACCTTAGTGGTTCGGTTCTACTCTCAATCAGTTGTGAGAAGTCTTGCTCTGACCTTGCTTTAACCCTTTCTTCCTGCGCACATCCGTGATCAGGGGAACTGATAAAGTAGGAGCTACAGCCTTTAGGAGGAAGTTTATTTATTTATTTAATTTTTAGATAAGGCATGAGGTGTTAGATCAAGGAATAGAGACTTTTCTCTCTGGATTTGATTAAGTACTAATTGTATTTTTGCATTAGTATTTCTTCAATATCATGAATATAAATTCATAAAGGTTCATTGAAACTGTCTTATGATGTGTTCTTTTGAATTAATAAATTGTGTTGTTGCTTCCAATAAGTTTGCAATCAGAACTTATACATTGGTGAAATGCTTGATTGGAATCTGATTGCTGAATAAATAATTTGTTTTAGATGCATGAATCTGATTAAATGAATTGTGTTATTTGTGTCGTTCATTGTTTGTCTGCAAGAAATGACTTATGTATTCAAGCCTTATTTGTACAATGACACAATAACCACTATAAAAGAAATAAGACCAGGAACTAGTGAATTGAAATAAGAAGTTGCAGTTTTAGTTTGATTCAGGTTTAAATTGCAAAATTTGGAAAAAGTACACAATTGAAATAACAAATAAGATGATCAAGCCGTGGTATAAATGGAAGTGAGTCGGCTGCAAAATCTTGGAAAACAATGCACATGGTCAAGAAAAAATTCTTAAACTTTAGAGGGATTAGGGAATAATCTGCCGGTGACCTACAATCAAGGGTACAGGTCCAAGAACTTGTTAGATTGTCAGCTCAGGCAAAATCCTAGATAAAAAACAATCAATGCAGCTTTATAGAAACCATCTTTGAAGTTTGAACCTTTTCCAACCCTCTGTTTTCATTATATGCAAAGGCATACACTCAGTTCCATGCTTCGAGCCAAAATGCCTAATTTCTTCAAATAGCAACACCAGAAACCTCAAATCCCTCCCCTTACAATAATCCCGTAGCAAAGAACCCGAATTACCTGGCCGTAATAAGGATGTTTAATTAAAGACACAAGTTTAGGGGAATACATTTCTTTTGGATTACAAGGATAGATGAAGAAAAATAAATTGAAGAACTAGATATAAAGGAGAAAATGTTGAAAAAGTAAGAATTTTTGTCTTGTGGCCTATCTCTCTTGAACAATTAAGCTCAGAGGGGTGTTTCAATACCTAGTACCCTAATGCCAACTGGTATGGGAATTAGTAACCCAAAGTTCTCTAACAGTGATAGAAAGCCCGAGAAGACAAAACATTGCACTATTCCAATTCTTTGAAAATAAAGAGAAATGAAAAGAGTTCCAGTAAAAAGGAATTGAGATGATAAGTTGAAGGTGGCAACCAAAGGAGCCACAACATCCAAGATAATGTACAAAGCCAGGTTGGGGGAGTTTACACAACAAGGAAAGAAAATGATGAAAGATGAAGGCTATTATACATAAAGAAAGAATGGAATCTGGGTAATTTGCAGCCTAAAATTTTCCAACTATCCACCCAATTACCCAAGCCTAACATTACAAGCCTAAAAGACCTATTTGATCTTGAAGGTTGAATTTACCTACATTAGTGGAGATCAATATGAAAAACAAGCTTATGGGACTTTGACTAGTATTCTAAGAAGATCCCCAGAAGATTAACTAATTCAACAAAAAGATGAAAGAAAGAAGACCTACACACACCTACGTATCAAGCAAGATTTATTGACTGAACTGTTTTCATTTAGCCTTCATCATTTTCTTGGTGATAGAGGTTGAAACCATCCCTTTTTCTCGGTTAAAAACTGAAGTTTGAAATGAGACTACAATTTCTTTTTCACGTCAAAGGGTGGAATAAGAGAAGAATGTGCTGTATAATAGAAAAATGTCCTTCAAAATAAAGTTCAATTGTTTGAGGACAAACAAATCATTCTTTTATTTGCTTCAGACAAGCAAAATTTTGTCAGAATTTGATGAGTAAAAAACTCATTGAATTTTTAGTCCATTTTTCTGATTTTTCTTACAATATAATTGCCTATTTTCCAGCAGAAATATGTGTTATTTACCAAATTTATATTTTGCACAAATGAAAATTCTAGCAAAAATAAATAGTGAAAACAGATCAAGAGCCCAGATGAGGTCGCAACAGAACGTGTGTCACGACCACTGTGGCTACAAGTAAGCCAAATAAAAGTCACATGATGTAAGAACACTTGATGAGACCAAGACAGGAGGGACTTTCAAAGAAGATAATGTCGCGACACCGTTTTGAGGTCGCGACAAAAGAAGATATAGTTGCTCGCAATGGAGAAATAATGACATGACCAAAAAGAAAGGCTGAATGGACTTGCAATGTCTCTGCTAGGCAATTTCAGGTTGCGACAAAGATATAAGTTGGAAACTCCAATCAAGGTCGCCCTGGAATTCATGTCGCGACAATAAGACCGAATAAGACAAATTTAAAATTTTGTGACTAAGAAGTGAGGAGCAGTCAGGAGGGGGCAGACTGAAGTCGCGACATACTTTAAGGTCGCGAATAAATTTCAAAGAAGGAAAGAACGACAGTCACGACTTAAATCGTGATGTCGACAAGACAATGAAAAGACAAAATATTTTAAGTCGCAACATGAGAAGGGGAGCTATGACCAAGGATTAGTGGCTGACAACAGAAATGAGGTCGCGGCATACTTCTGAGGTCGTGACGTAGAATGCAGTAGAAAACAATATAGCCAGGTTGCGACATGGAACTGAAGTCATGACATAGAATTTATTAAAGGGTCAGAAAAACATTGTCGCAACAGCGACAACATAACTGCACAGAACCGGCGTCGTGGATGATTAAATCGTCGCACATATATTCAAAAACAAGAGCGTAATAGTCGATCGTGACTGTAACTAAGAAAATTGAAGGAACCGCTGAGACCGAGATGAGGTCGCAACCATCAGAAGAAAGAATGGTCGCGACATACTTTAAGGTCGACACTGCGCTGATTAAAGAAAATACTTGGTCGCGACCTAAATTCCACGTCGCGACAAGAAAACAAGCAGACCAGCAGTTTTGAGTCACGAACCGCTTGAAAACTTAAGACAACTGAATGACGTCGCAACATAAAAGGGGTCGCGACATCGAATCAAGGTCGCGACACAGAAATGTAGTAAAGGCAGAGAGAGTGAGGTCGCGACACCAATTTTTGGAAACAAGAAGAATGAGGAACGCGAACTAATTTCTACCATCGACAACTAACATAGTCACGGTATTAAAGAATTCATGTCACAACCATTAATCAACTTGCAACTGAAGAAACAAGTCGCTGAGAAAACATTAGGCTCTGTACTAGCAAAATGCGTAACAAGTGAAAGAATGTTGCTACTCGCCTCCGGGCCAGACATACCGCACAAACCGCACTGCACTTTACGCCGCCACGCTTTGAAGTCGCGACCTAAAACAGAAATAGTCAAGCCATTGATTTGTGAGAAACCCACCCGGAGCTGAATCTAATTCCACTTTTAAAGTTATAAATAGCGCATACGCTTTAGTAAAGTTATCTTTTTTCTTTTGGGAACCTGCACGGGGAAGAAGAAACTCTATGTATATTTTTTTTGTGAATAGATTTTCTTTTCTTTCTTTTCTTTTCGGATTTGAACCAAGAGATTCAAGGAATGTTAGTTTGAAGAAAATTTCAATTTCTTTACAAATTATCGCTCGAGTTTAATGAAGTTCTGCATAATTTCTAGAATCTATTCTTTCGCTTTATCAGAATGCAGGTGTAATTGATTAGTGCTCCATTGTCGTTTGTAATGCATTTTTCAGAAGCGCAGCTTCCATTAGTTTTGAATTTATTGTTAGTTACAGTCTTTTCTGCATAACTTGGAAGGAAGTACCTGAAATTTGGGGAGGATTTATTTGGTTGATGTGTTTTTCATGTACCGTTTTGACAAGAGTTTCAATACCCGTCCAAAGATTGTATCCTACTCTGATTTCCAGGAGGCCCTTTGAGTGACACAGAGATGGCAATTCCTAAGAGTTAGGAACATTCTAATTGTGGGTATGTTGGACCATTATTGAAGAACTACTGAGCTCTGAGAGTTCACTTAGATAAATACCCAGTTCACTCATAATTGATGTTGGAGGGGAATATTTATCAATTTAAATAATCAGAGATTTCACCTTAATATGTTGGAAAACTCTGAACCCGGTGTTAGTTGTGATCTAATCATGAAAGAAAGATCTATTAGATTTTAAGGTCGAGTCATCAATTAGGGTTAGAGATCTTGCAATATCCCGACTGAAGTAAGAAATCAGTAAATCAAGAAATGGGTATGGTGGTAAGTATCGAGAAAGAAAATACCCAAATCTTGTAAAGAATATGTTGAATACAAAGAATGACAAATCCCAGATGTCCCGAAAGAAACATGGATATTTAATTGGTGAACAAAAGGAGAAATCCAACTTGCAATATCATGCATCTTTGACAAATCCATATCCAAATTTAGGATAGAGTTTTAAATGGGAGATAATGCAAGAATTGACTATTTCACAGCACTTCCTTCTTAGTGTTCATTTTTACAGAGAACTGATTCAGTCTAACTAATTATAGTGTATATGAGTTCATTAGCTTATTTTTAATGTCCTAAGTTCTCTATGTTATCTTTAAGACAATTACCCTTTAATTTCTAGTTGATAAACTTTATCATTGGAGGTTCTGATAAGATGGATCTGAGCAATGTAGTCGGTTTTGAGAATCTAAGTCAATCGTGGGAATGATATCCGACTTACATCAATTGTTTTACTACTAGATGACTGAGGTAATTTTGCAAAGGTCATAGACTAAACCCATTAATAATCCAACATTAAACCAGTTTTATTTATTTTAAAGAAACTCTAGTGCAATTTGACATGGCCACAGTGAGTTGTAAGACTCTGCAGGTGTTAAATCGAAAGAGGTTTAGCTCCATATAGAAAAGGCAAACACTAGCCATAAGAGTCTGTCCAAATACATAGATTTGTTGGATAGGGATTTTATTAGACTGAGCACTTCACCTTGGGGCGCTCCTATGTTGTTTGCTAAGAAGAATGATAAGACCCTTCGACTATGCATTGACTATCAACAGTTGAATCAGGTTACAATCAAGAATCGATATCCTTTACCAAGGATTAAAGATTTGTTCGATCAGTTAAGAGGGGCTCGAGTCTACTCCAAGATAAATCTTTGTACTGGCTATCATCAGTTGAGAGTTAGGGAGGAAGATATCCTTAAGACAATGTTCAAGACACCTAAGATGTGCATTCTTGAGTTCACAATGATGCCTTCGTAAGCCATTTAATGCTCCAAGGCATTCATGGATCTCATGTATATGGTATTCCAACCTATTTAGATCGGGTTTCTTGTTATGGTCTTTGTTGATTTTACATCTTGACCTACCTGTGTCTAAGGAGGGAGCATGAGGATCATTCCAGCGTCGCTTCTCCTGCACTCGAGACTATCAATTGTATGCCAAGTTTGAAGAAAAGTAATTTTGGCTTATTAAGGTGATATTTCCCTGGTCATGTGGTATCGCCTGGGCTGTTTTTCAATGACCCGAAAAGGCTGGAGGCTGTTATGGAGTTAGACAAACAAGTCGATCTCGAGATACGCGGTTTCGGGACTGCAGGTATTACAGGAGATTCAATAAGGATTTCTCTCGATTAGCAGTGCCTATGACAGGGTTGACAAGAAGGAGGTCAAGTTTGAGTGGAATGACTTGTGCGAGAAGGCATTCCAGGCTACAACTCCTATTTTAATAGTCTTGGAAAGGGGACAGAGGTACACGGTATATTTTGATGCCTTTAAGGACGGACTGGGAGGCGTTTTGATGCAGTTCGGGAGGGTTGTGGCTTATGGTTCTCGACAGATACAGAATCATGAATAGAATTAACCCACACATGTATGGAATTGGGAGCCATTGTCTTTGCCTTAAAGATTTGGTGCCACTATCTATAAAGCGAGCAGTTCGAGGTGTTTTTTGACCACAAGAGTCTGAAGTATATTTTCACGTAGCGGGACCTCAACATGAGGCAGTGCAGGTGGATCAAGTACTTGGAGGATTATGATTTCACTTTGCATTACCATCCCAGTAAGGCAAATGTGGTGGCTAAGGCACTTAACCGGAATTCACGAGGGAAATTAGCAGTTGTAGCTTCCCCAGAAGCGGCAAATGATCGAGATCGCTGGATATTTCGTGTTATAGCATACTGAAAGTGTGCCTGTGGTACTTGGGAGTTTAATGGCTACGCTTCCTCACCGCGAGTTGTGGTGATTAAGTCCCAAGGACATGATATAGATAAGGTCCATCAAAAAGGACCAGTGGATAGTCGTTCCTCTAGTGATAGCGATGGACCATTCATGAGACGGTAGTCTCTGATAAAGGAAGAGAGTCGTGGGTTCCCAATTAGCATACCAAAGAGAGGAGATCCTCGTGGAGTTCCATCGCTTCTCGCTTGTTCATCTAGGGGGTGGCATTGTGTAACGTACCGTGATCTTCATCACTGCGACATTCTAGAGGATGAAGAAACATCGCCAAGACTTTGTTCGACGATGTCTCACGTGTCAGTGAATAAAGGCTGAGCATCAAAGGCCGGCAGGGTTACTTCAGCCTTTAGAGGTAGCCGAGTGGAAATGGGAGCATGTCACGATGGACTTTGTGACCCATTTTCTACGGACATCGTGGAGGTATGACGTGGTGTGGGTGATAATGGACCGACTTACTAAGTCGGCACATTCTCTAGCTGTATGGATGACCTTTACACTAGAGGAATTCTACAAGATATACATACGAGAGATTATTTGATTACATGGAGTGCTAGTATCTATAGTATCGGATCGGGATCTTAGGTTCACGGCTCACTTTTGGAAGAGTTTCCAGAAAGCTATGGGGACACAATTGACCATGAGTACTGTGTTTCATCCGTAGGTAGACGGTCAGTCAGAGAGGACCATCCATGTTTTAGAGGACATACTATAAGAATGTGTCCTGGATCTTAAGGGTAGACGGGAAGAGAAATTCATTATGGATCTTGTAGACTAATACTATGGAACTAATGAATTTTGAAGGATTACTCAGATAGATCACCAACTTACTTATAAGTTGAGATAGGTTGAATGAAGTATCTATCTAATCACTTAGAGGTTTCTTCTATTTATGATGAATTGATTCTGATCCCGTGTTAGCTGAGATCTAATCAAGGAGATGGAGATTTGCATCAGAAGTGTAGGATGAGGTGTCAAACAAATTGGAGAAGGCTTGCAAGATCCTATCTATGGGGGTAAGAATTCTTTAGTCCTAAGATTTGAGTATGAAGTATTGCAAAGGAAAAATACTTGATTCTTAGAAAAAGGGTTATATATTACAAGTAACTAATTAGAATCATGTCTCATAAATGAATATGAACCTTTAATTAGTGAAAGGTATTGTTACGGGAGAAATCCAAACCATACTACCTTGCATCTTTGACAAACTCGGTTTTTCAATTGATGGCTGAGCTAAAAATTGAAATGATGCAGAAATTGATTATTATTAACTGATCCAGCTCAAGTTTTATCTCACTCGGTGAATCCTCAATCCCAATTTGATTAAACTTTACTCTTGTATATTTAAGATTTCCGTCTAGGACTGCATTTAAGTCCTCTTATTATCATATCAGTAGAGTTCAAATAGTAATGATTTTGAGTAGTTAGGGTAATTAGTCTTTTGATTTATCATCTGTCCTTGTGGGAATGATATCTGGACTTTAAATTTCCACTTTTATTACTTGTACGATTCAGCCGTGTATTAGGAATTATACCTTCATAAACATGCTGAAATTTTAAAATGAGGCATCTGCCAAGTGGAAAACACCTATATTTTCTCAGGTATGCATGGGCGAAAATGGTCTCAAATGCCAGGCAACAGGTCGCCTCGATTAGATACTGCGGTGCAGTGTCGGCAATTTGAAAAAAAAAAAAAAAAGGCATATATCATTTGGTCTTATCAAGTTTCCTGCCGCTGGCTGAGAGATGATATGCTTGCAAAAAAAGACTGTAATATCTCAACCAAAAGGGATTTGACACCTGACACTTCCTTCCCTCTCCTCCTTCCTCGCACATCATCTCTCTCTCCTCTCTTTTCAAAAGAGGAAAATCAGCAAGATTTAAAAGCAAGAGTCAAGAAGCCACTTACAGATTTCTTTCATGAGCATAATGGAGATAATGATAAGCCCTAGCGCAGATCATTCGATCTTAGTGAGTTTTGGTCAGGTTAGATTTTAATGCAGTAAAAACACTTACATGCATCCGCTACCCCAAGGAAATAGAAAGAATACCGCCACTCGAGAAGGACCACCAATGTAGAATCTGCAGCCATGGCAACCAAAGAGACAAATCAGAGGCAGACATTCCCCAGTGCCAAAAAAAGAAGTAGAGAGAGAATCAAAGTCCCATTATGTAATGCACATGAAGACTTCGAGGCTTATTATCCAAGAGATACCTCATGCAAAAAACAACTTCATAATTAAGGGAAACACTTTGAGCTAAGCAGAGTTATTGACACATGCGGTAGAACACCAAAAGCTTTTCTCATGGGGGATTCACCTTCCAAGATCCAGCCAAGCATATGGAGATTCAAAAGTATATGTAAAAATAAAGCCACAATCAAGCTTAGAATGGAGACTGTGGTATTTGTTACAACTTTTCCCCATTTTCACCCTGCAGGAAAGGCAGTTTAGTGCCATGGTTTCTGCTCATCTTACTGCTGATCAAAGGAATGCACTCAAGTATCGGGGTGAGGTATTATATATTTTCTCGATTTTTCCTCCAAAAATTTCTGCACTCCGTTGAGAAGAGGCAAACGCTCAATCATTTTCAGCTATGACAAGAGATGACAGCCCTCACATGCAGCTGATAGAGTCCAGAGAGGTGCCGAAAAGACATCCCATGCATGGAATGATCCCACCACCTTTGAGATAGATGACAGTCTGATTTCCGTTTGTCACTGAAAGCTCCGTGGCAATTGATGCATCCTGCTCTCGGTTTTCAAGAGAAGAATGCGTGAGAGGGGCAAAAGGAATGATTTAGCCAGAAAATCTGCCAATGCAAATTACAGGTCGACCAAGCCTGTGGAGCAACACATTAATCTGAGGAAGTGTCTCAAGGCCGATTAGACACGATAAACAGTAGAAAGGCAATTGGATCCAGGCTCCAGAAACAAATCAGCCAAACAGAGGAAAAGAGTGGAGCACAAATGAAGTCGGAGCAGTAAAAGAAGTAACAGCTGTGCTGCCGTTAGGGACAAAGAAGGCAAGAAGAGCTACATCAAAGCTGAGATGGCACATCACTCAATGCAAATAGAAGCTTACACCTTGCCGTGAATCCCCAACCTCGCCAACACACTTATACACTGTAAGATCAAGAACCAGAAACTTTTCATATGGTGGAGGAGCACAAAAAGGCCCTAGACCTGGACAAAATTACCATTGGGCTTATGCTCACACTGGTTCCAAATAACAACAAATACACAAAGAGGCAAAGATAGGACAATGGAGGAGAATATCGGTGGTTAGAAAAGGACTCCAATCTTTGAATATCATATGTCGCAGCTTCAGCTGGGAAAACAAGAGGTTGTTGAATGATACATGAACAAAAAGCTTCAAGAGATAGCAACATTCAGGCAAAACACATCCGATTTCTGCCGCACATAAATGATTCTTTGAAAAACTGAGGTGCAGATAGGTAGTCGCTCACTGGTGCAGACCAAATTGCATATCAGAAAGTTTCCAAGTGATAGCAAGGAAGTTAAATCTAGGGATTGTATGGCAGTAGCTCTACAGTTTTTTGGTGAATCTTAGAAGAAAGAAGAAAGGAAAATGTTATGTTCTGTGTTAAACAATATGCATATTTGGGGAACACTTTGCCAAAAGACAGCCTAAAGACTACAGAAGAAGATGAAGCAGTAAAGATGCAGCCAGAGAAAAATGTGGAAAAAGAAATTCTAGGGAAAAATGAAGATGTTAAGGCTTATAAACCTCAAGTTCCATTTCCTCAAAGGCTATAGAAGGCAAGGCTTGAAGAGCAATTCTCTAGATTCTTAGACATGTTTAAGAAGATAGAGATCAACATCCCTTTCTCAGAAGCATTGACTCAAAAGCCTCTTTATGCAAAATTTATGTGAAGGAGATATCGAGCAAGTAAAAGGAGTTACTGTTAAAGTTGAAGCTGAATAGTCATCCCGATAAAGAACCTTACAATGCAAGACTTAGAATTTATACCGTAGAAGATGCAGATCCAGTAACTTCACTACAATTTATGAAATTGGGCACGTTGATGTGGGAAAAACACTATGTGATTTTGAAGCCAACAACAACTTGATGCCTTTGTCAGTATAAAAGATCATGTTTTGGGAATCATTACTCCGTCAAGCATGACTAGTAGTAGCCTGGTAGATAGAACACTGTCCCATCTTGAGGGCATTTTAGAAGATGTGTTGATCAAAGTGGGAAAATTAATTTTCCTAGTGGACTTCTGTGAAAGCTACTGACATAAAGAAGATAAACAAGTCTCCACTACTAGTCAGAAGACCTTCTTAGCAACAGAGTGCCTTGATTGATGTGAAGAAAGGAGAATAACTCCTCAGGCTGGAGCAAAGCGCTGCACTCAATCCAATCACACTTGAAATAGCCTAAAAATGTGAGATTATAGAAATAAAAATCCCCAACAGTTATGAAATGATGAAAGATTGTAATTTATAGAATTCAATGAATGAGAATAAGAAGAATTTTCAGCATCTTGATGATTCGTGCCACAGTAGGGTGATCCGGAATCTACAATATTTGTATCCTAAATTTTTACCGTCGTAGTCAAGCTACTACAAGATAGCTAAGGTTCTAGGGTCGAACTCAAATATATGAGCATGCAAGCATCTTACAAATGACTCAGATCATGATTCAAAATGCAGGAGGCTTCATTCATGCCCCTCTGGATTCAGATTAGCGTTGATTGGTGGTGTCACTAAACTATGAAGCAAATAGTCTAAGATAAGAAAAAGAAACACCTTTGAAGTCCAATTAGTTTTATATGATGTGTTTGCAGAGGTGTCCTCTCGTTATTTCTCAAGATGAGGGAAATGACATATAGTCATTTCTCCTGCAAAACCAGATTCCTGGTTTAACTTTAAAAACTAACCCTTAGTAACTCTTCCTATTTGAATCCATGTGATTTATCGAAAGCATTCAATGTTTTTAAAAGAATAGGGTCAAAGTATTTAACCCATTTTTCGCTGGTCGAATGATATCTTAGATGATGTCGTTGTATCTACCATTAAGAATACACTCAACCCCTAAAAGTGCCACAGGACATCAAAGAAGAAAATATGAAAATTTAAATACATTAAAACAGTTTGGAAAGTTTGAAACACAAAAATGAAGGACCCGCTTCATGAAAACAAAGGAACACCGCAAAACCAACATCAACTAACCTAGCAACCCTCCTTCATGTTTGAGGTTTAGGCTAAACATCCCTTTGAGTTGTCATCCTCAAAGGGGCGTGTGGTTCTCAGCCTATGTTTTTTCCAGAGAAAGTGAGAGATATAGTAAGAGAGAGAATGGGAACCAAAAAACAGGACTATGAAAAGTCGTGAATGAATAGTTAGGTTTCTCATAATACATGTTCATAACATGGCTATGATAAATTTTACAAAAGATGTGAAATACCAAAACAACTAAAAAATACGGTGATTTACATTGAGGGCAAAAGAGGAATTACATGCAAACGGGGTCAGTTTCGATCACAAAAATGTGGAAGATTTCTCGCTATGCATCGGAGTCTCACCATCATATTTAAATTCACTATGATA
This sequence comes from Tetrastigma voinierianum, assembly GCA_016808115.1. Lineage (NCBI taxonomy): Eukaryota > Viridiplantae > Streptophyta > Magnoliopsida > Vitales > Vitaceae > Tetrastigma > Tetrastigma voinierianum. Next base: position 1,334,839 of record JAEQBH010000398.1, read on the forward strand.
GCGAAATTTCACTATCATAGAAAAAAAATACAAGCATAGCGAAAATTCAAATTTTTGCTATGATAGCGAATTTCAGCTTATCATAGCGACACACATGTGGCATAGCTGAAAATCTTCTACAAGTGATCACGAAAATTTTCTCAGCACATGATTGCGAAATTTTCGCTATCATTGCGAAATTTTCTCTATGCCATAGCGAAATTGTTGTGCCTCCATCCTGCTTCCTACATCTCTTCCAGCTTGATAGTTATTCACCCAAGCTTGATGAAATCGATGAGAAGTCATATGAACTCGGCATAAATCAGCAAAATTACGATGTCAAGCTTGAAATGTTGGTGGAGGCTCACAAAACCTAGTGCAAACGTCATAAAAACAATCCAAAAAGCCTGTAAGTCCTGCAAGAGTACTAATGGACCCGCATTACGTCAACGGTTTAACGACACAGACAGTACGCAAAAAGCACTCAAACTCATTCTAAATAGGACTCGTGCACGTGGTGTCTTCACATTTAACTTCACTCGTGAGCATCTTGAAATTGAATCAAATGGACCCTAATGTTAAATTGAACAATAAGTAAAGCACTAATGTTAAAGAAAATAATGCATAAAATTCAGCACTAAAAGAAAGATAAAGAAGAAAACACAAGTCTGTATGATTTAATTCCATGAAATACCTGAATATTTAAACATTCTTTGAACTTTATAGGGTGAAAACCGGGCCATCACTGTTGCATGGATTGACTGGAACTTGAAGAACACAAACTATTTCCCCCGAAAATATAAGGAAGCAATAGTTTGGCCATAATCATAGAAGATCCGAAAGGAATGGTATAGTCATTCTATTCTCAATATCATACCTATTTCTCGAGATCGTAGATCTTCGTCTCTCGTGGCTACGCAAAATTTCTACTATCTAATTGATGATTTCCTTTAAATCTAATGGTTCTTCCCTTCCTTTTATCTGATCTCACCAATACTTAGTTGGGAATTCTTGTAGAGGTCTGTATGAAATCTCTTATTATTTATATACTCGATAAATGCCTTCCAAACATCATTTCTATGAAGAGGAACTCTATCTAAATTCTAACCCCTTTATTTCTTAGTAGCGTTCATCAATGGTAGTCTAACATACCACAAGTGAATGCTCCAAGCTCTCAGGAATCTCCAACTATGTGTCACAACCATAGTCCTGCTGTCGCGATCCTTGCCTCCTTCCTTTCTAACGCATTCCCCACGTCATAACCCCGCCTGTCAAGTGCACCTCGCTTCTGTTGTCACCACTTCTTCCAGCCATGAAAGCCACCCCTTCTCTCAAAGCATTGTACGTCATGACTTTATTTTAGGTCGCAATTACATTTATAAGCCTCGTCAGCTTTAACTTAGGTCGTGATTTTCAGCTTGCGACTGGATTTTTGATCGTCAGTATTTTGTAAGCCTTATCATCGATTGGTCATTACCTCCTTTATTGGTTTTCTGCCTTCACATGTTCCGAATTTAAGTTATGACCTTAATAATTGGTCACATCGCTTGATATTCCTTTACCTTCTCTTCCTGTCATCCTCAACCCTTAGTTGCAAACTAGCTTCTTCATTCCACTTCGCTCAAGGTCACAGCTCTCGTAAGATGATGTTCTTACACTTCGCGGTTAATACTCGTTTCTTTTGGTTGCATTTGGTCCCAGTTGCTCAAACGTAGTTGTGACCTGGATTTTTACTTCTCATTGTTTCTTCAGTTAGACTTAATGATCGGTCGAGACTTCCTTTGAGGTCCTTGACCAATAAAGCTACGTGAACTTCCAATTTTCAGTAGACCCCATTTGTGGTCGATCAATCTGATCAGCCGCGACCTCAGATCGCATCACGACCTCAATCGTCTTCACCTACGCCGCACTCCAGTGTGGTGTTGTGACCTAAGATTCTACCTTGAATATTTCTATCTGCCTTAGCCATACTATTTCGTCGCAACTCATTATCGGGCCGCCTTGGTACTTCCGGGGTCAGAACTCACCCCCCCACTACGACTAGTGATAAACCTATATTTCATGTTAAGAGATCAGTCTTGGCGATGTCGTGGATCTTAAAGAACACACCAGTGCTGATGAGCCTCTCCTGTTGTAATCCACCCTCGTGTTGCTGCCCTCATTTACTGATCTTCTTCTTGTTTTGATGAGACCTTCATTCGCATCAGACTTTTCCGCAAATTGAATCGGAGTAAGATATCGTTTCGCATATAATCAATACTTTTAAAACTTAAAATATCAGAAAATGATTAAAATCAAACAGAGTTTCGGACCACCACTCCCTCAAATATAAAATTTTACTTTTCTGTCCTCAAAGCAAAGAGAAGAAAGAATTGGTTTTGTCCTAAAAAAATTGAGCGCTTTATTTTTATTGATATTTTTCTTGATTCAAAACTTCATTAACCTTTATTCCCAATTGCAACTTGAAAAAGGATAGCAACACTATTTCAACTGCCGCCTAACTGAGTGCAGAATGCCTTCAACCTCACAAATACCAACATGAATTCAAGATTTAAATGGGTCAACACATCTTGTTATGAGTGTGTGTAGGTCTTCAATCCTTTTCATCTTCTTAGGCAAATTAGTTAATTCTTTAGAACCCTTCTCTAATGTTAGTCAAGGTCCCATAGGTCATGTTTTTCAGCATTGATTCCACTAATGGTAAATTTAACCTCTTCGTAGTATCAAAGAGGTCTTTCAAAGGTATGCAGTTGGCACAGGCGCATGGGCACACATGAGCTGGCAAATGTTAGGCTTAGGTGTTCATAGGTAGATAACTGGAAAATTCGTTGCAAATTACCTAGATTCCACTCTCTCCTTTCATCCAATTGCTCTCTAGCTTTCTCATCCTTTTCCCTTCCTTGTAATTTATAGATTCTCCTCGTCCTCCTTGTTCCGTACATCTTTTTAATGGTGGCATTTTGATTTTCCACCGCACTCATCACATTCCCTTTTTCCCTCGGGACTCTTTTATTTTTTTTCTTCTAGGCATCTGGAAGATGGCAATGTTTCTGCCTTTCTTAGGCTTTCTATCACTCTTAGAGAACTTTGGCCAGTAAACTCCCATACCAGCTTGGCATTAGGGTGTCTTAGAAGTTGAAACAATTCCCTATGAGCTTAATTGTTCGGCAAGAGATAGGCCAAAGACAAAACTTATTCCTCTTTTCTAATCTCAGTTTCTTTTTCTATTTCTTCAAGTTGTTTCTTTTTCCTTCCTTGTAATGTAAGGAAACATATTCCCCCAAACTTGTTTCTTTCTTTACTACAAACCTTTGTTCTGAACTGATAATCGGGGGCTCTTGCATCGCAAGATTACTCAAGAGAGAGAGACCTGTGTTTCAATTGTCGCCGCACTGAAGAAATGTTACTTTAGCTCAACTCAGTGGACTAGGAGCGTATGCCTAGCATATAGTGAGGGTAGGCTTCTTGGAAAGGCTCAAACTTCCAAAGATGGCCTCTATCACTTCACAAATTTCATTTACCTAGGATTTCACTCCTCAACTAATACAATCTACAAGTCTCAGGACCCCGTATCCTCAATTGTGAACCCTGGGAAGAAGCAGATATGCCATTAATCCTTTCAAGGTTTCAATTTTATTGCGACCATGTGTACCGTTCTTTCATGACTTGCATTGACTCCACCCGCTTATATACACACAATCCTCAATCATTTTATTTGTTCCTTAGTAATATACCTCTTCATATTTCTACAAATTTTTAAACTTATTCTGTGACTCACGCGCAACTCCTAAATCTGCATTTTATCGATGTCCCCATTTTTTATTTTTCTTCATTGTTGTTCTTAGTAGATAAAACATAATTGGTCATTTGATCATTGTACAAACAAGGTTCGGGATATTTGCATACAAATAAGTAATGAAACAACAAATACAATTCATCCAGCTTATATCAGCTGTATCAAGAAACAAATCAATTATTCACAACCGCCTGTTTTAATTCAGCAATTCACACACAAAAGGGCAGCGAAACCACAATTATCTGTAAATGAAATGCCCGCCATAATTCAGACAATCGGGGAATGAGACACAATGGACTTTTATCACATCTTAGTGAATATAGATTATCGTAAGGAGAATTTTCAAGTTCATTTTCTTTCTTTATATGCTTGGGAGGTATGACATTGGGAGGGTCTATATCAAAGCTTGGCCAGGATTAGAGGGTCAAAATCTTAGTGTGTTTCACTTTAATTCTTTGTCTCCTCATGTTTTTTGCATTTTCCTTCTTTGCACATATATTGCTTGTCAACTATAATCGCATTGATCAGCATGTCTTGGCCTTCCTTTCCCACCCGATTTGATCGCCTTCCACTCCGAGTGCCACTCATAAAGCAGCCTGGACAGTAGCCCCGGTTGATCACCAAGCCTGCTTTATATTTCTCTCTGCATCGTTATCTTCTAGTTGTTGATTCCTCTCCTTCATCAGCTCCCTGCGTCCCCTTTGAACTCGCTCCTTTATATAGATTTCAAAGTGGCTTCCAATTTTCTTCATCATATTGCTCCCATCTCTGCTTCTTCTTTTTCGAGAATATTTAGCAGCTTCAGCATCCCGCTTGAATCGGGATGGCTTGTACAATGTTTCAAATTTGCTTTCATTTTTTCCCATCATCTTTTCTTCTTTTCTTTTCAACTCTCTCTTCCCATTCTTCTCTCCTCTTGTCTCCAGCCAGTCTCACAGACTGTTTTTCTTCTAGCTTCACTTTCCAATAAGTTTTCCTTAACTGTTGTTGTCTCTCCCATTTCTGCTCTCTTTCTTCCATGTCCTTTTTCATTCATCTAAGCATCTCTATGATCTCTACATTCTCTTCTCTCCTCCTAGACCCTTCTTCTTGCTCAGGAAAGTGCTCTTGTACCTCTAGGTAAGAATGACTCAAATAGCCCACTTAAATGTGCTTCCTCCCGCCATCGTCGGGATGGATATCTCTCCGGCATTGCCCCCATCTCTCTTGTCTCATTCTCCGCCTGACACTATACTGCCATTTTGGCATCCACTTCCACTATTCCTTTCTTTCTACCCTTTTCCTTCTAGTGCCCCTTGTCACCTCAGCTAGGGTCGAGGAGAGACCTGAGGGCATTTTTTCTTCTTCCTCCCACACCTCCTCTACCTCTCGCAAGAGGAAAAGTTCCAGGTGATTGTGGTGGGGTGAGGGGATCACCCTCTCTTTGTTACTCGTGGTGGTAGCCCCGGGAGTGGATCTCTTCCACCCCAGATTCTATGTCATTTTGTAGTTCCTTCAAAAGGCATATAAATAAGGCTCTGTTCCCTAACTAAGTTAAAAGTGTTTAGTCGGAATCCCCATGAAAGGCAGGAAATAGAACCAAACTCTTCGCTTCTTCAAAGGAGGGCCCCTTGTTGAGATACCTGTGGTGGGGTTCTCGTGGCCTCCCATTTTCCCTTTCCTCGCAGCCAACAAGTTCACATCTTTCATAGTCGGGATTTTCCACCAACTTTATACTTTGACTCCATGCTTGAGCTCCTCAATTTGGGAAACATTCATTGATTAGCTTATGCCCTAAAGGTAGTCCCAAACACCCTCATGTAGATCGAATCCCTCCTTCATGCCCACTCATAATAGAGAAAACTCCCATGCAGAGTCCTGGCTGCTTCTAGGTTCATGCTGTGAAGAATCCTAACCTCTCTTTTCTCATTATTTCTCAAAAGGGGGGTCCGCAAATCCCTTCACCCATTTAAATTCTTGTCAAACAAAGGCTCTGTTCCACAACTCGTGAGCTTCTTTTGAGTCAAGTCCTGTCGTTTCTGAAGGCGGCTTTTCCTCCGTGGTGCTCATTTGTTCTCACTTTGCAACCCTCAGGCAACCACCTGCTCTTCTTCCTTGGCCGGGTTCTTGTCTAACATTGCTACATTCTTCCCCTCAAAAGTTGGCGCTCCAGATGAACCTTCTTCACCCGCCTCGGCACTTTTCAAGCATAATATCATTAATCATTTTATTAAGATCCGGCATTACCGCCCCTGATTTGAGCGCCGATAAAAGAGCTCTTTATGGCACCTGTCGCAAAGCCCTCTGTTTCAGTCGAGGATTCAAACGATGGACGCGGTATGTGTTGGAATGAATTGAAGATGAATGGAAGTTGTTGCCTGGAAGTAGGGCTCAATGTCATGATTGCGAAATGGGGAGTCACGACATTAAATTTTGAGTCTCCTGGCTTCACGATTTTAGCCAATGTTGTCTTTAATGTTTTACACATGTCTGAAAAATGGTGTTGTACAAAACCTAATTTTATTATATATTTGACACATCAAATGTCTAGTTTGTTTTGTCGCTGATCTAAGATGTGGAATACTTATTAGTACCCAAAGTGCTATTTTGAGTCCTACTTTGAAGATAGGTTTCGGAAAGCTTTAAAAGCAGATTAATTGCGTCATTTTTGGGTCGATTGATACAAAGTAGGTCCGTTAGTAATATTAATGATTTTGTTTCGAGTTTGTTTTTGTAATTTTGCGTGTTTGTAGCTCCCGCCACCCATTTGCTTTAGCTCGAGTTGCGCCGATTTATGCCGCATGCCTCATAAAGTGAATTCTCGCGATTTCACTGCTTCGAGTCAAGAAATGTCATGGAATCAAGAGAATCTCAAGAATTGAACTTAATGAAGGAGTGATGTTAGTTATGGTTCCTTCTGCTTCATGCAGCCAAATTCTCTGTGTGGCATTTCGCAAAGGCCCTTTTTATGATCATAATTTTAGAAAGTGATCATAAAATTTCCAACCATAGCGAAATAAGAACTGCGCTGCGCACTCCTGCAACTCCGTTTTAAATTTCACTATGCATAGTTTTTCGCAGATAGTTGGGGCCTCAAGTATCACAGCAAGCCATCAAAAGCACGTAAATTTGAATTTTCTCTATGCCTTTACGCTATGATAGCGAAATTCCTCACATCATAGAGAAATTTTACATGATAGCTAAACTACTACATAGCTAAACTCATTCCCTGTGTTTTTGTTCCAAACGACTTGCTTTATGTGGTTCCTATTCCCTTATCCCCTTATCAGACCATATATATTTTAGGTATTTTGTATTTCACATCTTGTATATTATGTCACCATAAAAGATTTTATAACTAACTTTTCTCTATCCACAATTCCACACTGCCTTTGTTTTAGGCCAGAGTTTTCACATCTCTCTTCTTCTCTCATTTCTTTTTCCCTGCCCACAACACCAAGCCTTTGAGGCTGACAACCACATGCTTGGCCAGCCCCCGAAACCTTGCATGAGTAGAGGGCTGCTTAAAGTTTTGTGAAGTTAATGGATTTAGAAAAGTCTACCTTAATAGAACAGTTCTCGTGATTTATTGTTCCAAACTTTTCAAACTAGGGTTTAAAGCTTAGTCATCACGTTTTTGTCAATACTTGTCATGTTTAGTGTCATACCGCATTTTAATGTTGTATGCGTCTTATACTCTGATGTCATTTCATTTAGCCAACAAATGAGGTTAAATGCTAGGTTTTCAAATCACTGAACATTAAATGCCAAGACATGTTTTCTATCACTAAAAAGGAGTGTTTTATGGGTTAGTTTTTAAAGCCAAATAGATTCTGGTTTAAGGCGTGAATTGTAAGCGTCTGTTTCCCTACCAGCAGGTGGTGCCAGCCCGAGGACACCTATATAGCCCCCATTTTATCAAGCTAGTAGCCTAAGCCTTCAAGGTCACTATCACTACCTTAATTTGTAAATTGTTTCATTTATCATAAAGAACAACTATCTCCCCTGCTTTTTAACAAAATCCGTAAATCTAAATGAAAGTCTCACCATTTTAAATCATGATATTTATTCATTTGTGTGGGATGAAAACCCATCCCCAGAGTTCTGTCTCCCAGATCTTGCCATGTCGCAAATAGCTTTAATCACATACAGAGAAAAAATGAGAAACAAATTTTGTTGATTCCATCAGCTCCTTACTGGAAAACTCACTAAGTTACAGGAATTTATGTCACTAAATGCTGCTCTTTCTTTCTTATATTTTCTTGTCGTGACCTCACTCAGACATCTGCGACCGTCTTCTCCAACTTGTTTCTTCACTGTCCAAGCCAGTCATACCTATGAATTGATGTTACAGGCTCAGAACTGTATAAGCTCCAAAAATCTATGTTGCAACCTGAAATTTTCTCATCATAAATTTATCTATTCCTATCCTGGTTGTGACTTAGACAGTCTATTGCGACTAAGAAAGTTTCCAGGTCTCCTTTAACAATTCAATTTCCATCAAGTTCAATTCACCAAATCCAATCAAAACAAGTACAATGCAATGCATATTCATCATTCAAATATTCATCAAACATTCCATCATGACGATTCAAATTGGGCAAAATAAATTCCTTAAACTTTCAATCATGCTATCGGAGACAAAAGTTCAATAAATCGTAGAAGAGAGGCACGCCTCTCTTGTCTCTTGTGCGATTGGAAGTTTGAATGTAGAGATTCCTTCTTCAAAAGCACTCTATCGTCTTACAAGAGTTATGACGTGAATTTTAAAGCAATAGTGAATAAAATTCAAGCACAAAACTAATGCGAGTCTGCAACTATACAAAAAAAAAAAAAAAGAGTAAAAACATAAAAACAACCGTGATGGATTGCCCTCCATAAAGCTTTTTCCATTTTACACTGAGTCTTTGAATGGACTTGCTGCTGTGAGATTTTTGTTTCTCCATATTTTTCTCACTCATAACTAGGAGTCACTTAATCAATTCCTCCTAAGTAATGCTTCACTTCACTATCGACTTTGAATTCTCTTGATTAATGTTCTCACAAATGGTCTTCCCAAAAATTTTTGATACTACTATATATGGTCCACTCCATTTTGATTTAAGCTTCCCTGGAAAGAGTTTTAGTTTAGAGTTGAATAACATAACTTGATCTCCTGCTTTAAATTCTCTCCTCAAAATCCTTTGATCATGTCATTTCTTCATTTTATCTTTGTAGATTATGGCACTATCATAGGCTTCATTCCTCAACTCTTCCAATTCATTTAGCAGCCTTGAAATCAAAATTCAGCTTCTTGATTGCCCACACAGCTTTATTTTCTAGTTCAAGAGGAAGGTAGCAAGGTTACCAAAGACAATCCTGTATGGGGACATTCCAATAGGAGTTTTATAAGCAGTCCTGTATGCCCATAGTGCATCATCAAGTTTCAGAGACCAGTCTCTTATGCTTTAGACTTCTGATCTTTTAAGGATTTTCTTTATCTCCCTGTTGGAAATCTCAGCTTACCCATTTGTTTGAGGATGATAAGCCAAACTCATAATGTGTTTGATTCCATATCTACCCATAAGTTTATCAAACACTTTATTTGTGAAGTGGCTTCCTCCATCCGCGATGATGGATAAGGTGCCCCAGTCTGCTTTCAGAATATTCCTTTATAAAAATCCTAAGCTTGTGTTAACATCATTTTGGGACCAGTGTTGCCTGACCGTTTTGATACATAATCCGCATTTAGGGTATACAAAATTCCAAATGATGATGGAAAAGGCCCGTAAAATCTATCCCCGTCACATTGAACATTTGCGCCACGGGATGCCTTGGGGCATTTCATGCCTTTTCTTGTATTTCCCATTCTTTGGCATTGATCACACGGTTTCACCCATTAGCTCAATCCTTAAAAATAGTAGGCAAATAAAATCTGATTGGAGAATTTTGTGGGCTGTTTGTCTCTAGTATCTCATGTGGTGATGCATGACATTCATGTAAGATCTTGCTTTGCTCACTTTCTGGTACACACCTTCTGATTATCATATCAGCTCCTCTTTTAAACAATAGTGGGTCATCCCAGATGTAAAACCTGTTGTCAGTCCTTAATTTTTTTCTCTGTTGGTAGCTGAGTTCTGGTGGCATAATTCCACATGCTAAGAGTAACTGGGCTCTAGGGCTCCAAGACCCTTTCTGGCAGTTATGCTCTAAAAACTGAGTTACTGGGCTACGGGGCTCCAAAACCTCTATGTTCTCTTAAAACAAAGCCACTTGGATCATAGGCTTCAGGCTGGGTTTCTCATGATTATGCTCTACAAAGCCCCGAAGCTTCTTGGCTCCCAGGCTCAAGACCACTTTTGACCAGTTATCTTTATAAAACTATTTCTTCAGGCTCACAGTTCACGCAAAGACCATACGGCGATTGCTAAAAAGCTAAACGGTAAGACTCAGGGGCACCTAGACCATTTTTCAGCAGTTATGCTATGAAAACAAAGCTACTAGGCTTCGGGGCTGGAAGACCCTATCTGAGCAGTTATGATCAAAAAATTGATCTCCTGGGCTCTGGAGCTTGAAGACCCTTTATGAGTAGTTATGCTCAAAGCGAAATTTCTTGGACTACAGGGCTCAAGACCCTTCTGGCAGTTATGCTCTTAAAGTGGTGCCCTATTTTTCTAGAGGCATGAGGCCCTTTACGAGCCGAGTTATGCTCTAGAAGCTAAGGCTTGCTAGGCTCCGGGGCTCCAAGACCTTTTCTGAGCAATTATGCTCTTAAAACCGAGCTGCTGGGCTCCGGAGCTCCAAGACCCTTTTTGGACAGTTATGCTCTAATAACTGATCTATTGGGCTCTGAGGCTGCAAGACCCTCTATGTGCTCTTAAAACTAACCTAATGGGATTCGAGAGACGAGACCCTCACAACACTTATGCTGCGAAGAATTTGAGCCTGATTGGCTCCGGGGCTCTAAGACCCTTTTTGAGAGATTGTGCTCACAAGAAAAGCAGGCTACAGAGCTTCCAGGATCAAGGCCCTCAACGGCGAGTTATGCTCTAAGAGATTGAATCTGCGGGATCAGGCTTTAAGACCCTTTACAGCTGGCTTTGCTTTGAAAGCAATTTACTAGGCTACGGGGCTGCAAGACCCTCTCTGTTCTCTTAAAACTGAGCTATTGGGCTCCTAGGCTTCCAGACCGTTTCTAAGCAGTTATGCTCTAAAAACTGAGCTTCTTGGCTCCGGGGCTCAAGACCCTTTCTGAGCAGTTATGCTCTTAAAACTGAGCTACTAGACTTCGGGGCTGCAATACCCTCTATGAGAAATTATGCTTTAAAAATTGAGCTGCTATTTTTTGGGGCTTCAAGACCCTTTACGGCTGATTATGCTGAAAACTAATTTGCTAGGCTCAGGGGCTCAGAGACCTTTACGGCCCGATTATGCTCTTGGCGAGGCTGGCGGGCTCAGGGCTCGAAGACACTTCCCCCGGCGGTTATGGTCTAATAAGGCCGAGCTACGATTGCTCAGGGATCGAGAGACCACATCTTTGCTCTTAAAACTAACTACTAGGATTCGGGCCCAGACCACTCTCTAAACACCCATGCTCTGCGGGTGATGGGCTCCGGGGCTCTAAGACCCTTTATGAGAAGTTATGCTCTAAAAACAGAGCTATAAGGCTTCGGGGATCCAAGGCCCTCTCTGAGCAGTTATGCTCTAAAAATTGAGTTGCTGGGATCCGGGGCTTCAAGACCCTTTCTAAGCAGTTATGTTCTCAAAACTGAGAGGCTCGGCTCTGGGGCTCCGAGGCTCCAAGACCCTTTATGAGCAATTATGCTCTAAAAAGTGAGCTACTTGGCTTCGAGGCTCCAAGACCCTCTCTGTGGCTTGAAAACTAAGCTACTGGGCTTCTGGACTTCAAAACCCTCTACGGGCCGGTCATGCTCTAAGCGAGTACTAGGCTCAGGCTCCAGACCACTTTCGACGATTATGCTCACGCGAGTATGTGATCTTGCAAGACCCTCTACAGCGAGTTATGCTCTAAAGTGAGATGGTACGCTCAGGGGCTTGAAAATTCCTTTACGGCGGTTATGCTGCGAAAATAAAGAAACTAGGCCGAGACTCTGAGACCCTCTACGGCGGTTATGCTCACAAAAACAAAGCTCTTAGGCTGCGAGGCTCTCAGGACCCCCTCAGGCCCAGTTATGCTCACAAATTATTTGTTGGGCTCCGGCAGACCCTTTAGAGAGTTATGCTGAAAAGCGACTTGCTGTGCCAGGCTCAGACCATTGGGTTGCCTAAGTGTTCTTAAGCTCAGTACTCAAGATATCTCTGGCTTGATTCACGCTCACATAAAGCGGTGATAGGCTCACGGGGCTCTAAGACCTTTTCTGCCGATTATGCTCTTAAAACAAGCTGCTATGATCCGAGGCTCGAGGCCCTTTACGGCGGTTATGCGCTAAAAATTGAGCTACTGAGCTCCGGTGCTCCAAGACAATTTCTAAGCAGTTATGCTCTGAAAATAGAGCTACTAGGCTTTGGGGCTGCGAGACCCTCTCTGAGCAGTTATGCTTTAAAAATTGAGCTGTTAGTGTCCAGGGCTTCAAGACCCTTTATGAGCAGTTATGCTATGAAAACTAAGCTATTGGGCTCTGGTGCTCCAAGACCCTTTCTAAGCAGATATACTGCGGCGGCGGTTGGGCTCCGGGCTCCCGAGAGACCCTAGCGCTACGGCGGTGATGCTCTAAGCGGCTGCGGGCTCACATGGCTCAAGACCCTCTCTATGCTCACGAAAATTGGTCTTAGGCTCTTGGGCTTGAGACCACTTTCTAGGCAATTATGCTCACAAGCGAGCGCTAGGCTCAGGGGCTCAGACCACTTTACGAGATGTTATGCTGCGACGGAGAGCACACTAAATTTCTGGTACAAAAGACCCTCTACGGCCAGGTTATTCTCTAAAAACTAAGCTGTTGCGCTCCGGGGCTTTAAGACCCTTTCTTAGTAGTTATGCTTTGAAAATTGAGCTTCTGGGCTCTACTGTTCAGGAGCTCTAGTGCCCTCTTTGAGCAGTTATGCTCTAAAAATTGAGTTGCTGGGCTCCCGGGCTCCAAGACCCTTTTTGAGTAGTTATGCTCTGAAAATAGAGCTATTGAGCTTCGGGGATACAAGACCCTCTCTTAGAAGTTATGCTCTAAAAAAAGAGCTATTAGGATTCGGGGATCCAAAACCCTCTTTGAGCGTTCTCCTCTAAAAATTGAGTTCTTGGAGCTCAGGCCAGCCCCGAGACCTTTCTAAATGGTCATGCTCTAAAAACTAACTTTCTTTGGGCTCAGGAGGCTCAGACCTTTCTGAGGGTTATGTTCTAAAAGCCAGGCTACTAAGCTCCCGAGGCTCCAAGACCCTCTACGAGAAGTTATGCTCGATAAGCAGAGGCTGTGGGCAATAGGGCTCAGACCCTTTAATGAGTTATGCTCTTAAAACAAAAGCTGCTAGGCTCAGGGCTCGAGTCACTTTGCTGAGCAGTTGTGCTTTGGCGAGCTTCTAGGCTCACAGGGATCTAGCACTAAGCGGTGATGCTCTAAGCGAGGCTGCGGGGCTCTGGGGCTCGAGACCCTTTCTAAGCGATTATGCTCACAAGCGGTCTCTGGACTTCAGGCCTCCAAGACCCTCTCTTTTCTTTTAAAACTGAGCTACTATGCTCCTAAGCTTTAAGACCCTTTCTAAGCAGTTATGCTCTAAGGCCCGAGCTCTTTGGGCTCAGGGGCTCGAAAGAACCTTTATGAGCAGGTATGCTCTGGCCGGAAACTCTTGGTCTCAGCGCTCTAAGACCCTCTCTATGCTCTTAAAACTGAGCTATTGGGCTCCTGGGCTTCAAGACCATTTCTAAGCGATTAGGCTACAGGCGAGGCTTCTTGGCTCGGGGGCTCAGACCCTTTCTCGGCCCAGTTTATGCTCCCCAAGGCGGGATTCTTTGGGGCTACGGGGGATCCAGAGACCTTCTCTGTCCTCTTAAAGGCGAGCTCTTGGGCTCCTGGGCTTCGGACAGTTTCAAGCGGTTATGCTCTAAAGGCGAGTCTTCTTGGCTGCAGGGCTCTAAGACCCTTTCTGGCCGTTATCTTTATGAAAAGCGAATTCTTGGGCTCAGGGCTGCAAGAACCTTTTTGAGTAGTTATGCTATAAAAACTGAACTGTTGGGCTCCGGGGCTCCAAGAGACTCTTTTTGCTTGATTATGCTCACAAAACAAAGCTTAAACCGGGCATGACCCTCTACGAGTAGTTATCTCAAGAATTGACTGCTTGGGTTCAGGAAGCAGAGATACGCTATGAGCAATGCTCTCAAAGAGCGAGAATTTCTTTGGGCTCCGGGGCTCCAAGACCCTTTCTGAGATGTTATGCTCTTAACAAAGAGCTACTAGGCTTCGGTGCGACAATACCCTCTTTGAGCAGTTATGCTTTCAAAATTGAGCTGTTGTTTTCCGGGGCTTCAAGGCCATTTCTGAGCAGTTATGCTCTAATAATTGAGCAATTGATCTCCGAGGCTCCAAGACCCCCTCTGTGCTCTTAAAACTAAGCTACTTGGATCCGGGGTTTCAAGACCCTCTCTAAGCACTTATGCTCTTAAAACTGAGCTGATGGGCTCCAGGGCTCTAAGATCCTTTATGAGTAGTTATGCTCCTAGAGCCCGAGCTACGAACGGGGATCAAGACCCTCTCACGGCTTGATTATGCTCTAAAAATTAGCTCTAACTAGGATCAGGAACTAAGACCCATCTAAGCGATTATGCTCTGGCGGTTGCTCGGCTCAGGGCTCAGACCTTTATGGGTGTATAAGGCGAGTTACTAGGCCAGGGATCAAGACCCTCTACGTACTCACGAAAACTTAGCTCTTGGGCTTACAGGCTTCCAAGACCCTATCTAAGCAGTTATGCTCTAAAAATTGAGTTGCTAGGCTTCGGGGCTTCAAGACCATTTTTGAACAGTTATGCTCTGAAAATAGAGCTACTAGGCTTTGGGGCTACTATGCTCTGTAACTTTTTCATCCGAACTCCGTTTTAGGCGTTTTTGGTATTGTTGGAAAGCTTAGAGAGTGTAGAATCCAAATATATCTAGAAAGAACACTTTTGAAATTATTATGAAGATGTAATTTTAAAAATGCTCCAACTGGTCACTTTTTTTCTCTATTTTCTTCTCCTAACTTGTTTATTTGAAGCCCAAACAAAGTGAATAAGGTGACGATGGAAAGTTTGTGAAATATCCTATCCAAAACAGATTACATCTCATCAAGGAGGTAACACTTCCTTCCCTAACATTCCAATCCGAGCCCCATTGCGGACAATGAGACATTTGGTTGGTTGGGAGAGTTAGCGAAGGAAGTGGCTTTTGAATTTATATTCTTGTTACTATTTTGAGCAAGCCCATTTTGTGATGTTCAGTGGCTTGCTGGTTTTCCTTTTATTGAAGTTGTTATACTATACGACACTTTTAAAAGTGGACCCATTTTGCACCTAAATTTTTACGTGCAACTTTTGTGGTTTGAAAAATTCAAACTTTGTTTAATTCTATTGATGTTAGATTGGTTCCATGCACAAAATTTGAGTGGATAATAAGTTGAACTCTTATTGCTTTCGACCATTTTTCTTCCACCTTTAGCTAACCACACACGAGCACATTAGGTTTCTGATAGGGTGAAAAACTCTGCAACCTCCTTTACTTGCACAACCTACCTAGTTTCATTGACCACCATTAATAGGTTAAGGATTTTGTGGAAAAAGGCTAATCGTCTTCAAAAATAAAAAGAGCTGAAAAGGAAAAGAAAGAAAAGAAAAGAAGAAAATTGCAACGCTTTGCCTTGAAACCCGAGCAAGGTTCGAGGGGTATATGGTGAAAGCCTTTAAAGGCTGGTGCCTTAAGCCAACTGGTTGGGAGCCACCGACTTAGTGTTCGCTACACGGGTGGATGGGCGGAGTTTAGCGAGTTGTAGGTGCTGGAGGTTCGAAATCATTCGAAGTCCGGGGTGAAACCTATAGAGTTTGTGGTTGAAAGATCCTCATGACTTGATGCCCTAAACCTTCACTAGTTGGGATCATTCGGTTAATCAATGTTTACACGGACTTTGAGTGAGCCAAGACCCTCGGCATTGCACCTCTAGCGCAAAGAGTTGTGGAATAAAAGTGGGTCTTGATCTATTTAGGTTGGTTGAGTGTCTAGGTGGCGCGGTAGCTTGGTTGGGGGGAGAGTGTAGTTTTAAGCGGTTGTGTTGAAGCCGATCAAACAAACACTTAGATTTTAGTGAAATTTTCTGGTTGATTCATCGAGAAGGAGGCTCTTTTGATACTCAATTTTGTATGGCATTCATTCTCTCAAAGATAGTTATTGGACAAGGCTTTGATGATTCTTACTTAGGGTTAGGCATTACTCATTCACAACCTTTTTTAAATAGCAATTTTAAATCTTGCTAGGGACTGGCAAGATGCAGGTTGGGGGGTGTGATGAATACACATTTGAGTGATAATTATAATAGAATCTAGCACATTTAAATCACAATTTACCCACATTTGGCATAAGAACAGGTACTTCTAATTTCTTGTGTTTCGGACTTGTGCGGGTCTTCCGAGTTTAAACGTAAGTGCACAAGGATGTAAGCCCGAGAAGCCAATATGAAGCAATATGGATGTGGGTGAGCAATTGACGAAGTCTCGGGAACTCCAGCAAAGCAATGAAAGCACCAGTGGACATCTTCTACCTGTAGAACTTAAAGTTCCTCTAGGGTACAACTTCTTTGGAAAATCAAGCAGTAGTGAGTTCTGGGGTGGGAACTTAAGTTCACCGGTACAACTTCTTTGGAAAATCATTAGTGAAGTTACGGGTAGAACTTAAAGTTCTTCGATGCATTTGCATGGAACTTGCGGGAATTGTCCAAGAATTCAATCCATCTGAGTGTACTTTCATTCAACGAACCAAAATGGGAAAATCACATTGGAGGTGGCTATAAAAGGAGGAGGACACAAGTAATAGGGGGCTGGACTTCTAGGGTTTAGGTTTTGATAGAATAAGAGTTTTTCTCCATTTTTTGAGTGGTACCTTGTAGATCCAGATTTCAGATTTCCATCCTTTTAGAAGCTTTGGATTCAATAGTTTGTAATCTTTCAGCATAAATATTTATTCTGCTTTAAATCCTAGCATTCCATATTCTTCATTCTCAGTTTTACAAGTTAATTCCGATTTCTTCCAAGGTCTCTTTGTTTTTATGATTAATTGTTCCTCGACTTTAATTGTTCATATAAATTTTATGGAGTTAAACCCCTATACGGGATCCTACGGAAACTCACCTAGATCAAGGTAAGTCCCTCAATATTCCTCTTTTGATCTTCAATTTAGTTGTGTAATATTAGCACTTGTGTAAAAGTTTGTAAATCATGGTTGTGCATATTCTTGACAACGTGTTAGCAGGAATATCATGGTACGTTGTGCTTGATCATGAATGCAAGCTAAGGGTTCGTTTTAATTGAGAACAAGTGTTTAGTACTACTCGATCATATTTATTTTCCAAAGAGCATTTAAAGATAAATCCTCCACCGAAGACCATTTATCAATGGTTCCTAGATGAGTTTATAAAATAAGAGGTGGGACTTACGTCGAGAAGTGAGTGGAACCTAAAAATCAATGATGTCTTTCTAGTTTAAAACATTTAACCCGATCAATAGTTCAGCCCAGACAACACAACATTACAATTCTCTTTTAAATCATACTTTTAGTGGGAATAGCTCTATTGATCAACAAAGTAAGGCTAGCTCCCTGAGGAGATTATTTGTGGATTTCCACGGTATTACAATCTTGAGAGCGACCATAATTCTACGGCAGGAATAGAATCAAGCACTAATCGGGGCGAAGCATTCTTAGCTATACTCATTCTTGCTTCCTTTGTCAGTTCGAGGACCTCGTGCTCTTAGTTGACTAGTTGTGCCCCTACTCCGAATTTGTTGGTCCTTTACGAGCCTTATTTGGCTATTCGAGGCGATTGTGGTGCTAGCCGGTGAGCTGCGGTTCATCTACTGTTCCAGGTGACCGATTACCTCCGGTGAGCCTCGAGTTCAGGTATTCGATTGCCTTAGTTGCATTTTCGGTGGCGGAGGCCCTCTTCAGTGTGTCGGATTTCGGATATGGTTCGTACTCGGTGGGTCCCGCCCAGCCCATTGCCGGGTTAGATTCGATACACGAGAGAGAGGCCCCATTTCGGTCAGCTCGGTACCATCATCGGTCCCAGAGGCAGTACCTGAGGAGCCTCAGGGGTTTCGTCGATACCAGACACGGATGGGACCCGGGCCCCAACTTTTTGTGCCTCGGAGGAGAGTTAGGGGCCCGGCCCTCGAGCGGGCCCGCACATCGGACGAGGCGAATCATCTTCCTCGGCCGCGGCCATCACGGTCACATCGGTACGAGAGCGACATCATCGCCTCGGTTGTCACCCCGGCCTCCGAGTCCAGGGCCCGTGTTGTGGGAACTATTCGGGGGATATGCGGCTCCACCGCAGAGATTTTCATCAGGAGTCGTACTATGATGTTCCAGCACTGAGGGCTGATCCCAGGTTTAGGGAGTCCATGAGATTGATCGAGGATTATTCCTCGCGCTTCATGACTCAGGCGGCATTATTACCCGCAGTGGTGCTGCGGTTCTATCCTCTATGACATCTCGGAGGCGAGATGGTCGCGTGAGCTTCGGTTCTCTATTGATGATGTGGCGAATTGCCGGCCAGTGTTCAAGCAGCTTTAGACTGATACCGGCCGCCAATGCACGAAGGTTATAGGGTGGGCCACCCACCTCATCGACGATGGTTCGAGCTCGGCCGAAGACCTTCTGGTGGTTGGTGTTTTATAGGAGGCAGCTCCCGCCTCAGATGCTGCTGATCGACCATTTATTCCGGACGAGTCTGTTCCCGCTACAGCATTACGTGCAGCGGAGGGGAGCCATCTTGGAGGCTCTTTACCGGATCTCGGAGGGATATTGGTTCATTCCTTCGGCTAGTGATGACCTCCTTGATGCATTTCGGAGAAGGTCCATCGGAAGGCCACAATGCAGGCGAGAGCATTCCACTGCGATCTGGGGACTACTCTGCGGGTTCTCGAGCATATGGGATTCCCGGAGGGTAGGATTGAGATGAGGGTTCGATGCCCTACGGTTGTCGACGGAGGCGAAGTGAGGACCTTCCGTATCTTTTCATCTCACGCGAGACTGGGAGGTGCGGGTCGGAATTAGTAGAGGACTTCCATAGAGACGATGTGCACGCCCTTGAGCCCGAGATACGGAGGAGTCCGGCTGCAGATGTCTCCGTCTCCTCCTCCACACACACCATCCGCGGAGTTGCGGCCCGGATACCGGCCCATCCTGACCTGCTCACCCCGAGGTATGTTCCGCCCATTTCGCGAGAGATAGCGAGTGTGATGGATGCTATTGTGCTTTACTTGACTACGGGCGGCCGGGATCGGAGATTTGGCCAGTGTCCTGCATGCTCAGGCGGATCATGACGCACTTGGGCCTTCCTCGTGTTCACGATCGAGAGAGGAGCCCACCACGAGCCCAGCCCTATTTGGATGTTTTGGGTGCAGCAGCAGCAACTTCAGACCCACCACCACCACAGCAGTGAGGTGGTTGGGTTTCTTTATGTTTGTATAGTTACTAGCACATCAAGCGCCTACTAATTTTGATTAAGATTTATGTATTAGCCATAGTAGGCAGTGATTCTTTTGTATGTTTAGCTTTGTATTCATGTATTAGCCATTTTGGCTATATCAAAAGCTATTTTGTCTATATATATACAGATTTTTGCATACCATGTTTTGTGCCTTCACCATAAGTAATCGTTTTTGTCTTCAATTGAACAATTGAATTGCTTCAAGTGGACAATGAATTGCCTTTAAATGGAAAATTTGAAACCACATTTGTCGCCTTTATGTTTGAACAAATTCCATGTAGACGAGTTTTGAACAGTTGCGGTTCAACTGCTCCTTCAAAATTTCTCCGTAAGCTAATTCACACCTTGCACCTCAGATTGTTTCAATGAGAACATGAATTTGTTTGCTTCCTTTCGCTTTGCATAGCCGGCCTTAGGTATGTTGGCAACCTAGGATAGGTTTGTGTTACCCACATTTGAAGACCAATGTAGTCTTCCAAAAAGGAAAAGAAAAGAAAAAGCAAAAAAAAAAAAGAAAAAGAAAAAGAAAAGCAGAAAAAGAAAAATAAAGTCGTGAAGCCTTGCTTGTGAAGAGCAGAGCACGGTCAGTGGGGTATGGTAAGCCTTTGAAGCCCGATGCCCTAAGCCTTAATTGGTTGGGAACCATCGATTTGATGTTCGATTACATGGGTGGATAAGGTAGGTTTGCGATTTGTAGGTGCTTGATTTTCGAAGTCATTCGAGTCGAGGTGAAGCTGTAGAGTTTGTGGTCGGTGATCCTTTTGGCTTGTGCCTAAACCTTAATTGGTTGGGAGTCATCGGTGATTCCCAGTTACGGACTTTGGTGAAGTCGGATTTAAGCATTGCACCCCTACATTGTAGTTGAATAAAGAAAGAATAGAGTAACTAGCCCTATCTAGGTTGTTCGACAACTTAAGGCCATGTCAGTGCTAGGTTGGGGGGAGGACAAATTTTGCAATTTATTGGCTTAATACAGTTTATATAAAGAACCATTAGACAGATTGGAAATTCAAGTTAAAAGTCATGAACCAATATTGACACGAAATTATTCTTGTATGGTTTTGGTTCTTATCATCTGCATTTAAACGTATCAATTTTGAGTTTAAGGTAATCATTTATATTACATAAACCCATCAACTTTTGAAAATCACCATGCATCTCACTTTTTGTTTTGCATTGCTAAGGACTAGCAACGTTTCGGTTAGGGGTGTGATTAGTGCCCGAAAATTCTATTTTGAACCCTATATTAGATAGGTTTTGAGTGCTTTGCGCACTAATCATGTCATTTATGCCCGATTAGAGTGTCAGTCTTCTTAGTTTTCACTTATGCCGTTTAAGAGGTTGAATTTTTTGGTTGTTTGCGGGTTTAGGCGTACTTTGGGAGTTCGATGTAGGAGCATATGATGAATCATGAAGATTGAACTAATTGTCAACCATCCAATCATACCAAAATCAAAGAGAGAATGAAGGCAAAGTGAAGAAAAATCAATGCATTAGAGGAAGCGGAGGCAATGCGGTGAAGATCAACAATTCGAGGAATTTAAGCTAAGATTGCGAAAATTTATTTGGATTGCGAAAATTTGTGACCTTAGAAAATTTGTGATGTAGCGAAATTGACAATTTTAAGCTAGACCCTGAGGAAATTTTCGCTAAAGCACTATTCTAAGTAAAAATTTCAGTTTGCTCACTCCACGAAATTTCGCTAAGCTAGCAAAATTTCGGCTAGCTGAGGTACGAGTCTAATGAAATTTCCCATTTTCGCTATCTCTTGGTAATTCGCTAGCTAATGAGAGTATAATACTAGCAAGGAGGCCCAATATCTGGATTCACTTCCTTGTCACACTTTTGTAATTAATGCAAAGCCCAGAGCTTCAATTTTGGTGTATTACTCCTTGTCCCTAATTTCAGCCAAATTATTAGGCTTTATGGTATTTTCAAACATTGGGTGGCCTATATAAGCCCCTCCATTTGTAACCCTAACAAATTGAGAATGTTTTGGCTGAGTTGCATTTTTATCTGACCTCATCTTTGCAGCATTGATTGGGTTTCTCTCTTCTCTCTCCTCTTTCTCTTATTTCTAGAGGCATGACACCCCTCTTGAGGATGACAACTCAAGATGTAGCTAAGCTCTCTTTTCTTTGAAGAGGAAGGAAGCTAGCTTGGTGGTGGGGCATATGCGAGGTTGTCCTCTTGTGTTAAAAGTTCAGATCTTGTGTTTATGACCCTATCTTCAAAGTAGGTTGAATAACGCATTGAATGTTAATTGATTTGGCCAATACTTACCATGCTTTAGGATACGGTGTATACTTATTTGCTAGACCACCTTTGTGGTTTTAGATGGTCTTTCTGATTATGAAATGATGTTTAATGTTAGGGTTTCAAGGCGTAAAGGGATATAGATGCATGTTATACGTGTTGACTCAAATAGGGTTGATTTTAAGGTGAGGTTTGCTAGTTAAACATAGATCCGGTTGTGGACTATAGGTTGCTTGTCATAACTAGAGATAAACTTAGGACCTTGTTTTTTTAATTACAGATTAAACAGCTGAATCTTCGGATAAACACTGGCTGTTTGATCTTTCTGAACATTGATTTTCAAAGCTACTCTTGTTTTTCGAAATAAAATCAAAGAATCAAACCAAAGCGTATGCGCTACGCCGATATTGGAATAAACCAGTCCATTATTGACGACCACTATCGCGTAGCAAATGGCGACGGAAAGAAGGTATATAAATTTTACATTGATTATTTCGGCTGCGTAGCGCGAATCAAATGGGTGGATTGCGGGGATGGTGCGAGCTTCGTTTGATAAGTTGAAGTGTACTTGTAATCCTCATTACAGAGTGAAGGTAACTTTTTACCTCTTTTTGTAACCCGATTGCGGGCGCCAGTTTAAATCACTTAGCGATGGCGCCTTTGTTTTGTTTTTGCAGGTCGAGTTTATTTAGCTAACAATAACCACTTTTCTGAGAGTTTGTTTGTGCTCTTTGTTGTCTGATTTTGTAGCAGTGTTGCTCTGTGATGGGACCTGGGAACACATCGGTAGACTACATAGAATCGATTGACTTGACCCGGTCGGTGAAGTCGGTGTACACAGCGATACCATGGATCAACGAAGAGCGGCCCAGTCGTGAGTCCCCGATGAATCATTTGCACATGGAACCATGAGGGCCCACGTCCACCCTCACAGAGTTGAATTGCCCCTTCTGCGTCATACCTCTGGCACGAAGATGTAGCGGTGGGGCCTTACTTAGTACTTATCCCCACGTATCATGGTATGGAAAATGAAAATCCATACACTCATATAGGGATTTTGAGGAGGTTTGCACAACCCTAAGGAAGGAATGATGGACATGGATTTGGCAAAATTTAGAAACACTCCCATACGACCACACAAAGGACAGGCAGATTTGGTTAAATTCAACGGGCTAGAACCATAAGAAATTGTCTTTGAAATTTGCCGGGCGAGAATTCTAAGAAGTCTTGATTAACTCATCAAGACCGATAATTTGAAAGAAATGATTATACCTTTGCGACTCATGATGGTGAGAGATTACACGTCTTTGGGAGAGATTTGTGGAGACCGTCGGTGCATGCCCATCATGGAGTTTGATACATGGATGCGGTAAACCATTTCTATGGTGGTGTCTCACATATGGCGACTTTTGGAAACCATGTGTGGAGGACTTTCTAAGTAAGCATCTGTGTGAAGCCATGGATTTCTTAAATTATGTGTTTGAAACCACAGGGTTGGGATGAGCTGGCCACTGAAATGGAAACAATGAGATTTCGGCCCGATACAGGGGAGGGTTTATACAACGCCGGAGGATATGAGTAAGCTAAATTTCAACTTTAGCTAGGAAAGTAGAGGAGCTTGAAGGAAAAGGCTCCGTGAAGTGCGACGTGGCCCGAAAATCCTGCACAAGCCCGATCCACATGACAATTTCCGATCCCACTGGCCCACATCCGATTAGAACGATTGTCACATGGCTATGATAGGAAGGATTTGATGTCAGAATGCGAATCTTGTAGGACAATACAACCACCACAACCCAATACCTCATATGGAAATACCTACAATTCCAATTGGAGGAATCACCTAACCTTTCTGGAAACCCAACCCTCACGCTATAGCACTTGGTGCCCAGACACGAGTTTGGTTCCACCTTTTTCAAACCAAACCGCCTCCGTACTCATCTCTGTAAGGACAAGCCATTTAAATTTGAGTAAGGTGGTGGGTAATTTTTGTGGAAGAGCAAAGGATTAATATTAAGCGCACAAAGGATTAATCTTGTTGAAATACGAACAAAAGAATAGATGGGCTTGGTAATCTAAACGAAAAAATTGACAACTACGAGTATTGATCCACGAATCAACAATGATTCTTTGGAGTGCGAAGGAAGGTTCCCTTCTAAGCTTGGTGCCAAACCCAAAGGGAATCCATGAGGTAGGATCGCTAACAGATTCGGGGAATGGATGAGGAGTGAAGAACATCAAACACACGAGGAGTGGAAAAGGGTTAATCGGCGAGTACTGGCTTGTTGAAGAAACCGAGACGAGGAAGAATTGGAGTCGAACACGTTTTCACGAAGAGGATTCAATGAAGCATTGTATGCCACCTCCATTTCCACAGGCACTTAGAAGTAAGAAGAAGGCATCTCAATAAGCAAGCATTTTAGAAGTTCTAAGGCAAGTGAAGGTTAACATACCTCTTTTGGACATAATCAAACAAGTCCCGGCATATGCAAAATTTTTGAAAGATCTTTGCACAATCAAGAAGGGATTAGGCATTGAGAAGAAGGCATTTCTCAACGAACAGAGTCGGTGCCATAATCAAAGCAACTACTACTGTCAAATACAAGGATCCGAGGATCTTACAATTTAGTCAATATTGGTGCAGGAATTACATGGAAAAGGCATGATCATTGCTTGATTTAGGGCAGTGTGAACCTAATGTAGTATTCGATGCTCTGACGATTAGGTTTAGGTGAACTTAAACCTACCAACATCACACTATCATTGGCCAATAGATCAGTCAAAATCCCTAAGGGGATAGTTGAGGATGTCTTGGTGAAAATAGACAAATTCTACTACGATGGAATTTTGTAGTGCTTGACAGTGATACAAGTAGACAATCATGTACCAATCATCTTAGGAAGACCATTTACGCCCACGACCCGATCACGATAATAAATTCTTGGGAATGGAGTCATACAACTTACCTTTGGTAACATGACCTTAAGGTTAAACATCTTTCATTTGAACAACAAGCAAAAGTTGCTAGAATATAAAATCAAATAACTTATGAAGTTGTTTCAAATGAGTCGATATGCGGGAAGCACGGTGTCGGGAGTGCC
Organism: Tetrastigma voinierianum; assembly: GCA_016808115.1. Lineage (NCBI taxonomy): Eukaryota > Viridiplantae > Streptophyta > Magnoliopsida > Vitales > Vitaceae > Tetrastigma > Tetrastigma voinierianum. The sequence continues at coordinate 1,359,604 of JAEQBH010000398.1, forward strand.
GGAGTAATCAGCGAGGAGATGAAGAGATGGTCACGCCGCCGACACCTTTGCAAGCCCAATTGCTTTCGATTCAAAAGCCATCGGTGAGGACCACTTCAGCGGTGGACACTGACACCGTGCGCCGATTCGACCCGGGCTCACTGCGGGGGTTGAGGATCATTCTCCTTGACCCTCCTTGAGTAATTTTGAAATTGAGCTGGTCGGTGTTTTCCAAAAAACCGGATTTGCGGTTCATGTTTGCTTTTTGTCTTAATTTAGTTAATTTTGATAATTTAGGTTATTTTTAGAAAGTTTCCTAAATTAGCCGATTTTTACTCTTTTAGTAATTTTGTTAATATACTACTTAGTAATTTTGAATTCAATTTTAATTATAGTTTTATATATAATAATTTTTTATTATAATAATTTTTATTTCCTATAGTACTAATAATTAATCTAAAAATTTTTGAATTGCAGGGAGGCAAACTGGGCCAAATTCACTATACTAGCGAAATTAAGTGCAAAATGACTCTTCATTGCTGTCTCGGAGCTTATAAAAGGGATGACGATCATTCCTTGAAATATTTTCCCTCTCTAGTCTCTTCACAGGCCAGCGGTCACGCAGCCACAGGCCGCCTGACAGCAGGCACCACCAGCTAGTGCCTGCGTTGAGCCACAGTGCCTCTTGCCTGCCAGTAGCCTGCGCATCCTTGCCACTTTGCACATCCCAGTCCCGGCTGGCGAGACTGACCAGAGCTCGAGACTGAGCCTCACTTGCCGCCTGCACACCAGCCGCGTACCACGTAGAGCCACGAGACACCCTTCTTGTTGCTCAGTGATCAGTTCACGCCACTAAATGGATTATTAGCTCACCACATTGCCGCATCTATAGCCACACACCACAATTTCTTGATTGAATACACATTTGATGATAATTATAATAGAATCTAGCACATTTAAATCACAATTACCCACATTTGGCATAAGAGCAGTACTTAATTTCTTGTGTTTTGGACTTGTGCGGAGTCTTTCGGGTTTAAAACGTAAGTGCACGGGATGTAAGCCCCGAGGCTTGATATGAAGCAATGTGGATGTGGGTGAAGCGGTGGCAATCTCGGGAACTCAGTAGCCGGAAAGCACCGGTGGACATCTTCTCTGGGTGGGAACTTAAAGTTCTCTGGGTAGAACAAAGTTCTCTGGGTGGGAACTTAAAGTTCTCTAGGTCTGTCTTTGGAAAATCAACAATTAGTGAAATTCTCTAGGTAGAACTTAAAGTTCTGGAACATATATTTGGAAAATCAACAGTAGTGAAGTTCTACCAATAGAACTTAAAGTTCTAGAGTCTGTTGCATGGAACTTGCGGGGTGTCGAGAATTCAATCGGATGCGCGAGAGACTTTTCGTCAACGAACCAAAATGGGAAAATCACATTGGAGGTGGCTATAAAAGGAGGAGGACCTGAGTAATAGGGAATTTGGACAGGGTTTGGGTTTTGATAGAATAGGTTTTTCTCCATTTTGGTGGTACCTTGTAGATCCAGTTTGATTTCCATCCTTTTGAGAAGCTTTAGTTCAATAGTTTGTAATCTTTCGTATAAATATTTATTACCTTTAAATCTAGCATTCCATATTCTTCATTCTCGGTTTACAAGTTAATTCCAGTTTTAGCTAAGGAATACTTGTTTTATGATTAATTGTTCCTCGACTTTAATTGTTCATATAAATTTTATGGAGTTCAAACCCACCTCTTCTTTGGGATCTACGGAAGCTCACCGTCAGGTAAAGTCCCTCAATTCCTCTTTTGATCTTCTTTGGATTGTGTAATATTAACCCACTTGTGTAAAGTTTGTAAATCCTTAGTTATGCATATTCTTGACAACGTGTTAACAAGATATCGCCAATTTGCCGTTGTGTGATCATGAATGCAAGGCGAGGGGTTCGTTTAATTGAGAACAAAGTGTTTAGTATTACTTCGATCATCTTTATTTTCAGAGCATTTAAAGATAAATCCTCACCAGAAGACCATTTATCAATGGTTCTAGATGAGTTTATAAAATAAGAATTGGGATTTTGTCAGTGAGTGGGACCTAAAAATCCCGACAATTGTCTTCTAGTTTAAGACATTTAACGATCAGCCAGTTCGACGAGCAACACAACATTACAATTCTCTTTTAAATCATACTTTTAGTGGGAGATAGCTCCACAGTGATCAACAAGGACTCTATGAGCCTCCCGACATAGGGACAATGCTACACTTCCGATAACACCCGAGTAAGGAGGGAGGAAATGGTAGCCTTAGGCCAAAATCGGTATAGAGTTCCCCATTTGCTCCTTTGCCCCGATGTAGAAAGAACCTTCGAGAAATTCTACAACCTCGAGGACCTGACAATTCTTGTATTCGCCTTCCACGATGAGACGATCAATTCACGATGAAGTCGAGTATCGAGTCTTCTACAGCCCATATAAGGGTTCGGGTGAGAACCCTTACTCATTCTATGGTGATTTCGAGGATAATGCTAAGTTGTTCCCTCTCCCAGGTTCACCTCTCCATATAATATGTTTGGTTTTATTTCCTTTTGCTTTGAAGGAGAAGGCCAAAATCTGGTTCCATTCCACTTGCACTAATTCGATCTTTGCATGGGAAGAGCAATGGCAGACGAATTCTCGATAAGTTTTTCCCTCCTGCGGTCGATGCCCTCATGCGAGCAGTCAGAATTTTCTGAAGCCCGGGTGAACCCTTCGCGATTGTGGGAAGATATGGGATCTCCTCCATGCTATGTCCCTCATCATGGGTTGGATGTTGGACAAAGTCGTCATCCTATCTCAGGATTATCTCTCTAAGTAATAAGCCGGTACATCGAATGATGTGTGCGGGAGAATTTTATGAAAGAGTGCTAGGGAGCGGTCGACTTTTTGACACTATAGCAGAGAATGCTCGAATTTGGGAGACTAACACCTCATGTCCACAATACCATTGGATGGCAAATGTAGTCAATCGGAGAGACAAGTCGACCATATCCCTCCCGGCTCCATACCCTCGCTGGGCGAGAGCACGAAAATGACTAACCATTGGTTATGAAGTACATTCAAACAAGTCAAACATGAATATTCCCTTGTTGAATGCCATTAAGAAAAATCCCATCATATGCTAAATTTACGGAAAATTTGTGCACGGTAAAGGAAACTAGGTGTCGATAAGAGGCATTCATGTGGGCAATCTACGTCCACTAATTCGAACGACTTGCCCACGAAATACAAAGACCGAGGTAGTCCTGCTATTTACATAGCGTAAATTCAAAGTTCAGGCGTGCTTTAGTGGACTTAGGGGCAAGTGTTAATTTGTTGCCCTTATTCGTCTCGTGGACTTAGGGTTAGGAGAATTAGAGCTGACTGATATCACCATATTGGGCGGCTAGGGCGTGAAAATTCTAGAGGATAGTGAAGGATGTATTGGTCAGTGAATGAAATTTTACTTCGGTCGATTTTGTGGTGCCAAACACTCGGCACATGGTGAACAGACTCGGTTCCAGTAATTCTTGGTCGACCATTCTTGGCAACTGCTAATGCCATTATACATTGTAGGGAGGCCTTATGACACTTTCATTTGGGAACATGATTGTTAATCTGAATATTTTCAATGTAATCAAAGGAATGGGGGATGAAGAAGACATGTGTGAAATTAATATGATAGACTCAGTGATACGAAATACACAGTAATGTTTCCACATGATGATCCTCTTAAGTCATGTGCGATTAGGCCAATTGGGATGAGGAAGTGACCACTTTGAGTGATTTCTCCACTCTATAGTGAGCATAAGATGTATTTGAAATTATGGTGGGCACCTAAATTTGAACCTTTTCTTGTAAAATGAGGATAAGACATTGCCTTCGGAGCCACTAAGCTTGAGCTAAATCCTTTACTGACACATCTTAAATATGCATTCTTAGGGAGGCGGGACACTTTTCCGGTAATCATATCTTCCTCCTTAGACATTACTCGAGAAACTCGACTTTTGGAAATATTGAAAACCCAGGGGTACTTTAGGTTGGACAATTGCGGATATTAAGGGAATTAGCCCTTGATGCACTTTTTATAGAGAATTCACTTAGAAGAGGATGTCAAACCTTCTAGGCAACCACGAGACGATTGAATCCAATAATGAAAGTGGTGAAAAGGAAGTTTAAAACTTTTGGATGTAGGGTTATCTACCCTATTAGGATAGCAAGTGGGTTAGTCACGACCTGAAGTAGTTCTGCAGAAGTGCGGAGTCACGGTGGTTGCAGTAGAAATAATGAGCTCATTCCACACTCGTGTCACCTCGGGATGGAGGGTGTGCATAGATTATAGGAAACTTAATGCGGAGCCTTGGAAAGACCATTTTCCTCTTAGTTTGTTGATCGAATGTTAGAGAGAGTTGCGAGGAATGAATTTTATTGTTTTTCTTGATGGGTACTTTCAGATGCAATCAAATTGAGATAACTTTGGAAAGATCGAGAAAAACTACATTCACTTGCCCTTTTAGTACCTTCGCCTTGAGGAAGATGCCTTTTGGACTATGCAATGCACCGTTTCAACGATGCATGATGGAATTTTTCGGTGACACAGTAAATCATATTGGAGATTTTTAGTGGATGATTTTTAGGTTTTGGTGACTACGTTCGAGAAATTGTTTAGAAAATTTCGTGGGTTTTGGAGAGGTGTCGAAAAATCTTGTGTTAAATTGGGAGAAATGTCCACTTCCTTGGTAACCTGAGGAATTATTTTAGGCCACATTGTATCAAGATGGAATCGAAGTTGATAAGGCCAAAAGTTGAACTAATTTCCAACCTCCCCACTCCCTAAGTGTGTTAGAGACATAAGGTCATTCTTGGGCCATCTTTGGTTTTTATCGAAGGTTTATAAAGATTTTAGTGCTATGCTTGAAGCCCTTATGTACTTTGCTTGCTAAGATGTCCCTTTCACATGGTCACAAACTTGTGATAACTCACTTTTCTTAGCTCAAAACATCTTTGGTGTCACCACCAATCATGCAGTCTCTGATGGGAACTCCCATTTGAGATCATGTGCGAATCTTTAGTGATTATGCCATAGAGGTACGTGTTAGAGACGGAGGGAGGACAAAAGGCTTTTGTCATTTACTATGCTAGTAAGACACTAGACTACACTTGAACTGACTTCTGACCACGGAAAAGAGTTTCTAAATTGTCTTTGCTCTTAGGAAAATTTAGGTCATATATTGTTGGCTCCAAGTGACCATCTTCTGGACCATTCAACCTGAAGTACTGCTCTCTAAGCAAGATACAAAACCAAAGGTTAACTAGGTGGATTTTACTCGCATCAAAATTCAACTTGACCATTAAAGATAAAAAGGGGGTTGAGAATGTGGTTGCTGACCACTTATCTCGATTAGTTCCGAATCCGACTCAAATGGCATGCAGTAGGTGATAGCTTTCACGATGAACGCTCTTTGCTCTTGTTCATTACCCGTGGTATCTTGGCGAGTGAATTACCTAATGCTTGGCGATTCGGCTCAATGGACTTCTCAGAAAGAAATTCTTGACATATATTAAGAAATACTATTTTGATGATCCATATCTATTTAAATCTTTGTCCGGATCAAATAATGAGGAGATGTGTACTTGATGATGACGAGGTGGGGATTTTAACTACTTGCCTCTGAATCCTGTGGAGGACATTTCTCACTTTGGCTTATAATAAGATTATAATTTGGGTTTTATTGGCCCGCTCCTATTTAAGATTGTTTTGATTCTGAAAAGCTTGTGCTCGTGCGTGATTAGAGTCACAAAACGAAACATGATGCCTCGTACCCCGATTCTAATCATTGAAATTTTTTGATGTTGGGGTATTGACTTCATGGGCCTTTTCCCCCTTCTTAATATCTCTACATTTATTATGTTGACTACGTGTCTAAAGTGGGTTGGCGATTCAGCGAGAACTGATGACCGTAAGGTTGTTTGAAATTTATAAAGGAACATATTTTTCGTTTTGGAACGCCTCGAGCGATTATTAGTGATGGTGGACTCCTTTTTGCAATCGATCTTTTGAAAATACATTAAAGAAAGTAATAGGTCACCCGTAAAGTATCCACGGCTTACCTGCAGACCCGATGGTCGGGGTGTTTAGCTAATAGGGAGATAAAACACATTTTAGAAAGACGGTTGCCGAATCGAAAGATTGGTCACTCGAGTCTCTTCCGTGCTCTTTAGGCATCTTAGTACTACCTTTATAAAAGCATTCTTGGTATGCTCTATCGGCTGGATTTATGGCAAGGCTTGCCATTTGCTGCGGTAGAGATGGAACAGAGACCTCTTGGGAAGCTGCCAGACTTTTTAATTGATCTAACTCAAGCGGTGGCGGAGTTGTCATTCAAATGAACTTGAAGGGGCGAGGAGGGAATGTTGTAGCTCGGAATTTACAGGAGCGGCTCAAGTTATTCCATGACAAATCTATTGCGGAGAAACTTTTGAACTGATCGAAAGTCTTTGTGACTCAGTTGCATCATTTCTGGGGAAGCTCAAAACTCTCGTTGAGTAGCCTTTCATCGTTAAGGTGGTCTATCCATACGGGTAGTGGAAGTGAAAATCAGGACAATGGGAACTCCTTCAAGGTGAATGGCCCAACGCCTCAAACCATTCCTTGAGCTCTCTCCTCACGACGGTTGTGGACTTGGTAGACCGTACGAGAAACTCTCCTTCAGAGTAACACCATTCTCAATTTGTTGTACATAGTTTTGCTTTTATTTTGTTCATGCTTTCTATTTTTTTATTGTTTTACTTCGTGCTTTATTTGTTTAACAATAACATAGAAAATAAAAATCATGGAATCTTGTTTACGTGATTCCTCGATTACATGTGGGATTACACTTAGTTGATGCATTAGGGACAATGCTTGTTTTTACATTTGTGTGGGGTAGGTGTACCTTTGGTTGAAACGTAACCTACGCGCTCGTTATATGTTCGATTAGATTGAATTTTCAAATTTGCTTCTTTTGAGTATCTTTGCATTATGCATTGCAGCTTGATCTCATATACTCTCCACATCATCTTATCATGTACATCTTGTAACAAACTACACCTGTGACGCGTAACAATACATGGAGTGTTCCCCCACTTACACCACTACCAATGTTCCACATACTTATGGCCCGAAATTTCTCAGATCTTGCCTATTATTGTTTCCGATTATTAAATCGATTTAGCTGGTCATGTTAATTTCATGCATCATAGTAGCCTTTCACGGAACACCTTGCATAAGTGGAAAATGATTAGAGGCCATTATTTCTTTATACCCGTGGATTTGTAGTGTCTCATCCCTTGCACCCATTTTGAGCTTTGGTTCTCAGGATTTATTGAACGCGAATCCGGTTAGGGAACAGTGGTTCTCATGAAGAGTTTGAAGATATCCCAAAGAATGAATTACGATCACCCAGAGTCTCACGAATGCGATCGGTTGTGGAATTTGAATAAGAAAAAAAGTGAACATCTTCAGAATAACACAGGGATGAAGGGTTAGGCAATTCAGAGATGTATAGTATTTACTTGTCCCAAAAATTGAAAAATATATATTTATATTCAAAAAAAAAAAAAAAAGAAAAATCGGTTTTAGGCAAAGTTACAAATTTAACTTAAGTTTACAGAGTCTGACACACTGAACAAGCGATATGAGTTCTACGGGTGGGAACTTAAAGAGTTCCTCTGATGCTGTGGCGTAGGGAGTGGGCGGATGGGTTTAACCCAAAATCGGATGCCTCTTCATTTGCCCTTATGGTTTTTTTGTCATTCCCACAAGTTGAGCCACTGGCGGGTGTGTTCCTCTTACAAGCATTCCCGAGCTTAGTTTCCTACGTCAGGTTTCCGGTTTCCAGGTTCAGTTGGTTACACGGTGGTGTTCGAACGTGGTAAGCTCTACAACTCTCCACTAGCATTATTGATCTTCTCTCAGCTACACATGGATCTTTTTTGGTTGGATTTGGTTGATATTGTTCTATAATTATTGGTTGGGAGGTTATGCTATCCATATGGGCGAGGCGTTCTCGTGTTACCGCGAGGCGATATTGATTCTGTTGAGAGCAGGTTTGGGACATGATGATTTATTTCGGCCGTGGTAGTTTATAATATCATTGCCATTTCCATAGCGCATTACTAAGAACATAGGGAAAGGAAGGCATCGAGTTCCTCATGGACAGCGGTGAAAGAAAGCTGATGCTTCTCAACGTTAATGAAAGAAAAAGGAAAGCAAGTCGCATCTCTTAGTGAGAATTATCAGGCAGTGTTGATGAAGGAAATAAATTTATGTTCTTGAAGACTGAGGTGAGCAAATGGACCCGACTGATGGCAAATAGGGGTTTCGATGCGGCGTTAATTGGAAGCATTCTTATATTCTCATCCCGTCGGGTAATTATCCGGGAACAAAATATACGCCGTGCACTCACGGGGATCGCGGATACTTACCTTGAGTAGTTGAGGATTACACACCAACTTGAAGAAGGAAAATCAGCGGGTTGACTCCGTATTGAAACCCCATTGATGGGAAGCGACTTGATGTCCTCCTGACTCGATATGCATGCATACGCATTATACGGCGCCGGGCCAGGCCATATCAAAACAATTGTGCGATTTCGTGCCAGGTTGTTCCGAGGCTATATTGCACACGCCTGTACCCATGGTGGATTTATGAAAAAAGAATTCGTTCTGGAAAGCTAAGCGGAATAATACGATGAACAAGATCATTCACGATCGAATTTGGCTAGGAAGGGTTGAAAAGTCTCCCGACCAGAGGCAGATTCGGTTCTTGTCAGGTTATGGCCCGGGGCCGATTGACTATGCACTAGTCATATGGTGCTGTCGAGGAGTTCTTACAATATTCGCGTACAAGCCAGGCATATTCCGTTTCCCTCACTTGTGACTAGTATTGTAGAGAGCGGGGATGAGGGGAGCCGGTTAAAGAAGGGTGATACAGGCGGAGCGGATCACGAGTGGGGGGCGAGGCGAGGCCGAGCAGCATCCACTAGACCACAGCCCTCAGTGCCTTCAGTACCTCCTCCCGGGACCACTTCATCCACAACCCCAGCACCATCGAGCACATCGCCTTTGAAGAGGATGGAGGCGAGCGTATCAAGGGTGGTTTAAGTGCATTCTCGGAGCGGCTTGTTTGGATCGACGTCTCTCGGACTTGAGAGCCCATCTTTTCGGGGAGAGCCCGTGATAGGCGGATCTTCATCTCCAGTTTAGAGGAGTCGGAAGAATTAGGCATTTGTGTGGACGGACGCGTTCTCTTCGATGAGGATGAGACGATCTTTTGCATAGTTGTGTGGGAATTTAGACTAGGGCGGTGTTGGCAATCGTTAGTAGACCTTAGCCATGTTATGCCCGGCCACCCATTTTGATCTTTTACCTTTTCTTTCATTTAGCCCCGGTCATTACAAGCTCTTAAGACCTCTTTGGTCGACTTATGTTTGCTGTTCCTTTTGACATTATGCATGATGGTTACATGTTCTATGTTATATGATTACTTACCTTATTTCGATCATTACAGTTCATTGTAAGCATGACTACCTTACATTTCTTAAATCCATAATTCTTATCTGAATAACCAATTTTGTGTTAGCTAGTTATAATGTTCATTGTGTAAGGATGTGGTTAGTGCAATTAGTCATGCTGGTGCATACTAAAGTGGGAAAAATGTCCTATTCCATAACTGCTATTTTGGGATTATTGCAAAAGCTTAATTTATCTGGCGCAACGGTGAAATTCATACCTAATGGGTAGTTTCGATCTAAATCTTGCTAGGGACTAGCAAGATGCGGAATGAAATTAATGATGAATACACATTTGGTGATAGTTATAATAAGTCTAGCACATTTAAATCACAATTTACCAGCATTTGGCATAAGAACGGATACTTCTAATTTCTTATTGTTTCGGACTTGTGCGATTCTTTCAGGTTTAAAGCGTATTAAGTGCACAAGGATATGGCCAGGAAGCCAATATGAAGCGATAATGGATGTGGGTAAGCAGTGTGTGAAGTCGGGAACTCGGCAAAGCGAGGAAAGCACCGGTGGACATCTTCCTCTTAGGTAGAACTTAAAGTTCTCTCTCTGGAATGCAAACCTTGTTACCAAAGCGTAAGTGCCTGAGGATGTAAGCACGAGGAAGCTGATATGAAGCAATGTGGATGTGGGTGAGCAATTGTGAGTCTCGAACTCAAGCGAAAGAAGGAAAGCACCAGGTGGACATCTTCTCTGGGGTAGAACTTAAAGTTACAAGTGCAGACTCTTTGGAAAATCATGATGTGAAGTTCTACAGGGTAGAACTTAAAGTTCCTCTGGGGTACAGCTATTTGGAAAAATCAACATTAGTGAAGTTCTCTTTGGTAGAACTTAAAAAGTTCTGACCTGTTGCATGGAACTTGGAATTGTCAAGAATTCAATCGTGCAGAGGGCACTTTCGTCGACGAACGAAATGGGAAAATCACATTGGGTGGGTATAAAGGAGGACACAAGTAATAGGGGTGCTGGACTTCTAGGGTTTGGGTTTTGATAGAATAGGTTTTCTCCATTTTTTTGAGTGGTACCTTGTAGATCAGTTGATTTCCATCCTTTTAGAGCTTTGGATTCAATGGTTGTAATCTTTCGGCGCAAATATTTGTGCGCTTTAAATCCTAGCATTCCATATTCTTCATTCTCAGTTTTACAAGTTAATTTTGATTTCTTGAAAGTCCGGTTTTTATGATTAATTGTTCCTCAACTTTAATTGTTCATATAAATTTTATGGAGTTCCTAAACCCTGCTATTTGGGATCTACGGAAATCACCACAGATCAAGGTAAAGTCCTCGATTCCTCTTTTGATCTTCACTGGATTGTGTAATATTAACCACTTGTAAAGTTTGTAAATCCTTAGTTGTGCATATTCTTGACAACGTGTTAACAAGATATCCTTGGTACACAGTTGTGTGATCATGAATGCAATTTGAGGGTTCGTTTTAATTGAGAACAAGTATTTGGTATTGCTCGAGTCATGCTTATTTTTCGAAAGGCATTTAAAGATAAATCCTCATCAGACCATTTATCAATGGTTCTAAGATGAGTTTATAAAATAAGAGTGGGACTTACATTCAGTGAGTCAAATTTTAAAAATCTAGCAATTGTCTTTCTCTAGTTTAAAACATTTAAGCGTCAGTTGACGAAACTGACCATGACATACAATTCTCTTAAATCATACTTTTAGTGGGGAATAGCTCCTATTGATCAACAAGTAAGGCCAGCTCCTGAGGAGATGACCTGTGGATTTCCACGATTATTACAATGCTAGGCGACCATAATTCCTAAAGCAGGAATAGAATTAGGCACCTTAATGGATGAAGCATTTTGGTATTCTTGGGAGTGGCGACTAACCAAGTTGATGCGAAGAAGGCTGGAAGGTAAATTGCAATCGCATGGCAATTAGTGCGTTCTCCACTTTTCTTTTTATTTTTGTTTTAGTGAGAAATTTTTGTAGTGTTTCTTGGATGAGGTTAGTGTAGTGCATGTCGGTTTGGGCTCATGACGAGAAACACCCAGAGCTAGTCGGGTGTATCCCCAGAAACTACGGGAATCCTTAATAAGCCAGTGTCTCAAGATAACATTTTTACCTCAAATGGGTAATCCACGAGAATCCATAGGGACTCTATGAGCCTCCACGAAACGCGGGACCAATGCTACACTTTAATAACACCAATGAGAGGGGAGGAAATGGCGGCCTTCGAATAAAATCGATTATAGAGTTCCCCTGCTCCTTTGCCCAGTATGAAAGAACCCTTCGAGAAATTCTACAACCTCGAGACCGACTGGGGCAAATGATCTGGGAGTGCATGACAACCGTCTGTTTGACGATGTCGACATGCGACCGTATGGGTGTCGTTATTTGTGCAAGTAAGGGACAAATGAAGGTGGGGCGCATGTGCCCAGTATCTGAGATGAACTTGTTTCTGTTAATCAACTTCTCTGCTGCTGTAAATAATATGAACTCTCTCATCCCGCTATATATTGATATTTAATAATTTGTGCATACTTTCATCGAGGATTATCTCTAAGTAATAAACGGTACATCCAAATGATGTGTGCGGGAATTTTATGTAAAGTGCTAGGAGCAATTGACTTTTTGACTGCTTATAGCAGAGAAATGTCTTTCGAACTTGGGGAGACTAACACCTCTTTAGACCTTCTTAAAGTGCATAGCACATGCTTGAGTGACGGAGATACCACCTAAGGAGAGAATGATGAGTTACGAGCCAAATTGCAAATTTAACAAGGAAATTAGAGGCAATAGAGATGAAAAAGATTGAATAGGGTAACTAGTGTGCCTGATTACCCTCAGTACCAAATGGACCTAGAGTAGAGGAGCCATGCATTATATCGATGACCTACACACTCGACCATTAAGCACTTGAATCTTCCTCGAGGATTAGGGCCATTCAAATTAGACAGCGGCGTATAACTCCCATGAAGGAAACCTTTCAATTCCCATTACTGCGAAACACAAATCTTGGGTGGGTGAGCATCTAATTTTTAGATTTGGAGAAATGAGGAGGACTACATAGCACACGAGTCTTGAGGCCCTCACTATCAGACCAAGGTTTCCAAATTCCATTCCTCCATTTAGGAATAAAGGCCCCGAGTTTGGAAACTTTAATCCAAGGTCATCATCGAGACCAAGGGGTCAAAACTCACAGCCTTACCCGACCTCACATGAAATTACGGAAGATATAGTTACGGTTTGTACAAACCCGACAATCCCACGAACACGGAGACTGCGGCGCTGCAGTGATGTAAGTCCCGAATAACCAAGTTGACTTAAATGCATGGGTAACCTTCAACAAGAGAAGGAAACTTCCATCTAGCCATCCAAAAACCACAAGGTGGCTTGATTATTGGGAAGTTTAGGTTCCGGTGGGGGTACCTTTGAGCCTTTGTAAAGAGTACACTTACTACCCTTCGAAGTGGTACAGGTAGTGGCAAAACTATTCCAACGAGGAATCATCAAGAGTCTCATAGTGAATTAGCTAGAGAGGATGAAAAATCAAACCACCTCATGTCCTTTGTCACACGGATGGCAAAGATGATCAATCATGGGAGAAATGAGTCAGCCATTCATATCCCTCCCAGGCTCACTCGTAGGCGAGGCTCAAAGATGACTAACCATTCGGAGATTTGTAATTTGTTCAAACAAGTCAAGTGAATATTCCCTTGTTAGATGCCATTAAAGCAAATCCCATCATATGCTAAATTTACGAAGGATTTGTGCACGGTAAAGAAACTAGGTGTCAACAAGGAGGCATTCATATTTGAAAAATCGTCCTAATTCGAGACAACTTTAAAAATACAAAGACCCCGGTAGTCTACTATTTCTATAGTAGTAGGAAATTGAGTTGGGGCATGCTTTAGTGGACTTAGAGACAGAGTGTTAATTGTTGCCTTATTCAGTATCGTGGACTTAGGGTTAGGAGGAATTCGAGCCGATGATATCACCTTGACTAGGCGGCCGGGCGTGAAAATTCCTAGAGGATGAGCGGATGTATTGGTCAGTGAATGAATTTTACTTCCGGTCGATTTTGTGGTGTATTTTCGGCTGTGGTGAACCAAAGAACTCGGTTCCAGTAATTCTTGATCGACCATTCTTGCGGTACTAATGCCATTATACATTGTAGGGAGGCTAATGACACTTTCATTTGGGAGCATGTGGTAATCTAAATATTTTCCAATGTAATCAAAGGAATGGGGATGAAGAAGACATGTGTGAAATTAATATGATCGACTCCGGTGATGCGAAATACACGGATAATGTTTCATGATGATCTCTTAAGTCATCTGAGTCGGCCCGAATTGGGATGGGAAGTGACCACTTTGGGTCAGGTTTCTCCTCTATAATTAAGCATAAAGATGTATTTAGAAGTTAGCAGTGGGCACCTAAATTTGAACCTTCTTGTGAATGAGGATAAGACATTGCCTTGGAGGAGAAGCCACCCTAAGCTTGAGCTAAAACCTTTACCTGACACATCTGCAAATATGCATTCTTAGGGGAGCAGGACCTTTTCCAGTAATCATATCTTCCTCCTTAGACATTACTCAAGAAACTCAACTTTTGGAAATATTGAAAACCACAGGACTGCTTTAGGTTGGACAATTGCAGATATTAAGGGAATTAGCCCCTTGAATGCGCACACATAGAATTCACTTAGAAGAGGATATCTTAAACCTTCTAGGCGACCACGAGGCGATTGAATCGATAATGAAAGAAGTGGTGAAAAGGAGTTTTAAAACTTTTGGATGTGGGGTTATCTACATTGCGAGATAGCAAGTAGGTTAGTCGACCTGAAGTGGTTCTGAAGTGCGGAGTCACGTGGTTACTTGATAGAAAATAATGAGCTCATTCCTACTCGTGTCACCTCAGGGATGGAGTGCATGAATTATAGGAAGCAATGCGGGCACTAGGAGAAGACCATTTTCCTCTTAGTTTATTGATCCAAATGTTAGAGAGAGTTGCAGGGCATGAATTTTATTGTTTTCTTGATGGGTACTCAGGGTACAATCAAATTGAGATAGCTTTGGAAGATCAAGAAAAAACTACATTCACTTGCCCTTTTGGTACCTTCGCCTTGAGGAAGATGCCTTTTGGACTATGCAATGCACCCGGAACTTTCCAACGATGCATGATGGGAATTTTCGATGACATGATAAATCATATTGGAGATTTTCATGGATGATTTTGGTTTTTGCAGTGACTCGTTCATTTGTTTGAAAATTTGTGGAGTTTTGGAGAGGTGTCAGAGAGAAAAATCTTGTGTTAAATTGGAATGTCACTTCATGGTAACCTGAGGAATTTGTTTTAGAGCCACATTGTATCAAAGATGGAATCCAGTTGATAAGGCCAAAGTTGAGACTAATTTCCAACCTCCTACTCCTAAGTGTGTTAGAGACATAAGGTCATTCTTGGGCCATGCTGGTTTTTATCGAAGGTTTATAAAGATTTAGTCTTATGGCCGGCCCTTATGTGCTGCTTTATAAAGATGTCCCTTTCACATGGTCTGGAAACTTGTGACCTTTGCTTTGCTTAGCTCGAACATCTTTGGTGTCACCGCTGATCATGCGGTCTCCTAATTAGGAACTCCATTTGAGATCATCATGCGATGCTAGTGATTATGCCATAGAAATTTGTGTTAGGACGGAGGGAGGGACAAAAGGCTTTTGTCATTTACTATGCTAGTAAGACAACTGGGCTGCCCGGAATGACTACTGACCACGAGGAAAGAGTTTCTAATTTTGTTGTCTTTGCTCTGAAAAATTTAGGTCATATATTGTTGGCTCCCGAAGTGACCATCTTCTGAGACCATTCAGCTCAGTACTTGCTCTCTAAGCGAGATACGAAACCAAGGTTAACTAGGTGGATTTTACTGCATCGAAATTCAACTTGACCATTAAAGATAAAAGGGTTGAGAATGTAGTTAAGCGTCACTTATCTCGATTGGTTCGAATCAAACTCCCATGGCATACCCGTAAGTGATAGCTTTCTGATGAGCGACTCTTTGCTCTTGTTCATTACCCGTGGTATCTTGACACTGAGTGAATTACGTAATGGCGGATTCGGCTCGATGAACTCTCGTGAAGAAATTCTTGACATATATTAAATGCTATTTTGATGATCATATCTATTTAAATACTATCGAGATCAAATAATGAGGAGATGTGTACCCAAATGATGAGCATGTGAGTTTTAACTTCTTGGCTCTGAAGCACAGTAGGAGGACATTTCTCGCCCAGCTAAACGGGTCTATGGTAGGTTTTATTAGCCTCTATTTAAGATTTTTTGATTCTGAAACTTGTGCTCGATACCACGACAATTAGGAGGGTCACAAAGCGAGAACATGATGCCCTCTTTTGATTCTAATCATTGAGGAAATTTTGATTTGTTGGGGTATTGACCATGGGCCTTTTCCCCCTTCTTGTGAAATTTATCATACATTTTATTATACGGTGACTCGTGTCTAAGTGGTTGAGGCAATTCAACGAGAACCAATGACCATGGGTTGTTTAAATTTATAAAGGAACATATTTTTTCGTTTTGGAGCGCCTCGGGCGGAACAGTGATGGTGGACTCGCTTTTGCAATCGATCTTTTGAAAATCATTAAAGAAATATGGAGTCACCCATAAAGTATCCACGGCTTACCACCCACAGACCAGTAGTCGGTGAGCTAGCTAATAAGGAGATAAAACACATTTAGAAAAGACGGTTGCCGGTCGAAAAGATTAGTGCGCTCAGTCTTTAGATCTCTTTAGAAATAGTCACTTTAAAAGCTTGTTCTTGGTATGTCTCCTATAGGCTAGTTTATGGCAAAGGCTTGCCATTCTTGCATTAGAGATGGAACAGGGCTTATTGGGCTATTCGAACTTTTAATTACGTCCCAGCTTTCAGCGAGTAGGCGGTTGTGCGGCTAAATGAACGAAGGCGAGGAGGAATCGTATGAAAGCTCCGAGTACAAGACGGCTCAAGTTATTCCATGACAAATCTGTGCCCGGAAAACTTTTGAACTGTCAATGCTTCTTTATCTGGCTCCGTTCTCATCCCTATTTCACAGGAAGCTCAGCTCTCGTTGGTAGCCACTCATACGTTAAGATGGTCTATCCATGCGGGCGAGTGGAAGTGGATCTGGATGTGGGGATCTTACTTCAGATAGCAAATGTCGACATTCTTGTTGTTCTATATTCTGTAAACGATGATGGACGTAGCTCTGACGTGTTCGGATATATCTTTCATTGTTCTGTATAGGTACGCATTATTTGTTGTTCATGTTATGTTCCGCTGATTCTTCTTCGTTGTTTGACGTGATAAAAAATCGTGGATGGTTTTGTGATTACTCGGATGTGAAGTATATGGATGAATATTGGGACAATGTTGTTGTTATAGGATGATTGTTATTGGGTTAAGAACCTTCAACGTTATGATGATGAATCAGACATAATGAAGTGCTGTTTGATGGCATCTCGTTTACCTGCATTATGCATGCAGCTTGATCATATACTCTCCCATCATCTTGCTCCAGCATGTACATCTTAACAAGCACACACGACAAGCCTTGTGTTCTTATGGTGTTCCCCCTTGCATCCACCTACCTTCTGCCCGGCCATTTACACCCACGGACTTATGGCCCAGAATTTCTCCGATCTTGCCTATTATTGTTTCGATTGTGCATCAATTTAGTACGGTCATGTTAATTTCATGCATCATAGCTGCGGAACACCTTGCATAAGTGGAAAATGATTAGAGGCCATTATTTCTTTGCATACCCGTGGATTTGTAGTGTCTCATCCCTTGCACCCATTTTGAGCTTTAAGTTGTCAAGTTTATTTGAACCTTAGGAATCGGTTAGGGAGTGACGGTGGTTCTCGGTACACATGGATCTTTTGGTTGGTTGGTTGATGTTAATTTACATGATTATTGGTTGGGAGGTTATGCTATCAGTATGGAATGAGGCGGTTATCACGATGTGCACGGGGCCGACCAGTCTTGATGAAGCGGTTTGGGACATGATGATTTATTTACGGGCCGTGCAGGTAGTTATAGCTATCATTGCCATTTCCATAGCAGGAAATGCCCAGAGGCTGGGAAAGGGAAGGCATCGATTCCTCACATGGACAGCGGTGAAAAGAAAGCGTGCTTCTCAACCGATGAAAAAAAAAAAGGGAAAACAAGTCATCTGTTGTTCGGAAAGTGAGAATTATCAGCGGTGGTGATGAAGAAATAGAGGCTATGTTTCTTGAAGACTACGGTGAGCAAGAGAAATGGACCCGACGATAGCGAATAGGGGTTTCGATGCGAGAGGGCGTTAATTTGGAAACATTCTTATATTCTCATCCCATCGGGGTGGTATCCGGGAGCAAAATAAGCCGTGCACTTTGGGGATCGCGGTCACTTACCTTATTAGTTCGGGAGTTACGACAGAGGAAAATCAGCGGGTTGACTCCGTATTGGAAACCCCGATGATAGGAAGCGGCCGTGTCACTCGACTCGATGCTTTATGCCTTACTACATTCGCCCTGGCCTTGAATGACCATATCCAGCCGAACTGTCACGGTTCGATGCCAGTTGTTCAGGCTATGTGCACTACCTGTACCCATGAGTGGTTATGAAAAAGAATTCACGTTCTGGAAAGCTAAAGTAGGAATGCGCTGATGGTAGATCATTCCGCATTCGAATTTGGCCAGAAGGGTTGTGAAAAGATCTCCCGACCCGAAGCAGTTAGGTTAACTGTGCGAGGTTATATTTGGGAAGGCGATTGACTATGCACTAGTCATATGGTGCACGATGAGGAGTTCTTACAATATTCGCGTGCAAGCGGCATGTCCGTTTCCCTCACTTGTGACTAGTATTGTAGAGCGGGGATGAGGGGAACCGATTAAAGAAAGGGGTGATACTGGCCCGGAGCGGATCACGAATGGAGCGAGGCAGAGGCGGCGGCATCCTTAGACCCGACCCTCGGTGCCTTCGATTACCTCACTGGGGACCACTTCATCCATGACCCGGCACAATGAGCACATCGCCTTTGAAGAGGATGGAGCGTATCAAGAAGTGGTTTAAGTGCATTCTCGGGAAGCTGACCAGTGGATCGGCGTCTCTCAGGACTTGAGAGCCACATCTTTCGAGACCAGCGATGGCCGGATGCTACATCTCAGTTGCCCAGAGGGAGGGAATCGGAAGAATTGGGCGTGTGGACGAGGACGCATTCTCTTCGTGAGTTGAGACGATCTTTGCATAGTTGTGTGGGGCTAGGCCCAGGCGGTGTTAGTATTCGGGTAGTAGACCTTAGCCATGTTATGCAAACACCCGTTTGATCTTACTTTTCTTTCATTTAGCCCACGGTCATTACAAACTCTTAAGACCTCTTTTGATTCGACTTATGTTTCTTTGTTCCTTTTGACATTATACATGATGGTTACATGTTCTATATTTATATGATTACTTACCTTATTTCGATCATTACAGTTCACTGTAAGCATGACTACCTTACATTTCTTAAATCCATAATTCTTATCTGAATAACCAATTTTGTGTTAGCCAGTTATAATGTTCATTGTGTAAGAATGTGGTTAATTACAATTAGTCGTCTTTAGTGCATACTAAAGTGGGAAAATGTCACATTCCATAAGCATATTTTGGGATTTTTGCAAGCTTGGTAATAAGGCGCCTTGTTGAAATTCATACCTAGTGGGTAGTTAGATCTAAGTCTTGCTGGACTAGTAAGATGCAAGGTTGGGGGAGTGTGATGAATACACATTTGAGTGATAATTATAATAGAGGAATCTAGCACGTTTAAATCACAATTTTACATTTGGCATAGAATAGGTACTTCTAATTTCTTACGTGTTTCGGACTTGTGCGAGGTCTTTCGGGTTTAAAGCGTAAGTGCACAGGGCGTGGCAGGGAAGCGATATGAAGCAATGTGGATGTGGGTGAGAAGCGGTGGCCAGTCTCGGGAACTCAGTAGCGAGGAAAGCACCAGTGGACATCTTCTAGCGGTAGAACTTAAAGTTCTACCGGTACAACTTGCTGGAAAATCAACAGTAGTGAAGTTCTACCGGTAGAACTTAAAGTTCTCTGGAATGCGACTTCTTTGGAAAATCAAAGTAATTGATTCTACGGGGTAGAACTTAAAGTTACAAGTCTGTGCATGGAACTTCTGGGATTGTCCGAAATTCAATCCGATGCGAGGGTACTTCGTCAGCCAGACAAATTGGGAAAATCACATTGGGGTGGCTATAAAGGAGGAGGACACAAGTAATAGGGGCTGGACTTCTAGGGGTTTAGGTTTGATAGAATAGAGTTTTTCTCCGTTTTGAGTGGTACCTTGTGAATTGATTTGATTTCCATCCTTTTAGAGCTTTGGATTCAATAGTTTGTAATCTTTCGACGCCAAATATTTATTATTGCTTTAAATCCTAGCATTCCATATTCTTCATTCTCGATTTTACAAGTTAATTCCGATTTCTTCAGTACTTTGTTTTTATGATTAATTGTTGCCGGCTTGATTGTTCATATAAATTTATGAGTTCTAAACCCTGCTATGGGATCCTACGGGGGAAACTCACCCCGATCAAGGTAAAGTCCCTCAATTCCTCTTTTAATCTTCACTGGATTGTGTAATATTAACCACTTGTGTAAAAAGTTTGTAAATCCTTAGTTGTGCATATTCATGACAATTTGTTAACAAGATATCCTTGGTACACGTTGTGCTTGATCATGAATACAGAGTGAGGTTCGTTTTAGTGAGAACAAGTGTTTAGTATTACTCGATCATCTTTATTTTCCAAGAGCATTTAAGATAAATCCTCCACCGAAGACCATTTATCAATGGTTCTAGATGAGTTTATAAAAATAAGAATTGGGACTTGCACGATCGAGGAGAGTGGAGTGGAACCTAAAAATCCCGGCCAATTGTCTTCTAGTTTAAAACATTTAACCAATCAACTAGTTCAGTGACAACACAACATTACAATTCTCTTTTAAATCATACTTTAGTGGGAATAGCTCCTATTGATCAACAAGTAAGACCACTCCCTAGGAGATGACCTGTGGATTTCCACGATGTTACAATACTAGGCATTCATAATTCCTACGCTTAGGGCGAATTAAGAGCACAATCAATCTGAAGCATTTTGCCGCTATACTCATTGCGTTTCCACTGCCAGTTCAGGACCCTCGTGCTCTTGTTTCAGCTAGTTGGCCTTTCTCAAGCAGTTTGGTCTTTACCAGAGCCTTATTTGGCTATTCGAGCGATTAATTGTAACCGATGAGCTACGGTTTCATCACCTATTTGAGTGACTTCGGTCACCTCCGGTGAGCCTCGGTTCCGGTATTGATACCTTGGTGCATTTTCAATGAAGCGAGCCCTCTTAGAAGTATTGACCGGATTTGAATATCAGTTCGTGCTCGAGGTGATCCCGCCGGCGGGTTAGGTCGATACACACGGAGAAATTTGACTCCGTCCGACTCCGGTACCATCGCGGGTCCGGCGATGCACGGGCCTCGGGGGGTTTCGTCGATACCCGGTTGCGGATGGGACCGGGCCCATCACTGTGCCTCGAGAGAGGAGTTAGGAGGGCGGCCCTCCAGGGCCCACATCGGGCCCCAGCCCCGAGTAATCTTCCTCCGGCCGCGGCCCGTCACGATTCGCGTCGGCTATGGCGACATCATCGCCTCGATTGTCACCGACCTCGGGATCGGGAGGCCGTTGTTAATGGGGAACCCCATTAGAGAATGGGCGAAATACCGCGGAGATTTTCATCAAGAGTCGTACTATGATGTTCCGACCTTTGGCGATCGGGTTTAGGAGTCCGTGAGATTATTGATCGAGGTTATTCACGCTCTTGCCTTTCATGACTCTGGCGGCATTATTACAGTGGTCTTCGGTTCTATCCTCTATGACATCTCGAGAAGCGGATGTAGTCGTGAGCCGGTTCTCCAATGATGATGTGCGCGGAAGTACTTTCCAGGCGTAGATATTCAATGACTTATAGCTGCGCCTCTGCCGACGTCTGGAGGGTTATAGGGTGGGCCCACCACCTCATCGGCGATGGTTCGAGCTACGACCGAGAACACTCTGTTTGGACCCAGTATTTTTATAAAGGAAGCGCTCCCTTTCAGATACTCGCGATCAACCATTTATTAGGGCCAGTCTTGTTCCCTTCTGACGTGCGATGCGGCGGAGGAGCCATCTTAGAGCTCTTTACCGGATCTCGGAGGGATAGTTCAGTCCCTACGGTGGTGATGACCTCCTTGATGCATTCGAGAAGAAGGTCCGCCGGAAGGACCCAGTATTGAGAGCATTCATGCGATCGCGAGACTACTCTTGCCGGGTTCTCGAGCATATAGGATTCCCGAGAGGGCCGGATTGAGATGAGGATTCGATGCCCTCTGGTTCTACGTCGGCCGGGCCAGTGATGACCATGCCGTATCTTTCCATCTCGGCAGCGGGACGGGAGGAGGTGCCGGTCGGTGGTAGAGGACTTCCATAGAGGCGATGTGTGCCTTACAGGCGGGATGCAGAGGTCGACTCGGGTCTGCCCTCATCCTCCTCACACACCATCACTTATTTCTGTGAGATACACGACCCATCCTGTGACCCACCACTCCCACACACAGGTATGTTCCATGACTCGCGAGAGATAGCGAGTGTGATGGATGCTGTTTGTGCTGTACGACTACATGCGGCCCGGGATCGAGGGCGGCCCCCGGTGTCACTCTGTGCTCCAGCCGGATCATGGCGCGGGGCCTTCTCGTGTTCACGATCAGAGAAAGAAAGGCCCACCACGGGCATAACCTATTTGGATGTTTTGGTGCGGCGGCGAAACCCGGACCACCACCACACCGGCGTGGTGGTTGGGTTTCTTTATGATTTTAATATAGTTACTAAGCTATCAAGCTGCCTACTAATTTTGATTAAAGATTTATGTATTAGCCACTAGTAGACACTGATTCTTTTGTATGTTTGGCTTTGTATTCATGTATTTAGCCATTTTGGCTATATCAAAAGCTATTCGATCCCATCTATATACAGATTTTGCATACCATGTTTGTGCCTTCACCATAAGTAATACGTTTTGTCTTGATTGAACAGATTGAATTGCTTCAAATTGAACAATTGAATTGCCTTTAAATGGAAAAATTTGAAACCACATTTGTGCCTTTATGTTTGAACAAATTCCATGCTTGAGCAGTTTTAGTGGGTTGCAGTTCAGCGTGCTCAACTTGAAAATTTCTCCCTTAAGCTAAAATTCCCACCTGCACACACCCGGATTGTTTCAATAAGAGGTACGTGAGATTTGTTTGCTTCCTTTAAGCTTTGCATATTAGGCCTTAGGTATGTTGGCAACCTAGGATAGTTTGGTGTTACCCACATTTGAAGACCCGATGTAGTCTTCGAAAAGGAAAAGAAAAAGAAAAGAAAAAAAAAGAAAAAGAAAAAGAAAGAAGAAAAAGAAAAATAAAGTCATTAGTCTTGCCTTGAAACGACGGTCCGAAGTGGGGTATATATCCAGCCTTTGAAAGCCAAATGCCCTCGCCTGAGTGGTTGGGGTCATCGATTTAGTGTTCGTTACATGGGTGGATAGGTGAGTTTAACGATTTGTAGGTGCTTGATTTTGAAGTCATTCGAGGTCGAGTGGCTTTGTAGAGTTTGTAAATTGATGATCCTTTTGACGATGCCCCTAAAGCCTTAGTGGTTTAGGAGTCATGGTGGACCCGTTACCACGGACTTTGGTGAAGTCGGTTTTAAAGCATTGCACCTACATTTGCTGAGTTGAATAAAGAAAGAAGAGAGTAACTAGCCACATCTAGGTTGTTAAACTTAAGGCCATGTCAGGTGCTAGGTTGGGGGAGGGGACAAATTCTGATTTATTGGCTTAATCGGTTATATAAAGAACCATTAGACTTAGGTGGAAATTCAGAAGTTAGATCATAGAACCGATCATTTGACTGAAATTATTCTTGTATGGTTTGGTTTCTTTCGTATGCAATTTTCCAAACTTGGTGTCCAATTTTTCGGTTTAAGGTAATGTTTATATGCATGGCCCGTAAACTTTTGAAAATCTACATGCATCTCCTTTTTTGTTTTTGCATTGCTAAGGGACTAACAACGATTTCGGTTAAGGGGAGTGTGATTAAGGTACCCAAAAAAGTCTTATTTTAGACTATATTAGATAGGTTTTGAGTGCTTTTTGCGCACTAATCATGTCATTGCTCTCAATTGATGTTCAAGTCTTCTTAGTTTCACTTATGCCGTTTAGGCGTATTATGGTTGTTTTGCGGGTTTAGGCGTACTGGGGATTCGTGCTCGAGACATATGATGAATGAAGATTGAACCCAATTGTCAACCATCGATCATACCAAAAAAATCAAAGAGAATAGAGGCAAAGTGAAAGAAAAATCAATGCGATAGAGGAAGCGAGGCAATGCGGTGAAGATCAGCAATTCCGGGAATTTCGTAAGATTGCGAAAATTTCGTAGGGATTCTTGAATTCGCAATATATGAAAAATTCCATAATCTTAAGCGAAATTGACAATTTTCGCTAGACAAAGTACCCATTAAAACACTATTCCTAGCGAGAATTTCACGTTTTGCTACTCCACAAGAATTTAAGCTAAGCTAGCGAAATTTTGCTAATAAGCAGTACTGGGATCACAGCAAAATTTCACATTTTCGCTATCTCTTGGTGTTTAGCTATTAGTGAAATTTCGCTGCCCTAAGCGAAATTTGTATGCGAGAAATTCATTGTCACACTTTTGTAATTAATACAGCCAGACTTCAGATTTTGGTGTATTTGCTCCTTGTCCTGAAATTTAGCCAAATTGTTAGGCTTTATGGGCCCATTTCATACATTAGATTATTTATATAAGCCCCCTCCCATTTTGTAACCCTAAGCAACAAATTGAGAAGCAATTTTAGGCAAGTTTTATTTTTGTAAATATCTTTCGTGGCTTAGTTAAGGTTTGCTTTTCTCTCTTCTCTCTCCTCTCTTTCTCTTATTTTCTAGGCCTTAAACACCCCTCTTGAGGATGACAATGAGATCAGCATCTAAGCCTCTTTTCTTTGAAGAGGAAGGGAGAAGCTGGCTTGGTGGTGAGACATATGCAGGTTGTCCTCTTGTGTTAAAAATTCACAGGTCTTTGTGTTTGTTATGACCCTATCTTTCAAAATAGGGTCAATAGCATCAATGTTAGTGATTCGCCAATACTTACCATGCTTTAGGATACAAGGCTACTTATTGCTAGATGCACTGGTTTTAGATGATCTTTACGAGCCACTAAATGATGTTTAATGTTAGTAGTTTCAAATCAGAAGGGGCCATAGATGCATGCGTTATCTCTGGTCGATCAGGTCGACCAAATAGAGTTGATTTGTGGTGAGGCTCGCTAGTTAAACATAGATCCGGTCGGGCTCGACTATAGGTTGCTGTCATAACGTTAAGGATAAAACCCGAGGACAATTTGTTTGCCCTAAGTTACCAAGTTAGTGACCTAAATCTTCAAAGCCAACTTTTCACACTTACTTGGGTTTACTGTCTGGGCCAACCACTTGACTGTTTTGAAACAAAATCCAAAAAGTACAACAGTTCTTACCTTCCCGCACTATAAATCATTCTAAAAATGAAAACCCATCCTGTTCTAGACTTCAGACCACTATATCACAAAGAGTTTGACTACTAGTAGAGGAACTTAGGTGATATAATTTTGTTGATTTCACTCACTCACTGTGGTGTTTAATCAAAGCCCCCATCATTTTTGTAACCCTAGCAATCTTTACAACTTTTCATTTAAAATATCTCCTAGTTTTCATTTTAGGTTTTGGTTTTCTCTTCTCCTCTTTCTTTTCATTTTCGAAAGCTGCCAAACACCCTCTGAAGACACAACTCAAGAGATGCTCGCCAAGCCTCATAGCTTCTGAAGAGGAAGGTAGCTAGCTCTGTCATGCAAGTAGCCGCAGTTGTCTTCATGTTCAAATGCTACTAAAATTGCATTTGCATTCTGTTATTTTCTAACTAGGTTGAATATCATTTAATGTCATTACCTTGGCCACTTACCATATGCAGTGGTACAAAGGCATACTTATCATAGTGTTATTCTTTAGATGGCCTTTACGAACCACTTTGAAATGAGGTTGAATGTTGGGGTTCAGCGAAAGGGGCTGTAAATGCATTTTTTCACGTGTGTTGACTCGAATAGGAGTGATTCTAGGGTTAGGTTTGCTAGTTAAACGAATCAGGTTGGATCGGACTATAGGTTACTTGTCATAATGTGAGGATAAAACCGAGGACACTTGTTGCCCTATGTTATCAAGTTAGTGACTAAATCTTCCAAAGTTAACTTTTTCACCTCCACTTTCGGTTTTTTACGATTGATCAGTGGTCGAAGCAAACTCACCTTTGTTTTGAAACAAAATCAAAAAATCGAACTAAAAAGTCTCACCATTTTTCACACTAATGCAAGTCATTCATAGAATGAAAACCCATCCCGTGTTCGACCTGAACCACTATGCTCTGAGTGGCAGCTAATGGTAGGAGAATATAGGAAACAAATTTTGTTGATTCAGCTCACCCTACCCAGTGCTTGCGAATCGGTAGAGACGAAGGAAGTGGGAGTGGAATTGAACCTAACAAAATGACTGCCATGGAAGCAAAGCTAGATGCAATCGGCGTACCTGGGATGGACAAACGGAAAAAATTGCGCTCTGCTCTCATGAAATTAGACGTGGAAAGAAGAAGGAATGAGAGAAGTGCGGGAATGGAAGGGCAGAAAAATGGATTAAAATTGAAAGAAGGCGATGAAACTGACCTAGCAGGTAGAAGCTTGCGAGAAAATTAGCAGAGACAGTGAAGCGGTGGAAGAAAGGAAAAGGACTAGCAAAGACCCTAAGCGGGAGATTTGTGAGAGGAGGCAAGGTGTGGTTCTATTTCTTATCATCTATTGGTCCCTACGAAACGCGATGCGCACGGTGAAACGAGAAGCGATCATATGCCATGCGAAGGGATCTGAATTGATCTTGAACCAGGTTATTGAAAATTCTATAATGAGGTATCATGAAGGTAATAAACGAGTTTGATCCCTCACTCAGCAACCATCACAAGGTTATGTATTAGGGCTGGTGTGAAGGGAACATGGGAAGAAGAAGAAGAATGCTCCTAAAATGTCACCACTCACTCGACGGGGTATGAGGGCGAATCAAAAGGGGTCATAGTAGAAACATATTCCAAAGATGAAAACAGAAAATGCAACCACGGAAGAAGACACTTTTACGGTGGCGGAGCGGGGAGAAGAAAATCTGAAGCACATCGAGAGGACCACTTTTTATGTTTCCCGGAGGATGAAGCGAAGATAGAAGCCCAGTGGTTTCACCCGGCTCAGTTCTCCCCCAGTAAGGAGCAGGTAGTTTCAAAGAACCACAGAAGCTCGAGGGAGCCCGGGCGGTAATCAAATAATGGAAATGCTACCGAGTTCAATTGAGGAAGAGCATGGAAGAAAGAGAAGAGAAATGGAACCTCCAGCAAAAGTTCATAGAAGAGGTTTATGAAAAAGAATTGAAGAGAAGGGATCAACATTGGGAAGAAGAGATGAACAGAAGAGAAGAAGTACATGAAGCTGAGATGAAAAGAAGAGATCAACAATGGGAGAGAGAGATGAGCAGGAGGACGGATAAAAAGATCACGGAGCGTGAGAGGAAAATTTAAAAAGGAAATGGAAGAAAGAGATCAGATCTTACAGAAGAGAGATTAAAGAGCTAAGCCGTGAATCATTCTCTGACAATCAATATGATCGGAATTCTGACTTCTCAAACTCATAAAGAACAGGATCTGCGGTCGAAGCAAAGACTAAGGAGCGGTCGAGGATTCAGAGTTCCTAAGCTGTGTTCAGGATTTTGAAAAGAAGATGAAGGACGAAGTCCGAGGGAAATGATGATAAGGATGCCCTACGAGGAAGAAGGTCGAAAAGCGAAAAATTGGATTTGATTAACAACAATCTTTCCAAATTTTTAGAAGTCATGACTGAAATGGAACGCACAACGAACACACTAGGCACGAGACAAGATGATCTGAATAAAAAGATTGATCTCACAAATGAATTGATCCTTGAAGAGCATATTGAAAGGGAGAATGTCAAGAAGAAGAAGAGAACATAAATGAAATTTCCTAAATTCAATCCTAATTTGGCTACCCTTGATCTAGATCCCCCAAACATCTTTACTCCTCCATCGAAAAAATAGACCTTCCCATTGATTTATCCTTAAAAAGCACCCCCTCTTCCTGATTGTTGTTCTCAACTGTTGCATTACATCATAAATAAAACAAGAAAATTTGTGAAAAAGGAAATGTTTGTTTGCTGGTAGTTAGCTTGTGTTTTTACTTTTTGCTTGACTTGTTGGGAAAATAACATTGAGATTTAGTTCAAGAATGAAAATGTTGAAATGTCATATCTGAACTGGATTAAAAATGGTTGACTAGGAGATAAATTTGAACACAAATAAGTGCAAAATCGGGCATGAATAAATAAAAGCTGGAATTGGGAACATTTGCGTTACGTTTGGGTCGGTTTAGTTGCAAAAAATTGGAAAGTGGTTGTTGTTGATAGAACAAAATACTTGCTTAAAAATAATGTAAGTATACGATTGAATAAGTACACAAGTCTTGAAAGAAATAATACACATTGGTCAACAAAACTTATGAAACTTTTGAGAGGAATTAGGAATATCTTCCGGGAGTCAGAGTTTAGATCCACAGTCCTAGAACTTGTTTGATTATTGATTGAGGCGAAATCCTAGGTGAAAACAACCAACAGGAAATGATAAGAGGCCATCCTTGGCAGCTCAGGCCTTTTAAAGCCTACCCTCAAAATATGCTTAAGCATATCCTCTAGTTCACGATTTGAGCCAAATAAGCCTTAGTTCTTAATGACAAACAAGTGAAAGCGAAATTCCCTTCCTTGCAATAAACACACGAGAAAGAACCCAAATTATCCAGGTTCTAGTTCATAAAGTTTAGTATAAAGGAAGAAACAATTTTGGGAATAATATTCCCGATTTTTTGACAGAGGGGTTGAAGAAGTAAAGAAATGAAAATTTAGTGAAATAAAGAATAAGTTTTGTCTTGTGGCCTATTTCCCTTGAACAATTAAGCTCATAGGGGTGTTTTAACACCTAGCACCCTAATGCCAACTAGTATGGGAGTTGCTAGCTCAAAGTTCTCTAAGAGTAATAGAAAGCCTAAGAAGACAAAACATTGCACTATTCCAAATCATAGAGAAGTAAAGGCAAAGAGTTAAAGAACAAAGGAATGCTGCTGAATCAAGTACCTTATGGAAAGTGAGATTCCATAAAAAGGAATTCAAGAGGTCGAGTGAGATTAGGAGAATCGAAAGGAACAAAAAAAAAAAAAAAAAAGGGGAAAGAAAGTTGGGAGGCAACAAATGTAGAGACAAGATGGAAATGGGTAATTTACAACCTAAATTTTTCCATTATCTACCAATTACCTAGGCCCAACATTACAAGCTGAAAGACCTCATTGATTTTGAAGAGTTAGCTACCTACATTAGTGGAAGTCAATATGAAAAACAAGCATATGGGACTTTGATAAACAACCTAGAGCTTCCAGGAAGATCAACTGAGTTCAACGGGAAGTTGAAAAGGATTGATGACACAACGAACACACACGAGAACAAGACTTGATCAAATCATTTGTTAAATACATTTAGTTTATCAGAAATTTTGTGATAGAAAGTACACAGGCCATGTTCTTGCATCAGCTGAAATTTGAAATAATAGTGATATCTCTTAATTCCAGATCGGAAGAGTGGAATGAAGAATGGAATAAATCAGAAAAATGTCCTTAAAAATTTTCTAAGCTTATTTGTTTGGACAAACAATTTGTATACTTTCTTTGCTTGGGGACAAGAATTTTAAGTTGAAATTTGATGAGTCAAAACTCATGAGATTTTAATACATTTTCGAGTTATAATGAGAATAGTAGATTGTTTGCGAAAACTAATAGTGAATCAAATTCAATTTGAAATCTGTTGAGAAAATCAAATTTTTGCTTAAAATCATAAAAATCGACTGCAGCGAAATTTAAGTCAAAAGCGGAACTAAAGTCGAGGAAGTCAGAGTTTCCAGCAATTCCAAGTCACGACCTCAACAAATTTAGCTTTGAAGAAGAAACTGAAGAGTGAATAAGTGAAGTCGTGACCTGCAGAAGGAAGTTGAGACAAAATATGACTTGGTCGAGAATAAAAGAAGCAGTCAAATGAAAAAGTTCAGCTATCGTGACATCATTGCGACGTCGCGACACCAAACGGAGACAAATGACGTCGTGATACCACCATGAGGGTCGCTGACGAGGAGTTGACTACAAAAGCCGTAAGAGCGGCCTTCTCCGAGTAAAGGAAGTGTGACTAATTTGAAAGAAGGGACGATGTCGCGACTTTGTGATAATGAAGAATAACACCAAGGTCGCAACGCAAACTCCGTCGAGACGACCCGGGGAAGAAGCGGACAAGATGTGTGACACCATTTAGAGTCGCGATAGGAATTGAAAGCCTTAGCCGGTAGACATGGAGATTAGAGTGACCACGAATTAGAAGTTGCAGCAAAGATTTTCAAAGAGGCTGAACATAAAGTCGCATTGGTTAAGAGCAGATGAGACATCAAACAAGATCGAGAAGATGTGTGACGTCTTAGTGGTGACATGATTGAAGTAAAGGAATTGAGTCGCGGCGTCTTTTAGTAGTCACGACATCGGGTGCGAAAGAATGGAAGTCGCGACATCATTTGGTATCGAACACATCATACCCCAGTACTAAAGACAAGTCACGACAATAGTAAAACTTCCACGGCATCAAAAGAGCTCACAGGGCAGAAAGGAGATGTCGCGACGTCATTCAGCTATCGCGACATCAGATCCAAGGGATGTTAAAGGCAAGTTGCAGCCGGATAAAGCACGCTCTGAGGCGAAGCGAGAAAAAGCGAAGTCGCGATTATGATTGGTCGCGACCTTAAAAGATCACAAGGCGGGAAAGGAGATGTCGCGGCGTAATTTCAGCTATCAGCGACATCATATCAAGTGTTAAAGGCAAGTTGCAGCTAGATAAAAAGCCTTCTTCTGAACGAGCGAGAAAAAGCGAAGTCGCGACGTATGATTGAGGTCGCGACCTCGAATCCGCGATGCGGAAAGATGAAGTCATGACATTATGATTGAAGTCGTGACATCGAGAACAACTCAATAAGCGACGGTGAAGTAGCGGCGTGAAGAAGTTCGCGACATCAGAGTCAGAATTCGCGACAAACAAATGGAGTCGCGACATGAACAAACAATGGGCTAGTTATTTTGAAATCCACAAATAGGTGCATCAAAGTTAGGGCCCAGCTTTCCCAAACTTTCCCCATAAATCTGCGGTGCTCATGAAGCGACTCTTAGTGACTTTCGAAGAGAAGTCTAGGTAGCCGAAGGCTACGTGTAATTTTATTTTCTTTTTTGTTTCTTTGTTATTTTAGATTAGATTAGAGTAGATTATTATTTCTTTTGAATTTACGGATGCGGATGATAGTTGATTGAAGGCGAATGCAGAATGTTATTTTCTTCAAATTACTGCCTGGTTCGTTTGAAGTCCAAACAAATTTTGGAATTCAAACTTCCAGTTTCGGATTTATAGTAGTTCTTTTGATCAGGGAGCTACCGTTAGTGTAATGAAGTAATTTAGAAACCCAGCTTCCGTTGAATTTACGCTGTTGTTAGAATTTATCTTTTCTGCATAAATTTATCAGAGTCCACTGAACTTCAGACTTGAATCTACTAGCTAGTTTTGTTTATTGTTGTATCTGATCCAAATATTAGTGTCCTATACCTATAATAGGATTGTTTCATGCTCTGATTTCCAGGAGGCCCTCTGAGTGACACAGAGAAGGCATTCCTGAGAGTTTTGAGCAAATATCGAAGAGGAGTATCTGAACCTAATATTGGGGATCTAATAGGCTGCAAATTCCTGTCGATAAATCTTCTTCTCACTTGAAGCAGGGAATGGAGTTGAATGACTTATCAATTAAAATGAAGCGGAGAGAGTTCGCCTCGGTCGAACGATAAGTTCAATCCCGTGTTGGCAAGGATCTAATCAAGTAAAGAATGAATTGTTCCAATTTGGAGGATGAGAAACCAGTATAGTGTAAACCAATGTTTAGCCTATGTCTTAGGAGCTAAGGTTTACAGTCCATGTTCTGGGTATGAAGTATTGAAAAAGAAAAATACCCATAACAAGGCAACTCAGATTAAAAGTAGTTATCTAATCCCTGCGCATTGGAAAGCGGGGAAGATTAGATGATGAAATATGTCATTAGGGAGAGATCACATGGCATTACCTTCTCCCTTTGTGATTCTAAATCTAAAGTTCATAGTAAACTACATAGTAGTGAGGAATTGATGTTTCTAGCAGTTGTATTTTCAATGCTCCCTTTAAAAACTAACTGATAGATCCATTTCTTTAATTTCTTTTATTTTAGTTTAAGCATTATTTCATTTTGTTCTAGTTTACATATCGTTATTCTTTCATTATTTTCAAGGTTGCTAGGAATATATCAATTGCAAATCATAGTCCAAATAGTATAGAGCTTGAGTAGTCAAGGTAGTTGATTGTGAATTCTTGAGATCTCTGTGGGATCGATATCTGGACTTAAATCCACTTTATTACTTGTTCGATCTATACACTTGCAGAATCATGGATCAAAACCAGGAAGAAATTTATCTAATCTTAAGGAAACCATTTTTAATCAGTATAATTGCAAAGAAATATAATTAACAAGTTTCATGGCATTATTGTTGGGGATTAGACAATAGTCCTTGGGTAATAGTGTCATAATTTGTATAGGTCTTTTGGTCCAGCAAACAAGTTTTTGGCGCCGTTGCCGGGGATTAGATAATAGTCCTTGGTAATAACGTCATAAATTTGTGTATGTTCTTTGGTCGTGAACAGTAACACAAAAAGAATTATGGAATAAGAGTGGGTCCTGATCTATTTAGGTTGGTTAGTGTACTAGGTTGGGGCAATAGCTTGGTTGGGGGGAGAGTGTAGTTTGGTGGTTTATTGTTGAAAACTAATCATATAAACACTTAGATTTTGGTGGAAATTCTAGGTTGATTCTCTAGAGAAGGAAACTCTTTTGATACTGAATTTTGTATGGCATCCACTCTCTCGTGATGGTTATTGGGCAGGGTTTCGGTGATTCTCATTGAGGGTTAAGCATTACTCATTCACATACTTTTTGAAAATTCCATTTTTTGTGAACATGGTTTTGATATTATTTTGTATGTTCTTTCTTTCTTTCTTTCATTGCTAAGGTACTAGCAATGTGTCGGTTTGGGGGAGTGATTAGTGCCAAAAAAGTGCTATTTGAGCCCCTATTTGTGTAGGTTTTGAGCTTACTTTGTGTACTAATCAACCAAATTAACCCAATTGTTGCACATTAAGGTCCATTTATTCTCTTACGTCGCGTTTGTGGCTAATTTTATAGTTTTTGCAAGCTATTAATGCCAAACTTGTCGAGTTGATCCAAGCACGTAGAATTCGAGTCAAACCTAGCATTGCAGATCAGAAACCAAAAGGAAAAAAGAGTAGAAAAAGCTGGAAAATAGAAATTTCACATAAGGGTGTGAAATTTTCACACAATGCAAAAATGTTTGCTCTTTTGACCCCCTTTTGACCAAGTTTTTGTAATTTTTCCTAAACCCTTCCTGTATTGTAGGTAGTTTAGATATTTTTGTAATTTTGCTTTACTCTGAGCATATATAAGGCCAAGGCTATTAATGCAGGCAACTTTTCACTGCAATAGAGATACGAGCGGCGGGGAGTTTTCCCATTTTCTTTCCTTCATTTTCTTTTCCTTTCTCTCATTTCTCGTTGCGAGAACCCATCGAGGATGACCTTCGGAGGATGGTTGGCTAGACCCTTCCTCATGAAGAGGAGGGAACAGCTGGACAACTAGGGTTTAAGGTACTTCGGTAGTTCTCTGTTTTTAACGCAAGTTTTTATTGGCATTTATGTTTCCACCTGGGATTTAATCTCTTAAATGCATCTTGATTAACCTGTATTTGGAAAGCTTTTAGGGTTCAGTGGATGCTTATTACAAGATCACGAGATTCTTTGAATTGCCTTCTATTGATTCTTGTAGAGATTGGGTTTAGGGGATATGTTCCCAACGTCGAGAAATTAATGTCCGTCGTGATATATTTGAGGAAATTAGGGTTCGGTTTTATAGCGAATGAAAGATCGGTCGGAAATGACTATAAGTCATCCTCCTGCCAGGACAAGGACCTCTCCCGGTTACCCTAGGACCTCAAATCCAGGTGGCCCAATTACACTTCAAGGAGTTCTTTTTATATTTTATTTCTACCTTATTTTCGGTTCCATTCATCGAACCCACATTTTTATCAAAACCCAAAATCAATTGAATTTACCATTTTTGCCTTAACTACAAATCATTTACGAAGAAAACCCATCCTGTATTTAGGCTAAAGCCCCTATGCGCAATAGCTATGCTACGAGAGAGTAGGAGAATTTGGGTGCAAATTTTGTTGATTAAGAGGCATACATTGGCACAGTCAATGAAATGTGCATAGCTTTAACACGAATAAAAATGTGATAAGATTGATTGTCTGTATATGTTCTCGAGTAGATGGATAGGTAGGCATGCCTATTAGGGGTTACATGATATAGTTGGCTCCGTTTGGGTCATTACAACGGCCCGTTTGGAGTGTGCAATATGGGGATCCTTTGTCTCAGCTTGGTAATGGTATCTTCGGTACATCGAGTTTATACTGTATCCATTTCTTGGGATATGCAGGCAAGACACAAGATGACATAAAATGATTGAAATAGTTATAAGAACCATGTAACATGAAAACAATGATTTGAATTGAAAAATTTGTGATAGAGCGCTATAGTAATCTAAAAATGTATGTATTATAAAGAATGAACGTGAGAACTCTAATACATGACATAGTGTACAAGTAGAAGGATATATGAACAGCTAATGTGCAAATAGGAATTGTGTTAATTATATATTGTCATTGAGGACCACTACAAGTGCTCATATAAGTTATATGTTTTCTACTAAGCTATAAGCTTTGCAAGGGTGTTTCATCCGTGTAAGTACTGAAGAGGACTTCCCAGCCGTACAGCACACATGAGGGCTAACACAGCAATAGGAGTCAATATCTATAGGTACCTCTGATTTTGAATATGTACATGTAAAGTTTTTTTTCATAATATGACTTATATATGTATAAGTCAATGGGACTCAGATATTTGTACAGAACATTATGAACACTATTGTGGTGATAGTGTTAAAAGTTTTAGTTTCTTATGGATTAAGTTTAAGTTATATTCTGATACATTTAGTTATATTTCGAAATAGGCCCACTAATGTCAATAACTCAGGTGAAGGAGTCCTAGTCCCTTGCCGCATCAATTAAGTGGTATCAAAGCCAAGGTTTAGGTGGCTTTAACATAGAGTAGAGGATAGAAAAGCATTTTTCTAGTAATATGTTGGCCTAATGTGGATATCCTTGTGTCTTGTGTTTTGTATAGATGGATCACCCTTCGAATTCAGCTGAAGAAGTAGTGGAGAGTGTTAACCTAGGAGATCAGGGGTTACCTTTTGAATCTGTCAGAAGTGAAAGTCATGCTCCCATAGAGCCAAATGAAGCTTTGCTGAAAATATCTCAAGACATGGCTCGCGTATTGGAAAGATTGACTCTAAGCTGATATACATAAATAAGGGACATGGGGTGAGGAATTCCATGTGGTCAAACATGGAAGAGTGCGATATAAATTTGGTGCGGTTTAGCTTCAAAAGGTTAATAGAGGAGGTGAGATGTCCTCCGTCGAAGAGTGACTGTCACCGATTTCTTTGTGGAGGCGATTATGATTGGTGGAAGTTGGTTGATTAGTGCCCCCGAATGGTGCTATTTTGGGCCACACATTCGAGGATGAGTTTTGAGTGCTTTTTGCGCACTAATCAGTATCAATTGGCCAAATTGAGGTGTTCGGTCTCTTAGTATCCGCATGCTAGTTTTCGAGGTTTTTTTATTTTGCAGGTTTTACCTTTTCTTGGGAGTTCAATATGAGATATGTCTTGCGAACCATGAAGATTGAACCCATTTATGCGGCCATCAAACATATCAAAATTCAATGAAGAAATGAGACAAAGTGAAGAAGAAGGGAATGCGGTAAGGAGTGGGTGTGCGAAGCGTGAAACTGACTGACCCGGAAATTTATTTGGGATTGCGAAAATTTATATCTATTGAGAACGAAGAACCGCTAGGCTAAGCGAAATTTCACTATCTTAATCAACGTAATACATGAAATTCTTCGAATTTAAGCTCTCTAAATATTTAAGCTGAGCTAGCGGGGAATTTCGCTAGCTAGCGAAATGTTGGCCATAGCAAAATTTTGGGATTTCGCTATCTCTGTCCAATTTCGCTAGGCTAGCGAAATTTAAGCTGGAAACTAGCGAAATTTTAAGCTACCTAAGCGAAATCCTTCTACATCTTGAATCCCTGCCCTGTGATTTTGTGTAAATTAATGTAGGCTTCATTTTGGTGTATTACCTCTTTGTCCCTTGTAGTAAGCCAATATGTTAGGCTTCTTGTATTTTCACACATTGAATGGTCTATCAGCCCCATCATTTTTGTAACCCCTAAGCAATCGGAAGCAATCTTTTGGCAACTTTTCATTTATGTAAATATCTTAAGCGACTTTCAAGTTAGGGTTTTGTTTTCCTCTTCCTTTCTCTATATACTCTCATTTTCCTAGGCTGCAAAACAACCCTCTTGAGGATGATGACTCAAAGATGTGGCTAAGCCTCTGCTTTGAAAAGAGGAAGGTAGTAAGCCGTTTAATGGGTGGGTTACGAGGTTGTCCTCATGCTGATCTTCTGAGTCTTTTGTATTTATGGTTCCCATCTTTTTCAAACTAGGGTTGAATATCATTTAATGTCATTGCTTTGGCCAATACTTACCATGCTTTAGGATCGGTGCATACTTATTGCTAGATGTCTTGTTGTTCTTTGATGTGCCTCTGAGCCAACGAAATGAAGTTGAATATTAGGGTTCAAAGCCCAGAAAAGGGCGTAAATGCATATTACACATTTTTGACTCGAATAGGAGTGATTCTAGGGTTAGGTTTTCTGATTAACAAAGTCGGTTATGGCTTGGACTATAGGTTGCTTGCCATGATGCGGATAAACAGGACACTTGTTACCCCCATGTTGTCAAGCTAGTGACCTAAACCTTCAAAGTTACCTTTTTCTCACTTCACTTTCAGTATTTACAATTAATCACCATCCAAACAACTTCCACTGTTTTGAAACAAATCCAAAAATCCAAATTAAAAGCCTCACCATTTTTGACACCGATGCAAGTCATTCATAGGATGAAAACCCATCCCCGTGTTAGACCCTAGACAGCTATCTTTGGTAAGCTTATTTCACGGTAGAAAGAAAGGCTTTCAGGACTACAAATTTTGTTGATTAGATCCTTTACGATGACTGCGAATCAAATAGTCGTTGCGGGGATGATTGCCAAACTACGTTTGATAAGTTGAAGTGTACTTGTGATCAACATCACAAGTGAAGTGACCACATGTACGAATTCCGATTCTTTATGCTTGCAAGTGTTCTATCTTTGATGGCGCCTTTGTTTTTGTTTTTTACGGTCGCAGTTTTTGTACAGCTAACAATAACCCTTTTTGCAAGTTTGTTTGTGCTATTTCTTGTGTGCCGGTTGTATAGCAGGTGTTTATGCTGCGGGAAAGAGAGACATCAGGTAGACTACGATGTTTTGATTGAACAAAATAGTGAAAGCGATTATTGATAGACCCGAATGGATCCCTGCTGAAGAGCAGCGGAGCCGGGTACCCGATGAATCCGGCGACATAGGT
The DNA here is from genome assembly GCA_016808115.1 of Tetrastigma voinierianum. Lineage (NCBI taxonomy): Eukaryota > Viridiplantae > Streptophyta > Magnoliopsida > Vitales > Vitaceae > Tetrastigma > Tetrastigma voinierianum. The sequence continues at coordinate 1,397,101 of JAEQBH010000398.1, forward strand.
CGATGAGGGACCATATACACCCTCCTAGAGTTAGTGCTCCTTCCTGCATCATACCTCCCTGCTGAAGATGTAGCAGTGAGGCCCTATTTACCCTACTTCCCACTTTTCACGGTATGGAGAATGAAAATCCATACACACCTGGGGATTTTGAGAGAGTTTGCACAACCTTTAAGGAAGGTATGATTGACATGGATTGCTAAAACTAAAAGCATTTCATTGACCCTGAGACAAGGCTGAATTTGGCTTAACTCGAAGGCCTAGAACCATGAAATTGGGGTGGTACCAAGCGAGTTTTAAAATTCTTCAATGCTCATAAGACCAACAGATTTGAAGAACAAATTTACACCTTTGCAGCTCAAGATGGTGAGAGGTTCTACCAGTGCTGGGATAGATTCATGGAGACCATTAGTGCTTGTCCACATGTGGTTTCGACACTTACATGGATGTTGTAAACCACTTCTATGGTGGTATGTCTCCTGCCATGAAGCAACTTTTGGAAACTATGTGTGGGGGAGATTTTCTGAGCAAGCACCCTAATGAAGCCATGGATTTCTTGAATTATGTGGCTGAAACTTCTAAGGGATGGGATGAACCAAACCCTAGAGAAATGGAAAAAATGGGCCTTTGGCAACCCTAGGAATTGGGATGTATGCCTTGTCGGAGGATATAGAAATGGCTAAATTTCAGCCTTAGCTAGGAAGGTGGGCTTGAAGGAAAAGGCTCCATGAAGTGCATGCAGTATTTGAAAAGCTCTTAGCATAAGCCGACCATCACGGTTCCAACCCACGGGTAATCGGAGAACTTGTGATGCGGTGCTCCATCAATGAAGAGTTGGTGTTGGCGTGAATGTTGTGGGTGATCTGACCATGGCGACCTATTACCCGATATGGTATGCCTACAATTCTAGTTGGAGAATCACCTAACCTCTCCTGGAAACCCAATCCCTGCACTTTGTCTTTGGTGCCAAACCACTGGCTTCTTCCACCTCTCAACCCAACAGCCACCATCCTCTTCTCATAATAGAGACAAACCATCCCTAAATTTGAGTAGTGTTTGAGTAGCTTTGTGGAAGAACAAGGGATCAATGCACAATTGGCACAAAGGATTGATCTGATAGAGAGCACGAACACAAAGAGAATAGATGGGCTTGAGCAATCTTAATCGAGAAAATAGACAACTTGCATTATTCAATCACAGATCAACAATATTGCAGTGCAAGGGATAGAGGAAGGTTCCCTTCCCAAACATTGCCAAATCCAAAAGGAGTCCATGAGGTAGGTTCATCTAGCAATTCGGGAATGGATGAGGTGAAGGCTATAATCACCCTGAGGAGTGGAAAAGAAGTTGATCAACCAATGCCAAAACCTGTTGAGAAACGAGAATGAAGTAGAAATGGAGCAGAACATTTTCACGAAAGAGGACTAAATGAAATCACGCATGCCACCTCAGTTCCACGGGCACTTAGAAGCAAGAAGAAGGCAATTCGACAACGGGCATCTAGAAGTCTAAGGCAAGTGAAGGTTAACATACCTCTTTTGGACATCATTAAACAAGTCCCTGCTTATGCAAAGTTTTTGAAGGATCTTTGCACAATCAAAAAGGGGTTAGGCATTGAGAAAAAGGCATTTTTAACTGAACAAGTCAGTGCCATAATCCAAAGTAAGAACCCTGTCAAATACAAGGATCCAGGATCTCCCACAATTTCGGTAAATATTGGTGGGACTTGTATAGGTAAATCCTGCACTTGACCTAGGAGCCGGGTGTGAGACCTACGCCATACTCGGTGTATAGCGGAGTTAGGTTTAAGGTGACTTAACTCTTAATATCCGCACTATCATTGGCCGATAGATCGGTGAGAAGATCCCTAAGGGGATAGTTGAGGATGTCTTAGTGAAAATAGCGTTCTACTGCGGTAGATTTTGTAATTTTCAACACAGGCCAATTACGAATGAGCCCAATCGTAGTGATCTCATCACAGGAAGACCATTTACGGCCCTTTGCCCGATGCAATCATCAGTGGGAATGGAGTCATGCAACTTAAGTTTGGCAACATGGCATTGGGCCGACATATTCACTTGAACCAATAGCTGGGGCGGTATCGGATGAAATCAAGTGATTAATGATGTGTGCTCAGTGTGTCAGGACGCAGGGAAGCTGAATGACCAAGAATTGCAGGATATAGCCAACCCAGGAGAAGAAGATGTTTTGGTTTTGCCGCCGGTGCCCAGCGCGGGCCAGACTACCGATTCAAATTCAATCGGTGAGAACGGGTTCGACAATGGGAAATTCAACTCAAGGAATCGGCTCGAGGCTATTTGCAAGGGTTGAGAGATCTTATATGACCACTATGAGTAATTTAGGTAAATTGAGCTAGTTGGTGTTCTCACAAACCAAATTGCAGCTCGATAATTTTTTCTTTGTGTTAATTTGGTCAATTTTAATAGTTTCTATTTTTAGTAACTTTTTATTTTTGGAAACTTTCCCTATTTAGCAGTTTTCCCTCTTGAGCAATTTAGTTTTAATATTATATATTTTATATTTTCTTTAGAATATATTAAATTATTAGATATTTATTATATAATATTATTATTTTTTATTTTTAATATTTTAATACTGAAAATCTGATTTGCAGGTGGAATAGGCTGAAGTAGACTTCAATATTATAGCAAAATGGGCAAAATGACTGATGGGTTGCCCAACGACTTATAAATTGAACCAGGGGAGGGGCTTTTGGAATTCACTTCAAATCCTTTCCCTCCCCCGATACACGAAACCACACAGCTGTCGCCGTCGCCAGGTTCTTATTGCTAGCCACTGAGCCACGGCCCATTACCGGCGCCGGTATGACCACGGCGCTGTTCGCGTCTCCACCGCACCCACCGGCTACCCTTCCGCCAGTGCTATAGCCACTACCCTTTGCTGAGCAACGCACCCGCAATCACTAGATAGGTCGCGATGAAATGGCGCTGCGGCTAGCAGCGCACACTAGTGAGCCCATGCTCGACCTACGATTGCCGCATTTTCATTATCATCGGAGGCCACTCTATTGTCCTTTCATTCTCCGGCTATGGTGCGCACTAGAGGTGGGTCCCGCCTTCGACCTCGGGTCAGATTCAGTAACCCGGGCGAGAGGTAGGCCACAGGTTCATTTCCGGAGTTCTAGACCACATGCCGACTCCGGTCAGCCGATCTCGAAAGGCCTCGGGGGATTCGGAACGGTACGAGCCGCGGATGGGACCGGGCCGCTTCACGGTGCCTGGAAGCGAGATCCGGGGAGGGCGACCTTCCGCGGGCCCATGCCGGGCGGTGGTCGTCCTCATCGGACCTCGGCGTCCGACCACATCGGCCAGAGGAGGCGACATCACTTCCTCTCGGTTATGCGCGACCTCCGGGATCGGGGGGCTAGATTGTTGTCGGGCACCCGTTCAGGGAATGTCGCACTACACTCTGAGGACTTTCATCAGAGTCTTTTCGTTTCCGGCGTGCGGCTGGTCAGTTGAAGTTGATGAGGCTGATGTCGTCGCTATTCCTATTTGCCCATAATATTGGCGGTTTATTATCCCGGTTGTTCTGCGGTTCTATCACTTTCGATGACCTCAGGGAGCATCGAGTCCTCTTGAGCTCCGGTTCACCATGACGATAGCCGGGAGTACTTAGGCGGCCGGACATCTCAGCGGTGTTGAGGCCTACATGCCGGCCAGTGAGAGGGTTGTCGAGCTTGGGCCCACCTCATTTGGGAGATGGTTCGCGCCGGCAGAGACACCTGGCCAGGCAGTGCTCTTCATGAGCGGCTCATACCGAGATGCTGTGTTCGAATCACCTAACCGGGACCCGACCTTTTCCAGCTATGACATTATGTACAGCGGAGACCGTCACGGAGGCTCTTCAGGATCTCGGAGGGATCTTGGTTTAGTCCCTAAAGCAGTGATGACCTCGCCAGTGCATTTTGAAGGTGCGGAAGAACTGGCTGACGGGAAGTCTTCAGCTGCTGTGCCATGACTATATGCCATATCCTCAGTACTTGGGGTTTCGGGAGGAGCACCCTGGATAGAGGAGGATTCGATGCCCTCTCAGTCCTATCGTTGGGCGTGATGAGGTCATGCCTATATCTTTTCTCCTCGTGTGAGGACCGGGAGGAGGCTGGGATCGGTGGCGGGACTCCCGCGGGGTGGGGTCGAGGCCACGAGGCAGGGTGGAGAAGGAGTCAGGCTCCGCGTATGTTCTGCATCTCCTCTCCACATGCTACTTCCGCGACCCTTGGTGTGCTCTCGGCCCATCATTTGTCCACCCAGCATTCTCCCGAGGCACAAATACCGTCGATTCGAGAGCTGGCCGTATTATGGATGTTAGCATGTGTTCTTTGGCCACTACCGAGCGACCGCAGAGGACCAGGAGATTTGTGGCATACCGGTGAGGCCACTCCTGGGTCCTTTGTCACTCGCCAACTATGACGGATCACTTGACGTACATTTGGGTATTCGGCATGTTCTGACGGAGAGGAGCCCGCTCGGCAGCGGCATCCGCGGATGTGTTGGCGACAGCGGCGGTACCATACCTGAACCCACCACCACCACGGCCGGTGGGGGTGGTTGATTTCTTTATGTTTTTTGTGTAGTTACAAGCTTTATGTCGGCGCACCCACTAGTGTTTTGTTTAGGATTCATGTATTGTGGCAGTAGGCGGTGATATCTTTAACCTATGTTGCTTTGTTATGCATGTGCGCCATTTTGGCTATAATAAAAGCTATCGAGTGTTATATCTGATATTACACTTTTGCATATCACTTTGTACCTTTAATTTTATGTATCGTTTTTGTTTCTTCAATTGAACAATTTGAATTGCTTTAATTAGACCGGTGAATTGCCTTTAATTAAAAATTGAAGCTGCATGTTACATAATGCTAGAGCAATTCCATGTTTGAAAATTTTAATTGATTGAGATTCCATATGCTCAGCCTTGTTTGTTCACACTAGCCTTATTCCCACACCTTGCACATGAATTGTACCAATAGGTTATGAATTGTTTGCCTCTTTTCACTTTGCATAGACGGCTGTAGGCATATTGGCTTCGATGGAGTTTATTTATTTATTTGAAGACCCGATGTGATCTTTAAGGGAAAAAGAAAGAAAAAAAAAGCAAAAGAAAGAAAGAAGAAAAAGAAAAATAAAATTCGTGACACTTGAAACCCAGAGCACGGTCGAGGGTATATGGAGAAAGCCTTTGAAGCCGATGCTAAACCTTAATTGGTTGGGGAGTCATCGACTTAGAGTTAAGATTACACGGGTGGATGGGTGGGTTTAGCGTGTTGTAGGTGTAATTCTCGAGAGTCGTCGGATGCAGGGTGGCTTGTAGAGTTTGTGGTCGATTGATCCTTTTGGCTTGATATACTGACAATTGGTTAGGAGTCATCGGTGGACCCCCGTTACACGGACTTTGGTGAAATCGAGTTTTGAGCATTGCACCCTACAATGTAGTTGAATAAAGAAAGAAGAGTATAGCTTTCCCTATCTAGGTTGTTCAACAACTTAAGGCCATGCCAGTAGCTAGGTTGGGGGGAGGGAACAATTTTTGCACTTTATTGGCTCAATCTGGTTATATTAATAAACCATTAGATCTTTGTGGAAATTCATTGAGAATTTTGGATCGGTATGGCTAAAATTGTTCTTGCATGGTTTTGGTTCTCCCTTATTGGTTTTCAAACTTGGTGTCAATTTTCATTTTAAGGTAATGTTTATTTGTACATACACCTTTTGAACCATAAACTTTTGAGAAATTCACTTTGCATGCATCTCTTTTTGTTTTGCATTGCTAAAGGGACTAACAACGTGTCGATTGAGGTGTGTGATTAGTGCCCAAAATAGTCTTTATTTTGAGCCCTATTCGAGATGAGTTTGAGTGCTTTTTGCACTAATCATCAATTAAGCCAATTGGTGTTAGGTCTACTTAGTATCGCATGCCGTTTCGAGGTTTTTTTTTTTTATTTTGCAGGTTTTTGCATACCTTGGGAGTTCAATATAGAGATATGTGCTGAACCATGAAGATTGAACCCATTTATCAGCCATCAAACATATCAAAATTCAATGAAGAAATGAAGGCAAAGTGAAGAAGAGATGCAGTAGAGGTGCAGTGTGCGAAGCGTGAAGAGCAGGGCAACCCGGAAATTTAATTTGGGATTGCGAAATTCATAATCATATGAATTTCGTAATCTAAGCGCGAGGTGAGAAATTTCGCAATCATAAGCGAAATTGAAAGGAAATTCAGCTAGGCTGCGAGGAATTTGGCTATGTAGCGAAAATCAACATACTTTATGAGTTCTTCAATTTATTTGTCTAAATATTTCGTAGAATTGCGAAATTTTTAATAACTAAGCGAGTGATGTATAGAGAATTTTGGGATTTCGCTATCTACGATAATTTGCTCTAGGCTAGCGAAATTTTAAAGCTACCCTAGCGAAATCCTTCTGCATCGCGAAATCCCACACTTTATTGATTTTTGTGTAATTAATGCCCAGTGAGCTTCATTTGGTGTATTACCTCTTTGTCCCTTGTATTAGCCAATATGTTAGGCTTTCTTGTATTTTCACACATTGGGTGGTCTATATAAGCCCCCATCATTTTTGTAACCCTAAGCAATCTGGAAGCAATCTTTTGGCAACTTTTCATTTATGTAAATATCTTCCGCAGCTTTCAAGTTAGGGTTTGTTTTTCTCTCTTCTCTCTCCTCTTTCTCTCATTTTTCTAGGCTGACAGCCCTCTTAGGGATGACCTTTCGAGATGGCAGCTAAGCCTCTTAACTGAAAGAGGGTAGCTAAGCTTGTTGTGGGGCGGTTGCAGGTTGTCCTCATGTGTTAAAATGCTACGATCTTTGTATTTATGGTTCCCATCTTCTCAAACTAGGGTTGAATATCATTTAATGTCATTGCTTTGTATTACTTACCATGTTTTGGGATACGAGTGCATGCCATTGCTGAATGTCTTGTTGTTCTTTAGATGGCCTTTACCGAGCCCTTTGAAATGAAGTTGAATGTTAGGGTTTCTGGCCCGAGGAAATTTGTAGATGCATATTCTGTTTTGACTCAGTGGGAATTGATTCTAGGGTTAGGTTTTCTAGTTAAACAAAGAATCAGGTTATAAGCGGACTAGGTTGCTTGCCATGATGCGGATAAAACCAGGGACACTTGTTGCCCCCATGTTGTCAAGCTAGTGGCCTAAACCTTCAAAGTTACCTTTTCTCACTTCACTTTCAATATTTACAATTAATCTGTCAGAACAACTTCCCTTTGTTTTGAAACAAATCCAAAAATCAAATTAAAAGCCTCACCATTTCCAACACAGATGCAAGTCATTCATAGGATGAAAACCCATCCCGTGTTCGACCCTAGACCGGCTATCTTTGCCATTAGCTTGACTCTGACAGTAGGAGAAACAGGACTACAAATTTTGTTGATTAGAATCACCCTGCAGGTAGCACACGAATCATTAGTGTTGAGGGGTCCGAGACTTCTAGATCCCATATCATAAGAATTTTTCGTCCAAGAGTTCATGGCCAAATGTGTCTCTGATATGTATAGGGAAACTAAATGGAAGCAGTTTCTGAATTTGAAGCAAAGGAACTTATCTGTGGCTGAGTATGAGAAAGAATTTAGCCACTTGAGTAAGTATGCATGAATCGATCCCCACCAAGGCATTTCGGTGTAGGCAATTTGAGGATGGACTAAATGAGTCCATAAAAGGTATCACGGCATATTCTTGCTCTTCCGCGGGTCAATTTCTATCAATTGGTACGGCTGCGATGAAAGTAGAGGAAATTCGAGTCAAGCGAAGAAAGGTTTGAAGGGAAGTTATCAAGATAGGCTTCTTCTTCCTCAAGTAAAGGGTGAGAGTCTCAACCGAGTCGGTGCAAGGTTACGCCACAAGAGGGAAGAGAAGGCGAGCTGATTTGATGGTATCTAGTCTTTGGGCGAGACAAGAGAAGTCTCGAGGTGCCCTGATACTTTAGACGAAATTTGGGTGCTTGCAGATTATTGACAGGAGGATGCTTTAAGTGTGGAAGCACAAATCATTTTATAGAGAATTGTCTTAAAGAGTCAGGGGATAGTAGAATTATGCAAGGAAGTGGTAGAGGGAGATCTGTTGCACCACCTTTGACTCGGGATCGAGGTAGGGGTCAAGGTGGCCCGTTTCAGCATAGAGGACGTGGAGGTATAGTGTCAGAGATGTGGATCGTCCTACACCTACAACTCTAGCTCGAGCTTATGCTATGAGAGCTCGTGAAGATCAGGATGCCCTAGGGGTGATTGCAGGTAATTTCACCCTTTATAATATAGAAATACATGCTTTGATATATCCTGGCTCTACACATTCCTATATATGCATTGAACACTTGAGTGATAAATTGTCATCAGTAGAGCCTTTGACATATGACATGCTTGTTACTAGTCCCCTAGGGCATAGCGTTAGAGTCAACCAAGTGTATAAGAATTGTCCCCTAACAGTTCATGATAGAGAGTTCTCGGTTGACCTAATTGTTTTACCCTTCCATGAATTTGATTTGATTTTGGGAATGGATTGGTTATCTAAACATCGGGCTATAGTTGATTGTGATAAGAAAACAATATTGCTTAAATTTTCTGACATGTCAAAGGTTGTACATGGTTTCCGATCTGAGGCTATGTCAAATGTAATTTCAACTATGCAAGCCCAACATTTTCTTAGAAAAGGTTATGAAACCTTTTTGGCTTTGGTACTTGACTCAAAAAGGGAACAAGTGAATTTAGAAAAGATTCCTATGGTTAAGGAATTCCCTTACGTGTTTCCTGAGGAATTACCGGGAATACCACCTGAGAAGTAGATTTGTCTATCGAAGTGGTACATGGAACGACTTCAATTTCTAGGGCACCCTATCATATGGCTCCAATTGAACTAAAAGAGTTGAAGACTCAACTATAGGAGCTATTGGATAAGGGTTTCATCCTACCTAGCGTATCACCTTGGGGTAAGCCAGTTTTATTTGTTAAAAAGAAAGTTGGCACTCTTCAAATTTCATGGATTATCGGTAAATAAATAAAGTAACAGTGAAAAATAAATATCTGTTGCCGAGAATATAAGATCTATTTGATCAGTTGAAAGGTGCAAGTGATTCGTGTCACAGTAGGGGTGCCGGAATCAACAAAATTTATACCTAAGTTTCTCTACTGCCGTAGCGTAACTACTGCAGTATAGTGGTTCTAGGATCGAACACGGGGATGGGTTTTCGTCTTACAAATGACTTGTATAATGAGTCAAATTGGTGAGGCTTTCATTTGGATTTTCGGATTTGCATAAAAAGTGTGGTTGTTGGTGTCACTAAGCTAAGTGAAGCAGTTTAAAATAAGATGTAAAAAAGAATACCTTGAAGTTTTGGATCACTAGTTTGATATGATGGGGTTGTAAAGGTGTCCTCGGGTTATTTCCTCGCATTAAGGCAAATGACTAGTCATTTCAAAACCGAAATCTTTGTTTAACTTTAAAAAACCTGACCCTTAAGTAACCTTCTATTTGAACCATAGCATTTCTTGAGCATTTTAATATTCGAGTTGAAAACAAAGCTTATTTTAACCTACTTTCGATGGCTCGTAAATGACATCTATTAATGGATAATAGGTGTATCTACCATTAAGAATACATTGAACCTAAAGCATGCAGTATTGACAGAAAATACATTAAATAGCATTTAAACCTAGTTTGGAAAGTTTGAAACACAAACACTTGCAGTGCACAGCCCGGAAGCGGAGGAACACCTACAAACCCACATCAACCAGCCTAGTAGCCCTCCTCTTGAGGTTTTGGGAGGCAGCGACATCCTTTGAGTTGTATCCTCGAGGGTGTGTTGTGACTGAAAATGAGGAAAGAAGGGAGAGAGAGAAGAGAAAATAGGAACCAAAGAAAAACGGGGGGTCGTAAGTGGCTAGCGTGAAAATAAAAGCTTAGGTTACAAAATGTTCATAACATGGCTTATATGGCCCAGCGAGCATGCGAAAATACCAAATAACCTAAATAATATGATTACATTGAGGCTGAAGAGATTAATCAAAGCGGGTGGATTGGATCCGCAACGGGATCGCGAATTTTCTCACATGCGGTATTTTGTATCATAGCGAAAAGTCGGCTATAGCGAAGAATTTCGCTATCATTTAATGAAAATTTGCTATGCACGAGGTACCCGATCTTCTTCTTCCGCTGCAAAAGTCTCCGACTTGCATTATCGTCTTCGACTTCTTATTTCTTAAATCCCGAGGCTTGATGAAATCGACGAGAATTCATACAAACTCGGCATAAATCAGCACAATTTCGATGCCAAGCGTGTGATGAGTGCAGGTTTCTGAAACGCAAAACTACCAACCATGACCTCGAAACAAAATCGGTTGTACTAAACGGACACACTTGCGTATCGATCGGCAAATAATGCCAGTTAGTATCACAGCACTCAAAACCTATCTTAAATAGGACTCGAAAATGGCCTTTTTTGGGTACTAATCCAGCCGCGTATCTTTCAAAGAGATAGACTTGAGATCGGGTTATTATCAAATCGGGTGAAGAAAGATGTTGATGTCACGAAAACAACCTTTAGAACGTTATAATTAAATTTATGAGTTTTTGGTAATGCCATTTGGGTTAACTAATGCCTTGTTTGCATTTATGGATTTGATGAATAGGTTTCCACTCTCATTTGGATCGGTTGTAGTGGTATTCATTGATGACATCTGGTGTATTCTAAGATGCAAAGAACATGATCAACATTTGAGGCTAGTATTACAGATTATGAGAGAGAAACAGTTATTTGCAAAGTTAAGTAAATGTGATTTTTGGCTTAAGGAAATGTCATTCCTAAACCATATTGTATCTGCAAAGGATATAAGAGTTGACCACAAAGATTAGACGGTTGTAAGTTGAGCTTAGTCTCGAAATGTAGATGTGAGAAGTTTCTTGGGTTTAGCGGGATCTTGTCGACAGTTTGTAAAATGAATTTTTAAAGTCGTAGCATGCTTAGCTTACAAGTTACTCGAGAGAGGGTAAAGTTCGAGTAGGATGACAAGTGTTAGTCAAGTTTTGAACAGTTAAAGAAAATACAGGTTGAAGCACCCGTGTTGACTCAGCCTACTTCGGGTAGAGAATATGTCATGTATAGTGATGCGTCAAAAAATGGTTTGGGAAGTGTATTGATGCAAGATGGAAAAGTGGTGGCATATACCTCCAGACGGTTAAAACTACATGAGCAGAACTATCCTACACATGATTTAGAGTTGGCAGCGGTAGTGTTCCCTTTGAAAATATGGCCGACACTATTTATATGGTGAAAATGTAGAATCTTTACAAATCACAAGAGTATGAAGTAGCTATTGACTCAAAAAGAGTTGAATTTGAGGCAACGGATGTGGTTAGAGTTGTTTAAAGATTATGACTGCATAATAGACTACCACCCCGACAAAGCTAATGTGGTAGCAGATGCTTTAAGGAGGAAGACGGTGGCAGCGTTGTCACTTCAACACAGTGATTGGAAATGCAGAGAAAATGGGCTTTGTGCTTTAGTTAAAGCCGCAGCTTTGTTTTAAAACAAATGATTATAGATGCTTAAAAAAAAGGATGAAGAGTTGAAGAAAAAGGTACAATTGGTAAGAGATAATGACAACACTGATTTTTCAGTAAGAGAAGATGGAAGTTTGTATTTTTAGAATAGAATATGTGTGCCAGTGGATAATGACTTGAAGAAAGAGTTGTTACATGAAGCTCGTAACTTCGGTGTTTACCGCGCATGCATCCACAGGTAACAAGATGTACCAGGATTTTAAACAATACTATTGGTGGAAAGGAATGAAAAGAGATGTGACAGAGTATGTGTATAAGTGTTTGACGTGTCATCAAGTCAAAGCTGACCACCAAGTGCCATCAGGTTTGTTGAATCTCATTCCAATTCCATAATGGAAATGGGATAATATAGCTATGGATTTCGTGTATGGTCTTCCTCTCACGCAAAAGAAGCATGATTCAATATGGGTGATAAATGATAGACTCATAATCAGCCCATTTATACGGTCGGGATTGACTTTTCTATTGATCGACTAGCTGAGCTATACGTGGATGAGATTGTCAAATTGCATGGTGTTCCATTGTCTATTATATCAGATCAAGACCTAAGATTTCCATCCAAATTTTGGAAGGAATTCTGATCGACAACAGGTGTAGGCTAAATTTAGGTACAACATTGCATCCTGAAGCAGGATGGACAATCAGGAGGTTGATTCAAATTAACTCGAAAGATATGCTTCGGGGATGTGTAATGGAATTTATGGGGAGTTGGGATAGGTATGTTCCATTAATGGAATTTTACTATAACAACAGTTATCAAGCAAGCATTGGCATGACACCATATGAAGCTTTGTATGGCCGGAGATGTAGAACTCCAGTATGTTAGATATAATTAAATGAGCATAAGGTGATTGGTCCGAACATAGTAAAAGATACATAAGAGAAAGTTTAGGTTATTTGACAAAGGTTAAAAAGTTGCTAGTGATCGACAAAAGTCATATGTCGATTTGAAGAGGAAATATTGAATATGGGAAGAAAGGAAGGGTCAGTCTAAGATTCATTGGTCCATATGAATTTATAAAAGTAGGACCTATAGCTTTCAGGTTGGCTCTTCCTCAGGCAATAAGCTACATGATGTCTTCCATGTGTCCATGCTGAGGAGATATAGATAAGATGAATCGCATATCTTGCCTGTACAAGATTTACAAGTGCAATCAAATTTCTCATATGATGAAGAACCAAAAGCTATTCTAGCTAGAGAGATAAAACAGTTGCGGAACAAGCAAGTGCCATTAGTGAAAGTGCTCTGACAACACCATGGCTAGGAGGAAGCTACTTAGGAACTAGAAGCAACTATGAGGGCACAATACCCTTAACTCTTTAATTGGTGTTAATAAATTTAGGGGCCGAAGAAATTCTTTTAAGGGAGTTGTAACACCCCGAATATACCTAGTTGTTTTTGTCACCACAGAATCCGTCGGCGGAGTTGGCGGATTTCGGGCGAGGATCTATCTTTGGGACTCTTTACTGTTTTTTTTTTTCTCAAAGTGAGCTTGTATCTTGTGGGTATCTAGACAATTTACGTAATAACAAAAATCATTATATATCTGAAAGAACTACCACCCAGTGGCGTCAGCCCGATATCACATACGCGTATATCTCTCCTCTTGGTCTTTTACATGTATGTATGTATACAAAAGTTGTACTTTTACATTTACAAATTAGAGCGCGGAACCTACATGTAGTGAGCCCCCCACTGAGTGTCTTTGGCTTGGCGGTATCACGGGAGTTTCGGACGTCTTCTCCTGTACCACCACCGCAGTTAAAAACGTCATAAGCTTTGCGGCAGTGGAAACATATCTTATAACTTATGCGATACACATGCATTTTATCTTGAATCACCAATAAACATATATGAAGCAGATATCAAAATCTTTATGAATTCATATAAAGCAATTTATGCTTGTTCGAGATCTCTTGTATCTGATCTTGAACTTATGCTTAGAAGCGACTATGCCTCCAGGTCTACACTTATAGCAAAGCGATGTATTTGGATCTTATACTTATAGCAGACTTATTCTTATTTGGATCTTATACTTATAGCAGACTTATTCTTATTCGGAACTTATACTTATAGCATTCGGATCTTATACTTATAGCAGACTTATTCTTAATTCCGATCCCTCGTAGGACACATATTTATATTTTTCAGTAGGACATACTTACTTATCTCGTGGGACTATACTTGATCGATTCATGTATATGATCTTGAGCTTATACATATACTTATACTTATCTCATTATGACATATGCTTATACATATTCCTCATATCTTTGTCTTGAGGCTTATACATATACTTATACTTATCTCCCGTATGACATATACTTATACATATTCCTCATATGCAGTACTGAGCTTATACATATACTTATACGGAGGTACTTATCCACATACTCATACTTGTCTCAAGCTTATACTTGTTAGATCTCCATGGGGATTCTGAGCTTATACATACGGAGTAACATACATATCACGGGTACTCATATCACATCTCGAGGATCTCGGGAGGAGTTCACGGGAACTTATGCTTATCTGGTACCATTGGGTACTCTGGGGCTTATACTTATACCATAGGGCTTGTACTTATACTCTGAGGTTACACTTGTTCGGAATGCAGTAGGTACTACGAGATATTAAAGAACATATACGTATTGGAACTTATTCTTATCACGGAAGTACTCGTAAGTCTTTACTTGTTCAAATGTCCCCAAGACACATACTTGTGTATATCAAACTTATATTTAATTAAAAGTACGTGGTACTACTAACTTATATTATGCAGGGGTACGTAGGTACTCTTGAGTTTATCCTTATCGGGCTATGCGGAGGTACGATAAGTCTCTGAGAAATTAATCGGTCTAGAAAAGAACCTATCGTCTTCTGGAACTTATACTTATTCTTGTATTACGGAGCATATACTCGTCTTACGGATCTTATACTTGTGTTACAGAGCTTATTCTTGTATTTCAGATCTTATACTTGTATTACGGAACTTATACTTATATTACCGATACGGAAGTACGAAGTAGGTACTCGGAGATTTTACTTGTCTGAAAGTGCAGTAGGTGCTGAACATATACTTATCTGGTGCGAAGTAGGTACTACGGGCGAAATCACAGTACGTGGAATTTTCAGATCTTTTCCATATTCATTTCTTTACTCTTATTCTTTATTGAGTCTTATCCTTATAAATGTTGGATTGCCTAGACTAGTGTCACGGAATGAGTAGGACACGGCTGCAAATAAATTGCAGAAGGGTGCAGTCTGATCTTGAGGTCTTTGTATCCTGGCAGTGCGAAGCGCGACGAGTGCCATTGCTAATCGAGATCTGGGAAGTCTTAATCAGTCTTGAGTGCTAATCCAGTACGAAGTACTAGTGTGCTAGAGCACGGTGGAGGTGTCGTCGTCTTGTCAGTAAATCTTGTCGGGGAGAGTGCCCAGTATAATGTGCGAGAGCATGGTTAGAGTGTCGTTGCACTAATCGGAGAGTATCGAAGTGCTAATCGGAGATGCAGAGTACTAATGTGCGGTGATTGAAGAGTGTCGTCGCTAATCGGAGGAAATCTTAGAGTACTAATTAGAAAATGCCAGGAAATGTAATGTCTTGCGAAACACGGTCGGAGTGTCGTTACCTTTAATGAGAAATCAGAAATCTTATCACGTGCGCGCGTAACGGAAGGTGCCAAGTCATTCAATAAGCGTTCTTAAGAGCGGAGTTTACAATTATGAGTTCAGTAACTTACTATCTTATAATAGGGCATTCTTAGCCACATTATGTATTCATGACATATTGCCTTTCTTATATTTTTCCTGTTGCTATTACATATGGCATTTCATATACTTGTACAGTATGATGCCTATGCATTCACACATCATTCATGTATTCTTGTCCCTCTATGAATCTATTTTACTTAGAAATTGGAATCATTCCAATTGGATCATCCAAGCTAAAGTTATGGCATTTCCATGCGAACTAGTCGATTCTGGAGTATTACACTTGCAGACCAGTTGTAATACTCATTTTACGGGGGTCTTAACTTCATATATGAAACCTTTGGTTCTTTGTATTCATTTGAAGTTAAGGTTCTAAGGAGTTCTTCTTCATTGGAATTACCCAGAATCAAGATCTGAAACTCGAGTTATGTCCTAAACGACGATTTATTCTATGATCAAAGCGGAAGCATAAATTTTGTGAACACTGGCCCTCTTTGAGTGAATTTACAGTACATAAATTGGCACCCGCCTCGGCGGCGGCGTCAGAGCCACTCCCGCAGAAATCTAGCCGTTACCTCTAACGACTAGAAATCCCTGTGAAGCGAAGCCGTATTGCTTCCTTCTACCTTGTATAAAATTTTCTTTTATTTTATAACTTAGGATTTGGTAAAATCTTAGCAGCGGAATAACCCAGACATAATGGTGCACATAGTCAAATTCCAAATCTGTATACATCGATTTACATTATATCAAAATATGGCAACCGACATACCATCACATTCCCATCACACTAAACTATGTACATACATATGTTCCATTATACATGTTCAAAACAATATTATTACAAAATATGTTCTTAATTAAAGCACTTGGCGATGCCAGACCAAACCTATTGTGCTCCGAGGCGTCTTGCGTGCACAGTACCGGAAAATAGTTTTAAAATGGAAACTAATGGGCTCGCGAGGGCGCTCGGTGAGTGTATCTTTCATAAAGGTTTTGCTTTTCCGAAAACATCTCAAAATGTAAAACTCTCTTCTGATTATTTTCGAAGCTTTTCTTTGCTTTGCTTCCAGCACAAAGTTTTCAAAACTTTTCTTTGCTTGCCTTTTGTACTTGCTTGCTTTATTTAGGCTTTTCTTTAAAAGCATGAAACTCTTATTTCTTACTTGCTTAGAAGTTTATAAAACTTCTCATAGTTTTCTTACTTGCTTGCTTTATGTCGTGGCAGAAAAGTTTCTTAAAACCTTTCACAAACCTTTGCTTTAAAAGTTTCTCAAAACTCTTTCATAAAAATGGGAGCTTGGGCTCAACCACATGCTTTGAAAATAAAACCCACGGGAGCTTAGCTCAACCGATCGTTTTGAAATCTAAGCGGAGCTTGGCTCAGCCGTTTGCTAAAACTCTCCGGAAGCCTTAGCGGCCGGGAACGTCAGTTGATTTTCAAATCGGCATATCATGCTTATAAAACATCGATCAATGGAGGCCTATTTTTGCTTATCATGCCTAGTGAACCACGGGAACACGTGCTCAGCGGATGCTAGGTGGAAGGACCTTTGTCGCGTCACCTTTTTCATTTAAATTGAATATGGTGGGAATTGACCTCGATGTCGCCATCACCATACTTAGTTAGAGCACATCGTGCCACGGTCTCCTTTAAATGCATAGTGTATGTCCTAAGTTTCTTAGGCAGGCAAAGCTACAATGCATGTGTAAATCCTAACACCACGCAGTGCACGTCACGGGATACCTACGACAGTTTGCTTGCTTAAACTAGGGAAGGCCTTGTTTTCGAGCTTTCTGGCAGCGCGCTCTTTGTAAAATGGTTTACACTTTGAAACCATTTGCTTGCTTGCTTACAGCGAAAAATGGTTTAATTATTCAAAACCATTTGTGATTTACTTGCTTGCTTCAAAAATAGTTTAACACTAAAAACCATTTACTTACTTGCTGCTTAATTATGGTTTACAATTTAAAACCAGTGCTTGCTTTCAAAAATGGTTTAACTTTCGAAACCATTTGCTTGCTTTTATCTCATTTCTTGCTTCTTGAAAATGGTTTGCATTCAAAACCATAAAATACCAGTGTAAAGCAATTTGTAATAATAATAATAATAATAATACACTAGTATTTCGAAAAATGAGTTTAGAACACTCACCTCTTTGCTTGCTTAACTTGAGCACCGTTCCACACTTATCCCTCCTTTACTTTAACCTACAGCGCTCAAGCGAATACGACGACAAATTAATCGCATAACCGCGTGCTTCTAGGCTTAGTCACACTCTTCATACTCTTTTTAAATTTAAGGTGCTAAGGTTCTATTCCAAGCTGATTACCCAATTGAACACTTAGAAACTTCGGTCTGTCAGAAACAATCCAGGACTACTCTATATCAAAGCTGATGCAGAATTTTCTTACATGGCCCCACTTTGAGTGAATTTTTGGGCCACTTAGGATCAGAATTTGGAGATTCCTACTTCCTTAAGTTTTGTTTTTTCCTTGAAGTCTATTTACGTAGCCATGAATCCTCAAATCGGATAAGAAATGAGGAAGTTATGGCTAAAATACGAAACTGAGTCGGCTGGAAGAACGAAGACAAGTCCTACCGGTAGAACTTAACTCCTACCGGTAGGACTTGGCCAAAAATGACCAGAAGCGAAGTTCTACTGGTAGGACTTTCTATTGTACCGGTAGGACTTACCCGAAATGCCCAGATTTTGTTATTTCTCCCCCTTTTGATGCCAATTCACTCCATATAACTTCTATAATTCATAATACCTCAAAAACTAACTTGGAAATCATCTAAAAACAATACCTGACTTATATGTGAATTGGTGTTTTGGAACCTCGAAAACCCAAAACCTTAGGTGAAAAATCCAAGAACACTACCTAAGGTCCACCAATTCTTTTTAAACATCATGTAATTTGATGATTCCAAGTTTCTTTATCAATTGGGGTTTACCCATAACCCCAACCATTGAAGCTTAATGTGACCTTTACACAAAACCTAGATCAAAGGAGAACTAATCTCATACGAGCCACTGAAATCTAGCCACATGATTCTAAGACACAAGGCATACCTGATTTTTGATCTCTCCTCTTCCCATTCTTCTTCCTTCTCTTCCTCTTGCTCTTGGCTCTCTTACTCACTCTCACGAATCGTGAACCACAGCTTTGGAGACGAAATGTGATTTTGGTTTTTAATTCTCCTTTTTGTTAAAATTAACTTTCCATAAATTGCAAATACCCTCTTCTTTTAATTATTGCAATTTAGCAACTTATGCTATTTCTACTATGGCCCATCTCTACACTTAAATTTTGATTTTTCATATTCTTTTGCTAATGACCATTTTCACCCTTGGTTTTAATACCACAATTCCGGGTTCTATAATTTCTCATTTCATATTTTAGTCTCCAAAATATTTAATGTGACACTTGGTACTCTTATACACCCCTACAGTGTCATGTACTGTAGACTCTCTCGGGACCAGGGTGTTCACAATCCTCCTCGCCAGGAACATTTCGTCCTCGAAATGAAAACTAAACTCAGGCAAAGGAAAGGCATTACCTCTCATCCAGGAATAAGTGAAGTGCGATGGCGCATACGGGCCTCTGGCTCCCAATGTGCCTCCTCTCATGATTCTTCATAAGACTTTAACTAATGGAATCACTTTGCTTCTCAACACACATTCCTTTCGATCTACAATCTGCCACGGGTATTTCCTCATAAGTCAAATTCTCCTTTAGCTACTGGCTTGGTTGCTCTCGATACATGTGAAGGATCCCAGGGATATATTTCCTGAAACATTGATACATGGAAAGTATCATGAATCTTTGACAACTCTGGGGGTAACTTCAATCTGTAAGCTACTGGCCCTACTTTGCTCACGATCTCATAAGGTCCAATATACCTCGGACTAAGCTTGCCTCGTTTCCCCGAATCTCGGCAAACCTTTCCAAGGTGAAATCTTCAAAAGACTTTCTCACCTATTTCAAGCTGCAAGTCTCTACGGCGGTTGTCATATAGCTTTTACGTCTATCTCTTGTTATCTTTAAGTTATCATGAACAGCTTTCACTCACGAAGTGATGTACTAGTTCGGGGCCTCTCTTGATGCCTGTAGCCTCGTCCCGGCATGCGGAGTCCCACACATTTCTGCCATACAACGCCTCGGAAATGGAGCCATGCTCATGCGGCTTGATAGCTATTGTTGTAGGCAAACTCCACGTAGTGCCCAGTGAGTGTCCCGACTTCCTTTGAATTCCATTACGAGCTCTCGGCCTTAATCTCTAACGTCCCCCAGATAATTATATACGTGGCCATCCGTGCGAGGATGAAATCTTGTGTGCTAAAATGTAGGCGAAAGTCCTAGCTGCACATTAAACTAGGCCAAAACCTAGATGTGAACTGGGGTCTCGATCGACACTATCGACAGGACCCGTGATCCTTACTATCTCCATCCACATACAACGGCTGACTTTCTAAAGTCTTGACATTAGCGGTAGAAAATGAAGCGGGACTTTGTCAATCGTCTACTATCCCACCCATATCGCATCATGTTGCCTCACGGTCGGGTGGAAGACTGTCCACAAATCCACTTAGTAATCTTTTCCCCATGTCCACCTTTGGAATAGGGAATGGCGTATCTTCCCAGCGGCCTCGATCTCTTGCCTTCACCTGGCAGCCGGGTTAGGCACTGGAAAGCGAGGCTTCATTATCTCTTTCTTCATCCCGTTCCGCATTAATGTTCTTTCAAAGTTCTATACATCTTGGTACTACCTGGATGAATAGCATACGCAAATGAATGTGCTTCTTCCGATGTCTTTCTTGATTTCGCCATACTGGCGCACCACGTTCTCGACCTTTCCTTATCATGCCATCATCCACGATTTGAAACTCTGCATTCCTTTTCTATCTCTTCTTTAAGCTTAATCATCTGTGGATCCTGTGGCGCTGCTAGAATTACGGTCCACTAGGAAGAATGATCTAATAACATGAAATGTGGCTAACAAGGCTCCGAGAATCCTCGACCTCGATATCACGTAAAGCTCAGGATCCACCAATAGTGGAAGATAACTTTGATCTCATATGAGACAAAGAACTCTGCGGTACGCCTACCTGAGGCATCTGCTACGACATTAGCTTTTCTGGATGGTACTCGATAGTACGAGTTGTAGTCCTTAGTAACTCAAGCCATCTTCTTTGCCTCGGGTTTAACTCTTTTTGGGTGAAAATATAATGAAGACTTTTATGATACGCAAAGATCCTACAAGGAACACCATATAAATAATGTACCCATATTTTCGGTCTGAAACCACGGCTAACACCCAAGCTCCTAAGTACGTGTGTCAGATATTCTCATCATGCTTCTTTAGGCATACAGAGGCATATGCAATCACGCACTATCGTTGTAAAAACCTGACCAAGGCCTTGCAGGCATCAGCATAAACCACAAATCCATCTCTTCCATTGGGTAAAGCTAGAAATGGAGGAAGTGAAGTCAATCTATCTTTCAACCTCAAAACTCTTTTGACAAGCTTCACCCGTCATACTTAACATCATGTCGGCTTGGTCGGTGAAATTTGCTATCTTGGAGAACCCGCAAAACAAACTTCTGTAATACCTGCTAAACCAAGAAACTTCGACCTCGACACATTCTTTGGTGGTTTCCAATTTACCACTTCCTTGGCCCTGCAGGGATCCACATACTTGCTCTAGCGAAATTTCATGGCCAGGAATGCCACCTTGTGACCAAAAGCTGACACTTGCTCAACTTGGCATACTCTTATCTCCATAGGGTTTGTAATACCTCCTCGGGTGCTCGAGATGTTCCTTTGAACTACCTGAATACACTAAGATATCATCGATAAAAACTATAGCCGAACCTATCCAGGATACAATTTGGAATACTCGGTTCATCAAATCCATAAGCATTTGCTTAGAACTGGAAATCGAGCAAATGGCATCACCCGAAACTCATAATGTAGTAGCGATGTCACGAATCTTGTCTTGGGTACATCACTCTCTGAACTCTCAACTAATGATATCCCGAACCTCAGTCTATCTTGGAGTATACTCGAGATCCTTGGAGTTGATCAAATAACTCATCATTCTAGGGAGTGAATGCGATTGCGGATGGTAACTACATTCGATTTGCTGTAATCTATACATAACCGCAAACTCCCATCTTTCTTTTTCACAAAGATAAGCTGGAGCTCCCATTGGGGATATGCTTGATACAATAAAATCCTTGCTCAAACAGTTCCTCTGGCGGGCTTTAAGCTCCACCCAACTGCGGGAGCCATCCTATAAGGAGGAATGGAAATGGGCTCAGTCCACAGGATCAAATCAATGGTGAGACTCCATTTCTCTTTACGGGAGGTAATCCGCGATATCATCAGGAACACATCAAGGAACTTCCCAATAAGCGAAATCTCAATCAATATGGTCACTCCTTCCTTGTCTCCACCACATAAGCTAGATAACCACGACCTTTGACATTTTACGTGTTGCTTGGCCGGAGAATCATGCAGAAGATAACTCTCTACGTAATCCTACGAACTTTTACCTCCACTTTCCACGCTGTTCAACTTTACTTCCTTTTTATAACAATCTAATGTGGCTCTATGGCGAGATAGCCAATCCATACCGAGAACCACATCAAAGTCCCTCATATCTAGAGCTACAAGATCCGCTGGGAACTCCTGTCCCTCAATCAGAACTCTACTATCTCTGACTACTCTGTCTGCGAGTAATGGATCTCCAGCTGGAAGGGAAACTCTCATACGACCCTCTAATGGTTGGGTCTCTATCACGGAAACTTGATCTAATATTAAACGGATGCAAATGAATACGTGGCTCGCTCTAGGTCAGCTAATGTATAAGCATCATGATCAGAATAGAAATAATACCGGTGACCACGTACGAACATGCGCATCTTCTTTGAGTCCACCCGACATATACTCACGGCACGAGTGGAATACATGCGTATCCACCGGGGCCTTGCCTCTACACCTGCCACGGCCGCCTCTACACCACGGTACGTGCGGCCTCTGCACGGGAAGCCTCTCCCCGTCGACTCTTGTGTGCTCATCTACGATCTTGGGGTAGCTAGGCCCGTACTTGATGTCTCCGCCTTACGTCATTTGAGGACACTCCTAATAAGGATGGCCTTCTTGGCCTGAGTGGAAACACCTGCGTCTTTGAATCTCATGCGCTCCCCATGGTGCCGGCCGACACATATGACAAGCGGGAGGTGTGCAGGTGCCAACGCTTAGCTGGGGGCCTCGATCCACGACTAGAGATAGCTCCTCGACACGCACCTCGGCCTTTGTAACCTACGCCTTGTTCTTCTTTCTACTATCGCATCCTTTTTGAGCTTTGTTGGGACGTGCACAGTGCGCTCCTCTTGCTCTTGCTCACATCTGCTACGATACATGGCGTAGTGCTTTGCTCCCGACTCGGAGGCGGCCTCGACTAAGTCCCAATGAATCTGAACAGGGACCAGATAAATGCACACTACGATCGGTCTTTGTAGTCACGATAAAAACCTCTTGCATTTCGAGGACTTCATGCAGCAGATGTATGGAACCAATCTAACTAGTTAGGAACTTCTTCTCATACTCGGAGGCGGCGTATTTCTTGTTCTAACTTGAAGAACTCCTCAATTTTTGAATCCTTGTGACTCTGAGGAAAGAATCGGTCAGTAAATTCTTGTTGAAATTGGTCCCATGCTATTCCATCAGAATACCTTCTTTCTACGGCATCCCATCAATCTTTAGCCCTGTCTTCCATTAGAAAACTGGAAAACAAGACTCTCTGCTCATCCGTGCAGCCCATAACTCCATAAATGTTTGCTCTCAGGTCTAACCACAGCAGTGCCACGGATCACCCTTTGCCATCATATGGCTTGGCGCCCGGTTTTGTACTCTACATTGACCTCCCGGTTCTTCCATAACCTCTCTGGTGAGGGGTGGAGGTTCTGACTGCTTTGACGATGTCATTATTACTACTATCTGTTTGTCTGTGCCACTTGCTCTGCCGTAAACATTCTTGGCACTTGAGCTCCTTCCGGTGGCAGATGGTCGGCGACCTTCTTCTTTGGAGGCCCGATTCAGGCTGATTCATAGATGCTGTGAGTAATCCATTGACGTGCTCGCCCTTTCGTGTACTTCAGACGCCGACTCGTCGGAACTACTTCTCCTAGACGACTCTACGCCCCTTCCCCGACATAGTGTCACTTCAAAAAAATATCTACAATTTAATACTTTGAATCACTGATATGTATGTACTAAGTCGAACACGCATGGTCGCATTATTTACGCTCCGATACCACCGCGTGGTATCGATCGTCCTAGGTTATTATATATACACCTCGCCTCGATACCACCGCTGCAGGCATCATCTTTACTCATGTCCTAGGTCGCTAGATACAACCCGCCTGGCACACGTTGACACACCCCCACTCCCCTTCCCGGCCGGGCGGGCGTGTTTACCACCCACGTAAATCTCAGCCGCTACCTCTAATGACTAGAAATCCTCGCAGCTGTAAGCCGTATTGCTTCCTTCTACTCTTGTATAAAATTTTCTTTTTATTTTATAACTTAGGATTTGGCAAAATCTAGCAAATGAATAACTTCTAAGCAGCGATGATCTACGCACATACCAAATTCCAAACTCCGTGATACATCCACTTCGAGCATTATATCCAAAATATGGCAACCAGCATACCATCACATTCCCATCACACTAAACTATGTACATACATATGTTCCATTATACATGTTCAAAGTATGTTATTACAAAATATAATTCTTAATTACAACGATCTTTAAACTCGATGTCAGACCAACTTATCAGGCTCCAAATACCATATCTGCATTCCGGAAAATAGTTTTTAAATGGAAAACTAATGAGCTAAACGAAGCTCATGAGTGCATTTATAAAAGGTTTTGCTTCCTAAAACATCTCAAAAAATGTAAACTCTCTTACAATTATTTTCCGTAGCTTTTCTTTGTTTTCGCTCGCTTTTAAAAGTTTTCAAAACTTTTCTTTGTCATTGGCAGATTGCTGGCTTTTATTTCGCTTTTCTAAAAAGCTGTAAAACTCTTATTTCGCCATGAAGTTTATAAAACTTCTACAGTTTTTCTTACTAGCTTGTTTTTATCGTGCTTGAAAAGTTTCTTAAACCTTTCACAAATCCTTGCTTAAAAGTTTCTCAAAACTTTTTCATAAAAATGGGAGCTCGGTGCTCAACCACATGCTTTGAAAGAACCCACGGAGCTTGGCTCAACCGATCGCTTTGGAATCTAAACGGGAGCTCGTCTCAAACCATTTGCTTTAAAACTCTCCTAAGCCTCATGATCGGGAACCAACAATGGTTGATTTTTCAAATCGCATATCATGCTTATAAAACATCAACCAATGGAGGCCTATTGGCTATCATGCCCTAGTGAACACGGAACCTTGTGGCTCAACCGTGCTCTGGAAGGACCTTGTCCCGCTCAATCTTTTCATTTTCCGAAAATATGGTGGAATTGACCTCGTGTCGCCATCACCATACTTAGTTAGAGCTCATAACCTTATATACCCCAGACGTGCCACGCCTTCCTTAAATGCATGGTGTATGTCCTAAGTCGCTCACCGTGCAAAACTACAATGCATATGAAATCCTAACACCACCGCACGCACGGGATACCTCCTCGACCCGCTTTGTCATAAAACTAGGAAGGCCTTGTTTTCTCAAATTTTCGCTTGTCATTGTCAGCTCTTCAGAAATGGTTTTACACTTTGAAACCATTTGCTTGCTTGTTTTGCTTGAAAAAATGGTTTAATTATTCAAAACCATTTGCTTATTGTTTTGTTTCAAAAATGGTTTAACTTTTCAAAAACCATTTACTTACTTGCTTGTCATTAATTATGGTTTTGCCACTTAAACCAATGTTTTCGCTTTCAAAAATGGTTTAACTCAAAACCATTTGCTTGCTTTTTATCTCTCATTGTCATTTCTTGAAAATGGTTGCATCTTAAAACCATAAAATACCGTAAAGGTAAAGCAATTTGTAATAATAATAATAATAATAATACACTAAGATTTCAAAAATGAGTTTAGGTTCACTCACCTCTTTGCTTGCTTAACTTCGAAAGCAATCGTTCCACACTCCTTATCCCTCCTTTACTTTAACCTACAACTCAAACGTAATACGATTTTAATAAATTAATCGTGATAACTTAACGTACTTCCTAGGCTTAGTCACACTCTTCATAATACTTTAAATTTAAGGTGCTAAGGGTTCTATTCAACTGAATTACCTAATTCGAAAGCACTGAACTTCCGTTACGTCCAAACAATCCTGACTACTCTATGTCCAAAAGCTGATGCAGGAATTTTTCTTGCACATGGCCCCACTTTGAGTGAATTTGGGCCACTTTAGGATCAGAATTTCATGATTCCTACTTCTTAAGTTTTGTTTTCCTTGAAGTCTATTTTACGAGCCACTGAATCACTCCAAATCAGATAAGAAATGAGAAATATGGCTAAATAATAAAATCTGGTCCAACTGAAACTGTGTAACGTCCTACCGGTGTAACTTAACTCCTACCGGTAGATCATTGCAACAGATCTTAGTTGTGTCTACCGGTAGGACTTCCTATTGTACCGGGGTAGGACTTAATTAAATGCCCATTTTGTTATTTCTCCCCTTGATGCCAATTCACTCCATATAACTTCTATAATTCATAATACCTCAAAACTAACTGAAATCATCTAAAACAACTCCACAACATGTGAATGTAAGGCTTGAACCTCAAAACCCAAAACCTTAGTGAAAAATCCAAGAACACTACCTAAGGTCCACCAATTCTTTTTAAACATCATGTAATTTGATGATTCCAAGTTTCTTTTACATCAATTGGGGTTTTACCCACATAACCCCAACCATTCAAAGGCTTAATGTGACCTTTACACAAAACCTAGATCAAAGGAGAACTAATCTCCATACCCAAGCCCTAGAAATCTAATACACTTGATTCTAAGACAAAGGCATACCTGATTTTTGATCCTCTCCTCTTCCTTCTTCTTCCTTCTCTTCCTCTCGCTTCTTGGCTCTCTTTCTCCTCTCACCAAATCGTGAACCCTAGCTTAGAGAGACCAAAATGTGATTTTGGTTTTTAAATTTCCTTTGCAATTATCTTCATAAATTGCAACAATTCCTCTTCTTTAATTATTGCAATCAGAACTTATGCCATTTCTAATGTTTCTTTTTTTTCTCCATCTCTACACTTAAGTAAATTTTGATTTTTCATATTCTTTTGTTAATGACCATTTCACCCTTGGTTTCTTAATACCACAAATCGGTTCTATAATTTCTCATTTCATATTTTAGTCTCCAAAATATTTCGGGGCAGACACTTGGTACTCTTATACACCCCTACAAGAAAACATGTGTAATCGCACTCTCTGATTTGCGCTGCTACATAGAGTCGACCGAGGGTAATTTATTTGTGATGTTTGGTTCTCCTTATACATTTTAACCAAAACTTAATCTCAAATGAGATAAAAGAAATGACCAAGTTATGGCCAAAATACGAATGCTGGTCGAAACAAAAAAACAGAACAATTTCGGTACCGGTACCGCCCCTCGAAAATTGCCCAAAATGTGTGTTTTTCTTCCCTTTTTCCATATATTGCTACCCAAATCCACTCAATACTCAATATACACCTCAAAACCCCTTCATATTCATCTTGTAATCTCTATTATACTCAATCATCTTTTCATTACATTTTCCTCAAAATTTTCACACTTCTCTCAAAAGAATTTAATATGGGTCATAACCCATACACAAACCAAACATGAAGATTTGTCAGTTTGTTCTAAAACCCTAACTCAATTGTTCATTTAAACCATGAATCCAACCTCAAAGGGAGGATTCCATACTTATTCAGACCATATGGGGTTTTACTCCACCTTTCATTTTCAAGGAAATCTAGGTTGCGATGAATTTAACAAACCTCAGAAAATCAAATGCCAAAACAAGAATCATCCAAGGTTGCTCCATACAACTCAAAACATGTATCCATACAAATCTATACAAAGTTCCATACCTTTTTGGCTCCACCCTCTTCTTCCTCTTCTTCTCCTTCCTCTTCCTCTTCTTCTCTTTTTGGCCTTCACCGTTTTTTTCTCCCAAATTAGACCAAATTTGATCTTAAATCCAATTTTTGAGTTAAGGCCATGTTTAGCCTTTGCATTTTTAATTCTTTTTCCCATTTTTGCATTTAGGTCCCTTCTCTCTTTATTATTCTCAATCTAACTTATACATATTATACTTGGCATCCCATCTTTTCTCAAATTCCATAATTGCATATAAAACTTATTGATTTATGCCTTTATGTCCTCGCTATAATGACCACTTTACTCCCTTGTCTCTAATATTCATTTCTGTCTCTCGCTTATTTCCGGTAATTCCATTTAGCTTATAAGATAGTCTAAATAACCGAAACTACTAGGTACATTTCAAGTGGCGCTTTATAACATGTTTAGGGTATAACATAAGTTAAAATTGTATTTTTTTTTTGGAATTTATATTGCTAAGAATGAAAAATGATAAAATCGGAATTAATACAAGAGTCAAGGGTAAAATAGTAAAATATCACATTGAGGACTCAAGGGTCATAAGAGAATAAGTTTATATGTCATTGTACAATATTTGATAAGTGAAGTGTAAATGAAAGAGAAAAGAAAGACTTTAATACAAAAAATTTGAAAATCCTAACAAAATGATGTTTCTCAAACATGACTCCATGAAAGAATAGCAGATAAGACCAAATTTGGTCTTGTAAATGAACATTCTTTGGATTTGAGAGCTTAGGTGTCACTAAGTGAGAGAATATGAGAAGAGTTGGTGATTTTGCTTCATATGATCAAGGATTTTGGTGATCAAGAAGAAGAAGGAAAAAGAAAGAAGAGAAAAGAAAAATATTAAGGTACGGAAACTAAACCTAAATCCCTTTTTAATGATGTTTGGGTTTGGGGAAAACCTTAACTTTGCATAATAATGATGGTTGTTGGTCTCAGCTCAGTTATATGGTTGTTTGAGTTGGTTGTGATCCTCAATTGAGGAATGTTTATATAAAGAAAATATTGGTGGTTTTGGCGAGATGTCAAGCCAAACTTTTCCAAAACCCACGTTTTTGTTCTCACATAACTGCCATCACTCATCCAAATTAAGATTAAAATGTTTGCAACTAGGAATTCTTAGGAAAGAACAAATCTCCTTGAAATAAGGAATTCAAATTAAATTCCATTGACCAAAAAATTCACAAAGCGAAGCTCAGTTGAAAGTAGTTTTTGGTCCGTTGCATGCCTTGTTTAGGTCATAACCTAGCCATCACTCATCCAAATTGAGTGATTCAAATTTATGGGTAAACTAGACTTCTAGGAAAACAAATAACCTTGAAATAAATGAATTCAAATTTGGATCCCATCGTACTCCGTGAACTTCTGAAATGGAACTCGTTCAGAGGAAATATTTTGGTATAAAGAGATTCAAGTGAATAAACAAATCAGAATGCATCTATAAAAGGATTCTTATATGAAATATGACTATATGAAATTGCAAATATGAGCAATACTCGAGAACATAATCATACAAAAGTTATGATAAAAGCAACAATGCTATATATATAGTATATATGTATAGCTGAATACTGCTTGAAAGTATCTCATGTGAATACATGTGATTGACATTATCCATGCATATGATACATGGGGCTTGAACACGAATAAAAATGTAATAAGATTGATTGTCTGCATATGTCCTCGTGTAGATGGATAGGTAGACATGCCTATTAAGGATTACATGATATAGTTGGCTCCATTTTGGTCATTATAGCGGCCTCATTTTGGTCATTACAATGGCCCCGTTTGAGTCAATACAGTAAAGGATCAATATCTTGTACAATGATGGTACCTTCGGGTACATACAGTTTATACCCGTATCCACTTCTTGGAATATGTAGGCAAGACACAAGATGAGATAAAATGATTGAAATGGTTATAAGAACCTGATTAGTCCCAAAAAGTGCTATTTTGAACCCTATTTATTATAGGTTTTAAGTGCTTTTTGTATACTAATCATTCTAATTAATCTTATTTGCACATTGGTAATCCCTACTATTCTACCGGGACAGATTTTGTGGAAAATTTTGTATATAGCTAATCATGCCAAAATTGTTGAGTCGATCCAAGCATGAAGAATTCGAGTCAAACTCAACATCGTAGATCAGAGACCAAGAGGAAAGAAGAGCATAAAACATAAGAAAACGGCGTAGCAAATTTTCGTCACAACCTCGTGAAATTGATCCTCGCTACCACTGCTCATCCCAGCCCCCCGTTTCTCCTCGCATTGACGTTTTTGTTCTTTTTTGTTGCAATTTTTTGTTTTTCCCATTTGGCCCTTGTAATGCTTAAATGCTTTGTTGTTTTTGGTATTTTCACTACCTTGTCAAGTATATAAGCCATTTGTATACACCGTTAAAAGACTCGCTTTTGATTGGTAGTGTTTTGACATTTTGCTCCCAAATTTGCAACTTTAGGCTTTAAAGTTTTTGATGTACTTTCGCCAATACTTAGCAAGTTTGTGTATTCAAGGTATTCTTAGCTTTAGATACACTCGATATCCATTAGTCAGCTTCACGAGCCACCTGAGGTAGGTTAAGTGGTTATATTTCACCGTATGCATCCTCATTGATCAATATCACTTGGTAATCTTGTCTGGATGCTTATTATTATATCCACTGAGATTCATTAGTTGCCCTTTACGAATCATTATAGGATGGGTCAAGCTGATAGATTTTCACTGTAGGAACCATAAATGCTAAATAAACGCTTTCTATCAAAAAGGAAAATTATTGGGGTTTAGGTTTTAAAGCCAAATGAAGATCCTGCTTCGAAATGACTATATTGTCCTCCCAATGCGAGAAAACACCGAGGACCTCTAGCCTAGAACCTTAAACCCAAAGGGCCTACTGTTTCAAGGGAGTTCTTTTATATTTTATTTCACCTTATTTTTTGCTTGCAAACCATCAACTCCCCTGCTTATCACCAACTTAAAACTAATTAAATCACCATTTGAGTTTCGCCCGTGAGTCATTTGTAATGAGAAAACCCATCCTCGAAGTTCCCACCTCAGACCACTATACTCGTAGTAGCTTGATATGACAAATAGTGAGCTTAGTGATATAAATTTTATTGATTCCGCATACCTACTTTGGCACGAATCAAATGGCGCCGTTGTTCAGATGTGCCTGGCGCGAATGATGACCTATTGAACACTTGTGATCCTCATCACAAGTTCTGGTGAATTTTCTTGTATATATATCTTTTTAGTGTTTTCAGTGTGTTTAATTTTGTTACATTTTATTTTGTTTTTAACTTTACCCCTTTTGTTACATTTTAACTTTACATTTCAGTGTGTTTAACTTTACCCCTTTTGGTAGAGTTGTTTTTTTTTCCTTGTTTGGTGTTTGCTTTGTTCTTGCTCCGTGGGGTCGGCCCAAAGGTTAGAGATTGCAAATCAAGGTTGAATTTGGAACCCAATGGGAAGAGGGACAAGACGGCCAAGATGTGGCAGGTAACCCAAGGCATATATGTCCAATGAGGGATTACAGAACCCACCATGGCAAAGTCGCTGAACCCGTGGAGAGAATCCAAAATGAATATAACCATGAGGGACTATAGAAACCAATGGATGAGTTCACCATATGGCAGTACTTACAACCATATTCGGGGGAATCACACAAATTTCATGGGAACCAAGACCTCCACAAGATGCACCTCCCGAAACTCCATATTATGCTTCAACTCAGTTTATCTACCAATTACGCCAATCCCTCCATTCAACAAGCCATTTTTTGGACCTTACCCGCATAGTGGATGACTTTCGCGGCGCAGCGTATGATTAATGCCCATCTCGAATCGAATTGTCACTGTGGAAGAAAATTTGAACAAGAAATTAGATGGGCTGAAAAATGACTTGAGCATAAACGGACAACTCCGCAAGACTCCATTGAGAACCTTAATCGACTACAGAACCATCAGAGGAAGAGTGCCAAAGTGGCACCATGGTAGAGGAGTAGTGCCAACAACAGCCAACAGGCTTATGTGAGGATTTTATCGAATTGTCTCAAGGGTCACTCAACTCGATACGTGTGTCGTTGTTTTCCCAAGGGAGAAGAAAGAAGAAATCCTTCCCTTTATAACTGAGGAGGGCAGTGGAAAATAAATAGTGGAAGAGCCCCAAGAGCTTGTTTTGAAACCATTTCCCACAGAATTGAACCCCACTGCCAATGCCCAAGCCACCTACAGCCCACTTCCACTAGCCCCCTCCATTGACCAAGTGTACATTTTGCCTACACCTGAAGCATAGCCAACTCCTGAAGCACCCAAAGCTAAGGCCAGCCCATCACTGCCTACCATGCAAAACTTCAAGAGATTAGTGGCCACTGTACATAATTTTGCCACTACATCAAAACAATGGCAAATAAGCCACATCGCATGGCACGTTGATGGTTCCTGTGTCGGTTCTGATTGGGAGCACCAACTAATCCGCCATTCTAAGCTCCACCAATTCCGTGCCAGCCTCCAAATGCCTAAATAGTGGCTCAGAGCACATTTCCTACTTTTTGTTGCAATTTTTCTTATTTTATTTCATTTTATTTTATTTGGATTTCTATAATTTTTCTTCTTAGATTTTCCCTAATTTTTAGGTTAATCTTTGTTCTAAGCTTTTTTTTCACTTTTCTACATTTTTTCTTGTATTAATTTTTGCAGTTTGAGTGAATTTTGAAGCAAAAATGAAGATCAACAGCAAGCAGGAGCAGTGACATCAGGGACAATTTCGCTATTATAGCGAAAATTTCGCAATAATAGCGAAATTTTCGCAATTATAGCGAAGTGGCAATTTACATATTCCAATTTTCATGTGTAGCTTAAATTGTTGTGCCCGATGTCCCATAAAAGACAAAATTTTGAACAAAGGAGCATAAAAAAAAAAAAAAATATCTGCCTCACACAAAAATATAAAATAATAATAAAATATATATATATATATATATATATATATATATATATATAATTGTTTTTTTTATTTTATTATTTTTATTTTTATTTATTAAAAAAATTATTTTTTTATTTTTCTTTTTTATTAAATTTTTATTATTTTATTATTATTTTTTTATTAATTATTTTATTTTATTTTATTTTTAAAAAAATCGCTATAATTATAGCGAAATTTTCGCAAAAATAGCAAAATTTTCGCTATATGCAAATTTTCGCTACTCTCCCCTATTTTGCCTCCTGATTTTGTTTCGCCTATAACTTTTTCATCTGAACTCCGTTTTAGGTGTTCTTGGTACCGTTGGAAAGCTTAGAGAGTGTAGAATCCAAATATAGCCAGAAAAAATACTTTTGAAATTTTTATGAATGTGTAATTTTCAAAATTCTCCAACTGGTCATTTTTTCTTTTCTTCCTAACTTGCTTATTTGAAGCCCAAACGGAGTGGAATAAGGTGTCGATGGAAATCTTGCGGTCTCAAGTATCCAAAAACGATCACATCTCATCATGAGGGACACTTCCTTCCCTAACTTTCCAACTGAGCCCTATCATGACAATGAGACATTCGGGTCAGGGGAGTTAGTTAAGGAAGTGGCTTTTACATTTATGTTTTTGTTACTATTTTGAGCAAGCCCATTTTGTGATGTTCAGTGGCTTGCTATTTTTTTTTTTTTTTTTTTGTGAAGCTGTTATACTATATAGCTTATTTTGTACAAAAACTGCATCCATTTTTTTTTGTGTTTTGCCTAACCTGTGGTTTGAAAAATTGAAACTTTGTCCAATTCTATTGATGTTAGATTGGTTCCATGCCTAGTTGAGTGGATGATTGAGTTAAACTCTGTTACTTCACCCTTTTCTTCCACTGCCAATCCACACACTGTGCACACGTTTCTTCAATAACCTAAAAACGCCTAGCCTTCAAGCTCTGCAACAAGGATCCATGTTTCATCACCACCTTTAATAGGTTAAGGACCTCATGAATAGAAGACCAATGTGGTTCAAAATAAAAAGAAGTGAAAAGAAAAAAGAAAAAGAAAAGAAAGAAGAAAATCGGCAAACGTCACTCGAAACCCGAGCACTATCCGGTGGGCATAATGGCATGAAGCCTTAGTGCCCGTGTCTCTAAGCCAATCGGGGTTTGGAGCCACCACTTAGTGCTCGCTTACATGGGTGGATGGGGTGGAGTTTGTGCCAGGGTGCGTAGAGTCTCGGGAAACTGGTCTAAGTCCGAGGTGAACCCAAGAGTTTATTACCGGGAAGATCTCGTGACTTCGTGCCCTAAGCCTTAATCACTGGCTGAGTCATCTAGGATCCCCTGCTATATGGACTTTGGTGAGGTTTATTCCTTAGCACGCGTTCCTACAACACAAAAAAAAAAATTATGGAATAAGAGTGGGTCCCGACTTATTTAGGGTCAAGTTAGCATGCTGTGTCGTGGTAGTAATAGCCGTGAGAGTGCGCTGACAAATATCGTTGAGAGCTGATCAAACAAGCACTTAGATTTTGGTGGAAGTTTCTGGTTGATTCACCGAGATGAAGGCTCTTTTGATACTCGATTTTGTATGGAATTCATTCTCTCAAAGATAGGTATTGGACAAGGCTTTGATGATTCTTACTTAGGGTTAGGCATTACTCATTCACAACCTTTTAATAAAGACTTTCGCAACATAATTTTGTTATTGTTTATGTTCTCTTTCTTTCTTTCTTTCATCAGCGCGGACTAGCAATGTGTAGGTTGGGGGTGTGATTAGTGCCCAAATTGCTATTGAACCCTATTTATTATGTGTTTTGGGTGCTTTTGTATATCAATTCATTCTAATTAACCCAGATTTGCACATTAAGGTCCCTACTATTCTACTAATCGAGATTTTTGTGGAAAATTCTTCGCTTACAAGCAATCATGCCAAAATTGTTGAGTCGATCCAAGCATGGCAATTGAGTCAACCTCCACACTGATCAAAGACCAAGAGGAAAGAAGAGCAGAAAATGCAAGAAAAATGAAGCAGAGCAAATTTCGGTCACAACCTGTGAAATTGATCCCCGCTTCGCCACTGTCACTGCAAAACAGCTCTCCAGATTTGACGCTTGGTTTTGTTGCAATTTTTGTTTTCCCATTCAGCTCCTTGTAACAATTAAAGCTTTGGCTGTTTCTCGTATTTTCACTTGTCTCGTGGCTATATAGTTACTCAGACATTAATCGGTTAAAAGACGCTTTTGTTGGTGAATAAAATTAGTGGCTCAGCTTCGCTTTTCTTCTTTTCTCCCATTTTCCTTTCTACATCAAACACTCTTCCAGACACAACTCAGAGGATGTTGGTTGTGACCCTCTTCCTCCTCAAGAGGAGGGCTATCAACGGTTTTAAGGTAAACTTTTGGTTGCCTTGTTTTTCACGCAGCAGGTTTTTACATTTTTGGTTCCCAAACTTTTGATTCCGCATACCTACTGTGGCACGAATCAGAACCATATAACATGAAAACAATGAATTGAATTGAAAAATATGATAGAGCTATAGTAAAATAAAAGGTACTATGATATGTTAATTAACGTGAAACTCTAATAAATGACATACAGCTGGCATTTGATATATGAATGTATTTAATGTGCAAATAGGAATTGTGTTAATTGATATCGTTATCGATACCACTACAAGTGGGTCATATATGTTATATGTTTCCTATTAAGATGGTGTTTTAATGAGAAAGCTTTATCCCGTAAGTACTGAAGAGACTTCCGTCATCGACGCATTACCGTATGCTTAACACAATGAGTCACATTTCCATAGGTACTGATTTAATAAGGTACGTGTAAAGTTTTTTTCCTCATAATAGGACTTGTATATGTATAAGTCAATGGGACTCGAATATTTGTACAAGACATTATGAACACCATTGTGGTGATAGTGTTAAAAGTTTTATTTCCTTATGGATTAAGTTTTAGTTATATTCTGATACATTCAGTTATATTTTGAAATGAACCCACTAATTTGAGTAACTTAGGTAAAGGAGTCTCGCCCCGCCACGTTCCCTCTTTTCGCCTAGCGGGTTGGGTGCAACACCTGTTATTTTACTTCAAGTTCAGAGGAGGCTACGACTTAATATCGTACCTTTCCGATAAAGTAACCCGCCACCTGATTTGGAATTGTTTTTCGCACATGTTTCTTCCTAACAAGCAATCACTCTAGAGTTTTATTTCTTATTTCGTTTTCCTTAAAAAAATAAACAAATATTTTCTGACTCCAATGAAATCTTTAAGAAATTTTATTTTCCAATAAAAGCGAATCTCGACATCAAGTGAGGATACACTTGAAAAATGCAGGTCCACAAGGACACTTTTGCATCATCTCAAATTCAAAAGATATTTATATTGTTTCTTCTATAAAAAAAAAAAATACACATTAAAAAATATTATGTTAAGTTTGATAAAAACTTCGCATATCGAAATTGTCAAACTTGAATTGTTAATTCTGATGGGGTTTAAAATAATAGGCGCACAGGCCCAAAACACGAGCCCAAATGCCATGCTTAAGAAGGACACAAGTAAAGCCTAAGATATTTGTTTGGCCTCGATGACATCCCCCAAATATAGGCTCAAAACAAGGGCCCAATTCACCCCTTCAAAAAGCTGGTAATGTAATTAAAGAATTTGTATTAAAGGAAAATACCCAATCTCCACTAATTAAGAAAACACAATATTTCCTAATTATTAATCGATTTACGATAAGGAAAGAAAATCTCTCACCTAATGGGAGGAATATCGTATCATCATCTAACTAGGAAAGTTATCAATTATCCTTTATTAATCGGTTCACAATAAGGAAAGAAAATCTCTCACCCAATGGGAGGAATATCGTATCATCATCCAACTAGGAAAGTTATTAATTATCCCTTATTAATCTAACTGCAATAAGGAAAGAAAATCTCTCACAAAACGGGAGAAATATCCGTGATCATCATCCAACTAGAAGCTATCATGATCATCCATTTAACAATGTGCCACCCCATCTATGAAAGGTACGCAGACTTACGCACAGGTACCATTCCTGCAAATGATCTCTCCTTCTGAAAGAACTCCACTTAAAGACTGAGAGGCAAATCCGCGAGCCCCGCGATCCTTTTGTTTCTTATTTTCGTAGAGGAGTCCAACGTACAGCCGCAGACCGGCCCCAAAGAATTCAAGCACGCCCAGCCCGCTCCTGCTGAAAAGCACCGGGCTTACGCCATCTATTGGAACGACGCCTTACAACAAAAGTCACCTTCTGCAAGATCAGATGGTATCAACTCTAACACAAGCAGAAGCAACGCTAATCCTCCAAGGAAGCAAGACCATTTAGGCGACGGGACAAACCCAACCTCCCAGTTGCGCTGCGAGATCGTGGCAAGCCAACACGACAAGGTGGAGGCGCCCGCGCCACTAACCAACACTTGCCGAAAGAGCTTGGAACAACTCACCAAGCAACACGACTTCCGTGAGCATTAACGACAGCCCTCGAAGACCAAAACCATGTTACCCGAGAAGAGCAACACCTCAACCCTCGTCAAGAAGCGGATAGAGAAGGAG
The DNA here is from genome assembly GCA_016808115.1 of Tetrastigma voinierianum. Taxonomy (NCBI): domain Eukaryota; kingdom Viridiplantae; phylum Streptophyta; class Magnoliopsida; order Vitales; family Vitaceae; genus Tetrastigma; species Tetrastigma voinierianum. Next base: position 1,434,109 of record JAEQBH010000398.1, read on the forward strand.
AAACTAGCCACAACAGGGAGCAAGATTCTTACCAACCCCCCGAAGAGGATCGTAACGAGGAGAGGTCGTGGGAGTAGAGGTTCAGGGACATCCAGCAAGAAATCAGCCACATGAAGGAAGAGGTAAAGGGCCGAGCTCCAATCTCCATGGACGCCCTGGTACAATAAACCGAATCTCCATTCATCGTCGGGGTGCTACACTTCCCCCTTCTGACAAAGTTCACAATGCTGCAGATCGAGACGTTTGACAACAAAGACCACGCACCGGCCTGCTACTCGGGAGGGTCTTGGGGCCGCCAAAGACCCAAAGAGCCTCGCTCTCGAGCAAGAGGGTCTTGGCCACTCCGGTCAACAGCTCGGGCCTCGCTGCCAGAGGGTCTTAGCGCCCCGTAGCCCAGTAGCTCAGCCCGCAGAGCTTAAGGTGCCTAGAGGGTCTTACGCCCAGAGCCCAAGAGCCTCATCGCTATGAGGGTCTTAGCCGTCCCGGAGCCCGCAGTCTCACCCGCAGAGCTTAATGTACCGGGGGAGGGTCTTGAAGGCCCACATCTCGCCCTCACGCAGAGCCCCGCAGAGCTTAGCACCAAGGAGGGTCTTAGCGCCCAGGAGCCCAAGAGCTCGCCAGACAAGACTGCCTTAGCGCCCCTGAGCCCAAGAGCTCAGGCTTGCGCAGCTTAGCAGCCAAAGAGGGTCTTGGGCGCTCAGAGCTCAGCAACTGGTCGTGCAGAGGGTCTTAGTGCCCTGAGCCTGAGAGGCTCATCTCAGAAATAGCACCAAGAGGGTCTTATTTCTCCAAGAGCCCTGTGAGCTCAAGCTTCACGAGGGAGGTCTTGAAGGCTCCCAACCCGCAGCTCGGGGCCTGCGCAGCTTAATAGCTCGGGGATGGTTTTAAGGCCGTGGAGCCCAGAGCCCGCCTCGCAAGTAGGAGGGTCTTAAAGAGACTCCCGAGCCCAATAACTCAGCCGAAGAGCTAAGAAATGGGAGGGTCTTAGAGCCCAAGAGCCCAAAAGCTCAGTTCGCGTAGGAGGGTCTTAGCGCCCGGAGCCCAAGAGCCAGCCTTGCGTAGCTTAACACCAGAGGGTCTAACGCCTGGGAAGCCCAAGCAGCCGTCACAAGCAGAGGGTCTTGGGCCGCCAAAGCCCAATAAATAAATGACAAATTTATCACCAGAGAGTCTTAGCGCCTAGGAGCCTAGTAGCTCAGTTTGCGCAGGAAGGCCTTAGCGCCCCAAAGCCCAATAGCCTGGTCATGAGAAGGGTCTTAACACTCGAAGCCCAAGAGTTTCAACCCGTAGCTTAACAACCATGAGGGTCTTAAGACTCAGAGCCCAATAGCTCGCCACGTAGGAGGGTCTTGTTGTGCCTCAGAGCCCAAAGAGCTCACCGCAGAGCTTAGCAAAATCAAAGAGGTTATTAAGACCCAGAGCCCGCAGCTCGTCACAGAGGGTCTTGCACGCCTGCAGCCCAAGAGCTACCGCGTAGCTTAACAATTTCAAGAGGGTCTTAAATTGTTCGCACTGGGCCACAGAGGGTCTTAACGCCCTCGGGAAGCCCGCAGCTCAACCCGTAACTTAGCAGCCAGAGGTTCACAGGTCCAAAGAGCTCGGGTCACAAGCAGTGAGGGTCTTGGGCGCCCCAGCCCAATGGCTTCCGGTACCCCGACAACTTATCGCCTCAGAGAGTCTGGGGCCTCAGAGCCTAGTAGCTCGCCTTGCGCAGAAGGCCTTGGGCCGCCCACCCAATAGCTCGGGCTCATGAGAAGGGTCTTAGCGCCCAAGCTCCAAAAGAGGTCAACCCGTAGAGCTAATGTACCTCACGAGGTTCCTAGCACCCGTATTCAACAAACAACACGTAGAGGTCTAGCGCCTAGAGCCCAAGAGCTCAATACAGAGCTTAAGAGCCAGAGGTTATTAGCACCCAGAGCCTAAAGTAGCTTCGGGCCACATAGGAGGGTCTTAGCGCCTGCAGCCCAAAAGAAGCATCAAGCAGAGTTTCATCACCAAGAGGTCTAGCCAAGAGTCTAAGAAATGGGCCACAAGCAGGAGTGTCTTAACGCCCGGCCTCAAGAGCCAACCCGTAATCCTAGCATCAGAGGGTCTGGGCCTAGGAGTCCAAGACTGGTCGCAGAGGGTCTTAACTACCTGAGCCCGCAGCTTGTTCGCAGAGGGTCTTAGCACCCCGGAGTCCAGTAGCTCAACCTGTAGAGCTTAACAGCTTAGGAGGGTCTTTAAATACCCGTAAGCCCAACAACTTAATTCTCGCACAGAGGCCTTTAGCGCCCGAAGCCCAATAGCTCAGCCAGAGCGATCAGCCTGTGAAGGCCTCAACGCTCAGAGCCTAGTAGCTCGCTTTGCGCAGCGAGCGACGGGGGGTGAAAGCCCAACACCCAGAGCCCTATAGCTCGCCTCAGAGCCTCAACAGCCTTAGGAAGGCCTCAAAGTGCCTCTGAGGAGCCCACAGCCGCCAGAGCGCAACAACTCGGGAAGGCCTCAATGCCAAGGGAGCTCCAGGCCGCTTAGAGCTTATCAGCCAGAAGGCCTTAGGCGCCCACGAGCCTCAGAAATTGGCCAGATACTTAACATCTCAGAACGCTTAACGCCAGAGCTCAATAGTTCCGCCTTACAGAATTAAAAGCCCGTGAAGGCTTGCACTGGCCCGCAGCCCTATAGCTCACTGCAGAGCTTAACAAATGGGGAAGGCCCCACCCCAAGAGCCCCGTAGCTTAGCTTGTGAGCTTACATCACCTCAAGAAGGCTCACGCCCACAAGCCCCGTAGCTCGCCTGCGCAGCTTAATAGCTCAAGACAACCTTGTCGCCAGAGCCCAAGAACCCGTCAAGCCCACCGTCTGTGCTAATAATGAAATTTCCTGAGCCCGCAGCTTGCCATTAAACATCTCGACATCAGAACCAAGCACTTCAATTTAGCGAACAATATTAATCAACAAACCCGCATATTACAAAGTCAATGTCAAAGCAATACACTTCGCTTAAGCCCGCTTTAGCCAAAGCGTTCTGGGCAACTAATGGTTTAAAATAATAGCACGTTGCGCCTTAACACGAGCCTAAATGCCATGCTTAAGAAGGATTAAGAAGGTGCCTAGTACCAGAAGTCACCCTTGATGACATCCCCAAATATGGGCCTAAAACAAGGACCCAATTCACCCCTTCAAAAGGTCAGGTAATGTAATCAAAGAATTCAGATAAAGGAAAATACCCAATCTCCACCAATTAAGAAACATAATATTTCCTAATTCATCGCTCTAACACTATCCCTTTGCCACTAGTTTACGATAAAGGAAAGAAAATCTCTCACCTAATGGGAGGAATATCGTATCATCATCAAACTAGGAAAGTTATCAATTATCCTCACACCTGCTAACAATAAGGAAGGGAAAATCTCTCACCTAAATGACTCCACCAGAGGAATATCGTATCATCATCCAACTATGAGAGTTATCAATTATCCCTTATTAATCGGTTAACAATAAGGAAAGAAAATCTCTCACCCAATGGGAGAAATATCCATATCATTATCCAACTAGGAAAGTTATCATGATCATCCATTATAAATACTAGGTCACCCCATCGGTGAAAGGTACGCCAGACTTCACGCGCACGTAGTACCATTCCCTAAGCAGCTTGATCTTCTTCCCTCGAAAAGAATCGACTTTAGGTATCTGAGGCAATCTAAGCAGCCCCTCCGATCCTTTTTGTTTCTTCTTTTTGTAGAGGAGTCTAACGTACGGAGTCAACGGACCGGCCCAGCAATTCAAGCACGCTCCAGCCCAGTTGCGGTTGAAAAAGCATCATCAAATTCTATTGAAAGTGGTATTTAATTTTTTATTGACTTTGAAACTAGTTTAATTTTTGTATTGAGAGGTAATAGAATAAGTTTAAAGAAATTTAGTTTTTATTTATTTTTAAATATGAGTACATATAGAGAAAAACAGATTTGTTACAAGGAAATGTTCTGAATACTCATATGAAATACTCGAGTGTGGGTCCAAGGTACTTCAAATAAAATAACAAAAGAGCATCCCACAAAAGGGTCATTTTAATAAATTAATTAAAATTTTTCCATTCGAGCTCAGCTCAAACATGGTTTTAGAGTACAAATGGAGATTAAAGTGATTGTGAGTCGCTTTTGTCTTAACTCAAGTTTAATACCATTTAGTAATATTAAAAATTAAGTTTTTCTCTCTTAATAGTAAATTAACACTACAAAAAACAGCCGATTTAGCGACGGATTTTATCCGTTACAAATTAGCAACGGATTCGGGACGGAAACCAACTTAGCGACCGATTTACCGACAAATAATATTCCATCGCCAAAATAAGGCGGAAGTCAGCGGTTATTGATAAATAGGAATCCGACACGCCCGCCGCTATATTAGCGACGACACGCGCCCGCTGCTATATTAGCTACGACACGGGCCCGCCGCTATGGAACTTTCAGTATTTTAGCTAAAAAAATTATGTTGGGAATAGCGACGGATTCTTAGTTCCGTATCTAATTTAGCGACGGAATTTGGTTTCCGTCGCTAAATTTAGCAAATGTTTAGCTATTTATATTTTTATGAATATCGCTGATTCAAGAATAAAGATGATAAATGTTCGCTTAATTAATATTTTTAAAATATTTTAGTTTATATATTAATATTATTTTTCTCATATGTTTATAATTATTTTTTTCCTTACAATTAATGGAACTTTAATAAAATGAATTTAAAAATATTTTATATTGAATTAATCATTTAAAATTTGGTTGCTAACTTTGTTTTTTGTTACAACTAAGCAAATTTAGTTAACTGTAATGTATTATACCGCTTAGTAGTTATTTTTATTTGTGAAACAATTATTTATAAAATAATAATTATATAATATAATAAATATGAAAAACAATAACAATAAAACATATATAAATAACAGAAAAGTATTACTAAAAATAAAATTTTTATTACAAAAATGTAAAATTTTTCTATAGATCTATATTATTTCTATTTACAAAATATAAATAGAAATAATTATACAACATGCCACATAATTATATTTATATTTTTAATATAACTTTGGGTATCATTACTTTACCAAAACAATGCCCCGTTTATTTAGACGCACAACCACGCCGTTGAGCTTCCCAAGTCACTTTTATTTTTATTTTTCGCGAAATCCCCTAAGTCACTTTAACCTAAACCTAAAACCTTATTCTCTTCAGCTTTTAGACAAGATCCTAAATTCCTGTCGTCTAATCCAATGTAATTGTCGATACCCGCCTAACATCATCGCCCCACCGCCTATCCATCACCGTCATCTTCGGGCCACCGCGTCGGCCAGCACCACCGGGCCATTTTCTTTCTCGTTGCTCGTAAGTCTCTGTTTTGCTTGCAAAAACTCCTGCGGTAACAAAAATCGCAGCACCAATTTAAGTTAATAATCGTGGATGTCCGACTGACCTCGTTGATGATTTTATTTTGCCGGTATGTTGTTCTTCTTCTTTGATATAATCTCCAATTGACTGCTTGTATTGGCTGATGAACACAATCTTTTCTTTTCTTCATTTTTATTTTTCGTGATTTACAGTTAAGAAAATCGAGAGTTGATTGATTAAGTAGAAGGCCAATCTGTGTGCAACTTCTATTTTTTTAATCTTCCTTTCTTTTTCTCAGACATTCAAAAAATTGGATTTTGCTAATCAGATTTTATTATCTCCAACTTATCTTTTTTGCAAAATTTAGTTTCTTTTTTTTCAATTCATAAGCTTAATTGCTATCCTTATGTGGTTGTCAATCTAGGAATCGTGTGGAATTTTTAAGTTCTATGATTCCTAATATTGTCCTGTCCTACGAGTTCTGAAAATTCTAAGTGAATGAGACCTTTTTTCTTTCCATTTTTTTTCTTGTCACGGATCACTCTCTGTTAGTGTGCTTTGTTGTGAGTCCAAAGTCTTGCCTGGACTATTTTTCTCCTCTGATGCTTTTCTTCATGACTCTGTAGCTAGGATAAAGGTTCAGTTGTTTTTAAATATCTAAGTATTTGCTATTCAATATCTCACTGCACTTCAAAGACCAAGGTTATAAACAGATGCCTTAAATCCAGTCTGGAATGAAGAGCTAAGTTTCTCCCTCATAGAACCCATTGGAGTGCTAAATCTAGTATGTCTATAATTTCTTGATATCTCAAAATTTACTTGTTATGTTGTTCCTTTGAATTAATTGCTAAAAGATATTCCCAGTTAATAACATCATTTCTTACCTTTTTTGTTGAGAAGGAAATGCAATTGCTAATTTGATATAATCTCCTTCTTTTTTTATCTGTCATTTAATAGATACAGGTTTTGGGAGTTCCAATTCTGTTTCTGAGTTGAATCGAGTCCCAAGCTCAATCAACACCAAATACTTGTGTCAGACATAAACAACGAAATCAACTTGAAATAATGGCCAACTGAGCAGGATCAAGTGGTGCTGATCTTTCTTTATTTTTTTATTTGGAAGTCACATGCCAAAGAACACTCTCTTCTCCATTCAACGTTCCACTCAATAAGACCAACTCTTATCAAGCTTCAGGTACCTTATTTTGTCAACTTTTATTCTCTTTTTATTTGTGTAATTCAAATTTGGATGCAATTTAATTGTCATTATGAGTGTTGGAATCAACTAAAAGACCTGAGGTAGATGTGTTCGTGCCAATCACTTCGCTGTCTCGCTTGCAACTCCCATTCGCTACAAGGAGATGAGTTTGGCCCACTAAGATAAAGAGATAGATGATTCTTCGGGTTTATTTCGGCACTCCGAATGATATCAGAGCCTCCTCGTCTGTCTCTATACTTAAAGCAACAGACTCTAAAAATGGCATAAAAATTTAGAAGACAAATGATAGCTAGCAATGGCACATACAAGAAATGGGTGAAAAGAAGATTAATTTCTATGATTTTTTTCTTATTCTCTTTCTGGTTTAATACTTGGGAATTTTAAGTGAATGTTAATTGAGATGTGCCATTGAAGAATCTGAATTTATTGATGAATTTTGTGAGGACATCAAAATTTTGAACCAGTCAATGGATAAGATGCTAGCTTGGTAGGTACATAGAAGTTTACCATGCGAATAATATTTTAATTTGGTTAATATAACCGACAGATGTTTTCAAAACATATTGCATATAACAGTGGTTAATCTGTCAATCAAAATCCAACTTTTTGCATCTTCTGCCTCAGTATGGAGGCAAGAAACATTATCAAACTTATTTTTCTCTCCCTCATGTAGCTTAATTAGTTCTTGAGAGGAAGGGCCTTCATGGATAGAACCCTCGATTGAAGTAAGCATTGATACATTGTGAATGTATTTCTTCACACCCTCAACAAAAGGACAACATTCAATTGATAGCTAGGTGTCCCATGATATGGTGTTTGGGTTTTGCTTTAAAAAAAAATTATGACCTGAATGTTAAAAGATAAAAAAAAAAAAAAAAAAACTACCCCGAAATCCTATAACATGAAACATAATAAGCTATGAATTTTTGGCTGAAACTTGCACTTAGTTCTTGCATTTATTTATTTATTTTTTGATAATGTTTTGGCACTGAAACTTCCTCATCGAGAGATATATCTGGGGAAGCTTGAAGCCACAAACTATCATCCAAAGGTAGATACAGGGGAAATATTGCTCAAGCAAAGTTTCAGGCCGTAGTGGTCAATGCTTTTGCTTAATGAAAATCCTGGGCAATATATGGAAGGACATGTGGCAGTGAAAGAAGAGAGCTTTATGTTCGAAAACAATTCACCTTGAAATTCATGCCAAATGTGTATATTATCTTATGCTCAGGTTGGTAATATCGCTATTGCCTATATTCTAAGTTTATGGAAATTTTACTACATGCTTGTTTTCACCTTTTCCTGCCACCGCTAGTTATAACTAATGATCGCATCAGGATCATATGCAAGATCGTATTATTAATTTGCATTTGCATGAACATAGTTATCCAAATTAATAAAAGCTTCCTGTATATGCATCCGTTTACAAGGGTTTGCCTACAATCATATACCAAAACAGTATATTTGCTCAAATGTTTTGAAAATAAAAGGTTAAACAAAGCATTTGGCTCAAAGAGTAGGGCTTATTGTCATTGTCAGGCAGTAAAATCTCTACGCGTTTGAGGCCAGGGCTATACTGTGTTTTTGATGACCAACGGAAAAACGAGACCCACTTTTCAAGTGAATATGTTCAAAGTACTACTATTATTTTGCTTTGCTTAACTTTTATTATCATCACAATAAAGCCTCATTTGGTCCAAGTGAATATGTTCAAATTACTATTATTAATTTTCTTTGCTTAGATTTTATTATTATAACAATAATACTTAAACTGAAATATTTTCGTTTGGTTTGATTAATTTTTTTGTTCAGATTTTTTATTTTTAGTTTTAAAATTTATTATTATTATTATTATTATTATTATTTAAAATTTCTTTTATTACTAATATGATTATAAATTTTTCTAATTCTTAGTTATATTTTTAGTAGTTATACAGAAACCCTCCTTAAGAATATTTTCCATAATTATATAAAATAATTTATTAGTAAAAATAAAAATTTGGTTCATTTAAACTAATTTATGTGTTTAGCTATTGTGACTAGTTTATGTGTTTAGCTTTTGATAATTAGTTGTATGCATGAAAGTATTTCATTTTAAGTTTTTGCTACATGGACCTGTAATTAAACTACAACTATCAGACAATGGCAAATTTATTTGTTTTAATATGACATGTTGAAATCAGGTTAATATGTATGTCCTGATTGCAAAATGAAGTTACATTATATATCTTGAATTCAAAATCAGGTTATAAGTTGTTAAAGGTTCAACCATACAAAGTTTCATGATTTGTTCTTTTCAAGCTTATTAGATTATATTTTTTTAATCAGGTTATTGTTTGTTTCACATATATGTTATATTTTAATTATTTTATAAGGTTGCAAGGAAAATTTTCTTCCCATTTATTTCTATATGTAGCCGAAATTTTAGAAAAGGATTCTTAATTAGTGTAGGTATAAAGATAGGAGTACATATAGACATTAGAGAAAATGAGACCAAGATCGACAAAGGATTGATTATCGAATTTGTTACGGTGCTTTAACTATGGAGTTCAAGTTGGCATCGAGGATTCATTAATTTTTCACCGAGTCACCTGCACTGATGGACCATAGTAGATCGATGTCCATGCGATCATCAGAAGCTTAATCAAAATTTTCAAGAGGCTGACATCAGGGAGATATCATCTAGCAAAAAGGATTTGTCCAGACTATATAATTGGTATCTACATTATGAGCCTATCGAGGAAGATACCGGGAACTCGATGTCAATTTCAATGAAGTCACAGATGCAGGATTCACAATCCTCAACCATACAATTCTTTTGATACAATGCTAATTGATGTTGTCCGCCCTTCCTTTAATTCTAATGACATTGAAGAGGGCCTGAACCCAACAGCTGCAAAATTATTTGAAATGCTGAAAGCAGCCGATCAGGAGATCTAGCCTGGCAATAGATATCATTCAAAGTTATCTCATTGCTATGCAGATCGTTGAACATTAAATCTGAACACCATTTATCTGAACGTGCTTATGATGATATTTGTCAATTGATGTCCGAGTTACTACCACCGGACAATGTGATGATTGATAGCTTCTACAGCACCAAAAAATTAGTTCAGGGTTTGGGTCTACCAGTAGAAAAGATTCATTGTTACATTAATGGTCAGATGATATACCTGGGGCGAAGATAAAGGAACTCAAGTCAGTAAAGTTTTGTCACCATCCTCGTTTCAGGAGACCAATGTGTGGATCTCATAAGTAGAAAAACAAATGTCTTTATAAAAACACTACTTTCCTCGCCCTGACATAAGAGATTGCTTGCATCTAATGCCACAAACGCAAAGATATTAGGTGGCATACCGAGCATGAGTCTCAAGATTGCAGCAGGCGCCATCGTTCGACTCGCTTAAACATTTCAATCAAACTCATCCTGATTTCAGAACAAAGTCAAATGTTCGACCGGTCTTTCCACCGATGGCTTTAATCCATTTGGGTCAATCCGACAACAATATTCTTCATGGCTGCTATATCGACGCCATACAATTCCGGGCCCCATGGATGTGCATGAAAGATGAATATATGTTTTTATCTGTAATTGTGCCAGGGCCAAAGAATTCAAAGGGAAAGTTGGATGTTTTCTTACAACCTTTAATTGCAGAGTTGAAAACATTCAGGGGAGGTGGGTGTGTATGTATATATGACATTCGAGGAAGCTGAATTTTCAAATGAAGGCTGCTCTAATGTGGACAATTAAAGGATTTTCCCCGCGATACTCAATGTCAGTTTCTGACGGAGATCGCTGTGGAAGCTTGCTTGTCCTCATCGCATGGAAGATTCAGATGCATTTACATTCGAGTAAAGGCAAGACATCATGTGGTTTGACAATCATCGTAAGTTCTTACCCTATGACATCATCAATTTCAAGGAATAAAAATTCTTTCTCAAGGGTAAAATGCTGGGAAAAGTTGCACCACATGTCCGATCAAAGGAGGAAATATTAGGAGCAAATTGAGCAATTAGGTTGAAGAAAGTGACGTAAATCGATGCCGAGTCCACTAATGCTCGTATTTTCAAGAGTTACGAATGTGGATGGAAGAAAAGAAGCATCTTTCGATTTACCTTATCGAGCACAAACCTCATTCATTACAATCTAGATGTCATGCATATTTGAAAAAATGTCTTTGATAATGTCTTCAACATCGCTGCATGATCACAAGGAAAACAAAGACAATGCAAAGTCTGGGTCGACTTAAAAGAGTTTTGTCGAGGAGTGAGTCAGCACCAAAATGAGAGCAATGTGCAAATATCCAAAAGCTGCTTTATACTTTGGATAAGTCGAGGAAAAAATTTGTGCTAATGGTTGAAAGAACTGATTTCCGATCAGTATGCCTCGAACATGGCAAGATGTGTTGATATGAATAAGCTCAAATTATTTGGCATGAAAAGCCATGATTGCCATGTGTTTATGCAAAGGCTAATTCCAATAGCATTTCATGAACTATTGCCAGAGAATGTGTGGTCATCTTCGGATGCAGCTGAGTAACTTTTTTTTTAAAGATCTTACATCTACGTAATAATAAAGAGGGAAGACATGAGGCGCAGCTGAAGATGAAATTCGTTATTATCTATGCTCGAGCGTATATTACCTCCAAGTTTTTGATTGTATTTGAGCATCTCCCCATCCATTCGTATGAAGCAAGGATAGCGTGTCCCTGTTTCAATACCGATGGATGTACCCATTTAGAGGTTAGCACAAAAAATAACTCATATGAATTTGATATGTCAATCCAATTTAAAATGACATAATATTTTATGTAGCTTGACAAAGATTATCTTTAGGTACCTTCGAAGGTTGAAAAATAATGTGCGCAATAAAGCAAAAGTCAATGTTCTATATGCAATGCATATTCGTCAGAGAGACATCTTCATTTTCAGGCTCATTATTTGAGCCATATGTCAATACAAGACATCGAAGAGTGCCAACAATCTAATTGTCGTTGATAGAGATGAAACTCAAGAAACATGAGGGACGCTTCCATTTTTAAGCATGGGGGTAGAGCATTTGGCAAGGAAAAATTTTGATATCTTACTCCGGATGAATATCATGCAGCTCGCACGTATATTCTATTGAATTATGAAGAAGTAAAGCCCTATATTGAGTAAGTATTTGAATTTCTTAAAGAAATGATTGAAAACTAATTTATATATGCAAAAATGTTTATGTTATTGCTGAAACTAATGGTCATTTGCTATAGACTATTTGTATAGATTAAGAGAACATCAACCATATGTTTAAAGGTTTAAGTTGATGCTAAACTTGATAAAGACTTTGCATCTTGGTTTCCAGGCACATGTGAGTAATAAAATTCAATTCATAAGAGTATATATATATATATATATATATATATATTAAGTTGATTTAGTTACCCATAATTCTTATAACTTTCAATTTTTCTATAGGCTCATGACCCGATTTCACATCTCCAGCCATCTATAAAGGACTCAAAGACCTTTACAAGGTGTTAAGGCGCTCTCGGATATTATGAATGGATATAAGTTTCACACTTCGGGACATGGATCAAATAAAGCAGCCCATGAATAAGGGAGTGTGCATAAAGGGTTCTAATTTTAGTGCAAATGTATCTGGACTTATCAATAACTAACGGAGGTTTTACAATTGAATACCCCGCATTACTCACCGAAGAGAGTCATTTTATTCAATTAATGCACATTTGATCCGACACTGAAGTATAGGTACAAGAAGTCACTCCCGAAAGTATAAGCTTGCTGATGTGAACCACACGAGAAGATTCAATAAATATGAACCATTTATTCTTCGCAGAGCAAGCAATGCGTCTATTATGCATCTTATCCAAGCACAAGGAAACATGTGTAATCGTGGGTCAAGCTTGCAAGATAAAAGCTCGGGGGGTCGTGGAAGTAGCCGAGACATCGAAAATTTTCATCAAATGCGTACATTTCAAGAGATGTCATCAAAAACCATTATATCGATATTGCGTATTGCACAAAGAACCTCAATCATTAGTTGATCACAATGTCCTTTGTAGACATCGATGATATAGAACTTGAAGAAATGAGGAGGTGGAACTAGAACAGAGTCGATGAAGAATATGAAGAATCGACGATGATGACAATAATGTGACCAATATCAAGATTGAAGCCTTTATATTATCAGGACTCAAGGAATATATTTATAATATTGTTTTCAATTACTAGTATTTTTTCTTGCATATGTATGTACTTTATAGTAGGCATTTTCATTATAAATGTGTTGTTTTGTAATTATGTTCATATCAAGGTATGAGAGGTGGCCATTCAAAGAAGGAAAGCGCAGCTAATTCCTCGTGTGCCTAGCAATCAATCATCCGCACCAACCGTCCTACCTACAAGCACTGCCCCACCAGCTATAGGTTCGACACCTACCTTCAATGTGTAGAACTTACCACCACCCGCCCCACACACCGATCCGAGTCTTCAACGTGATCGCATTCGCCGGCCATCAACCATGGTACCACACCTGAAAGAATATAGAAACAATGATGGGAGACCACGTGATGCTTAAAATGTTTATTATGCCACTTATTGTTTTTGGTCGGGTTGCTTTACAAGATACAATTTATTTTCATATGAGATTTAACATTTAATATTCTTTTGTAATTTTTGGAATAGATTTCTTCCAAGTGTTTCAACTTATTACTAAGATTTTCAAGCATGTATCAAAGGAGGGTGCAACATGGAGGTCAGGCTCACAACACTATGAGCCTTCTATCGGGACTAATTTAAGGTATTTCCTCATATGTACTTGTTCTCTTGTTACCATTGCACACTTGACAAGATTCTTTTAATGTATCTATGTGAACTAACTGCTATTTTGTTAGGTTGTTGCATGTATATTGAATCACCTTTCAAATGTGGTGAAAGTGTACGTGTTTGAGAAAGATGGAAATTTTGTTGTGTTTTTTGAAGCCTATGTTATGTTGGTATTGCTGTAACAATGAAACTTTTGTTTCATTAATTGCAACTATTTTTTTATTCTTAAAGTCTTCCTTTTTATTCTGAATATCTTTGTTAGATTGGGTTCATTATGATAGCTTTTTTTTTCCTTTTTAAAGAGATGTTTGGCAGCAACATTTAGCTGTCATCATTCCTGTTGCTACCAAAACTTTTCTGGAAACTTCTTGTTCTATATTTTGTGGGAAACTTGTTGCATCTGATAGGATTTCATTTAGGATAAAGTATGATTTGTTCATGTTGGAAGTTGCTTTGGCCGGGTCAGGAAAACTGTTTCCGTTGCTTGATCAAGTATTTTAATGTATATGCTGAGGGCTATGTTACAGGTGCTTTTTGTGGAACCTTATGTTCAAATAGTAGTTACGATATGGTGATGTTGGCGCCTACTTTGTCCACAAAAAAAGTTGCAATTAGTAGGTAAATATCAGTAAAAAAAAAAAAACTCAATTGCCATGTGTTTTTTGTCTTTATCGTTAGTCGCTTGAAATTGTTTGTAATTATTGTGTAAATTTAGTAAGAAATCTTGCATTAATGTGATAATAATTTAGATTAGATCATTTTAAAAAGGATCGTGGTGTATATTATTTCTAAATTCATACGGTAAAAAGGAAAAGGGAAGTAGACACTGAGGGATAGATGGTCGATTCGAATAAGTGAGCTATCAATTAATGAGGTTACTTATTGAACTCACCTTTATTGAACCAAATTAATTATGAAAAAAAAAATGTTAAGGATATGGTACACCAAAACATATTAATAAATTGAAAACGAGCTATAATAACAGATAAATGTTTTAAGATCGATGCATATCACCACGATGATAGAAACTACCCTTCTATTCATCTATTCTAGCATTAAACCCGAAGAAGAAAAAAAAAACTCAAGAAAATACTTTGTTGAAAATTTTGCCATATATAGGTCAAGGGAAGAAAGCACACACCTTAATATAAGAACAAAACATCGACTCAGGCTTACAAAATACATCTTTATCAATATATGTATGCATATTAATTGTTGATGAATTAGAATCATAGATAAAGCAAGCATCCTCTAATTTACTCTAACTCTAATTCCACTTAATTATGGCTAACAACACTTCTCGCTTGTTGTCGAGTAAAGTAAAAAAATGCTACTTGTCACAGGTTGAAAAAATTATCGCTTGTCACGGCCGCAAAAATTGCCGTTGTACTTTTTAACAAATATAGCTTTTTGACAATGGTATATGGGTCTTATTTAAATATGTCTATATGTATGTGTCCATTAATTTATCATGGATAAATGGATGTTGATGGTGATTGATCCTTTGATCTTATTTGTATGTTGATGTTGCAAATTGAATGTGACTTTTTTAGGTTGCTCACACGCCTCTTTATGCGTTTGTCCTCATCTTTTTATGGGCATCAGTAAATCGATTATTTATAATTGTTTGGTTTTTGGTAGCTAAGCTGAAAATAATGCAGTCAAAGTTCAATTAACAACTATGAATCCATACACATTCTAAAACGTGAATGAATAGTCTTTAGTTTCATTTGATACAATATTAAGCAAGCAACCTAACAGGGGTGGTGTAGTATTCATTTGATAAAACATTATGAAGCCAACAGTGGTCTAGGTAATATGATATAAATGGTGAAATTTTTATAAACAGAGCAAAAAGAGACACATATCTCGATACAAACTAATCGCCTGCTGAGCCTAACTTGTGTCGCGGCTTAATAAGATCGCATAAGTGTTAGAAAAGAGATTCTATAGATGTTTGGTATGATGGTGTAGTATCTCATTTGGATTTGCTCCCTTTTTCTTTATTTTTTTCTGACTAGTTACGGTGGGGTATTAACATGAAACAGAACATATTGCTTCCATTTATTATTCTACTCTCCCTTTGAAAGCTATGATACATGATGATATTATTGCTTATACAGTTAAAATATTGGATTATTTTTTGATCTATTGGTCTAAGATTAGAGAGAAAAACGCTTCAAAGAGCAATAAGAGTAACTACATTCTTTATATTTCAACATTTTCAAATTCTCATTACTTTTTCGTGCCGCTTTACAAAAGAAAAGATGGTTTAAGATCATTCAAACTTGTTAATATTGTAAAGATGCTTTCAAAAAACCAATATCAGGCTACTAGTACCGTATGTGGTTATGCATTTTTATTTGTTGAAATATATTTTTTTTTTCTGTAAAGCATAATCGATGATTCAAATGATGGCATTAGTTAAGAGAACGCTTATAGAGTGGCAAAGGAGCATGGGATTATTGTGCAAGATGCTTAATCGAAGGGAAAAGGAAGATAATATACCGTAAGATATAGAAAGCTTTGGCAAAGAACATTGAATACTTCGAATATAAAAAGAAACGTGAACAAGCTGCTAAAAATAGTCAGACAGTAAAGGGAGGATCTCTGCACCTAGCTCTTCCACACATACGTGGTTTCAGATCCACAATTCAACATTGTATTGCTTTGGTAAGAATTTAAGAATATTTTTTAATAACATTTCATCATCTTATTCGAACCAATTAATTTGATAATTAATTTTGCAGGAAAAGGAATTGAACGCCACCCCCCCCACGCCATTTGAAGTGTCTCAAGAAGATGCACACCAAAAGATGGTGTCATCGACAAAGATCTAAGGACATCAATGTAAGATTTCAATTTTTCTTTATTAAAATAACTCAACAATTATTCTTAAATAATTATTAATTTTATAATGAATTAAATATAGATGCCAGGAAAACCATGGTTGCCTCTCGCTTCGCCTCCGAGGAGGATTCAATCCAGCCCGCGGAGGTTAATACGAGCCGCTTATATCTACAAGCAACTGGAGGTGAGAAAAAGAGGCGAGCGATGTGGCTCGCTCAAAGGCCCGCATTTTACCCCGAGACTTTCAGCAGTTCCTCTACCACTTCGCGCTATGATTTACATCTGATGAACGCTTTCACTACAACATGAATGAAGTGGTTGGCAGGGTGAGAGTAGAAGTTCAAGAATCCAACCAAAATGAATGAAGATGTGAGATTGTATAAAGAGCAATTAATCAGCACTACCATGATGAGTAGTTTGAACGTATGCCACGTGACAACCAATCCAATGCCCAAAGATCCATCCTACCAATCCAAATTTTCTACACCCCCATAACCATCTCCGTGTCGCGGATCAATGATCTTAGATTATGAGCCAGTTTTTTTTTTCAGACGATGATATGAACTAGTTATCAGGTTAAGAGTTTTAATTGTCAGAACATAATTAATGTAAATTATTTTGTATTGCTTTTTATTTCTCAACAATGTACTAAATTAATATTTGTTTTTCCAATGAATGTGTTATTATTATGGTTTCTAATTATTTAAAAATTAAATATATTGCAATAATTTTTTAATTAATATAAAAAAAATTAAATAAAAATGGATTTTAGCGACGGAAAATTCCGTCGCTAAAATGACTCGAAAAGTGTACAAAAAATTAAATTAGCGACGGAATGCAACAATCCGTCGCTAAAATAGCGACTAAAAATTTGAAACTGCTGCTGTTTAGCGACGATATTCTTCGATTGGCCGCTATATTGGCGACGGAAATAAGAATCCGTCGCTAAAAATAGCGACGGAAAATTAAAATCCGTCGCTAATATAGCGACGGACTAAAATTTCCGTCACTAAGTTTAGCGAGGAGCGTTTTATCTACTGAATTTTTTCCGTCGCTAAGGGATTTAGCGACGGATTTTTTGATTTAGCGACGGAAAAATCCTTCGCTAAATCGCCAGAATCTTGTAGTAAAGAAGTTGCTTTGAGACTCGAATCATTTTTAAAATTGTTTGCTTTTTTTAATTTTAATATTTCCAAGATAATTTTCTTAATAAAAAAAGAATTATTTTTACCAAATCTTATTTCTCAATTCATACATGATACAACTTGTTTTAATGGGGCTAAAAACATTCAAACTACCGTGGATTACATAGATAGGCACAAGATGAAGCCATGCTTCAGGCAGACAAACAAACAAAGTAATCGACCACGAGGACGAATCGAAACAACTTAATACTCCCAAGCTTCATCTGCCTATGACTCAACCGCCCATCTACCCACCGTAATCCGAAACTACTGAAAGCAATCTTATCCTCGGCCGCCTTCAAGCATTCCCGCAGATCTGGCATTTAATAGATATCTAATATCACCCTTCATGAGTCGCGCTCCATGGCAAGAAATTACATACTCCATTGAACAACCTCAATATCTGAAGTAAGGCGCTTCTCGTAAAATCGATCATTGCGGTCTCTTTCAACCCTCCTCGAGACTACTCCCACTACCTTCCTCCCGTCATTCATATTCCTCGTTAGTTTTTATTCACTTCATTTTCCGTCTACATTCGGTTGTTGGAAATAATCAAGAAAAAAATGAAAAAAATTGAAAAATATAAGGCGTTTGTTTAGTTATAATTTTGGAAACTATTTTGCTGGTCGTAAGACCCGAGAAAATTCCAATTTTCTCAAAATAAAATAGTATATTCATGAAAATCCGAATTATTCTAGATCTCGACGATTTAAACGGACTTTTCTGCTGAAATCGCTCACGAAATCGCTACCCCGTCTTAAATTTCTTTAGATTCGGTGTGGTCTTTATTTCACGCTGAGTATGCCAGCGCCTGATGACACATGGCAAGGTGAGGAGATGCCACATGGCACCTCAAGAGAGTGACACTTGGCAAAGCCATGTGGTCCACTTAAATGAATGGCTCACAATGAGCCATGTGTGGAAAGGAATCCCATGGCTCAAAATGAGCCACACGAAACACGATGTCATTGGCTGGATTTAATATGAAATGCGAAAGAAACGATTTTTGGAAAATTTATACTACGTGAGACTTCGAGTAAATGATGAGGCAATTTCCTCCCATTGACCAAATGATTGATTCTCCAAATTGGAGGAGAGAAAGAAAAAGAGAAAGGAGAGAAAGTGAAAGAGAAATGAGATGAGAAATGAGAATAAAGAAATAGAAAAGCAAAAAGGAAAGAAAAGCAAAAGTAAGGAATAAAACAAAGGAAAGTAAAACGTGGAGAGGAAGAAAGAAATTAGATGCAGAAGGCTTTGTTCTTCATTTTTAGAGAGAGAGTGTCCTCCTTCTCTCTAGGTTAGTAGGAGATCCGACCGTCGGATTCCTTCGAGACAAGAAGGGAAGTTGTTCTACACGGAGAGGACAACGCGTGGACTCGGTTTTTTGGGAGTTTCTTCAAACTCCAAGAGGTAGGATATTTTCCTACTTGATTTACTTTAGCCTAACGCTTTATAATGAAGAAGGCTTGTGGAGGCCACGAGAGTGCTCAATAGTCCCTCCCTGGACTAATGGGTATGGATTTCATGACCTGGCTTTCTGACTATGGGAGTTAGGATTTGAACTAGAAACCAGCAGTTTCTAGGTATTATGGTTTGTTGATGGGTGGGAAGTTTGGAACCAAACTCGGTCATGCTTCTGTGAAGGGGCCGTGGAGGTACTCCTATTGAATGGTCCCAAGTTTGTGACCTAATCAGGTGTTATGGCTTGCTTGAATAACATGCTAAGTGTGGAATTGTGATATCGATGCATGCTTTGATGTATTAATATGTTTTGCATGGAGGTAGGTTATATGTATAAATTATAATTTTCCATGGAGTGTAAATGTTTCATGTAGTGCTCATTCATGCATGTAACATGAGGAAAATGCATTAACATCATGCATTTCATATGCATCACATCGCTACGCCTGGGTGTGGGTGCGGTGGTAAGGTTTATTCATCAATGTTGGTGAATGGGTCGTGAGCTCGGAAAAAATGGGACAGTTCACAGATTCACGAGCGTAAATGATCAAATGATAAATTACATGTTTTTCACATGAGTGTCAGGTAGATCCCCCGTGGTGAAAGTCCCACCAGTTACTCACGGTTAAACATGAATCCCGACGATGCAAGTTCGTGAAAATGTTGAAAAGGCGTAAGGGCGCCCCACTCGTGTAACCCGGAAATCCGGGCCCACAAAATAAAGGGAAAAGAATCAAATCAGTTTTGATAAATAAATTAGAGGGTGTCCAATGGTTTAGCCATGGTGAGTGATGTGTTTTAGTCACGCTTTTGGCATTCCAGTGTGAGGGAGTTTGTTGGTACTGTGTGTCGTGAGCATGAGGGGTTGCACCTCATGTGATGATATGTACATTTCCATATAATAGTCAATAATTGTAATGGAATGTGATTGATTGTTTATTTATGCCATTGCATATGCATTTTAGGGTTGGGAGTAACCCTTGTAGGAAAACTTAATCGGGCTTTGCTCACCCCGCCGCGACCCCTCTTCGCACAAGTGACTATCCGCGAGACTAGTGACGTGCCGTAGAGGTAGCTTTTGAGAAGAAAAGCCGAACGCGCTTTAAGAATATTTTCAGGGAATACGTATAAATCTTATAGGAATAAGATGAAACCACATAATGTAGTTTGATTTATTTCGGTTTTATGAGTAAGGATGTATGGGCCCATGTGACCATTTTTACATGTGTATGAGTCTCATCAAGTGAGACATGTAGAATTCCACGGGTTGACGGGTAGTCAACGGAAACCCCAGATTTGGGGCGTCACACTGAAAAACAAAGAGAATACTATTTGTTTTTCTTTATGTTCTCCTTGTTTTTCAAAATAAAAAACAGTTATAAAAAATTGTAACCAAACAAGTTAAAAAAATTTTCACTTTTTCAATTATAAAAACTAGGAAAGTTTAAGAAAATTGTACTTTTTGATAATTTAATGTTCCTTTTTTTTTTCTTTTATAATATAATTTTCCTCCATTTTCTTTCCAGCAGTCTTCTGAGCGAAGCATTGGTTGGTTCATAGGCAAACATAGGATGCAAATATATTTTTTTTTTTCTGAAAAATGGATCATTCATATAAGGCTAAGAATTTTTTTTTAACATATATATTCACACTCCTGATCATATAACTAGTTAGGAGTTCAGAGGTTAAAAATCTGCTTACCTAACATCAAAGCATAGACTGGTAGTTCAAGAGGCTTATTCTGTGCAGCGACCATAATGAGTTTCCCGTGAGATTTCAACAGCCCAAGCAATGGAAGAAGAGAGTGAACAGCAAAGACTGTGTCAATGATTCATCCCTTGTGCCCATGGCATCCTACAGAAAAAAGAAACACATATAACATCACTGTTGGGAAACCTGATAACCCTTCCCTCGAATTGGATGTTGTCCATGTTTATCAACTCATAATCCTTTTCATTCTTAATCGATGTGGAACTTTGGGCACACACCCAACAATCACCAAATACATTACACCATCATAGAATCTAAAACTTTTTTTAACAAAAAATGAATTACCTGCATCTGATCCTGGTCATGGCTGACTAGAAAGGAGTCAGCACCAAGGAGTTCTATGGCTTCCTTCTTCTTGTTAGGGGAAGTACTGATCACTGTCACCTTAACTCCAAAAGCCTTAGCAAATTTAACAGCCACATGTCCCACTCCACCTAGGCCTACAACTCCTATATGCATTCCTGGTTTTGTAAGTTCAAAATATTTCAAGGGACTGTATACTGTGATTCCAGCACATAGAAGAGGAGCAGCTGCATCCAGAGGAAGGTTGTCTGGGATGCGAACCACATAGCGGTCCTCAACAACCATGAAATCTGAGAATCCTCCTTGTGTGGCGGTTCCATCATAGTCAGTGGAACCGTAAGTATATATCTTTTTGGGGCAGTAATTCTCAAGATCATTATCACAAGAGTGGCAAGCTCCAATAAAGAACCCTACCCCAACTTTATCTCCTACTTTGAACTTTTTTACTTTGCTCCCCACCTCCGTCACTGTGCCCACAATCTCATGCCTGCATTCGGGCCGGAGCCGGGATTCAATATTAGTGGGACCAAACTTAAGTAATATAAGCGGTTTGGTTCAATGGTTTAATATTTATAAATTTCAGCAGGGCAGAGTGCAGTAACTGCATTACCCCAATTTATTTGGATGTTAGATGTGGGGTAATTGGAATGTCTGAATAATTTTCCTCAAACTACTTATCCGTCCAGAAAACCAAAATTTTTAACCATTTTATACATTCTAAACTGCATATGCATTTGTTTTATATTTATAATCCATAGACATGATTAGTTCTTTTCGATATTGTTTATACTGATCAAAGAAAAAAAAAAGTAGAGAGAAATGGATGAGGGATGCGGAGCATACCCGGGAACTAAAGGGTATCTGGTCTTGCCCCATTCATTCTTGATCATGTGTAGGTCTGTGTGACATATTCCACAGAACAACACCTTGACTCTTACGTCTTTTTCTCCTGTTGCTCTGTAAAACATTATTTTTTTCACACAAACCTCATAATCCTCATGGTCGTCATTCATTAGAAATAAAAAATCAAGAAAATATGATCTATGATCATCCCTTCTATGCAATAAAATTGAGGTTTCATGAATGGAAAAAGTACTAATATATTCTACAATAACAATAATCCTAGAAAAGAAAAACCAAGGTAGAATTAGGTACCGAGAATTTGAAGGGAGACGGAACACCGATGTAAAGCCAGTGGCTGCCCATCCAAAGGCCTGGTTAGGGTGCCCTTGCTCTGCTGGCTCTTCTGATGTTGCCATTTTCTTTGTCGTCTGGTCTGGATGAGAAATATGTATGATAGGGATGGAGGAAGAATTTAATTTATAGCAGTAAGGTCTATTGCAGTAGAAGAGGCAAAGAGAAGCAGGGGGATTAAGAAATAAAGAAAAGAAAAATCAATGTGGAATGAACATTAAAGTCGCTTAGTTGTCAAGCTATCTATGGAAAGAAGTCTGTGAGTGGATTTTGGTCAACGTTTTGCCGGACTTGGATTTCAGATGGTCCTCATCCTCTCACTCCACTACACTTCAATTTTCAACCACTTAATCATTAATGGTGTCGACAACTATATTTATCTCCTTTTTTTCTTACATAGAATAGAAAAATAACTACGCGTGATAGATTACCTTAAATGCTTAGGAGGAAGGACGTATCCCTAAATAAGGCAAAAAAATGGAAGAAATAGCTGATGATGTTGTAGCACGTAGCTCATATTCATGGAGGAAAAGGCAAATGCGGGAGAGGATGATGTAGTGAGATTGTGAAAGGGGAAAATGCGGGAACAAGGTTGTAACATCCCAACTCTGAACTAAGGGTATTACTATTAATTTATAGATAGGACTCTTAAATCCCACTTTCAAAATTTCTGTTTTTGAATATTGCTTGTGTTGAATATGTTCAAAAGAAGAATTAAATTAATTTCATAAAATCAAAATCTCTCAAAGGTATAAAACCTTCCAAAGTATAATAAAATATCATTGAACTAACATCTTTCAACATGATAAATTTTTTCAAAACTAACAATCTTAAAATGTAACATTCTATCAATATAAATTCCTTCAAATAAAAGTTTGCAAATATTAATTCTCAAAGCATTAAAGTTGTCCAATAATTATAAGTCTTTAGAATAAATACCAACTCAAAAATAATTCTCAACTTTCATCCCTACCTACCCAAAATCACTCTTCACCAAGGTTTAGGGGACCTGAAAACGATCAACAATAAGGAGTGAGTTAAAAAGCCCAATAATGAATGTTAATACATTTTCATGGATAAAATATTTTAAATTCACAAATTTGGAGATATAACATATTTTTCTTTTCCTCATAAATCTTAGAAAATCTTTAAGTACAAATAAATAAGATATAAAAATATATTTCAAACCGATGTTCATCATATTTCCTGTTTCTCAAACAATTCCATATCATAATCAAATCCATAAATGTTTTAAAATACATATACTCATGGTTTTCAAAAGATTTGTTTCAAATAAAATATCAACTATTCTAACCCGTTGACAAGGGCCGTTCCAAAATACTTATAATTATAATCTTGGTTCTCAAAACATCTTTCTTTTAAATAAAATGTCAACTATTATAACCCGTTGATAAATGTCATTTTGTCAACTACTATAACGCATTGACTAGGGCCGGATTTGTCAAGTTTATATCCATTGATAGAGGCCTTATTTGTCAAGTTTATACCAATTGACAGGGGCTGTATTTATCAAGTTTATACCCATTGACAGATGTCGTATTTGTCCAGTTTATACTCATTGACATATGTCATATTTGTCCAGTTTATACTCATTGACAGATGTCATATTTGTTAAGTTTATACCCATTGATGAGAGCCATAAAAACCAAAGTCAAATATCCCCTTCATATTTCCAAATTCATAAAAATACAAAAATATATCTCCATAACTTTCAATCCCTACCATGAACATTTTCAAATCCATTTTTCAAACAAAACTTGTATTTGATTCATGCATATAATTTAAACAAGTACAAATTCTCAAAACTCATAATCACATATAATAGCAAAATATTTTGCTTATATATGAAAAGTTGCATTAATCTTCCTTACATCAAAGCAACTCAAAAGTCTTAAATGATACCACCCCACAATTAAACTCAATTAAGAGTCTACATCACCTGAAATAATAAAAGTGAAAAAACCTACAATTATCTTAAACTATTATTTCTTTTCAATGTTTTAATTTACTTATTTATTATTTTAAACTTACTATTATTATTATTATTACTCTTTGAATAATTTGCTCTCAATTATTACTTTCTTTTCCAAACTAATTTAAATGTAGTTTGATCACTGACACGGTTTTGCTCCAATATCTCCTCCTCAAGTCATTTCTTCATCGTTCATGATTTAGATCAAAGTCTTATATAAAACATATCCAAATTTCAACAAAATCCAACGGTTGAATAAGGAGAATGCACTTCATAATTCAAACTTATAAAATTGAAATCAGATTTCAAAACTCGCTTGTTCTAAATGAGTATAACTCTATCCAAACCCCAAACATGAACTAACTGCTCATATTGTAGATTAGTGTCCTATCTCAAATATATCCAAAATTAAAAGCAATGCAACAGTTGAATAAGGAGAATGAAGGCTTACAATGATCTTACCAAAACTAAAACTAATTTTCGAAACTGTTTGCTTCAAACAAGGATAACTCTCAACTCAAACCTCAAAACACGATCTCCACCGTTCAAATTGTAGATTATTATCTTATCTCAAGCATATCCAAATTCTAAAGCAATCAAACGATTGCATAAAGAGATATCATAAATCTCCCAAAACAGTACAAAAACTTTTCACTTACTTTTCTTCTCTCAAAAATTTTCTTCACTTCTAAATACATCACATGCTTTAAACTAGAGATGAAAAAAGAAATACTTACTTGAGGTAGATGTTTATTCAAGCTTAAAATCCTTTTTTTAAAATCCTAACTCACCTATCCTCTCCTTGAGAGAAAAATGTAAAAGATTAAGATTGTGTAGGAAACTTTTATTGTTTCTTTTTAATAAAATGTTTCTATTTTTTTTGTTAAGAGCCCCTTCAAACTTTAAAATTTTGTACTTTAGCTCTTATTATTTTGGAATTTTTTTGTTTTTTTTTAAATTTAGAGGTATTACAAAGGTATTGCGAGAGAATGAAAGGGGGAAATGTCAAAGCGAAGTGTAGCATGATAGTGAAAGGAGCAAATGCCGGGCGGAGTGTAGCAAGATAGTGAAAGGGGCAAATACAGTACATAGAAGTGTACGTTACTCTTTCAAAAAAAAAAAGAAAAAGAAAAAAGAAGAAGTGTACGTTACGGCAAAGTAGTGTATAAGAGTCTTTTTATAAATTGATCGAGATCACTATAAATCTATGTCCTTCTCTTTATGTAGGTAATATTGTGTAAATCTGTGTGTTCTCATTTTTATTCTTTGATTTATCACTATTTTGCTGCACCAATCACAACAGATGATGATTTATCACTGTCGCGAGAATCACAACATATGATCAGCTAAGAACTAGAAATCTATACGATTATAAAACATGCCAGACTGCAGATCGATAAAACTCAAAACAAAGTTTCGTGCCACTACAAAATAGAGATTTAGGCCATCCATTGAGGGGTATCAAGGAGCCATTAATTAGATACGTCAGTTCAGATGAAATCAAACTGTTTGCACTCAAACACAATATATATAATTAATCTCGAAGCAGCCTCTTGCACTAATTATCTTTTACAGACTGATCAAGGATTGGTGGGGGACAAGGAGCTTCCAACGTCAATGACAAATCGATATCTAACATCACCTTTAGCAGGACGCTCCATTGCAGTGTTCACATAATCCATTGGAACAACCTCAATATCTGCAGTCATGTTGTGTTTTGCAGCAAAATCAAGCATCTCTTGCGTCTCCTTCATTCCTCCAATCACACTGCCAGCCACAGTCTTCCTTCCGGTTGTCATTTACATTTCTTCTTGTCAAACTCAAAAGATCTACTAGCTAACAGAAATATTTCTAGCCCTAATAAAATGCTTGACCATTCTTTCTCGGGGTACTAGAATTAAATGGTGTTGTCTGTAACTACTCACCCATAATCAAGGGAGGTGCCGGCAGCTGATGTGGCTCGTTTGGTACTCCCAGCAAAATAAGCTTTCCATTGGGCTTTAAAAGATCAAGCAATGGTGGGATGGGGTGAATGGCCGAGACTGTGTCAATAATACCGTCCAATGTGCCCCTTGCAGCCTGCACCCCCATGATATATACCATTTCAATCTCAAAAATGAACACCCTTTTAAATGCACAGCCCGTTCAACATATGAGAAAAATGTGTTTGAGGCTGCTTATTTTTACAAATAATACCATTTCAAGTTTGAAGTTTTCAAAAATCCAATATCATAGAGGGAGATTTTATTAAAGGACCTTTGCAAACTAGTTTTAAGTAATTTGATCATCCATCAAATTTTAGTTTGATTTAGACAAAAATATATATTTTATTTTATTGCAAAAATAATCTCTTTCTCACGGAAAATATAATGTAAATACATGGAATATGAAAGAAATGTTTTATCCAAAATGAGTTATTTTTCAAGAAAATACATGAGAAATATTATATTCACAAATTTAGGGTTATTTGTGTCTTTCAATCAAATATTTCTATCATGTAACTAGAATTTAAAAAAAAAAAAACTAGATGTCATTACTTAAAAGACTGATTAAGGTAGTACCTTAGTCCCATTAAGGTACTACTTAAAACTCAATTGATTGAAATCTAATTTCATTTTTTTACTCTAGCTGTACCGATAATTAATTTTTAAAAACTTTAAGTCTAAAATGACATTATTTGTAAATCTTCAACCCGAAACACATTTTTCCCTCAAAATTTAGGAAAATGAATGGCATATGTTACCTGCATCTGTTCTGGGTCGGGACTAAGCAAAAATGAATCAGCTCCAAGAATTTCGATGGCTTCTTTCTTCTTGCTAGGAGAGGTACTAATTAAAGTGACTTGAAGTCCGAAGGCCTTGGCGAATTTGACGGCCACATGACCAAGCCCACCTAGGCCAACTATACCTAGGTGCATACCAGGATTGGTGAATCCAAAATATTTGAGTGGACTATAGACTGTGATTCCGGCACATAGGAGCGGCGTTGCGCCGTCAAGGGGTAAGTTATCGGGGATTCGAACTACAAAGCGTTCAGAAGCCACCATAATATCAGAATAGCCTCCATAAGTTGTTGTTCCATCGTGGTATGCCATGTTATAGGTAAGTATCATTTTCGAACAATAATTCTCAAGGTCATCACTACAGCTCTCACAGGATAGGCATGCTCCGACCATGCATTCCACACCCACTTTATCTCCAACTTTGAATTTTGTTACTTTGCTTCCAACTTCTGTCACAACTCCTACAATTTCATACCTGCAATGTTTCAAATATATGATGCATTTCTTTGTCAAATAAACATATTAATTCTCTCTCTCTCTCTATATATATATATATAGAGGAGTTGTATGTGTGAAACCCCAGAAAATCCAAGATTTTGGATAAAGAGTAAAATAGTAATTTCGGCTGAAAATCCAGAATTTTTCTAGATCTCGGATGATCAAACCGACTCAAATCGTATCGCTGAAATTTACCGACCACGCCGAATTTCGCGGATTTCAAGGTAGTCGATTTAATGCTGAGGCGTGGTGCCTGATGACACATGGCAGCAGAAGGAGATGCCACATGACCTCAAAGCGCGACACTCGCAGATAAAAATACCTACCACAATTAGCCATCGGTAAGTTCAACCGCCGTCGGCTCACATGAAGCCGTGCGGTAGATGACGCTACAAAAATAATGTTAAATGCGAATAAATACGAAATTGATGGCCACACATGAGACTTGAGGAAATGAGGAGGAAATTGCCTCCTTTTGACCCATACGGTCAATGCTCATCCAAAATGGGAGAGAATGACAAAGGAGAAGAGAAAATGAAGAGAAAGTGAAAGAGATGTGAGATGAGAAATGAGAAAAAGGAAAGAAAAGCAAAAAGGAAGGAAAAGAAAGGAAAGAAGGAACAAAGAGAAAAGAATTCGTAGAGAGAAAAGGGAGGAAAAGGAGAAAGGAGGAAAGGGAAAGGAAGGATTTTCCGGTTTCGCGGCCGATGTTTGATGCTTCTGAGTACTAGAGAAGTTGGTGCACGTGAAGTGGGATCTACGTGTGATTATTCAAAAGTCGAGTTTCGACAAACCCAAGAGGTAGGGATATTTTCCTCATCACCTGGTTTACTTTTTAGCCCAAAGTGCTTTATAATGGTAAAGGTTGCTTATGGAAAGCCACGCAAATTGGCCTAAGCTCAATTAGCTGGGATGATTTACGATTTATTTACATAAATACCGAACGCTGGTTAGGGTTTGAACTAGAAACCAACAGTTTCTAGGTGTCATGGTTGTTTGATGTGATGACAAGGATTAGAACCAAAATGGTTCATGTTTGCGAAGAGGCCGTGAGGTACCTTGTTGAATGGTTCCAAGTCAGACCCATTGTGTGTTGTTAAGCTGCTTGAATAACATGCAAAGGTGTGGAAATGTGATATCGATGCATGCTATTTGATGTATTAATATGGTTTGTACGGGTAGCATTATAATGTGATAAATTATAATCGTCTACGCGCTAGAACAAGTTTCATGAATACCATTCATGCACAAATACTTAGGAAAATGCATTGACATCATGCATTACATATGCACTCCTACATCGCCACAAGCCTGATGTGGGTGCAGGCTATTTATTCACCTAAGACAGAATGGGTCGTGAACTCGTGGAAAATGGGACAAAGTCCAAGGTAGAGATTCACGAAAGTGTGTAAATGATCAAAATGATAAATTACATGTTTTCGTGGCGGAGCAAGTTAGTAGATCCTCTCAGGTGAAAGTCCCAAATGTTATTCACTTCGCTAGGACATGAATCCCTACGATGTAAGTTCGTGGAAAATGCTGAAAGGCGCGGCGCGCCCCGCGGTATAAACTTGGAAACTGCGGGCCCACAAAAGAAAACAAAATCGTTTTGATAAATAAAATCGAGGGTCTCCAATGGTTTAGCCATGGTGTGACTCCGGTTTTATCTCACGCTGGCATTCCGTGCGATGAATGGCCGACTTAGTTGGGTGAAAGTACGTAGGGTTGCATCTCACGTGATGATATATTATTTCATATAATAGTAAATAAATTGTATTAATAGCGATTGATTGTTTATATATGCCATTGCATATGCATTTTGTGTAGGGAGTAAACCCTCAGAGGAAAACTTCCCTTCTATCGCTTTACTCACCTCACGCGACCCCTCGTGTACGCGACCATCCGCGCAGGGACGGTAATACAAGAGATGCAGCTTTGGAGAAGAAAAAAAGCCTAAACGCATTTCGAAAGTAAATAATTGTGGCTAATCTTTTGTAGAACAAACATGGAAACTATGAAAATATAGTTGATTATTACTTTATGAGTATGATGCAAGGGCCTCATGTGGCTATTTTACTCATGTGTGTGTCTCATAAAGACGGCACGTGTAGATTTCTGAAGGTGTTGACGGGTAGTCAACGGACACCTCCGGATTTGAAGCGGCCACAAAGATGGATTAACGGATTGTCTTTCATAATCACAAGAACTTTTTCTTAAGTTCTATTCACTACATAATTTACATCATATTGTAGTGCTTTACCGATTTTTCTAGGAACCCGAGTGTAGTAGGACATTTCGTACACTATCATCTGATTAAAAATACTTTTTAAACTTTTTAAAATGGCCCTTGAGACCCATATCGCCCTATGAAAGAAGAAACGCATACCCAGGCACCATAGGGTAAGTGGAGTGGCCCCATTCGTTCTTGATGCTGTAAAGATCAAAGTGACATATACCACAGTCAACCTCACATCCTCCTCTCCTGTTGCCCTGCCACATCAGACACCGGACACATGTAAAATAAAAATAAATAAGATAAAAAAATAAAAACAAATATAAAATAAAATCTATTCCCATCGGCCCCAATTTTAAGTCTTTCATAAGAATCAGCTTATATCCGGTTGAAACGGTAAAAATGATAGAATGGGAAGGTTTGAAGTTCGAATTATCTTACAAACAAAATGTTATTACATGTAAAGTAAATAAATAAAAAAAAATAAAAAAAAATAGGGGGATGAATCATTTTATCTAATTAGATTTTTTTTGCTTACATCGAATAGTTATAAAAAATAAAATAAAAAGATAATTGGATGAGTTTTATCTAACTGGATATTTTTCTTAAATCCTCGACAAATTCAGATCGGATTCGAGTACTGTTTAGCTTTATTCCCACTTTGCCTCACTTTGAATAAATAAAAAATAATTTTAAAATTTTGTATTTTGCATTTTATTTAATTATCTTAATGTATAATAATAATAGCAATAATAATAATAAACTTTTTTAATAAAATAAGTTATAAAAATATAATATTTTATTTATTTATGAAATATATTAATTTTTCTATTAATTTCAAATTTTAAAATAAAAATAATAATTATATGGAAGAAAGATGGGAATTTCTTACGCCTGTCGTCCTCTCCCCCGCGGTCTAATTTCTTAAAAAGAACGGAAGTACAAAATAATTAAAATTATAGGGTAGGATTGGAATGAGGTTGCCCTGTACGGTTGTACCATTGTCCCTTAATCATGAAGGAAACTGATAAAAGATGGGAGCAAGATTTTAAGGACTTAAAAAGACAATTAATTACCTTCTGGAGAATTTAAAGGGAGAGAGATGGCCAGATCGATCTGTGGCCGCCCATCCAAAAGCTTTGATTGTTGAAGTCTTTTGAGGAAAAATCTCACATTATCAATTCATAACATAATACTGGCTTAAATAAGCCTTACAAAGGATAATGAAACCAAACAAACAAATCACGTTTTACAACTCTGGGAAACGTGGAAAGTGGCTAAGGAAATAGTCTAATCCTAACTACATGTCCCAAATAATAAGGATTATTTAAAAAGAAAGCTGGACTGATTCCAACAACTTGACTAATTTAGACTACCCCAACAATTCCTCCCCTAAACTGATTGCAATAAAGCATTCAGTTTACTCCAGGCACCTCACAGACACCTAGTAACTTACGCAACTTCAAGAACGTATCAAGCTTAAGAGGTTTAGTCATAACGTCTGCAACTTGATCTTGTGTACCACAATACTTCAGTTCAACTACTCCATCTCTAGTTAAGTCACGTAAGAAATGAAACCTTACATCAATGTGTTTGCTGCGTCCATGTAAGACAGGGTTCTTGGACAGCTTAATGGTGGAGCTATTATCACACAACACTGTGATGCACTTGCCTTGAAAATGACCAAGCTTCTCCAATATTCTCCTCATCCAAACCCCTTGACATGCACAAGATGCAGCTGCCACAAATTCTGCTTCAGTAGTAGATAAAGTGACCACAGGCTGCTTTTTAGAGGACCATGACACAGCTCCTTCACTGAGTAAAAACACATAACCAGAAGTGCTTTTCCTATCATCCATGTCTCCTGCATAATCACTATCTGTATATGCCATCAACTCACCATTACCCTTCCTTCGATAAAAAACTCCCAGATTCACAGTACCTTTCAAGTATCTTAACACCCTTTTTGCAACTGGCATATGCAACTCAGTTGAATTTGACATGAATCTACTAACGAGACACACAACATACATCAAATCTGGTCTTATTGTAGTCAAATACATAAGACTTCCAACTAATTGTTTGTATATGGTAGCATCTACCTTGGTTCCTTCTTCATCTTTAATTAATTTGACACCCGGAACAATGGGATTCTGCACACTATTACTCTTCTCCATCTTGAACGTCTCCAAAAGTTCTTTTGCATACTTCTTTTGGATAATATAAATTCCTTCAGAATTTTGTAAAATCTCTACACCAAGAAAATACTTCATTTCTCCCAAATCAGTCATATCAAATTCAAGTTTCATAGAATTTTTGAACTTAACATACATGCTTTCATCACTACCAGTAAAAATTAGATCATCTACATATAAGCTAACAATCAAGATTTTACCTTCATCTCCTCTTTTGACAAACAAAGTGTGTTCACAACTGCACTTCTGAAATCCCTCCTTGACAAAGTACGCTTCAATCCGACTATACCATGCACGAGGAGCTTGTTTAAGACCATACAACGCCTTCTTCAATTTATACACCTTATGTTCTTCACCTTTCTTCTCATAACCTTGTGGTTGCTCAACATACACAGACTCATTTAGTTCTCCATGCAAGAAAGCGCTTTTGACATCAAGCTGATACATTTTCCAACCATTTTGTGCAGCTAAAGCAATTACCATTCGGATTGTATCCCACCTAGCCACCGGTGCGAACACTTCAGTGTAATCTATGCCATGTTGTTGGGCATACCCTTTTGTCACCAATCGAGCCTTACACTTATCAACTTTACCATTTTCATTGAGTTTACTTTTGAAGACCCATTTTACTCCAATCCTTTTTGCTCCTTTAGGCAAATCTGTTAGTTCCCAAGTCTTGTTCCTCTTGATTGCTTCTATCTCCACATCCATTGCAGTTCTCCACTTTGAACTTTGAGTAGCTTCTTCAAAGGTACTTGGGTCTGAAGTTGAAGAAAACAAAACCAGATTATTCTCAACTTCTTCTTCTGAAAATTCTGCCCCACTTACATAATCTTGCATCCATAACGGTACGCTTTTATTCCTCCCTCTTAGTGAACTTGGTGAGCTTTCTCTAGATGTATGAGAATTCTCACCATGTGATTCGCTTAAAGGTGTGTTGACATCTACTTCTTCCACAACCGCTTCCTCCTCAGCTTCTTCTTCAATTTGATCAAGTTCACCTCCTTCTTCAAAGCTGTCTCCCCACTTGAGCACATTATGTCTTACTTCTTCATTGCTCTTTCCCCAATTCCAACACTCATTTTCTTCAAAAACAACATCCCTGCTTACAACTATCCTTTTAGACATTGGGATCAAAGTCCATATAAGTCACACTCCACTTTGTCCTTGTAGTAGCACACACCTAAAGCTCTTATCATCCAATTTCTTCCTCTTAATGTCTGGTATATGAACATGACCAATGTATCCAAAAAACCCGTAATCAACATTGGGTTTAATGACTACTCCAGGCCTCTTCAAGTAGTCACTTTTGAACTGCTAGTGTAGGACTTCTATTAAGCACATGTAATACCCAACATCGCTTCGCCAGAAATTTCGAACTTTTTGTAAGATTTTCTAATGTGGGCTTTATTAATGAAATGAACTGAATTAATTTGGTCTATAACAAAGTGTGAGATATGTGGATTCTTAATTAGTTTAATATGGGGCTGGCAGGTGTGGGCTGAGTACGGCCCGACCCGTAATGAGAGGGCCCGTGGTCAGAACTCTATAAATATAAAGCTCAAGTCCCTCCCTAACCCTAACGATACGTTATTTTTGACTCACATACAGATTTAGAGAGAAAGATTTTCTCTAACTCGTGGAGTGGCGCTCCCATTGCCAAAGGTCATAAACTGGGATATGGGAGAAGATCTTGAGATCGTGATTAAAGTGTATCTTTCATCGATTCAAGATCACAACCATGATCTCCAAATCGTGATGCATTTTAGATTTCCTCTCTATAATTATGTTTTGTATTCTAATTATGGTGATCTAGAAGATTTTCACGTGTTCTACGCTTTAGTATCGAAGCCAAACTGCGGATTAGAATCAAAACATATGAATTGGAATATTTTATTTTTAGGGTTTTATTCAAATCAGGTTTTTGTCCAGTTTCGGAAATTTTCTTCAAATAAGAACTTGAATTTTATTGCATATTTGGAATCTACTCGTCAAGATGAGAAGAGCGATGGGTGGCACGTCACCAGAGGAGGCCGGACGCGCCCTCACGCACCGCCACGCGCCTCCACACGCATTAAGCACGACGACGCCGCGAAAGATGGCACGCCGCCGTGATCGAACCCTGTCGGGTTTGTCGACGCCATCGACGTCGCGTACTTGACCCATTCACAATATCCGCCGCACGCCTCGCTACCCGCGCTGACGTCATCTTGACCGGCCTCGAGTCCGACCGATTTTGACCCGACCATTGACGTTCACCCGCACCGACCGGCCAATGCCCGACTCCGGTTTCGTCCCACCCGGTCAACGCCCTGACCCGGATTTTGACCTTATCCGGATGACGTCATACTGACCCGATCCGGATGACGCCAGCGACGACGCTATACTGACTCGCCCCGATGACGCCGCGCCGACGCCATCCGACCGATCCCCGACCCAACCCGATTCGACCGGCTCGTACCTCGCGCCTTCCGACGTCTGCGCGCGGCGCGTCCGATGGTCCGCTTTCTGACGATCTTGGTACCGACGCTAGCCGCCGATCGAGATGTTCTGCTAATGTGGTATATTTATTTTACATGTTTGAATCTGTTACAGATTCGAAAATAAGTAAAGAACTCTATGTACGCGTATTTTTGGGTATTTTTGCGTGTTTTCTTGTATTTCTCTATGGTTTTGGAAATATGTATGATAGCTCACATGTATATCACCACATAAGGATTCATGTAGAGTGTGCACTCATTGACTATTAATGAATTAAACAGTATAATTAGCATGACATGTAATGTATAAGACAATTTTACATATGGAATTATATATATATATATATAGTGAATGTGATACATAAAGCTAATATCCCTGGTATGAGAAGTTTTCATGATTCAATTCGGTCATGATGCCCAAAGTGGCACACTTGACTGGCTTGAGAAAAACTGGCCCTATATTGTGGTGGGATGTCTCCCCTGCTTTTATTGCGTGATCATACTCCCAAAGGAGGTGATCCTGTGTTAGTTCATGGAGGGATACATGTATAGCATGTGCTCGAAATGATCGATCTTTAGTGGTTCATACACCCAAAGGCGGTGATTTCCACTAAAATTAGAATATGTTCTCATGGCCATTGGCCATGTGGAGAGTGTGGCCAACCGCATGTCATATTTTTCTGCCCAAAGGTGATTATATGGATGATGTATGTAATTCTCTCTGTATAAGTATTCACATGATGTCGATTGTATTGTTTGTTTTGTTTTTCACCAATTTTTCTCAGAACTAATTCCATTTCAATCGAGGTCCTTACTAGATTGAACTTAAGAAATGGAAAAAGAGGATTTTCTATTTGAATGGGGAGCTGGCGGATGTTCACATCGGCTCTTACAAAGGATAAGCTCTGGGTGATATCACAAACACCAAGACAGTTTTGAGAAAACTGGACCATGCTACTCCGAAAGGAGCACCTGATTTTCGCAATGATAATGAAGAAATCCATTCAAGAACACTTAAAAGTGGTTTACCAAATAATCAGATCGCTATGAAATGATGGAAGCCATGGGGAGGCTAGAAATCGAATTTCATCTAATGCCGAGGTTGGAACACTTCTTCAAAAGCTCTTCAACATGAAGTATGATGGTACCGTCGGGTTAGAGGATTATGTCCCAGGATGGTGTAATCTAAAGACGGCTTCAAGCTCTTAATGTTACCATTCCCGATGCTTTATCATAAGACGTTCTTAAACACCCTTCCACCCGATGGATTATAAAGACAATTACACCTCTAAGATGAGACTCGGGTCAGTTAATGACTTGATAGCAAGGGTGGTGGCAGAAGGAGAAACTTAAGAAGGAGAAAGAGCATCTGGCCTTATATGCTTCTAGTTCCCATAAAAAGAAAAATAAGAAGTTCAAAAGTCATACTCATAAAGGTACTCATGAAACTACCGGTCAGTTTGACAATATGGGTCCAAAGAAGACATTCTTGAAAATATGGTAGGATCGGGGTCAGCTTCTTTTGTAAGAAGAAAGGTCAAGCATGAAGAAGGAATGTGCAAAATTTAAAGTTTGGATGTCCAAACGGGCTTACTGTGCATGATTCTTTAACACTTGTTTGTGAATCCAACCTATCTCAAGCACCATCCGCTTCGTGGCTCAATAGCGGAGCAACTAATCATGCTATGCGCTTACTTCATACAGGATTCATAAACCGGAGGAAGCCAAATAAGGATGAATCAAAACTCATTGTGGGAAACAACAAGAAAGTTGATGTCATGTTCATGGGAGATGTAATCTTAATTCTAGATTCTGGTTTTAAATTGATGTTGAAAGATACTTTTTATGTACTTTAGACTCGAATTTAGTTTCCTCGTGATCGTGTTTGGATTTATATGATTACTCTTTGAAATCAAAGCAATGTTATTTCAATATTTCTTAATTCAAATAAGGTCAGGTTGTCATATGTCAAACGGAGTCATGTTGCATTGAGTTTATCTCCCAATGACATATACGTCGCTTATACTACTGAAAAGTGTTGTTTTAAGAGACCATTACCTATAAAGAGTCTTATGCATTGTGGCATAAACGCTTGGCTTAAGCCCTAAGGATAGAGTAAAAGGTCGATAAAGACTAACATCCCGCCCGGGCTTCTAAAATGACTTAGAGATATGCATAGACCGTTGTGAGGTAAAATGACCAAGATAAGAAAGAAAAACTCGGCAGCCCAAAGTTCCTCGACACTATCGATGTCATTCACACCGATATATGCGGACCTTATACCGCAACCTTGTGTAGAAATTTTTATTTCATCACATTTATTGATGACTATTCTCGATATGGTTATTTGTACTGGACATAAAGAAAAGTACGAGTCTCTTGACAAGTTCAAGATTTTCTGACCTAAGTCCAGAAACATTGGGAAAGTTCATAAAGGTTGCTAGGATCTCGACCGAGGTGGAGAGTATTATATAAGCATGGCGATGCCGGATAGCTTAAGGGGCCATTCGCCAAATACTGTAGGATTCTCGGGATACCGCACGCTTTACTA
The DNA here is from genome assembly GCA_016808115.1 of Tetrastigma voinierianum. NCBI lineage: Eukaryota > Viridiplantae > Streptophyta > Magnoliopsida > Vitales > Vitaceae > Tetrastigma > Tetrastigma voinierianum. The sequence continues at coordinate 1,471,013 of JAEQBH010000398.1, forward strand.
TGCCTGAGTCCCGAGAAATGGTGTAGCCAAAAGGCGTAATCGCACTTTATGGAAATGGTATGAGTATGATTTGTAGGATAAATTTACCTCGGTTTTGTGGTGAAGCTTTGAAAACAGCCTTTGTACACTAATCGTATACCTACAAAAGTCGTTTATCAATTTTCGAAGTTATGGACTGGGCGAAGCTCAGCTTAAACCATCTTAAGGTTTGGGGATGTCCTCAGAAGTGAAGTCAGATAATCCAACATTAAGTAAGTTGGACTCGTGAACCACTCTGTCGCTTCAGATCTTACCCGAACATTCAAGGGATACTCCGCTCTATAATCCTAACAATGGAGACAAGAATTGTGGAATCATTGCATGCCTAAGTTTTGAGTTTGATGTGGCCGAAGAAAGTAGCCGTCACGTACTCATTGAGGATATTAGTACCGTGGGTAATATGGCATCTTATCTTCCCATACGATAATTGTGAGAACTCCACACACAACCCGGCTGAGACTCGGATCCCGTTGTCGAGACACCCTAATGCAGTTCACTGCCTCAGTACAGGATACGGGCTACATTACTCCAAGAAGGAGATCCACTAGAAAGACGATCACTATACCAATCGACTATTTAGTCTTATATATGGGAGAAAGCAAGACTAATGATATTCGCCTCCAAGGTGGACTCCATCCAATGTCTTATGCTTAAGTCGCTTTCTTGTCCTCATCATAACCTGTGGTCGATGCAACGAGATGAAATTCAATCTATGAGGCATAATGGAGTTTGGGAACTAGTTGAATTACCTGAAGGTCATAGACCCATTGGTTGCAAATGGGTGTATAAGACTAAAAGGGACCATAAAGGAAAGATTGAGAAGTTTAAAGCCAGACTGGTAGCCAAAGGTTTCACTCAGAGAGAAGAGTAATTATGAAGCAACTTTTTCTCCTAGCCTCTTCTAAAGATTCTTCAGAGTGATCATGGAGATTAGTTGCTCATTTCGATACGGAGTTACACCAGATGGATGTTAAAACCGCTTCTCAATGGAGGACCTTAATGAAGAAGTCTATATGATGCAACCCGAAGGTTTTGTGGCAAAATGATCTGTGTACACTTGTATGTAGACCGAAAAGTCTATTTATCGTCTCAAGCAAGCTTCTAGACAATGGTACTTAAAGTTTCATAGTGTTGTTGTTTCCATATGGTTTCGTGGTGAACAAAGTAGATCAATGTATACCGCAAGGTCAAGTGGGAGGAAATTCATTTTCCTAATACTCTATGTGGATGATATCCGCTACAAGCAAAGGACCTCGCTTCATCGCGACGAGACTAAGCCGGATGTTGTCAAAGAACTTTGATATGAAGGACCCGTGAGGCGTTCGCCCGGCATCAGATTCACGTGAATCGCTTCGCACTATTGGGCTTATCTCAGAGGGCATATGTTGATCGAATTTTAGAAAGATTCAACATGCAACAATGTAAACCGTGAATTGCTCCTGCCTCAGAAGGTGATAAGTCGAAGTCTGGCTACAATGTCCTCATTCGGGATATTGAGAAAGCTAAAAATGAAGAATGTACCTTATGCTAGTGCACTGGAGTATTATGTATGCTCAAGTATTCACTAGGCCGTGATATTGCCTTTCGCGAATGTGATCTCTTCAGTATATCACCAAATCCGTGACATGATCATCAAGCTGTCGCTGAAGATTTTCATGAGGTACTTAAAGAGGACAGCACTATATGTCGATGCATAAACATGTTCGTGGACTTTGCGCCTAGTTGGTATTCGGATTCGTGACTTTGCTAGATGTCGTGATGAAAAGAAGTCAACAAAAGGTTAGCATCTTGCTAGTGAGGTGCAAGATCATGGAAAAGTGAGAAATGTAAATCAATAGCATCCTCTACCATGCAGCCGAGCTCAGAGCATGCTTTTCACCACTAATGTGCAAAAACCTCATTAAGGAGTTAGGTATTTGATTTTGTGGATAGGCCATACAGGTTGTATTGTGACAATAACTTCTGCGGTGTTGTTTATTAACAGCAACAGGAGTCTCGAGGAATTCTAGCACATGGAGGTCAAGTACCTGACTATAAAGGAAAAAGTTCAAACCGGTGACATTGCAGTGGAGCACATTTCAACAGATGATATGATAGCAGATCCGCTAACTAAAGGCCTTCGCCCTTGTGTATTTGATCTACATGTCACTAACATGGGCTTAGGAGTATCATGGGATACTGTAAATTAGTGGGAGCTATTAAGTTTTATGTTGCTCTTATGAAGGTTGAATCCGATTTCATTACATTTTTTGTAATATTTGAATTTGTATCAACTCTTTTGCATTCAATAAGGTATTTGTGAATGTAGATTTATCAAGTTGAGTACATATAATTGTTGAAAATCTCGAGGCATTGTGTGAAGCCTTGATCTACGAGGCTATGGGGCATTCTTGGCATTAGCCTTAACAATATGTCTTGTTACACATAAAGTAAAGGATTACCTATCCAAAAGGTAACACATATCTGAGATCGTTGGAACCATGATGGATATTCTCTGGTGACACACTAGGTTTGTGACACTTAGGAGAGAGAATTTGGACTAACAAAATGGATAACACATGAGTATCACTCATTATGAGTGTTGTCATTTAACACACTACCATATTGAATCCATATCGATAAGTTGAAAGCACTTGTGGCCATGGAAGGTGCAGCATTGAGTACATCTGATGCAGCCATGATTCGGTGTTGAACTTTATGGGGATGGGATTGACTATTAAGAATAATCTCTAGACCAATATGAAGAGGTGCGCTGGAGTTTTGTTTCAATTAATATGTGAAGTGGGAGAATGTAGAATTTTACTGTATGGGCTTTATTAGTGAAATGGGCGAATTAATTTGGTGCAGCAAAGTGAGATATGTGGATTCTTAGTGGTTTAATATGGGGCTGGCGAGGTGTGTGGTGAGTGCGGCCCGGCCCCCTTAATGAGAGGGCCAGTGGTCGGACTCTATAAATATAAAGCTAGTCACTCACTGCTTACTGGGATCGTTATTTTTACTCACATGCTGATTCGAGAGAGAGATTTTCTCTAACTCGTAGTGGCTTGATCTCGATAAGCCGGTGTCATAAATGGGATAAGGAAGATCTTGAGATTGTATTTTGCGAATCTTCAACGATTCCGCATCGAAGCAACCATGGATTCCAAATCAGGTATGCTATTTTTAGATTCTCTCTATTATTATGTTTTGTATTCTAATTATGGTGATCTAGGAAGATTTTCACGTGTCCTACACTTTCTTCTCTGATAACATGCTTCTAACCATATTCATGATTGTTCAATTCTTGCGTTCAGCCACTCCGTTTTGTTGAGGAGTGTAGGCTACAGTGAGTTGCCTGTTAATACCATTATCTTTGCAAAAGGCATTAAACTCAAGAGATGTGAATTCACCCCCCCTATCTGTGCGTAAACAACGAATAAAAGCACCTGTCTCTTTTTCAACAAGATTTTTGTAATTCTTAAAGATGGTAAAAGTTTCAGATTTTTCAGTAAGAAAATATATCCACACCTTACGACTGTAATCATCAATAAAACTTATGAAATACCTCTTATTGCTGTTGGAGACAGGTGTAATGGGTCCACATATGTCAGAATGTACCAGCTGCAATCTTTGTGCTGCTCTCCATAAACTCTTCTTTGGAATTGCATCCCTGTGTTGCTTTCCCACCATGCAATTAGTTCATACTTTTGATAATACATTCAGCTGAGGTAGCCCTTTTACCATATTCTTCTGTTGTAAGGTTCTCAAACCCTTAAAGATTAAATGCCCATATCTACAATGCCACAAGTGAGTGTTTTCTTCAAGAGTTGTTTGTAAACAAGTGGGAGCATTCAGTACAACTCTTGCAAGCAACATGAACATCCTGTTTGAAGACATTATTGTTTGGATGATAAGTCCTTTCTCAGGATGGTAGACTTTACATGCTCCATTTTGTATCAGAATAGCAACACCTCTCTCTTGCAATTGTCCAATACTCAACAAATTATTTTTTAACTCTGGTATATAGAAAACATCAGTAATTACCTGAATAACTCCAGCAATTTGCAATCTAATGTTACCTTTCCCCAATACAACCATCTTGGAGTTATTTTCGAGCTTTACATAATGCCGGAATTCTGCATCAAATTAGAGAACCAAAGCTTATTTGCACACATATGATTACTACACCCTGAGTCAAGAAACCATACATCTTCTCTCCCTGTGTGATCAAGCTCCACATATGACATCAACAACATCTCTTCTTCTTCCTCAAGCTCTACATAATTTGCTCCCTTCTCCAACTTAGGACACTCATATTGAAAGTGCCCTAATTGATGGCAGCTCCAACACTCAACTATAGCTTTGTTGAATGTTTGTCGACCTCTTCCTCTGCCTCTTCCTCGAGTAGTTCCACGACCACTAGCATGACCTCTTCCTCCATATCTATCATCGAAGGTCACCTTCAAGGCCTGTTCATCTCCTCCATGCCTTTTCATTCTTTGCTCATGTACTAACAAGCTGCTCTGCAACTCATCAATGGTTAAAGTGTCTAAGTTATTAGACTCTTCAATCGAACACACAATAGTCGAGCAGGGTCATTGATCTCAAGATCTTTTTAGTGATCACCATTTGTGTCATTATTTCACCATTAGCCTTCATCTTGTTTGCTATGGTTAAGGTTCGAGCAAAGTAATCATCAACACTATTACCTTCTTTCATTTGGAGAACCTTAAACTCTTTCCGAAGGGCTTGGAGTTGAGCTCTTTTGACTCTTGTGGAACCTTGAAACTTCTTCTTCATAGAGTCCCAGATGTCCTTGGCAGTATCTCTATTGAGAATGGTCTCCACAATAGTTCGATCAATGGCCTGGAACAAATAATTTTTGACTTTCAAGTCTCTCAACTGCTGGTCTGCAATTGATTTTCATTGGGCTTCAGTAAGCTCTGATCCTTCTACTGCAGCAGTGATTCCATTTTCCACCAAACTCCAGTACTCCTTTGAACGTAGAAAATTTTCCATAAGCATGGACCAATGATCATAATGGCCATCGAACTTAGGAATTGCAGGCTGAACAAAATTATTTTCCGTTGCCATACCTCAAGCACTCTTTTTCTCCTCTTAAGAAACTGCAGTTTCTTTTCTCTCCCAATCAAGCCCCGTGATGGTGCTCTGATACCAGAATGTTGAAGTCTTTTGAGGAAAAATCTCACATTATCAATTCATAACAGAATACTGGCTTAAATAAGCCTTACAAAGGATAATGAAACCAAACAAACAAACCACGTTTTACAACTCTGGGAAACGTGGAAAGTGGCTAAGGAAATAGTCTAATCCTAACTACATGTCCCAAATAATAGGGATTATTTAAAAAGAAAGCTGGACTGATTCCAACAACTTGACTAATTCAGACTACCCCAACATTGACTGGGTGTTCTTCTTCAGGGGACTTAGCCATTCTATTTCTGCAAAGACTCTCGGGTGGGTTTCTTTCTGCTTTGTTCACTTACGAGGAGGGCGAGTATTTACGGTTCCTACTCCCTACAGTATGTATAAAAATGGCAAATTATCACACTGATACAGCTGGCTCAGAACCCTATTTATAGTAATAAAGATGATAGGGAGCTCCCAGCTGAAAAATAAAGATGATAGGGTTCATCTATTTCTATCAGAGACTCATGGGTGTGGTTTCTTCTGACTTCGTTCACTTTCCTTCCGCGGACAGTGAGTATTTATGGTCCCCCTACTCCCTATAATATATATAAATAAACGTCTGGCACACCGTACATGATAAAGCTGGCTGAGATAATATATGCGAAAGAAGTTTTTAAATATATATATATATATATATATATATATATATATATATATAAGCATTATTGGTTTCGGGAAAAAGTTGATAACGATTCTTCGAGTTTTGGACGTAAATAATTTTTTTTTAAATCATAAAATAATATGTATTTGAAATTATTATCGAATATAGTTTGACTCAACCATATAGGCAACACATTGGCAAAGATTGCTGTCTTAAACAGTAGTTTTTAATTGATTCAAAAGCCGTTGTTCGCAACAACAATTTTATCATTAATAAAAAAACTGTTATTTAGGACAACGGTTTTATTTTATTTAAAATTTGAGCAAATTCCTTCTTTTTCTTCTTTTTTTCATTTCTTCTATTTCTCTGGTTTCCTTCTCCCCTCCGATGACGACGTTAAAACTTGGTGTTTTGTGGCCCATTTCTTATCTTAATACTTCATTGTATACCACAACAGGTAACCCTCCTATATTAGACTATTTTTTATTAAAATTTTCTTATATTTATGGTTTTATTTAATGTTTTTTATTAATAATATGGTGATAAATCTTTAGGTTTTGTTTCTATTAAAATCTATGGTGATAATATTTTGTCAGTGTGTTTTGTTGATAATGTGGTTATTAAATCTTTATTTTCTTGAGAAACCAAACATATGGAAGCTAAGTACTTGTTTGGTACTTGTTTTTTAGAACAATTATTTGAAAACACATAGAACATTATTTTGGTGTTTTCTTAAAAGTGTTCTTATTATCTAAATTTAGTGTTTTTTGTGTTTTTCTTAAAACAAATTTGCTTAAAAAATAAAGTAAAATATGAGCTCCACCAACTAAGTTGCCCCGTTAAGATTCAAAAGGAGAGTTGAGTATGTTTATCCAATACTAATGAAAGACGAATACTTAAAGTTATCATACAAAATTATAAATTAATTCTAATTCAAAGAGAGGACATTAATTTAGGGAAGACAATGTCTTCTCATCCTAATCATATGAAACTTATTTATAGTCGTTATTTCTATTTTTGTACCAAAAAAATAATTTAAACTTGTGAGACATATATTGGAAATACGCATATCCACATATCTTCACTTTCCATTATAACATAGTACAAACCTTGGATCATTCTCTTTCCCATACCGGCCTTGGTTCTTAACCACTTGAATTGGGTCTTATTGACACTTTTTTTTTATTGAAGAATATTGATATTTATTGGCATTTGTTTTTATATTTATTTCTATTTTTGTACCAAAAAATAATTTAAACTTGTGGGGCAGATATTGAAAATACGTATATTCACATATCTTCACTTTTCATTATTACATACTAATATGTTTCTCACAAATTCATTTCTATTGGGACTTGAACCCTAGATCCTTTTCCACACTCATTTTAAGCAGCAATCACCTGAACTAAGTTTTGCTAACAATTTTTTTATCAAAGATTATTGGCATTTGTTTTTAAATCTAAGTTCTATTAAAATAAATATAATTTATATGATATCGAAACATCAAATGGTAAAGAGGTGGGATAAATGTATACGAATCCTATAATTCAAATCTAAGAAAAATACTATAATGATGTAATGTCAATAAATAGAAGGAAAAATTATAAATAAAATTTATTAACATTTAAAATTTATTTTTAAAATTATTTATTTATATGGAAATGTTAGAAAAATAGAAAATGAAAATTAAAAAGTTGATGCACCGCCAATTATTTTATTTTTTCAATTATATAATTTTAAGATAATTACCAACTGTCATTTATTTACTATTTTTTCTTTGATTTTTTTTAATATCTATTTACTTTATATTACATCATAATATTTTGTTTCTACAAATTTATCATCATTAAGACTTGACCCTGGATCTTTCTCCTCCTTAGCTCTTAAAAGCTTAAGCTAGGTTGTATTGGCCTTTAATTTTAATAATTATCATTTATAATCCAAGATAGTTTGAAATATTAATTCATTCCTCATCACTTAAAATGATTAACTTCAAGGTGGTACCATGGGTCGTAAAGTGATATAATTTCTATTATTTTTAGTTTTTAAAATAAAATCAAGTTTATTTTTTTGGAATCATCTACAAATCATTGCTATTTTAACTTAAAATCTTAAGAATTTTTATCTTGTTTTTACATTAGATTTATTGTTTTTAATCTCATTCAATTTGAGACATTACTTTGTAGTACTATATTCATAAGGATATCACCTAAATTGATGATTCTAAGGACTCTATATACTTTTTACTCATTTATGAATGAATAATAGAAAATAAAGCAAGTCTATCTATGAAATGAATTCTTAATTCAAAACCAAGTCATACTACTTCTATAATCTCTGGGGCAAATATAGTTTATTTCCACTATTCCTGTGACATGTTACTTCCTATAATCTCTAAAGGCATAATCTCATATTATTTAATTTATTGGAACCATTTTGTAGGTCAAATATACTGTTTTCCACTATTCCTGATATGTTTGTCAGATGTTGCAAGAGTTGTGTCGAGTCATTTCATATCATACCAACTACCGATGTTCCTAACGGACCTCTATCTCCATACTATATTACAGACCAATTATCCACCCTGAAGACCCAACGTAGACTAGGGGTCACTTTAAATGAAAGGCATGGCTCTCATTCCACACCGATTTGATCCTTCTTGTTTCATGCACAAGAAAGGGAGTGCAAGGTCCATTTGTGGCTTCTCTCCCATCAGTTATGAGATCTGACTGCGCACCTGGCAACAGAGGCTAGGTAGCCGCAAGACTAAGACAATTATGGCTCAAGAGTTGCGTCGTTGCCTTGACCCATGAGGCTAACTGTAATACACTGGGGTACGGTCCAACTTTATTTTAGTACATACACATTCATATACACAACACATCATTAGTTTGTTTATTTTTCATTCAACTCTGGTCTTAGGAGAGACTTCACTTGGGGTGACCTCATTTTTACTTACCCAAGAAGCACATCCAAAGACCTCCAAGCCATTCATGTCTTACATGATGATCAAGTCGGAGAATGTCAAGGAAGATCGAATTAGGCACTACTGATTTCTAGCCACTTTCAATTGGGTATGAGAAGGGCCTTTGATTATAGCGCATAACCCATTTATGCACTCCTCCCATACGAGATCAACTAGATGCACACAAACTCGATCAAGCACGGTACATGGAAACAAGATGGTCTCCATAAGAATTTTGATTCATATTCACATCAAACGTTAGTCAGACGCAAAATGTAAAACGTAGGTCTTATGGCAACCATACCTTGGAGAGTTGGTTAACCAACTACCAGATATTTGCTTAGTTGATCAGGAGATCTAGCGAACGATGTCACCTCTTATATGTTTTGGGACTGTTGAGTGGCATGGTCCAAAGCGAGTCTCAGGCGTAGTTTCATTACACTGTGATACCTCCATCTTGGTTTCTTTGAAAGCAAGAGCTACTAGTGGGATGTGTACCGGATGGTAACGAGAGATCACATGATCATGCTAGATACATTCCCCATGGATGCCATGAAATGCACGTAATCACATCTAATCCCTTATGAAGGGTACATACCAAGATCCATATATGTAGTGGTACTATTGTATTATATCGAATGCTTTATGACACTACCACTCATAGGAATGATATGAGGTATCATACTATAGATTTCTGCACTACCTTTATTTTTGTATAGAGTTCCTAGGTTTATAAAGTGTTTTTCAAATTTGAAATTACTGATTATGTAATTATAATTGTCTGCCTGTTCCTTAGATCTCTACCATTCCACATAAATTAGTCGATCAAGGCTGGTTACTGATAAATTGGTGTACTACTTACATCATATTGTTAGGACTCAGATACACTAGACGGAGAGAAGATGAGTTATCATTGGACACGATCAGAGGCATTCATTTCATGTGGACCATTCATTAAACCTCCTGTTATCCACTCCAATTTCAGACATAAACCCATCTGCAGGCGGAGAAGAGCTTCCATCGACGAGGTCGTGGTTCAGATGGTGGCGGGTCGTGGTCAAAATAGTGAGGGAGGTCGTGGTACACCTGAACTGACATTGTCACCATTATCACCTACTCCAATATTTCAGACCGATACTTTTGCACCCCCATACTCTACCTATCACCCGATCCTTCCACACCTCATACTTACCCATCACACTTCGATACCCATACTCTTCCCATACTTATCCACTTGATACTTATAACTTATAGACTACACATCACCTTCATACCCCCATAATGCACTTACACATCTTTACTATCTCCAGATCGCTGCAGCTACCATGGTATTGGAGAGTCACCTTATCATCCCCATTGCTCCTATCAATGAGACCAATGAGCATCTTATTGGTTGACCTTCCAACGTAGAAGTTAGTGCACTCCGCCATGCACTTCATTACCCACATTAAAGAGAATTTCATCCACAACTCCTCGGGCTCAACTAACTCCATTGAGACTGCACCGACCCCAAAGATTAACTAACAGACATTATGCAAGGTCCCAAGAGAAATACTAAGACTTACTCATGGGACCCATCGATATGTTTATATTTTGTATATATCGATATTTATATACATCTTTTTATATATTTAAACCATTTGTTTATAAGGCGAAATTGTAGCTCTTTGCCTACTCGAATCAGGTTATACTAGAACGGCGAGGGGCTATGATTTATATATATTTTGTTCTTGATGCAAACTTTGCAGTCATAATTGCTAGTGAATTAAACTTCAGATTTAGTGAAGTCAGATGCCTCAAACTCGGTCCGTCTGACTAATTGCCAACCCGCTTAATACATACGAATGCCCAGCTAATCTCGATTACTCACGAAAACTACAAGCAGTCTCCTTGTACCGAGCTTTAACAAATACAAACTCGATATAACCTATCCCAAACATCAATATCAAGTGAGTACAAATTAGTTTTTGGGTCTAATACAAATACTTTACTATCAATATATAGGTATATATATATATATATATATATATATATATATATATATCCAACTATATCCTAGTTTTAGTTCAACAGTTTTTATTTATACAGTCATATAATAAAAATTAAACAATTCTAATACATGTAGAACCATCAAAGTTTCGTCATCTGACTTTCTCTCTAAAACCAGCCTTGGGACGTAGCCGTCTCAGACGCCTCAGACTGTAAAATAGTATCCTCACAGTGGTGAGCCACTGCCTCGCAGGGTGAACTACCCTGGCGGGCTACTCTTCACCTAAGTGCATATGTGCAACCAAAATAAAACACACATTCGGGCAAATGCACTGGGATCCTACTTGAATGTCTAACTGATCATTCTATATCCCGAGTCCCTCCCCGACTCCCTACACCCGCCTAAGCCAATGTATGCGAGAACCTTAGTTTTTATTTGTCAGGACAACCCTCCGATGTATATATCAATCGTCGCTCCGACGATTGATATTATAAGGATTCACCTCCGATGTATATCAATTAGTTTGCTCTTAATGCATTGATATTTTATTTGACCACCATATTCATTATTTTTAGACAACCTCCAATCCTAGCTTCAAGAATTACCATGCACCTCACCCTATCGCCCTAGGGTGCTCAAAACAAGATATGAATGCATGACGCCAATCTATTTCACTTATAAGACATGCAAATATATAAACAAGCATATATTCACATAATTTAAATCAATACAAACATAAAGCAGGTAATTTCACATCCTATTTACACTGTAATTAGTTTCGTGGCTAAGAACAACACGAACTGGATGAATTACTAACTAAATATTACTGTTTCACTGTAAATTATTTTGTGAAACACTATTTCTGGAAGGAGAAACCTCGATCACTATTCTTCCAAAATTACTAATTACTGTCTTACTTTAGGAACTCACTTCATTTGGCCAGCACCGATTCATACAATCCCATTAAATATGATTATGGTGGGCAATTATACTACTTAATCCACCTAACAGCCTGTGGATAAAGACACTCAAATTTTAGGTTCCATAAATAGAAATACCCTTGTTCCATGTTTTGGATCTCCATTAACTACGCTCAAGGCCTGATACCAACCAAATATCATATAAAATTAAAACAAAAGTGTAAAATCAAAGTAGTAGAACCCTACTCTCACTTTAGTTTGACGAAACTTCCCTAAATCAACACACAGAAGTTTTCTTCTCAATGTAGTGCTCTTCCTTCTTCGTTCTCAGAATTTGACGGCCTGATTTGCCCGATGCTTTTGAGAGAGCTGCATGTCTCCTAAAAACACATTCTGCAACTCATCGCATCCTTCTCACTCATGTTTTTGGTTCGCCCACTCTGGGAGAAGAAAAGCACTGGCTCGCTATTTTTGCTTTTTTCTAAACTTAAAAACAATTCCACATACTAGACGCAGGTTATCTTTTCTGCGACATCTGCACTATTCTCAACAGTTCTCATACTTTCTACTATGACACTTTATGGCATGAGCACATGTTATGGGGACTTTTCACAGATCAAACTGTTTTATGGCACTCCTAAATAGTGATGTCTGAAAACGCAAAATTACTAATTATCCTAAATTTGACAAATTAACATACAGATAGATTGATCATTCAAGAATCTGTAATCCGCTTCATCATCCCAGATCCAGAGCAAATAAAATCTGACTTAATCCAAATCACAAATTTGAACCTAAATTACGATTTTGTCCTTTTTCCGGGAAAATTCAATTCTAGTCTTATTGTGGCAAATAGTGAATGGTTGGTGAGGAAGCAGTTCACCAAAAAAAAATTGATAAGGAGAGAAGAGAAATGGAAGAATTGAGGAAATAATAAAGTGGTCTCATTTCAAATTTTAAACACTCCATGACAACAACGTCAACTACATTAAAAACCGCTGTTTGAGGAGGGAAGAAGAACATGAACATGCTGATTAATGGTAAAAACATACATGACAACGACTTTAACTTAAAAGTCGAAAGTCGTTGTTCGTGACAATATCTTGTCGAAGTTAAGTGAATATTGTATTTTACTGTGATAGTTGAGGTTACACAGAGAAACATGTTAAGAGAAGGCAAGAAACCAGTTAGGAATCTAAGGTTTGGAAATTTTTATGGGATTTATGGAAATTGTTTAAACTTTGTGTTGAATTGGTATGAACCCATATGTTGAAAACACTTGTCTCAAGTTAGTTAGAAACCCAACTCAATACATAGGTATTTTTGTCAGTTTAAGTTAGTTTTGTAGCCTTGTTTCAAAATGGTTAGCCTTGGCTGAAAATTGTGAAATAATAAAATTTTCACTATTTCTATAGTAACACGGTGAGCACCTGTGACTAAATAAGTTATTTCTAGCCTGAGGAGGTCGAGAACCAAGATCGAGTCGAGCACTGTAATCAAAGTCGTTTTCATCTGTAGGTCAGAATAGACAGTGTCGAAAAATTTAGCACTCAAAGTGATGGAGGTCTGGGGATGATGTTGGCAATTCCAGATCGAGAGTTGAGTATTGGTACTCAAAGATGTTTTCGGGCCGTAGGGTACAGTATCTAGACGTAAAGTTGAGTACCACACCAAAAAGTGATTAAAAAAATGAGATGATGTTAAAACTGCATTTAAAAAGTCGAGAACCGATATCAGTGATGCAGAATAGATGATGTTGGCTAATTCATCAGCTTTCAGTATTGTGTACTTAAAGTGATTTAAGGTTTGATGATGTTGGTATCTATGATCAAAGTCGATGACCGGTTACCCAAGCGGTCTAAGGTCTGTGGTACTAAGTACCCCAGATCAGCATGAGGACTAGATCAAAAGCTGTTTAAGGTTCAAGCAATTGGTCCCACAACCCCATTTGTTATGTTCCTCCGCTTATCCAAGGAAAGCGTCAAGACATAGCACCCCAAATTATATCCCAATGCTATAACATGTTTAAGGTATACAGTGCAAACAATATTCTTTCCCGAACAAAATAATACAAAATAAAATAAGTAAAATCTAATGATTAGTGCCAAGCAGAATTATAAATTATTAATTAAAATCAAACATCAAAGCAAGAAAATATTAGAAGGTTAAAGTAGCAAATTGAATAAGAATGGTATTAGATGAGAGGGAGCACCAAATAGCAAAATGGAATTTCAGGAACAATGATATACAAACATGGTCTTGATTTTAAGACCCAGGTCCTATTTTGGTAAGGCTTTATTTAGAAGAAGAGAAAAAGAGGAAAGAGAGAAGAGAGAAGAGAAGAAGAAAGGTACAGAGAGTAATATAAAGCAAGAGAAAGTTCAAGAATAAGAACTGTATGGATATGTGCGAATTTGGTAAGAATTGTATGGAACTTGTTAGGGATTTTTATGGATACTGTTTGAGGTTTTTTGAACAAATTTCTTTGTTCTTATATTCCCTTCTGCTTCTTGGTTGTTTGGTTTAGTCAGGGTCCTCAATGGAGAAAAAATTGGTATAGAGAAATGTCAATTTTGGGAGAGGACAACTGAATGTTAAACCCTGCTTTTATTTCACATAATCATTATCACCATCCAGCAAATTCCAGGAATTTCAAATTGCAAATAGGCTTATGTGGTGTTCGCACATATTGAATAGGTGTATACTGACTCAACATACCTAAAATTACAAAGTATACTGCCCTGTCAATTTTGATACATTGCCTGTAAAACGCCTGGTATTTAGTCCATAAGCTCCAGCTCACCATCCCACCCGATGATTCAAATTTTTTAAAACTGTTCTTCTAGGGACAAATCGAATTTCCCTTAGAAATAAGTGTATCCAAATTGAACCCATTAGAATCCATGAAATTGCCATGAAGAACAATTTGTCTTCAAAATCTTTCTCGTAACAACTCTCGAACTGGAGTAATTTCTGGTTGTTTTAAATCATAACCTGAGTTGTTCAGTCCAAATGAGGTGGTTCAAATTTTTATACAAACTAGACATTTGGGAGAAACAACTTCATGAAGAAATATGGTCAATATGTCTTGCATTCTAACAAAATTTCAAATATAAGATTAACCATTACGTATTATGTCTCTGGAAATTGTCTAGGAGCAGTTCCAGAATGCCTTAAACCATAATTCACCAAAATTAAAAAGTATAAATGATTATTATGTTCAGCCATAAGAAACTTAAGACATAAGGGAGTATATTAGTTAGAAAATCACTTTTCCAATAACTTCTTACATAGTCAAATTG
The DNA here is from genome assembly GCA_016808115.1 of Tetrastigma voinierianum. Taxonomy (NCBI): domain Eukaryota; kingdom Viridiplantae; phylum Streptophyta; class Magnoliopsida; order Vitales; family Vitaceae; genus Tetrastigma; species Tetrastigma voinierianum. The sequence continues at coordinate 1,486,020 of JAEQBH010000398.1, forward strand.
TAGTCAAAGGACTTAAATCAACAACTGCCTCAGCTGCAATTGGTCATGGAAACTGAAAACTGAAATAAAAAGCTATAAATGTAATGGTTACATGGAAATAATGTATCATGTGTTGACTGCGATAACATGTTAGAAAGTTAGTATAATACACGTGAGAATTCTTTGTTATATGAGTACGTTAAATAATTTAGCAGAGATTATTTGATAATAAATATCTCATGGGCATATATATGATATCAATAGTTATTCATGTATGGGAGATATCTTTTTCTGCACTCCAGCAATTGTTAAGAAACATAATAAAAACCATCCATTCACATGACCTGGGTGAAGTTGATAAGAAGGGCTCAGAAAATGCAGTTGTCACAAAGATATACTCTATATATCGAGGCCCGGCTTGTCGATGACATGCATCCCGGCTTCTGACTACAATATGGGCCGGGTCCCGTTTCAAGGTCATATGTATAGAGATCATCGTTCGCACTGATAAAAATCTTCGAGACACAGCCTTCCATATCCACTCTCTGCCTATACACGAAACAGGCAAATGACAAGTATACGCAAATCGAGATGTAAGTATGATATATGACATGATACAGGAAGCAGCACGCTATGTGAAGATAGTATACCACATAAAATGAACAATAAGTAAAGTGGAGATGACACCTAGTGCATATGAAATATGATAAGAAATGAAACATGTTATGAAAAGTAAATTGAGAAATGATAAGTATATGTAAACAGTTATATTTGTCATATATGTACATTCAAAGTGAGACAAGATCCTATTGGGGGTCATCCACAAGTATTATTCCATTGTTATAAGTTTAGCACTGGGTGTTTCATCCGTAGGCACTGTAGAGAAACCCAGGACAGGACAATCGCACACAAACAAGTCAACACATCACTAAAGGCCCACCGGGAAAGATCATTTGCAGCAATAAAGGTATTTTTGTTTTCTGAAAGTTGGCCATAACATTGTAAATGTTGAACACTTCAATGTATGGAGCCTAGAGATGTGTAACTGGTCACATGCAATATGTTGTGTTAAATGTTTAATATTATAAGGAATGAAATGTTTAAAGTTTATAAGTCTATAGTAAATTGGGAACAAAAATGGCACCCCCACACACTAAGGTAAATGGTCAGCTTCGCTTGCTGGCAATGAGTCTAGGTTTAGGCTGCTCGGAAAAGCCACATTTAGGCGCCTGTAGTAGATTATAAGTGATAGAAAGCATGTGTTTAGGTAATCGCACTGCCCTGACAGGGATGACCTTATTGCCAGGGAGTGGGAAGGGATCGTCTCCTCCAAATTCAGCTAAAGAAGCAGCCTAGAGTGTTAACCCAATAAGTCAAGGGGTTCACCACGATCCTTCTCTCTAAATCGTTAGTGAGAATCATGTCTCAACTGGAAATAAATGAAAGCCTCATTGAGGATATTCAGACATGGCTTGGGTATCAGAGATTGACATCCCCAGCCCCGATAGACAAGGAGCAAGTAAAGACATAATTAGGGAAATTCCACGTCAAACAATGAGTCTTATGTCAATTTAGTTGAAAAGATGGTAAAGAAATAGTGGAGCAAGTGAGATGTCCTTCGACTCGACATGTGCGTCATCATAAGACAATGCTTGACTGGTGGTGCTGGGTGTCGAGAGTCCGAGAGCTAGATCCCATACCACTGGGGAGTTTTTTCATTCAAGAGTTCAAGTATTAAATATATCTCCTGATATGTATAAGGAGACTAGCTTCTAATCAAGCAAAGTGAATCCATTGCTGGCTGAATATGAGAATTCACCATCTTAGCGTACGCACTTGAATCAATCCCCCACCTGGAATTTGTAGGTAGTTTTGGAGCATGGATCGCCAACTCACCCTCACGCGAACGGCAAGCGACCGAATCAGACTTTTACTTACTTTTTCTTACGGTGTAATTCCAGTCTTATAACTCCAACTGGCATTGGCATACAAAAATAAATCTAACACTACCACTGTAAGGGTGTTTTTACAATGTCAATACATATGGGCCCAGTCCCATTTAATATACTATACAAAAACTATAAGATTTACATTTACATAATCTCCAGCGCTGAAACCTATAGGTGATGGACCCCGCGGCCGCCAAGTCAGCCCAAATAGCATGTGAAGATCGCTGATGTCCCTCCCTGTTCCCGCCACGTATTAAACACGTGCTAAGCTTAACGCTTAGTGGAAACATATAACTATACATGTACACATGTATTTAATACTCTTGCTGCAAGTATATAATACGTTTATAATAGTTATGTCGAATTTTGTGTTGGAATTCATAATGAATACACATAAATTTCTGTACCTTATAGTCGAATGAAACTTGATTCAGATCCCGCAGAGTTGCGAAGTACTTATACCTGAGGAAAATTCGTAGGTACTACAGCTATAATTATAACCTTGTCTGCTCGACTCTTATCATAACCTGGAATACCTGTAATCGTGAATAAGTGAAACAGCAGACATAACAACAAGTAATCTGGCAGGCCGCACAAGATGCAAGATCAGGTGTCGAAGCACAAAGCAAGAGTGTCAAGACTGATTGGTGACGGTTTCGCTTCATCGCAATGCAGTGTCAAGATTCATGCAGTGCCAGCACTGATCAGACGTGGCCTTCTCCCATCGGCTAGAAGTGTCGAGCACTAGTAGGAGCGCCAAAGACTTATCGAGACGTATTCGCCCACGTAATGAACTGCCAGAAGACTAGCGAGTGCCAAGTTTTGATTAAAGACGGTTCCGCCCACGCAACGGCGCCATGTCATTAAATATCCGGGGTCTTGTGGCACCCATACTGATATAAAATTGTGAACCTACCTATCTATCATAGGGCATTATTTATCTGCATCGGAACTCTCACAAAGACAAAGCGGAAGTCACGAGGGCTGTGAGGTACGCCTATATAATTTTTCTTCAGCCTACAAACATGGGAATAACCCTTCATACACTTAGGTCTCATTATCCATTAGACAAAGTCCTAATAAATGGAATAGCAACAAAACAACATCGAAATTTACATGCTATGAGCGTGCTTCTGTTGCGGCGTAGACCTTATTCTGGCATAGCTTTGCTCTGTGATGGTGTAGGAAGCGGCTTGCCTCCCACTCGGCCGCCACGATGTGTGGACATGCCACGCCCGGGCATAGACCTATTGCTAGCGTGGGGTTCCTCTGGCCATGACATAAGGACCTGTGCCAGGAATTGTTCGATTTCGTCCCAATTGCAAATCTAACTTAAAAACAAGAGTACTTCAAAAGTATCACAAAAAACAACTCCCAAATGTGTTTTAATCCAAACAAAACCAAACATAGAGATTAATTAGGGTTTTTCCAAACCCAAACTTAAGTACTTGTAAGTTAGGTCAACTTCATAACACCCAAACATGTATCTATACATCATAACCAAGAATCCATACTCAAAGGGATGATTCCATACTCATCTTATACCAACTAGGGTTTTACCAACCCAACTTTCAAGAAATCTAGGGTTAGGATGAATTCCTAACTAAGCCACTGAAATGGAACCACTAATATCCATCTGACACTTTGTCTGAAGTTCCATAAAAAACTCTAGTTTCCATACCTTTCTTCTTCTTCTTCTTCCTCTACTTCTTCTCTTCTCCTCTCTTCTTCACGTTTTTGGCTCTCCAAAAATGAGATACCAATTTGGTATCATCCCCTATTTGACCTTATTTACCCTTTTATTGCACTTTTGGTCTCAGGAGTTTCCTTTCTATTTGCCTCGACTTCATTATTCCACTTTATATAATCTTATTATCTTATGACTTTTATATCCTATTTTGACAAATTCCACTTTACCCTTGTATGTTGTGCGGCTGCAAATTAGGGTTTCAAAAAATTTCACGTTTGCATCTAAGTGTAAAATTTCAAATTCTGCCTACAAATATCTAAAACAGTTAAAGCGACTAGGGTATATTTCGGGGTGTTACATGGACTAAATGAGTCCATAAAAAGATATCTGGCGCTTGTGACAGTACTCCAGCAAGTAAATGTCTATCAGTTGGTTCAAGCGGCAATGAAAGTGGAGAAATAAAGTGGCGATGAAAAGATTTCGGAAGAGGAAGTTTCCTAGAGGAGCTTCACTTCCTCTCGGGTAAAAGAGTAAGAGTCCCAAATAGAATTAGGTACATAGTTTTGCCACAAGGGGGAAGAAGACAAGAAATCTGATGAGTACCTAAGTACCCCAGTAGAGGTGAATTGGCGGACGGGAGAAACTCCGCGGTGCCCTTATTTCCATCAGCTGACATTTGGGAGTTTCAAGATTGTTGATAGGGAGGTACTTTAGATGTGGAAGCAGCCGGGCATTCTATGACAAATTGTCCCCAGAGTCAAGGGACAATAGAATCCCAAATGCGAGGAGGTTGCGACTCATACGTCGACTGAGATAGAGTGGGAGTCGAGGGAGGCGAGAGCTATAGAGGGATGATGAGGCTTTGGAGTGTAATGGGGAGGGGCATTAGATCTTCCTATACTTGCTTCGGCATGAGCCTCCTCATGAAGGCTGAGTGAGGACCAAGGATGCACTAAAGTAATTGGCGATATAATTTTCTCTTTATGGTGATAAATGCATGCATTAATAGACCCTGGATCTACTCATTCATATGTATGCATTGAGCATGTGTTCGATGTCTGGGTGGCAGTAGTGGGTATTTATCATATGATATGCATGTAACCAATCCTTTAGGGCATAATGTCGAAAATGTGAGATATAATTAATATAGAATTGCCTATAATTATTCATGATGGGAATTTTATGGCGGTTGATTGCTCTACCATTTCATGAATTTGGACGTTGATTTTGGGGAGATGGATTGGTTGTCTAAACAACTGAAATTTATAATTGATTGTGATAAAAGATGTGGGTATTAGATGTTCGATAAAGTTTGGCAGAGTGATAGTACATGTGGTGTTCGATTAAGCCCAATGTTCGATGTGATTTCGACTATGCAAGCTTTGGCAGATTGAGAAAAGGATGTGAGGCCTTTTGGCTTTGGTGTGACTCTAAGAGAATTCGAAATAGAGATTGGAAAATATTAAGTTTGTGAGGATTTTTAGGATGTGTTCCCCGAAGAGTTACCTCGTATTCCACCTGAAAAAAAAGTGGATTTATTTATTGATATTTTATCGGGACCAGCTCCTACTTCTAGGGCCCCATATAGAATGGCTCCAATTGAGTTGAAAAAGCTAAAGATTCAACTATAAAACACGGATAAAGGGTTTATCAGGCCAGGTATTTCTTCTTTGGGAATTACTTTGTTTTGTTTGTGAAAAATAAAGATGGCACCTATGGATGCATTGATTATCGGCAGAAATCAATAAGGTGGCGGTGAAAAGCAAATACTCGTGCTAGAAATTGAAGATCTCTTTGATCAATTAAAAGGAGCTGGTGTCTTCTCAAAGATATACCTACGATCAGAGTACTATCAGCTAAGAGTGAAAGATGTCGATGTGTCGAAGACAACATTCAAAACTCGATATGGCCATTATGAGTTCTTGGTAATGCAATTTGGGTTGACTAATGCACCGACAGCATTCATGGATTTGATGAATAGGGTGTTTCGGCCCTATTAGATCAGTTTATCGTGGTCTTTATTGATGATACATTGGTATATTCCAGAGATGAGCAGGAGCATGAGCAACATTTTAAAATATTTATACATAATTTGAGAGAGAAAAAGTTGTATGCTAAGCTTAGAAAATGTGATTTTTGGCTAAATGAGACATTCCTAGGCGTATTGTGTGCGGTGAGGGTATAGGTTGACCACACTTTAAGATTAGGCGGTGAATTAGAAACACCTCGAGAAGTGTTACTTAGGCCTCGCGAGGATGATATAGAAGATTTGTGAAGGATTCTGCGTGTGGCTTCTCCACTCACTAAATACTCGAGGAAAGGAGTAAAGGTTTGGGTGAGTGAGATAAATGTCGAGATAGTTTTGAGCAGTTGAAGGAAATGTTAGTTGAGGCACTAGGATTGTATTTGTGATGCTAATTCTAGGGGTGTCTCGTTAATGACCGAATTGACTCTTGAATATCTGTGTCTCATATTATGATACCTATACATGAGTAAAAATGGCCACTTGGGACCATACATCAATACTCACCAAAATCTAGCCAACTATATTACCATAGTTCAAGAGTTGATTCATCACTCTTAATACAACATATATTAAATCTTAGAATTTTAATACATGTTTTACAAAATAAATACCAAAGCCACATGTCGGCTTTCTTCTCAAAGCGACCTCTAATGAGTGCCGTCTTCAGAACCTCCACGTACTGAAATATGATCGCCGACGGGGTGAAGCGATGCCGTAGTGATAATCTCCACATGGTTACTCCCGCTAAGTGCACATGCAATGATTCAACATAACCACATTCAAGAAAATACATGATCCTACTTGAATGTCTACGTGACATGGATGAGAATGCGACTCACCCTTTCCCACTTCTCGAGCTCTCACTGACTCCCTCACGCATGCTGGCGAATGTGAAAAATAGTTTCAAAACAAAAGTTTTTTGTTCTCGAAAACTTACTATCGAGTTTTAGTAAATATATTGAATGACCTCAGGGTGAATTCTTTGGGTAATTCTCGAAAGCAGTCATGGAGTAACTAACCGAGATGAGCGTTGAATGACTCTCAAAGTGTGGAGAAAATCTTTCGCGAAATTCCTTTCCACAAACCATTTCATTTTCTTTCATTTTTTCTGTCATGCACTACATACTGTCGTTCTAGGGTGCCAGATTAATATGGAATGCATTATGTCGTTTAAACAATTCATGCTAATATATTTTACATGTATATATTAACAAGGGTAATTCACCATAAATCATGTTATTCAATTCATAGCAATAACATAAAAATTAAACTCATAGGCTAATAACAGATTGAAGAAGATTCATTTTGAGATCACCCAGGCAAACAAAAATTCACACCTGAATGCGTGAGTGAAGAACCTAGGCTCGGCACTGTTCACGACCACACAATAGAGATTTTCTTCCATTCGATTATTTTGAGGTAGAAAACACGGCCCGTCAGGGCCTAACAAATCCCGTCCATTAAAATTGCTCTTAGCCCGAAAGAATAAACCCCAGTAGGAAAAGACCCACCTCTTGGGTTATCGAGCTTCACAAAATCGGTGTCCACGCGTAGCCCATGTTGCGTAGATCAACTTTGCTTCTTGACCCAGCGAGCCGCGTGGTTAGAGGCATTTAGAAATCTAGAAGTTGCGCTTCTACCTGCAAACATTCTTACAGCGCACACACCAGCCGAGAAAAATGGAGAAGATGGTTTGTCTTATTTTAATCTTTTAATTCTTTTCACTTAATTCCCTTTGTGTCATTTAGTTTGATTTTAAAAGCTTTTTGACACATGGCTTAATCTAAGCTATTTATCTCTAGCCTTTCACTAATCATGCAACATGTGTCACATGGGTACATGTAGTAGGTGACATTTGCCACATCACATGTGTAAGACCCGAGAAATTCCAATTTCTGGAAAAATGGCAAAATTATGTTGGTCAAAATCTAAATTTATTCTCTAGTCTCGGATGACAGCAGGATTTCACCGTTGGAATTGTCTGGCAAAATATAGCTAACTTGCGTCGAATTTCGTGGTGGGAACGGTCGGAATTTGCACGTTTTTAGGACATAGCGTGATGGGTCTTAGTAAAGCGATTTTCGATGCGAAAAAAGTCCACATATAACACGTACTCATGTGTCATAGGTAAGTAGTAGAGAAATGATGAAATGGACAGCGAGATAGTCATGGGAATGTCAAAAGCGGGAAAGAAGTGACAAAATGGTCATTTGGTTAGATTAAATGAGGAAAATGCAGAAAAAGGAATGAGTGTCTCTTCTCCAAGTGAAAAAGAGGCAAAACGTCTTTGAGTTAGGAAGATGCATAAAGCGAGAAATGGCGTTACAGAGAGAAGGACCTCATTCTCTGGAGTTTGGGCTGATCGACCGTGGTCGTTGGGACAAGAAGGAAAAGTTTGCTCACGCGGAGGGCTTGAGAAGTCTTGGATTTAGGAGTTCCCGAAAAACTCCGTGGTGGGGGTTTCTTCTTGCTTGGGTTTTCTGGCTTTGTTTAAGTGTATTTACGATGTTTGAGTTGATTGAGGCTAAGGTAGTGGCTAGTTTGATCGATCCCAGCTTGGGGCGAAATGTGAAATTTTGAAGCCCTCTCTATGCAGTCCGTGGTAGTTAGGGCCTGTTTGGGCATCCTTGGTGATGTTCTATGCTCTAAATGATGCTTTGGTTTGTATGAGGCCGGGAATGGCATGGCCGTGAAGGCAGATTCTGGTGACCTTGATTGTGATTTTTCGGGAATAGTAGCAGGGTTTCACTATAGAAAATAGAATGTTCTAAAATAATTTTTGTGAAATAATGTATTTTGGTTGAAATAATTTAGGTAGATTGCTCGTGTTTGATCATTAGCCCAGTGACTAATTTGATGTAGTGATTGTGAAATTACATGACATGTTTGTGTGATTTAAATTATGTGAATATATGCATGATTATATATTTTCATGTGTTATTGAATTAAAATGGAATTGGCATCATGCATTCCATATGCACTGGGGCATCCTATAGGATGATAGGAGTGAGTGTATGAGGTAATTCTTGAGAGAATGGTTCGGAGGGTTGTCTAAAAATAATGAATATCGGAGGGTAGTCCAAAGAAAAAAATATCAATCGTCGGAGTCGGCCCAATTGATATATTCGGGTGATCCACACGTAATATCAATCGTCAGTCATTTCGATTGATATATACATCGGAGGGTTGTCCACGAACAAACCATGGGGTTCTCATCACGTGGCTTAGGCAAGTGTGAGGAGTCGAGGAGGGACTCGAGGAATATGAGATGATCGAGTTAGACATTCAAGTAGGATCATGCATTTGCTTGAATGTGTGTTTATTTTGGAGCGTGCATATGCACTTAGGTGGAAAGTAGCCAGCGGGTGATTCCTCTTGAGCATTAGCTCACCTTGTCGAGGACACTATTTCACAGTGCGAGGAGCGTGCGATGAGGCATTCATCATAGAGCCATTTAGAAAAGAAGAAAGCGCGGGAAATGTGGCTTTGATGGTTTTGCATGTATTAGAATCTTTCATTTAATATATGTCATTGTTATAAGTAGATCATTAACTCTTGTAGCCTTGATATAGTTGGGATGTTTTATGGTATTAGTTATGTTTAAGTGGCGTTTACTCATGTTAAGTTATATTGGATAGGTGGAATATATATTTGTGAGTATAAATGTAGGGGCCCAAAAGTTATTTTACTACGTATAGTTGTATAAGAGACCTGGCGTGGTCATTGATGTTTGATTGGGACAGGTTATATACGGGTGATGTATTTTTGGTAGAGCTCCGTACAAAGGGACTACGCGGGTGCTCGCTAATCTTAGGGTCACGAGCATTCCACGAGTGTTTCCGCGGGTTGACGGGTAGTCAAAGGACCCCCGGGATTTGGGGCGTCACAGCTTGGTATCAGAGCTAAGGTATACGATTACCTGTAGCGTGCTTGGCATGGGCTTAGGATATGCAGTTGTAGTGTAGTGCCTGGTTAGGATTATCTGGCGCTTTAAATATGATACTAGCTTCACAGCTTGGTATCAGAGCTAAGGTAAACGATTACCTTGGGAGCTCGGTGGGGTGTGATTATAATTAGTCGATACCAACTGCGGCTTGGCCATCGAGCCTAAATATCTGACTACCTGGGGCTTGAGGAGGTGGGCTTAGGCCATAGTCGTGTAAATTATCACCACAGGTGTGGTTCGATGTTAATTTCGTATGAGATTACCCTAGAAATCACGCGGAATGAGAAACTAGGACTGCGCATGCATGTGTTTGGTGTGTTTGTGTGATTTGATATGAATTTGTTGTGTGAATGATGATTGGAACATGGTGTTATATGTTGGCTATGATGTTGGGTGCTTGAGTAGAAATTGGCACTTATTATGTTGGAAAGCAAACTTAGGAGTTCACGGTGTGTAAACTAGAGATGAAATAAATTGTAATCAATTTATTTGGTTATTAGTAAATGAAATCAAATTTTAATAAATTTGAGGGGTTGAATACTGGGGTTAGTGTTTATAGAAGGAGGCTTTTGAGAAAAATTTAGGACCATTTTCGAATTAAGTAGAAAAAAAAAAACAAATAAAATAGAATTTTAACAATTCTTTTGGTTTATTGAGAAAATGGAAAAAAATAAATAAATAAAATAAAAGATAAGGTGAAGAAAAAAAAATTCAGTGTAAAACTGGAAAAAGAAAATAAAGAAAATAAATTTTATAAATTTATTTGGGTATGAGGAGAAGAAAATAATTTTCTAAGGTTTTACAAGTTGTACAATTGAAGAAAATGGGTAAAATGATTTTATAATTTATTTGAGTATTATGGAAAAAAAAAATAGGTGTATATTTTTTTTTCCAATAGCTGTAACAAATGAAAAAAATAATAATAAAAATAATGAAAAAAAAAATTTATGAGGGAATCATTGTGATTGTATTGTGAAAAAAAAATTTGTATTCTGAGGCTGAAATTGTATTGCGAGGAGGTAGGCTTAGTGGAAGTTTGTATTCATGACCTGGCAGTTGACAACGGGTGTGTAGTTGGTTGGGAAGAAAAAAAATTGTATTGCAAGACGGGATGTTAATATTGTAACGATTGGCTGACTAAGTTGAGGATTGTATGTAATCTGGTCTAGTGTATTGACTGAAGAGGCTAGTGGAGCTAGGCATTGTATTGCGATACAATGTGTAGCCAAACCTTGTTTCCTAGCAGCTAAATGTGGCCTTGTGGCCTGGGCGGGTGGACTATTGGGGAGTGAGGGAGAAATTTGCGAGGGCGAGGCGTGTGGGCCTTGCAGGCGTGGTGCTGCGGCTATGCGGCCTTAGTGTCGGGCGCGGACGCGGCATGGCACTGGCGTCTTTGTTGGAAATTGTGGGTTGTGCACTTGGTGCACTCGGCTGTTGACTGGTTTGACTCGATATTGTTCTGTCGAATTTTTGAACCTTGTTCATGAACCCGGTTCATAGACATTGTTCAACTCACAAAATTTTTCAAAAAAAAAAAAATTATTTAAATTAAATTAAAATAAAATAAAATCAAACAAAATGGGACAAGATTTAAAAAAAGAAAAAAAGAAATTTTCGAAAATAAAATTTTTGTGAATAAAATTGTTTGAAATGTGAAATAAATTGTCTCGCATTGCATTTAAATCCGGGGACATAGAATATGAATGTATATTAAGTATGAATAGTGTCTCGGTACGTGTTTATGCCTTAGAATCTTGCGTGGACCTAACGCCATGTTAATTGTGTAAATGGCTAGTAGAGGGCGTGAAGCGTAGAAACGTCCATGGGGTGCTGGTCGGGCACCAGAGGCATTTTGACCGGCCACTGGTGACCCCCTTTCAGCCGGGCCTTTCTTTGAGGCTGTAGGTGTGCGGTGGCTGCTATCGCCACGGTGTGCATAGCGGTGGTCGGGGAGGTCCCCAGTAACCTCCCGAAGTTTAGGCGCATCATCCTCAGAGCATTCACGGGGAGGAGATCAGATGGTGTGAGACCATTGGTTCATCACAGATCAAGTATTTAGAGGCTATGGAGATTACCTCGAGCACTGCGGATCTGAAGCCCATCGTGTTCCGGCTAGAGAGTGAAACGAAATATGGTGGAAATGGGCAAAGATCTCTAGAGACCTTAGAGAGCCTTGTATGTGAGTTCTCCCACTAGGGATTAGAGGCGAGGAATATGGATGATATGTCGAGGTTGCGAGTTGGAGATCTCAGGGGACTCTACTCACGGTGGACACGAGGATCATGGACATGTCGGTTCGATGTCATCACAGGGGATGGGATTGGTGACCGACTACGAGGTGGATTATCGATTGAGCGTAGGAGGATTACCGCCATACGCAAGACGGTACTCGTGTGGTATTTGAGGGGGACAAGCATGACATTTTTCCCCATCCCCGATTATCTGAGTCGGGGAGAAGCCAAAGGCGGTAGCAAAAGAAGGCTAGGTGGTAGAGTTTGAGGCCGCCCAACTAGAAGTTGATCGAGCGTCTCTTAATGGGTTTGAGACTAATCTTGCGCCGTGGGATAAGGAGGCTATGGAGGAGGAATACCATAAGGCTCTAGAGGTGATTTTTCCTATGGGTACAGGTGTTGTGTTTTCAAACACAACATCTGTGGAGACCGTCCAGAGGGCCCAAAGGGTATGCTTGACTCCACCAACACGTTGCCTCTTAAGTTTTTTGACCTTAGGTGCCCCCATGTCCAGGCAACTACCGAGGCCATTGCGACCGAAGTTCCTTTAAACTAGGCGACCAAGGAGCCCATGGAGATTGCTGTTGTCGAGGACCATGACAGTCTCTAGTCCCTCTTTATCCGTTCTTACTTAATTACAACTTTTTGTAAAGGGGCCTTAGCTAGCTGCCTTCATTTGTGTACTCTCTGGGCACCATTGATGATTCAATGAAATACACCCTTTTGTCTACTTCTCCTATTGCTTACTTTTACTTCTCACCTTAGCACCGTTGGCACTCTTTTAATTTCTAGTTTGCTTAGGCTATTGATTCCTTTCCTTATGCAACTCCTTTCCTCAAATCTTGGTTAGAATGGTCGCTCTAGGACACTAATGCTAAGTTGGAAGCTTGGCAGAGTTCGCCCTTATGCTAGTAGGCAAGGCACAATCTTCGAGCTTTGGTTATAGTCAACAGTACAAGGACCATCGTAGGGCTTAGTCATTTATCAACAGGGTGGTGGCCTTGTCTGGTTTCTTTTTTAGAAGTGCCATCAGGCTTAGATCCAAAGTCTGGTCTTTTGGGAGGTGCTAGCAACCTTAGAGTCGTGCATGCTCGACGGGCCCTGGGCCAAATGGGCCCTGGGTTAATGGAGCAATAGGTTTAAAAACCATGAGACTCCACAGTAGATCTTGTCTTCGAACCTAAGTATGGAAAAGTTTGGAAAGACATGAAAAATAATGTGCATGCCAAAAGTGTCTTGGGAAGGTAAAGGGTGATTGGTCTAAAGCGCCGCGGCGTGTAGTCCCCATCGCGTCGTGGTGCATGATTTTCTGTGGGGCATTTAATGCATATGACCAACATTTCACCCCTATAGAGTCAACCGAGTGTTGCTTATCCTGAAGTCTTTCACACATTCTGCGATTTCTTTTCCTCTTTGTTTGTGTGAACTTGCAAAGATAAGAGATTCATGGAGGAAGACTGTCAGAGGGCTCTAGAGCTGTCTTTAACATATGGTTGTGGGCGTTGTGTGTTCAAGCACAATATCTATGATGACCAACTAGAGGTTTCAAATTGTATGCCCAATCCTCCGAATTTTCTTTCTCTAAAGTGCCTTGCAAGCCTTAGGTGCCCCCCTGTCTTGGCATCCTCTGAAGACGTGGCTGTCGTGGTGCATTGTAGAGTAGTAGAGGAGGAGTCTGGTAGAGGTGCCCCTCTTGGGGATTTAAATGAATATCCACTTTTCTTTTCTTTTTTTGTAATGGCCCCAATGTGGCCTCTCTTCTTCTTCCTCATTTTTCCGTAGTGGCCCAAATATGGTTGCTTGGACATATATCATCGTGTAACTAATGTCGCCCTTGGCCTATTTATGAGATGTAACTTTTTGTACTAGGCCCAATATGGCCGCTTAGACATATATCACCATGTAACTAATGATGTCATTGGCGTATTTATGATATATAACTTTTTTTAATTCTTTGAACAAACGACCCTCAACTAGGATCGATGCTTTAAAGACACTAAGATTAAGTTATATTCGGCTAAGTGCCCTCGTGGGTGAGCCAAGTGTCATGGCTATGCTTGGGCACGCACCAACAGATCCGTCGGGGACTGTGCTTTTGTGCTTTGGCATGCACTAGCAGGCTAAGGACCATGCCTGGTATTGCGAAAGTGCCAGCAGGATATCGACCATATCTAAGCTTTTGTGAGTGCCAGCAGGCTAAGAGCCACAGTCGGGTCTTTTGAAAATGTTAGTAGGATATCAGTCATATTTGGACTTTTGTGGGTGCCAACAGGCTAAGAGCAATAGTCTGATCTTTTGAAAGTGCTAGCAAGCTAAGTGCCATAGTCTGGTCTTTTGAAATTGCCAGTAGGATATCAATCATATATGGACTTTTGTGGGTGTCGGCCATTGAAACCATAGTTTGATCTTTGAAAGTGCGGCCGAAGATATCAATTATATCACGGACTTTTGTGATTGCCCGACGTACTAAGAGCCTGATCTAGTCTTTTGAAAGTGTCAGCAAGATATTAGTCATATCTGGACTTTTGTGGTCTTCAGTAAAAATTTCAGAGCAGCGATCACGGTCTTTGAAAGTGGCAGATATCGACCACATCACGAACTTTTGTGATTGCCATCATGCTAAAAGCGCGGTCTAGTCTTCAGTTCGATGGGATATCGGCCGTATCGAACTTTGTGGTTGCGGAAGGCGAAACTATAAAGTACAGTCTTTTGAAAGTGCTAGTAGGATGTCGACCATATCACGGACTTTTGTCGATGCTATGAAATTTAAGAACGCGTCTGGTCTTTGAGTCTTGCTTAGGATATCAGTCATATCTGGACTTTTGTGATTGCCAGCAAACTAAGAGCCACAGTCGGGTCTTTTGAAAGTGCCAACAGGATATCAGTTATATCTAGACTTTTGTGATTGCAAACGGTAAGAGCTACGGTCGGTCTTTTGAAGATATGACGGGATATCGATCATATCTGGACTTTTGTGGTTGCCCAGGCTAGAGCCTGATCGATCTTTGAAAGTGCGTAGGATATCAACCATTATCTGAAATTTTGTGAGTTCGTAATTTAGAGTCATAGTCTAGTCTTTTGAAGTGCCAGCGGAGATGTCGGATCATATCACGGACTTTTGTGGTTGCAGCCAGTAAGAAGCTGGTCTTTGAAAGTGCCAGCAGGATATTAACCATATATGGACTTTTGTGGTTGCCAGCAGGCTAAAATCAGTCACGGTCTTTGAAAGTCGCGATAGGATGCTCCGGCCATATTATCACGGACTTTTGTGAGCGCTAGCGGCCAGAATCCTGATACGGTCTTTGAGAAAGCGGTTCTGAATTTCCATGATATTTTAAAGACGTTCTTTATTGATAGTAATACTTTTGAAGGAAACCTTACGGGTAATACCTCTTCAAATGTGTAGTTTCCCCATTCTAGGTATTGGAGTCTTGTCTAGCTTATTCAATGCATATGATCCGGCTACTCCCACTCGGACTATTGTATATGGCCATTCTCAGTTTGGTTGGAACTTCCCATCTGTTGGGTTAGCCGTGTTTTCAAAGACTCTTCTCAATACTAGGTCTCCATCTTGGAATGTTCTCGATTTTACTTGCCTATTGTACAAGTTTTCCAATCTTTATTGGTATGACGCTATACGCACAACTGCAGCTTCGTGGAGCTCATCTGCCATATCCAAGTCTTTAGTAATAGCTTCGGCATTAGCCTCTTCAGGAATTCCAGTTCGAAGTGTGGGCATCCTGATTTTTTGTGGGGATTATAGCCTGCATCTCGTATGTAAGGGCGAATGGTGACATCCCAATTGGTTTTCAGCTGGTGGTTTTGTAGGCCTATAGAAATCCTGGTAGCTCATCTACCCATTTCCCTTTGGCTAAATGTAGACGCTTTTTCAAAGCTGTTAGGAGAGTCTTGTTAGATGATTTTCCCTGGTCGTTGCTTTGTGGATACCGCGGGGTTGAATATATGTTCTTGATTTTCAGCTCGTTGCAAAAATTCCTATATACCCTACTATCAAATTGTGGCTAGTGACTAGTTACTATCGGCGTGGTATTCCCGAATCGATGAGGTTCTTCCGCCTAAATTAGACATCTTTGTCCTTGAAGGAGGCGAAGGCTTCAGCTTCTACCCATTTGCTGAAATAGTCTATCGCTACTAGTAATAGCTTCTTTTGTGCGGAGGTGGTAGGTAATGGTCCAACTATATCAATTCTCAATTGGGCAAAGGGTCGGGGCTCGTCATGGTCGTCAGGTTCTAAATCGGCACCCTCGAAATAGGGGCTTGCCGTTGGCAGCGATCACACTTCTTAACGTAGGCGGCTGCATCCGCCCTCATGGTTGGCCAATAGTAGCCCTAGGTATGGGCCTTGTGAGCCAAAGTTCTGCTTCCTAGATGGTTTCCGCATATTCCTTCATGGAGTTCAGCCAATGCATCTGCGCCGTGATGTGAGGGTATTTAAGATCTGGTAGTTTAGGGAGCGTTTATCTGACTTCCGTTCACCAAGGAAAATCGAGTCGCCTGAATTTGAATCTTGTGGGCTTCGACCCTGCTATCCGGGAGTTCTCCCGAGATCAGGTAGCGAGCTATTGCAGTTATCCAGGAGGGACATGCTTCTTCTATATCATTCACTCAGTTGGCAGCAATTGACGATTCCGACTGGTAAGAGACAGGGAGGAGCATTGTTTCTTTGGTTGGTAGGGATGCGACCACTACTACTAAGGCATCTACCTTTTCTTTTGAACCCCTTAGGATATGCTCAAGCTTCCAAGCCACGAAGCTTTCCAATCGAAGCTCAACCAAGCATACATACTTGGCCAAAAGCTGGTCCTGTATTTCATACTCCCTGTTGACCTGTCCAACCACCAATTGGGAGTCACTTTGTATGATGATCTTTTCTGAGGATATGGAGACTACGAGGTCTATACCAGCTAGGATTGCTTCATATTCAGCCTCATTCTTAGAGGCGATGAAGTCTAACCATATAGCCTTCTTTATCCTCTCCCCGATTAGGGCTTTAAGTTGCAATCCAACAATGGCTCCCGTTTGTTGGGAAGTGTCATCCACACTGGGATCACGGGTCATTACCCGGGTCGCATCTGTGCGAGTTTACTTTAAAAAAGTTTGCCAATATATGTCCCTTTATTGCCAAGCGGGGTTTGTATTGGATACCGAACTCACTTAGCTCAATAGCCTATCAGACCATCCTTCCCGACAAGTTGGGTTTATGTATTAGTGCCGTAGGGAAGATTGGTTAGTAGTGATGATTGTGTAGGCTAGAAGCGAGTTTTTATTTGCCATACGGAGAGCCAAAGTTGCTTGCTCGAGACGGGTATATCGAGTTTCTGCCTCAGATAGAGATTTGCATACTAAGAACACTGGTCTCTATTTCCGGTTTTCATCTTCTTTGAACAAAGCTACACTCAATGAGACATCATAAACTGCTAGGTAAAGATAGAGCGTATCACCTGCTTCGGGACTAGCCAGAATTGGTGGTTCGGTGAGATACTGCTTGATTGCCCTGAAAGCCTGGTCGCATTTCTTATTCAAGTCGGTTAGTTTAGCCCCCGTTAGAGTGGTAAAAAACGCCTTTAATCGGTCTGTAAAACGAGAAATGAATGGCCCCATAACCGCCAGCTGGCCAATTAGTTGCCGCACCCCTTTTCTGGAGGTAGGAGTTTGAGATTCCATAATAGCTCTAAGTTGTATAGGATTGGCTTCTATCCCCCTTTGCATCACCATAAACCAAAAAACTTGCTTGAACTAACTCCGAACGCACATTTTAGGGGATTGAGTTTCATACCATACGTGCACAACAACTCAAAGGTTTTTTGCAAGTGCTTCATGTGATCGGGGCGTTCTTTGGATTTGACAAGCATATCGTCGATATAGACTTCCATGGTCTTGCCCATCAGTGGTTGAAATATCTTTGTCACCAGCCTTTGATAGGTAGCTTCAGCGTTCTTTGAGACAAAAGGCATTACATTATAACGTATGGCAGGTGTGGTTGTGTGAAGATCGTTTTTTCCACATCGGCGAGGAAGTGCGTAGGAATGCGGTGGTAGTCGGAGCGTCAAGTGACGTATCCATGCCCGGTTAGAGCATCAGCAGTCTGATCTATTCGTGGCAGGGGGGAGCTATCTTTCGAGCATGCTTTGTTGAGGTCCGTGTAGTCCCGAGCATACTCCTGTACCCCATGAGACCAGCCACATTGGCGAGCCATTGAGGATACTTACCTCTCGAGTGGCTGCATCTCAAAAATTTGTTTTCTCTGTTTGAATAATTTGTTAAGTCCTAGTGAAAACGCCTCTTTACTCCATAGGTTTCTTTGAGGGATAACATTCAGTTTGTGAGAGGTTAGCATTGAGTCAATTCCGGTCATATCTGAGTGATTCCAGGTGAACACGTCTATGTTTCTCAACAATATGTGTTGTAGTTGCTTTTTTTCCTCGCTGGATAGTAGAGAGTTGTCATATGTGACTTCGTGCGTTTGGCCCATATCTCCAGGGATCCATGGGGAAATGGGTCCTTCTCTTCACATATTGACTTGGGCGACAGCGTGAGGATTTGCTATGCGGGGTGTGATCCTTGAGGGAGGTGCATCTAAACCAACCTATTTTGCAGTTCTATGTGGATAGTTGGTAGCACTACCGTACGCCGCAGGTTATGTGCGAGATTACAGCCTGCCCCGCGTGGTCAAATAAATGATCTTCTGGCGATATGTTGAAGGGACGGCCTTCATCGAGTGCAGTGAGGTCCGGCCTACTATGACATTATAAGGCCCTGAGTCTTGGCGAAACAAAACTTTGTTGGGTGATTGGTCTGGTGTATAAGCAGCGTGATAATCACTCCGATGTCAGTGTTCTGTAGTTGAAACCGAGAGGATTCACCTAGCTGAGTTCGACGATGCTAAAAACTCCATCCCGGTTGAAGGTTAGTAGGCTGTAACAAGTTTTTTGCGCTGCCGAGGATCTGGCCCACCTGCATCAAAACCTGTGTGAGGTTAGTACAAATTAATCATAATGGGGCACAATGACCTTGTTTGGGTTTATCGGAGGAAAGGATAGAGGGTCGTCATTAGGCTTGGTTTCTTCAGGGCTACCTCCCGTGTGGATAGCATTTACTCGGGCCTTGACCATGGCGCTCTTAAGAGCTTTCGCTGTTGGCACTTCAAGTGATACTAGTCGTCAAACAGCCCCACCAATATATAGTTTATGGCGGATCATTCGGTGGGGAACAGCCTGAGTTCTGTTTGTGGTAGTGGCACGGATTCGCCATGGTTAACTACGACATACTACGAGGTGCTGCTTTAGTGGTCACCACGGGAACTTTAGGCTTCGTCACTTATTGGTCTTGTGCCTATGATCTTTGTGATAATCACACCGTACAAATGAGTTTCTCACGAGGGATCAGTTTGGATCGGTGGGCTGCAAATCTGAAGTGCGAATAGAGCGGCGGTACTGTATGATCTTGGGGGGTGGTGCGGGGTTCCTTCTTTTACGTGATCCACGGGATCACTTTAGATTTTGCTTCTTCCTTGGGCTCAGACGGCTTCTTCCCCTCTGGCTTGTTGCTCGGTCAAACTAACTGTGATCTTGTGGTTTGCAATGTTGTGCGATGTTATCTTGGCGATTTTGATACCCTACACCCTTTGTATAATTCTTCCATTGTTAGTATGTGAGTCTAAAACTGATGATGAGATGGCTTTTTCATGAGATACAAGGAAATTGCATCAGTACTATAAGCTCCTGATGGATGACTTAGACCATCTTTGGCTAGAGTCTGGTATGGTTCCTCTTCCTCCTTTATAATAATTCATGTAATGCTTCTGTATATCGCAGTGAGGGATGCCACCTGGGGACAGAGACATGGCTGCATTTAGGAAATAATTGAGAACAACTCAAACTAAAAAGTCCAAAAATGGCATAATCTATACTTCAAGTCTGAATGTTATAAAAATCGGACTCTGAAATATATAACAGTAAAACTATATCGTAGTGGTGTTTAAAAAGTCTGTCTGTTATCTTTGATGCAAAAATTACTTGTATCAATACAAGTTTCACTATAACAAAAAAAAATTACACAACCTTTTATTTGCAAAAAGAATAGGTCTCTGAGGGGCTCCCAAAGGCTGTGTTGGCCTTGACAAATGCGGGATGTCCTAACGACTCCCTTCAACACACATGGATTCAACTACTCATGCTAAAGCTCATAGCTTAATTGAAAAATACATAAAATAAAACAAAACCACTTACTCTTTATTTTTCAAATACAGGTAAACAAACATAAATATTATTTGAATGTTACATTTAACAATTTTCATGCTTATACGAAGTTCATAAATAAATAAATAAATAAATAAATAAATATCTATATATATATATATATATATATATATATATATATATATATATATATATACTATATATATATATATATATATATATATATATATATATATATATGTGTGTGTGTGTGTGTGTGTGTGTGTGTGTGTGTGTGTGTGTGTGTGTGTATGTATCCTTTGCAGGTTATCATATTCATCTCTCTTGGCAGAGTACATATCATACGATTCGAGCGAGAAGGTGCAGGGTTACACTTCTGATGCGGTCTGAAGTATGGTGATGCATCATAAATTCTTATTTTCATAAGCATATTAATCTTGATTCATGTACTTTTCATATAAATGTTTGTCTACATAGACCAGTAAGAATGAATAACAAGTACACGGTACAATAGGTACCCGTAGGTACATTACAGTATAAGAGTGTCGAAGCTATGACGGCCATCGCTTTCGTACCACGGTAGAACCCTAATCGGGACAGCGTTCATCTTTTGATCAATTCATTTTTATTTTGTCGATCAAAGCCCATTTCCGATCTTTCAGTTTGTAAATGATATTTATCTTTATGAAAATATATTTGTATATACTAATTTAACTTAAAGGGGCTATCATTTTGTTTTCAATACACATTTTCCATTAAATATGGCATTACATGCCCGTTTGGTCCATTTACCACCTTTAAACATTACGGCATTATAAGTTGTTTTCAATACCATCTTGTAAGAAACCATCGGAAGTTTATGCGAAAAGTGTCAAATATATTTCATGAATACGCCAGAGGCCTTGGCGTTTACTCTGTCGCTCGGTCTTTTCAGCCCGTACTGTTCTACTTTCGGTACCTACACGATGATAAAACAACGCGCTAAGCATTTTCATGCTTAGTGGTTCTATATAGTTTTCTCTTCCATTACAATTTAACACAAATCATGCAATTTTTCTAAACAATGCTTTTTAACCTTTTTAAATGATCAATGCAATACAATACGTATATTCATTTTATATACATTTATTTACAGTTTATTGATCATTCCAAATATGCACTTTCATATGCAATAAATCATTCAAAACATAAATCATGCATTTTACAATTTTTTTTATCATTTCAATTTGCCCTTAAATGAATTTGCATGCTTCGGTGCCTGAGGATAATTGAATCACCGGCACGGTCCAGTTGGAGCTGTAAAGTAGATATAAATCGTTTTGTTTTATAGAATCACCCAGTCCCGGATTAGAACAACGATTGGTTATTAAAAATCAATTCGTGAACACTACCGATATTGTCCCGTTGGGCTACAGATCAGAGTGACACATCATTACATTCGTTCGCAGTACTGCTTATTTGACCCTTATTGGTATATCAATCTATCCTCAACTCAAATTTAACGATTAACATTCTATTAAGGGCGTTCAAATCATTCATAGCAAAATACAGTATAATATGTACATTTATACAAACAATTCATTTTCAATACTTATGCAATTTTTCATATGCAAATCATTTCACAATCAGTTGCCTCAAATCAATATGCTTTTTCTTATAAATCATTTCAACAATTCAAATCATTTTGTAATCATTCAAACACTTTGGAATTATAGAGAGAGAAGTGGAGAACAAACTCCAAAATGCAAACAAAAGAGAGAGTTGAAGAACAAACCAAAAAGCTTGTTGCACTTTATTCTAATCCTCAAAATCTCGTTCAATTCGGGCTTTCCTCCTCGTCAGCCTCTATTCCAATACAGTCAACAATCATATTGTGTAGTCGAATTCTAAATTCTGTTGGATTTACTTTCTACCGACTCCGCTTTCCATTCTTTTATTTCTTTTTTCCCTAATTCCTCTCCTTAGAAAAACCTTAACATTTGGTTTAGGCATTAATTTATGCCTCATTTTTAATCCTATTTGTAGACTATGGGCGCCCACATGGTTCACTACTTGAGGGGATTCGAGAAAAAGCTACGACTTAAACACGGTCTGATCAAGTAATTAGTATGCTTGGTGCTTCTGATCAGTACAGCAAATATGTGAGAATCAATTTCCATTCAATGGCATATGGTTAGATTCTAAACTCAAAGAGCTTTCCGTAGAGTCCAATAATGTGCGAATTGAAATTCGGACGAAAAAGTTATGGCCAATTGAAGTTTGGTATCAATTTCGGAAGCAAGGCTCTGCGAAATTTCACAACCCCTGCAAAAATTTTCATAGGTTTGCAAAAATTTCTTGCATTCTCTGTTTTCTTTTTCTTTTCCTCTTTTTTCAGGTTTAATCCTCTTGAAAACAGTTAGCCAACACTAAATTAGTCCATTTGTGGTTCTTAATAGAACACACATACAATTTTCTTGATGATGCATTCGAAATCACTTTACACCACTCAAAACATCTCATTTTTTTTATTCCAAACAGAGCACACATTCATGTTAAAAGAACAATGCAGATTTGTTTTTGGAACGACATATAACTTGAAATGGGGAGAGAAATGCAGAGAATAAAGCCAAGAAATTAGGTTATGGTCTCTTTTCCTTTCAGTCTTGATCTTAACTCTTGCTTTATCTTCTCCGACTCCTATTCCAACACAAACACGGAAAAAAGCAGAAATAATAGGTAGCCATTCTGGGTTTCAGTTAGGGTTCATTCCACACCCCCAAATACTCTAGCTTTCCCGCCTCCCCAAGACTAGAGTTACACTTACCTTGCAAGAAGGGACTGAAAACCCTTGTTTTTGCTTGGCCACAGCCAAGCAGCTACCATAGATGGGCTACGTTTTATTAGATTTGAGTGCGAATCGGTTAGGACTTGACAAGAGATGAGCAATTTGAAGAATGAGACAATTTCCACTTGATTTTACGATTTCTCAAAATGTAATGTGTGGAAATGAGGTTTGAGAAGGAGTTTATTATTAACAGAAGTTGAGATGAAAGAATGAGAGAAATGAGAGAAATGTCTCTCAAATACCAATATTTGGTCTTTTAATCCAAATCCTTCACTAAGCCTTGTTTGGCTACACTAATTCCCATTTTTCTCACTATAAAGCTTCATTTGACCTTCATTTTCACTTCATTTCATTTCATTTATACTTTGGCACTTACATTATTCATTTATGACCCTTCGGTCCTCATTTGACATTTTTACCAAATTTATTTGGCTCTGTAAAATTTCCGGGTTTTTATCATTTTTCGTTTTTAGCCATTTAAACTCCAAAAAAATGTAATTTGATTTATATTTCTTTGAACATGTTATAATTATTATCAGTGGCTGCAGGCGTTCACGAAGCATTGAACATGAATGTCATAACCTTGTCGAGAATGGCGATAATAAGCAATTGTGTGCAGTCACATTTATTCACTATCAGTCTTAAGCGGACATACAATTATATGCGATTGAACATTTTCTGAGAGGTCTAACCTCATTCATATTATTTTCCAAGTTAATTCTTATGACCATAATTTCTTCATACATATCAACATTTTCAAATCATAACTATCATGCATTAACAATGCATTTTTGCCAAAGAGGTCAAATTATGGGAAATGTTCTTCCCATCTAGAGACAGATTTTTCACTTTCACTTGCATAATTTTCTGGGAACAAACAAGACATATTATTCCCAAACTTCTTTCATAAAAGTTGTAATTCTATGAGTCTATTTTCAGTAGAAATTAGAATTATCTCATTTGGATCATTATAACTTAACTTATGGCAAAAAATACAGAACCTACCCATGTTAAAGTAAACAGTATCTTCCTTTAGTCTCAAAAAACGAGGATTTAATTTGGTGCTTCTTAGTACCTTCTAGATTTTTGTAGGTCTACCTCTTAGGGTTCTTCCCAACTAGAATCATCAAAATTTGGAGATCGGATCTGCAAAAGTCATGACGGTCTGAAAACGGGTTATGGAAATTTGTGACACTTCCCCATTATTCTATCATATCCATTTTACACAAAATGGTCCTTGCAAAGTGTACCATTGTTTGTACTTACTCTATAAGTTGTTCTCTATCTAGATTACACAGAATTTTTGGAACACTCAATTTGGATGATTAAAACTCAACATGGCTGACTTAGATTGTTTTAAGTCGGATAAACCCCGGAAGCTTACTTTAAACCAAGGTCGGGTTCAGCATTTTAAGACCATGAGAGCTAATTTGATTTTTCTTCTCAGGAGTTATTCTACAAAAGTCTAGATACAGTTGATCACTCAATTTGGAGATTATTGGCTGATTATGACAAGCAAAACCAGGTGTTTTGGACCTTTGCAAACTATAGAGCCTAACTCATTTTTTATACCAAACTCTCCTTTGAGGATCAAGACAAAGTCACAACTGACAGCACCAATAAGAAGAGGAAATCTCTAGACATAGCAAACTTCAAACCCTGATAAAATATACCCATAGATAGAGGAAGTGAGGATTTTCCTAACCTTAAAGCTTCAAAGCTTTCCTTTTTAGCTTTTCTCTTCCTTTTTCTCTTCTTATTTTTCCTTCTTCCTTTCTTCTCCCTTTCTTGCTCCTTCTCTTCCTTTATATCTTTGCTCTCCATGTTAAGTGAGCTCGCATTACATGACCTGAAAATATTGGTCTTATCCCTTTTTGTTATAAGGCCATGTTTGGCAAAAAATCTCATTTTTGGCTTACGTTTTTCCCTTTTTCTATTTAGTCCTCAAAGTTCATTATATTTGAAAATCACTTATCATTATTCTATAATAGCATACGTCCTTCCTAACACATGGCTATGTTTGAGTCCTTATTTTATAGTGTCATTACCAAGTCGCTCTTGGATATTCTGGGTTCATAATTTTTTCCTCTTAACACTTAAATTCGAAAAAAAATGCAAGTTTTACTTTTATTATACCTCTGCTTCTGTAAAACTACTAGGTATAATTTGATGGTATAACTAATGTGCCTCTTTTGCTATACTGAATAAAGATACTAAGAGATGAATCTGATCAAGCTCCGTGAGGCAGTTTGTGGAATTATGCGGGATCTTGTGGAACCGAGGCTATGCAGACCTCATGAACTAAATTGAAATCTTTGCACAACAGATGGTCATTGCAGTGGCCGGTGTCGTGTCACGGATTTGTAATGGAGCATGTGATCGTAGGTTGAAATTAGAGCCATCGAACATGGTAAGCTAACATGACAAACCGGGGTGCAGCTCCTGGTAGATATTACTGATGAAGACATGTCTTTAGAGCCCCAGAATCAGGGTTGTGGTTGTTTTTAGAATGTCAGCCCTACACCGAGAAGACGGGATGCATAAGCGACATCGACGACATCATACCGTCGAATGCTGGCGTTGGCAGGGCTTGAAGCGATTGGTTACGCCTTCTATCAATTTGTTCCCTAATTCAGACGAGAAGGCCATTAGCGACATCGTGAGAACGAAGCGTCGCGAGGTGCTTCTTCTCGATTTAGCCCGCCCAATGGCAAAACAGGCGTTCTTCTAGTGGAGGACTTGTGGTCGAGGCGTGGGATGATATCATCTGGGCGTCAGATCCGCAAATAATGGGCTCTTTTCTTTATTGCGGACTGTGGATGTTGACACGATTGCCTTCTCATACATCTTTTAGAAGTTCGAAGCTTTCTACTGGGCGCAGCGATCATTCTCATGTTGCAGCGTTTAGTGCGACTTGTAACCCTTTTTGTCTTGCTCCTCTACTTCACTCTCCGTCCCTGGGCCTGATGGAGGAACTGATTTTCAAGTGTTTGATGTGGTAGTTGTTCAACATTCAAGCACACTTCAAGTAGATCATATGAGGAAGTGAAGAGTTCTAGATAACGAGTGCCTTGAAGGTTGTTGTAGCCAAGCACTTGAAGCCATTAGTGGGACGCCATTGTTTCTGACAGTGCCAATGATGAGACTTTGATTTTAGTGGATCTGAGCGTGAAATTGCCAGAATATGATCATTCAAATTCCTTGAGCATCGGCAACCTGTGTGAACTTGCAAAGAGTTGGCTGTGATTGGGCGCGCCTCTCCGATGTTGGTGTGAAAATCTTGAGGAAGGGAGAAAGAGATTAGGTATTGTTAAATTATACCTTCTAGTGGGGATCACTGAGCTTATAGGGTTGGTTATTGATCTATCTTCCTTGTGGGTGGGTTTATCTCCTCTTAGTTTAAGGGATGAAATCTTCTTTTCCTTATCAACAACTAGTTCTTCCTTATTAGAGATTATTTTTCCCTTTTCCAGGATTATCTCTCTGAGGAGTATGGGTTTGGAAGCTGAAAAATTCGTTGATAATATCGCTTTTGCATATTTTCCGCTTCTAGGTGCTTATTCGCAACATACTTCTCATATGAGATAGAATTTTCATATGGGGTAGAATGGTATTGGCATTTCTATATGGGGTAAAATGGTAGTTGGACTTGAAGTCTGAGGGCAATTTACTTATGAGTAAACCTTAGAAAGAGTTTGCCACTTTGTTTTCATTTTGCCCTATAGATTCTTCCGTTTGAGAAGTGTCCTCCTAGTCTTTGTGAGGTGAGTGGAATCACGCCGTTTTACAACCTGAACTAACGGTGCCCAGAGCCCGTGAAGTAGGATCCCGAGAGATCATGGTACTCAAGACTATCCCTTTTAATTGTTTTGAGTCGGTGAAAGCAAAAAAAGTTTGACTTACAAATAAATTTTTGTTATATATATATATATATATATATATATATATATATATATATATATATATATATATATACCCTATATATATATATATATATACCATAATAATGATGTGTGTGTCTCAAACTCTATTTAATCATACTAATTAAAATTTATATAAATGTAAAAGCATAGCGAATTAAAATTTCGACAGAGTGAGTTTGCACAAATGCCATCTGTCAAATAACGTATGATTCCGAAGATATATCTATCTACCTATTAAAAAAATGATCCAAAAGAAATGATACAAAAGCAATTGTTCCTAGCCGGATGGGGAATATGGATTCCCCAAAAAAATGTGATAAATCTTCTACTGAGGAGGACCTTCCAAACGGATGTAGTCATACAAGACTCCCTGGAAAGAGTTGGAGGTTCGCGTCTGAGTCAAATAGATAGTATTGCGTCCTTTAACAAAGAGGTATCCGGGCATATTTGCAGTAAACGACCATAGTCGCCCATGACTCCCATGTCTCGCTATCACGTTCTCCCTGCCTATTAGGTGTGTTGATAGAAGTGCCTCTCTACCATTTGGGTCGTTTAGCCGAACCTTTAAAAACAACAAATATTTTGGTCAAAACATATTAAATAACCTTAAATTTGTTAATCCGATTTTTTTTAATTATTCTTGAAAACACTGAAAACTGTTCATAGTATATGTTTTTTTTTTTTTTTTTTTTTGTTCATTGTGTTTTTCAAAACACAAAAAAATAAAGAACTAAATGAGATACATTCTCTTGGTTTAAACCAAACATGTTTAAAGCAATTATAAATGCATGTAACAGATTTGTATTGTTTTAAACTCTGTTGAATAAAGTAATCATTCTCTATTTCATATATTTACACTATCTTTTGTAAAAATTGATTATTTTTTCAAGAAAACGAAGGATTTTTTTTACAAAAAAATTGATTGAGGGTCAAATTTCTCAAATTTGTTTTTTAAAAGGGGTTTTAATCGATTCACCCTAAAAACAAACACATTCTCAAATTATATATATAAGGAAAATTAGGAAAATTTTCTGTTAATTACCTACAATTCAATAAATTGCCCCGGCCAACATAAGCGAATTTGTAATTAGGCCATCTCCCACAATAGGAAGATCCGAATACAATCTCTGCCATGGTTCTTCGGAATTTGCCATCCGTCCCGTGCCTGCAATACAATATTAGAAACAAGAAGGCGACGAAACAGACAAGGCTGCTGAATGATCATGAACACACAAATACACACACCTGTTCACGTGAGCAAAAAACCAATCTTTTCGGTAATCGCTTTCACCGACGGTGTAGACAATATCCTGGTCTGGATATATCTCTTCATACCGGTTCCATAATCCGTATTGCCGGAACCTAGGGCAATGGTTCAATTTTCCCAATTTAGGTTATGAGTACTGTTAGAACTAGGAACTTAATAAGCGAGGAAATTAAGTATACTGTGGGTGAGGGCTATTCACTTGTCTTGTTTGATCAATATCTTGTTGACAAATTTAGGGTCGGCGTCGGGGATAAAGAATTCAGCGGCCGTCCGGTCTGGGATGCCGATTTCCCACAGTGTAGGTCCATCTCTCTTGGAGGCTCAAATACAAGTTGGCGGAGTTTGATTTCATGTCCTGCATTTTCGATTAGTTTAATTCTTACAATTTTGCAATCTTCCATGGAATCCTTAAAGTGTGCAGAATAAACGAATTTAGAAGTTTGATCAAAACCTGGTTTGATGGTAATAATGGCATCATATTTGTAATCCCCCATGACACCAGGGACCCAGGCGAACAGGTTATAGGTTCCGGGTCGGACGGCTTTGATGAAGAAATGCCCATCCTCGTCAGCCTGAGTCCAAAACTGATAACCCTGAAAACACACGTTCAACAATATCAACGTAATCAATCACACTTCACCCATGGTCATTTTAGAGAATTGTTTCAATGTATCAAAGAACAACCTTCTTCTCATCCTGCCATGATCCTGCTTCGCCAGGTACACTCAATCCCACGTAAGCAAGGCTTGCCGGTGTAGGTTCCTGGTTGATGTATCTGAAACAACATGATCATTTGTTAGAGTTGTAGTGATTCGGAATTCTATTCCACTCAAATTTCGCAGTGGGACATTATGAATTAACTTTTTTGGATATATAAATTTGTAGTCACAATACTCCAATCTTGGTATTCTGTTTATTTTTTGTTTGTCTATTCTTGATTAAGTTCTCCTTATAGCAGTAATAGTTGAGGGAGTTGAGAGACACACACCTGTCCAAAACAAGTAAACGACCAGTGACCGATCCGCGTTCGTGAGACTTAGGGAAGTCCCGTGAGTGAGGGAAGCTATAAGGCCAGCTTTCAACTTCTTTCAACATCTGATTAACATATACAAAGCATGATCAGTTAATGGACTGATTAATTTATAGGAGTTTTCTTAGAAAAGCAATGAGTAAACTCAAGTACATAAATGAAATTGTAGTACCTGTTGTTTGGCATCGCCCCAGAGAGAAAGGGCCTTCTTTTTATTTGAAACCGAGTTCACATAAATGAAAATAGGACCAAAAACCTTTTTCCATGCTTCCCCGTCCTGGAATATTTCTTCTCGAACTTTTAACATGTGAGAACTAAGTAACGTCTGCGTATAAAATGCATTAATGTTTGTAACTATAAAAATGTTCCTTCAATTTGTCTTGGAGTTTTCAAGTATAAGTATTGTTAATTGTTGTTATATATACTTACAGAAATGGAGACGGGGCCAACATGGGAGGTGAGTTCTTGCTTGAGAGGCCCAGAAATTCGGAACTCATCACTGGGGGTGATGAGCCAGAACCCTACTCCGGATTTCTGGCTGATCCAGCCATGAACCTTATTGTCTTTGCTATCACAAGCGTACTGGTATTTGTCATCCACCTCTCCTTTGAGGTCAGGATTAGCGGGGTTCTTCAACAGAACAGCTTCCCGGTAGGAAAGGACCTCACCTCTCCTACGATCATCAGCCGTTGGCATCACCCTTTGTCGGGTGTCCGATATGGCCATGTAATGAAACCTAATCATACAATTATCCATATTAGCACTAAACTCTTTTCTTCAATCTTTAACAAGTTCTCATGCTAAAAATCGAAAGGGCATAGTAACAATTACAAGTCTTCTCTGAGCTTGAAAGCAAGCCTGGTTTGCCATAGAGATGTGCCATTCCATCCTTCTAAGCGTTCATATATGGCATATGCGTAGAACCCTGATGAGCCATTAAGCATTATGAACCTGCAACGCCATTATTACGCCCATGAACATATCCATGTTTTTCTTTTCTTAATAATAATAATAATAATATATTACAAAAGCTCAAGGTCCTATTTTGTTTCTATTTTTGAAATTTGTTCTTGAGTACAATTTTTTAAAAACAGATAATACCATTTTTATATTTACTAAATTTACTCATTGATATGAGAATTCAATATTTTATGTGTTCTGTGTAATTTTTAGAACAAAGATAAATCAAATGTGTTCTTATAATTGCTCCAAACGCATGTTTCTAAGTCTCAGCTGAAATTGTACCTTTTGTCGACACTTAAGGGAGGCCCTGAGTCATTACTGGAAGGATCCCATGTTCTTTTGAATGAAACCTCCACCTGGCTCTTGTTATGGTATATAACTTCAAAACTAGTCCCTAAACTGCACATTTAATTTAAATTAAATCCCTATGAAGAATAAACAATTAACATAAGAAGAAAGAGAGAAATACCCATGGGGCAGGAAGAAAAACTTTACCAACTGTCCATTGTTTTGCCAAACACCAATCCATTTTAACCCATTTAATGAATCAAATATGAGAAATTTGTATGACAAAATAAAAATGTTCAATCATGGTAAAACAAAACTATAGGTTACATATATACCCTCTACTGTTTTCTCTGTAACGGTTACTAAGTAAATTATCAACTCCTTTGTACTTTATCCTCGTCACAGAACCCTCTGGTTTTTCCAAGGTGAGTTGAACTATGCCATTATCCATCACCACCTGAAACGTATACTTTCGTTAATATCAATAATATCGCGAGCTCAGAGAACAGGATCAAATCTAGAAAAGCCTATCACAATATATATAATATACAAAATAAATACATGTAAAAAAAATAAAAAATCATAGACATTTATCTTTTAACTTTTGAAACTATACCGAAAAAAATCTCCTTATTATCTTTTAATATTGTATTCCATTGTTGAAGATTAAAAATCTTACTTGGTGATCATGTACGTGGAGCTGCACCCCATGATTCGGTTCATCATATCTATCTTCGCCTAAGTTATTCCTGTAAATAAATAAATTCTTACTGACATTTTTATAAATATAATTGCATGATTTTTTTTTTTTTTTTTTTGTGAAGTAATATAATTGCATGATTAAAAAGTTAAGAAAAAAAAAAAAAAAGCAAAAGAAAAAAAAGACAAACCTGTGTCTGGGTTCTCCTCAAGAAAGAGAGCGACTGCAGAAGAAATGGAATAATCATTAATAGTCCAAAAAATATAGCCCACTGCCTCGTCCAAACCACCTCCATTTTCAAATGATGTGCTCTGCAAGACCCAAAATAAAGATCTCATGACCTCGTATCGTGATTGAAGAAAAATGTTATTATAAGAAAAAAAAACCAATTTTCTTATACAAAAACATTGATCCAAGAATTATTCTACTTGATTACAATAAGAAATATAAATTAATACCATAACTCTTTACCTAAAAGAGTTTGATTGTCATTAAAATTAGGGATTCATATGTTCTTGTCTAATTCATAGTCCTTTTCAAACTCTGATATCGAAGAATTAGAACATATTTTTCTTGTACAATTCAAAGTCCTTTCGGACCACTAGAATGTTAATGGAATGATTGATAGTACCCATTGGTATTTATTTTGGATAAGCGAAGCATAAAATATTTAACTTACCCATCAATCTACCTCAGATATGTACAATCTGATTTCACATATTATACGAGCCAAGTGGGAAACTTTATAGACGTGGCAAATTTTTTTTTTTTTGTTGATGCCTCTAGATATTAAAAAAAAAAAAAAAAAGACAAATTGATTGAAACTATAGAGTTGAGAGTGTTGTAGTTGCAGCCTGTAGAAGGTCGAAACAAGACGAAGGAGCAGCAGCAATTGAGAGCAAGAACAGGAAGTGGAAGATCACTGGATGACAAGTTTGAGACCGATGGCGTCCCTGTAAAACGAGCAGCAGTTTGGAGAAAACAAACTCAACTAAGGTGTGTGTAAACACTGTCCTTAGGAATTTGAATTCCCCAGGATACAGGGTTTTGAGTCGGGACGAACTACGGAGCGGAACACAAAGATGAATATAGATATTTCAAGTTGCAAAAGAAAGGTAGGGAAAACCGTTTTTTTTTTAATTTCGTAACATCAGGACCCGTTTGTATTTATAGGCAAAAAATTGGTTTGAATTAATTCTTAATAATTAATTTGAAACGTTACGAATTAATTCAAACTTAATTCGTAAATTAATTGACAGTCTAAAATTAATGCAAAATTAATTATAATAATTAAATGATATAGTTAAATGCACATTTTAGTTATTATAATTTGAATTCAAAGTCTTTGTTCATGTGGGACACAACTTTTTGTTTTATTTTATTAAGAAAAAACTCATTGTTTACAACAATCCCCACATTTCAAAAGAGAAAAACTTTTGTATTTAAAACATATTGTTTGGAATATATGGAAGAAGTATTAATGCCTTAAGTTTGATGTTATTCGATGAACCTATGGAACAAACATAGATGAATAAAAGTTTTAACTTACGAGGCTTTGGTGGAAGCTTATAAGCTATATAGACAGTACTCTTAATCGTAGAGGTAAGACCTGTATCATGTTTTACAACATCCCGATTCATGCTGTATTTATTCCCAGCCTTAGATTGTGTTCCAATTAGGTATGCGTACTGAGATTAATTCATAGGTGCTCTAGAAATCTTACCATATACCATTCACTTAAGAGCGGCCCCACTCCACATATATAGTGATTTCATCGACATCTTTGCGTTTATATGTTTTACCACCCATAAAGGATATGAAATCATTAAGAATATTAATTAACTTCTCAAATTAGCCATTCTAGCACCATAATGCACACACATAGGAAGGACCTTGTTGGTGCTGGCAGGATTAACAAGTGACTTGTTATTACCCATATGAACCTTCTTCATGGGATCTCGATCCACCAAAGGTTGGGTTCCATCCTTTGTTAATCTCATATTTGGCTTAAGTCCCATTCCTTTGATGTTTCGAAATTAATTTTCTTGAGGCTTAGTCGGTTAAGTAAGCCAAATTCATGACTTTACATAATCAGTGAAAATGATTCCATGTTTGACATCTGTTTCACTACCTCATGTCTTAGGCGAATATGTACATTTTCCATTAAGCATGCTGCGATCGATATTGCTGGCATGATCGCAGCGATCGTGAACCTGTGAAGGTGTTGGTACGCATTCGAAGAATTCACGATAGGAAGTTCTTTAACCACTCAGATTCTTTACCCGCATATTCAAGAGCTAATAACCTTAGCTTCACCCATATCTTTCATGTCAAGCGCCGGAAGCTGAAATCATTACTACTCTTGGTACTATGTACCATACTCGGGCTAATTTTAAGATCAGCATATCCATCTACATCTGATACAATGATTCACGCATTCTTTTCTGGCATACACTTTGTATATACATTTATCCACTTCAGCGGATAAAACACCATTTTTCAACAAAGTATTATCAAATTTCTCATTCCCTTTATTTGGTGCTTGTTTTAAACCATAGAACTTATTATTTAATTTTGCAAACTTTATGTTCTTTTCAGTTGTATCTGACCTTGGTTGTAACATGTAAATTTCTTCATCGAGTCCCCATTTAAAGGCGTTTTAACATCCATTTGATGGATAAAAAGTTTATGAATTGAAGCCAAAGCAATTATCTGAATGGAAGAGATCACTATTAACGAGGAGCAAATGTATCAAAATAGTCAATATTTTGTTTTTGTGAAAAACCCTTGGCTACTAACCTAGCTTTGTATTTTTCAATGGAACCTTCTGGAAAGTATTTTCTTTTGAAAATCCACTTGTAACCAATGGGTTTTGCTCCTGAAGGTAAATAGACTAACTCCCATGTTTGATTCTTTAAAATAGAGTCAAAAACTCAATTGCAATAGCTTCTTTCCAAAGTAATACGTCGGGAAAGAAATCGCTAAAATAAGATGTGATTCATTTCAATTAAGCTAAATATAAAATCATCCAAAACCTCTTTTCTTCATCTCTTACTCCTTCTCTACTGCATCATGAGCTTTCCATATCATTCACTAGTGGGCACATGCTCATAATATGATTTTCTTATCCACAATTGTGGGTGTATGAAATTTAATTCGAAGAGTGGAAGAATACTTATTTAAAGAATTCGGCATTTTTGTCTTATTACTAACATACCCAATAAACATACGTGAAGTCTTTGTGCTATTTTCTCTTTTTAGGATCAGGTAACATAACCTTGGCAAGACACCCCCATACTTTCAAATATAAAAATAAATAAATCAAGCGAATATTTCAATTACCTTGATATCCTCATTCAAGACGCCATAATCCAAGTTAGATATATAGAGTTTAGTCCCTGTTTCAATGGAGGAAGTCCTACCGGTTTGCGCCGGATAGGCCGCCGCCTAACCCACAAACATATCATGATGCCAAAGCTTCGACTATTGTTGCTGTTGCATTGGTGTGTATTCAAAATTCCTAAGATTGGTTGTGGTTGCAACTGTAGGAAGGTCGAACAGAGGCGAAGGCAATGGCAAACAATTGGGAGCTGAAACGGAAGTGGAAGATCAACTGGACGACAAGTTGAGACCCGATGTTGTCCTGTAAAGCGAGGCGGCGAGTTTGGAGAAAGCAAACTCAATGCGAGGCGTGTAAACAGCGTCATAGGAATTTGAATTCCCGAGGGATCTGACAATTCTTCCAGTGCAGGGCCGAACCTGGACGGGAGTATGAAGATGAATGTAGATATTCCAAGTTGCAAAAGAAAGGTAGGGAAAGCCGTTTTTTTATTTTATTTCGTATATAACATCAGGACCCGTTTGTATTTATAGGCAAAAAATTGGTTTGAATTAATTCTTAATAATTAATTTGAAATGTTACGAATTAATTCAAACTTAATTCGTAAGAATTAATTCAAAAAATTAATTGTAATAATTAAAACCGTTATGGATTAAATGCACATTTAGTTATTAGAATTTGAATTCAAAAGTCTTTGTTCCATGTGGGACACAACTTTTTGTTTTATTGAAAACCACATTGTTTATGTAAAACAGAAAAATTCAATTTTACATGAAGAATTAAAACGGTATTTAGGTTGGCGGAAATTATCTAGATCTCGGATATGAAATGGGCTGCGCCGTTCTAAAGTTCGTCGCGAAATCTAATGACTGAGAAAAGTTTCGTCAGTGCGAGGCAAGAAAATATTTTACGTTTTAAATTTGATAAGCGTCGGTAACCGAGGATGAGATTTTCTGAAAATCTGAAGTCGAAATGGCTTGAGTTTAAGATTCACATTTAAAATAAAGTGGCGAAAGAAATAAATTTTTCGAGACAAAAAGGACTAGAATAAAACAATATGAACTATAAATATGAAATAATAATATAATAATAAGAATAATAATAAAAAAAACAAAAATAAAAAAAATAATAAAAGTAAAAAAGCATGACTGCATGAGGCCATTTTTCGTGGGGAGAGAGAGCGTGGGTGAGAGGATATTTTTTTCATTTTTTCTTCTCTTCGTTTTTTTCTTAGATTTACAAAAATCGAACTGCAGGTTTTCGTCGGGGCTGAAGGCAAAGTTGATCTACGCGATGAGAGCTACGCGTGGACACCAAAAAGTTGGAGTTTCGACAAACTCAATGAGGTAGGGGTTTTATCCTACTTGTTCTACCCCTTGTTTAAGTGTTTTGTAAATTCTTATGTTGGTTTGAGGCCGTGAGTGGCCGTTTGATCGGTTCCAAATCTTGGCACTGAATTGTTGGAATTTTTGGAGAATTTTTGGAACCCATTTGGGCAGTCCGTGACAATAAATTGTGTTTTGGTGAGTAGGAGACCGAAATTTAGTATGGAATCTCTGGCTCCACCAAAAGGAACCGGGGATAGTTTAGAGTATGCCCACGACACCACTGTTATAGTTTTCTTGGGACTGTTAAAAACAGTCCCGGGTTTGTGTGAATAGTGACATGTAAATAGTGACACATGAATAGTAATGTGAATAGTGACATGTGAATAGTATTCTCAAAATATTTTTGTGAGAGAATGTGTTTGGGTGAGTGATTCAAATTGAATTGCTCGCACTGTTAACAGCCCACGTGTTAATTTTTGCAATGGATTGAGAAATTAGATAATGGCTTGAGTTATGTGATCAAAGGAATAGATAGGTTAATACATGATTTTAATGTGTTAACATAGGACATAATTATATGGAATATAATTGTGTGTGTAGGCCATTGGAGATGATAATGTAAATTACTCAAGTGAACTAAATTGGGTGATGATTGATGTGTTGAATTACATGTGTATAATTGTAATTGATTGAGAATATGCATATTGACATATTGTATAAATGGTTTTGAAAATGGCATAATGCATTTTCATATGCACTGAGTAACCTAGAAGTTAGAGTGTGCATGACATGATTTTGTAAACGACATGGTTGGGCGAAGACCACAGATGATATTCGAGAATTGGTTGAAGATGGGCCAACAGATCATTTCGATGGTGACCATGACTGCTTCGAAAGCTCACCAACCAATTCGCCTCGCAGGGTAGTCTCACATTTTACTCGAGATTCGGTATATTTTCAAGAACAACGAAGCCTTGATTTGAAAATGATATTTTTCTCATACATGGCTAGTAAGTGTGAGGAGTCGGCGAGACTCGTGACATGGAACGGGCATGTAGACATCAAGTGGGATCGAATGCTTGAATGTGTGTTTACTTTGGAACATTGCATATGCACTTAGGTGGAGAGTAACCCACTTGGGTGATTCCACTATCACGATAGCTTACCCCGTCGAGAGGCTATTTTTTTAGGTAATAGTAGCTGCCTGAGAAGACGGCTCATTTTAGAGGCGGATTTTGAAGAAAGCCGGATTGTGGCTTTGATGGTTTTTGGTTTAATATGTATTATAATTGTAGATTTTAATATGTATTTGTATTAAGAGTAATGAAATAACTCTTGCATTATTGGAATATAGTTGGGTATATGTTTTATAAGTGTTGATGCAGGGGTCAAAGTGGCTATTTTTACTCAAGTATGAGTCTCGTAATACGAGACGTATAGATTTTCCACAGGTTAATGGATTGTCAACAGACCCCCCGGTTTTGGGGCGTCACAGTTTACAACAGAGAGTAACTTGATCTTTCTCTCAAAGATAGAACATGAATTTCATATTATCATTATGTCACAGCTTTTTATTTTTTTTATTTTTTTTCTCCTGGAAGTAAATAGCTTGGTGAACCAATATGTAAACTTCTTTTGTTTATTATTATTTTTATTTAGATGGTTGTTGAAAACTCTCCTTCTTATGAAAAAGTGAAAAACTTTTAATTCCTTCAATGAAATAATTGATTTGTTTAAAAATAATGAGCAGTTGAATAAAAAAAATCAAAGAATGAATCATAATTTTGCTATATCATCGAAGATAATGACTAATTTATAGAATATTATCCACTAATTTTAAATTTTTATATTTTGTATTTGTCCCTTTTCTTTTATTATTATTATTATTATTATTTTGAAAGAGTCCCTTCTCTTTTTAAATCTTAGCATTATTACAAAAGCATGTCTCCTTTGTACCATAAATTTGGTATGATTTGATTCATGGTGTTAAAAGACTCTTTCAATTTACTTTCATAGTTTAAATTAGCTCAACTAAAATCGTCAAAATAGTTAAACTGTTAAATGATCGCACTGTGAATACGACATGTGGGACCCACTATCATCTATTCTCTTCTCTCCCTTCTTTCTCTTTCCTCCTCGCCTCTCTTCTCTCTCCTCGCTATTTGACACAAAAGGAGGTCTATGTGCCCAAACCTTTTTTTTTAACTCTTCATTTTTATCAAACTTTATTTTAATTTTTAAAACATAATAAATAAAAATTCAAAATTAATTTTTGGGAATATAATAAATTATTTTTTATTTTAAATCTACTAAAACATTTTTAATTTTGAAAATCTACTAAATAAAATTCAAAATTTATTTTTTAAATATAAATAAACTATTTAATATTTTAAAATATATATTCTAATTTTATGTACAGTTATTTTATTAAAATAAATTAGATTTTAGTTAAAATATTTAATATCTTTAATTTAAATATATTTGTTTATAAGTAATAATTAATAATAAAATAAATAAATATTAATATTTTAAATTATAAATTTGATTTTTTTTAAATTCAACCATTGATATTTATCAAAATTTTCATTAACGTAATAATTTAAAATTTATTAATTTTTAAATAAAAATATTAAATATTAAAATTCATCCATTTAAAATAGATTAGTTTTTAAATAAAAATATCAAATATATAATATAACATAACTGATCCATTTGAAATAATATTTAATATTAAAATATTATTTCAAACTCATCCATTTAATTTTTCATTTAGATTTAAAATTAAATTAATTTTGAAAATGATTTATTTAAAATTAATAGAATCCAATATTTTATTTTTATTTTAAAAATAAATTTTTTATTTTTTATTTAGTAGATTTTAAAAATTAAAATAAAATTTATTTTTTATTTTTTGAAATCTAATAAATTTTTAATACAATATAGTAAACTGCTTCCACTGATACTCAAACCCCTCCCATTCTTATGTTCAACCATTTTAAGGTTAACGCTCTAATAAATTCAGCTAAGCTTATGGACTATTTTTTTTATTAAATTTAAAATAACGAATAATTTATTTATATATTTTAAAAATAAATTTTGAATTTTATTTAGTAGATTTTGTGTACTAAAATAAAATTTATTTCTTTATCGTATTTAAATAACGAATACTATTTATATTTTAAAACATAAATTTTGAATTTTTAGTTAGTAGATTATAAAAATTAAAATAAAATTTATTTTTTATTAGATTTAATAAAAATAATTTATTTATATTTTTAAAAATAAATTTTGAATTTTTATTTAATAGATTTTAAAACTAAACTCACTTAATAAAATAAAATTTGAATTTTTTATTTAGTAGATTTTAAAATTAAATAAAAGTATTATTAGATTTAAAATAAAAATATTTTATTTATATTTTAAAAAATAAAATTTAAATTTGTATTTAGGAGATTTAAACTAAAATAACATTTTATAAAAAAAAAGAGTTAAAAATAAAAAAAGTACAAAAAAGAAAAAAAAAGGTTTTGGCGGTGCTTGTGGGTGGGTGTAAAGTTGGTAAACGAATCAGCCCAATCCATTTTAGACTAGCCCATTAGGGTGCATGTGAAACCTCGAGAAAATCTAATTTTCTGAAAAATGGTAAAATGGTAATTTCGGTCAAAACCTGAAATTTTTCTAGATCTCGAATGATGAAACGAACTTCACCGTTGGAATCGTCTTGCGAAATATAGCTACCACGTCAAATTTCATCGAATTTCGAGACAGTCGGAATTTCACGTTTTTCGAGGCACGTAGAGGAGTGCGGGACACTTGGCACTTTATGAGTGGCTCAAGAGGTGCCACGCGTCCTAGGCAGAATGGGTCAAACATGAGCTAAAGTGGGGCCCATGAGTGACAAATGGCACCTTGTGAGTGGATTGAAATATAAGTTAGATGGATAAATGGATAGGGGGTAATCCTAAGAACCAAACTGTGAGCGACAAGTGGTACGATGACTTTTTCTCACTCGACGCTGGCAAGAGGGCCGGTTCTAAAATCAACAAAAATTTATATACACCCTGTCTTACTACCGCGTAGTCGGGCTACGCAGTGATAGTGGCCCAGGATCGAACACTTGGGATGGGTTTTCATTCTAAAAACGGCCTGCGATAAGCGCATGAAGGTAAGGCTTTCTATTCGACTCTTGGAATTGTGTTTCAAAAAACAAATGGGAATGGTTTGAAAATCGATAATTGTAAAACTGGAAAGTTAAAGGTGAAAATGTTAACTTTGAAGATTTAGTCACTAACTTGGCAAGTTGCAGAAACAAGTGTCCTCGGTTTATCCTCGTGCTATGACAAGTAACTGGTAGTCCATGGCATAATCGGTTCTATATTTAACTAGCAAACCTCACCCATGAAACATCTCCTATTTGAGTCAATACAGAGCATGCAATATAATTCCTTTTAGTTTAAAACCCTAAACATTTAATTATCATTTTAGGCTCGTGAAACACCATCTAAAGAACAACAAGGCATCTCTCACCCAAGCAATCGCATCCTAAAGCATGGAGAGCACGCCAAAAGCACACAGAAATGTTACTCAACCCTAATTTGAAGAACCCTAACATGTAAATATTATCTCAAGAGGCTCGTAAAGACCATCTTAAAGAACACACCCTAGCATGGAGAGCCACAAATCAACAACATCCCATGTTATGCAACTATGTTTTGAGTAATAAGGGCCATAAATACACTACCCGTAGCTTTAATACAAGAGTGACAACATGCATATGCTCCCACCACCAAGCTAGCTTCCTTCCTCTTCAAAGGACAGGCTACCAAGCATCTTCGGGAAATTTGTCATCCTCAAGAGGGGTGTCATACCCGAGAAAGGAGAGAAAGAAGAGAGAGAAGAGAGAAAAAGAAATAAAAGCAAAACCTAAAATAAAATACTTTACTTACAAAAATAAAAACTTACAAAAATATCTTTCCCACGCATTGTTCCTCCTTTCCCAATTGTTCTCAGACATAAAAACAAGAGGGCGAGGCCTCTCAAGGTATGAAAATACCAAAAACCTATGAAATTGGCTAAGTTATAGGACAATTAGGTAATACACCAAGTTTCGAGGCTAAGCCACATTAATTACAAAGTACGACGAGATCAATTTTCTAGGGTCGAGGAATTTCGCTAACTAGTAAATCAATGTGTCTAGCGAATGGAAAATTTCACATAAGCGTAAAATTTCGCTAGCTAGCGAAATTTCGCTAAGCCAGCTTAAAAATGTTGTGGAGTAGCGAATCAGGTTTTTTTCGCTAAAATATGTTTAGCGAAACTCGAAGTGGTCTAGCGAATTAGTGTTTTCGCTTAAGGTTGCGAAATTCGCAATCCTAGTTAAAATTTTCGCAGTTTAGCGAAAATTCCAGCTTTGTTGGTCCTTCGTCGCTTTGGGCTCGTCTTCAATTGCATCACATTTTCTTCATTTTACCTGGTTTTCTCATTAATCAATGTTGACGGCCGAGAACTTGAGTTCCAATCATGATTCATCATTTGACTCGAGATTGGACTCCAAAAGTGCGCAAACACCTCCAAAACAACCAAAAATACCCTCTAATGGCATAAGTGTTACTAAGAAGACTAGAACACTTCAATTGGTATAAATGACATGATTAATGCACAAAAAGCACTCAAAACCTATCTAATATAAAGGTCTAAAATTGCACTTTTCAGGCATTCATCACACCCCAACCAAAACGCTAGTTAGTCCCTTTAGCAATGCAAATAAAAGGAGATGCATGTGTGATTTTCAAAAGATTATGATTCAAAAGGCTGATGTACTTATACACAATACTTTAAACTGAACATTTGACATCAAAATTTTTGAAAATCCCATATGCGCAAACCAAATACATACGAGAACAATTCTATGTCAATGTCGTTCCATGATTCAACTGATTTCCACCCCAAGTCTAATTGGTCTTTTGGAATCCGTACTAAGTCAGTGTAAAATTTGTTCCCTCCCCAACCTAGCACCGACATGGTCTCAAGTTGTTGAACAACCTAGATAAATAGTTAAGACTTCATTCATCTACATCGAGTGTAACGCGGAAAATCTGAGTTCACCAAAGTCCGTAACGGGGGTCCACCGATGACTCCTAACCACTTAAGGTTTAGGGCATCGTCATAAGGATCAATTGACCACTTAACTCTGGGGCGTTTCACCCCGACTTCACCATTTAAATACACCCACAAATCATTAAACTTCACCTGTCCACCCATGTAACGAACACAAAATCGATGACTCCTAAACCACTAGCGCTTAGGGCATCTGGTTTCAGCGTTTTCGCCATACACCCCTCGGACCGTGTCGTTTCACAAAGCTTCAAGGACTTTATTTTTCTTTTTCTTCTTTCTTTTATTTTTCTTTTCCTTTGGAAGACAACATCGGGTCTTCAATTGTGGGTAACTCAAAACTATCCTAGGCGTAGCCAACATACCTAAGGCCGGTTTCTCAAGAAAGCGAAAGGAGGTATGCAAATCATGCCCCATCTAAATAACTTGAGTGCAAGTAGTGTGAATTAGCATAAAGGGGGAAATTTCCAAGTTGAGCTTGCTGGAACTTCAACTGACCAAAAACTGTTTCAAGCATGGAATTTGTCCTAGCATATAGGTGACAAATAGTGGTTCAATTTCCCAGCATAAAGCAATTCAATTGTCCAATTGAAAAGAAAAACATTTACACATGGCAAAGCACAAAACATGATATGTAAAAGTCTGTATATATACTGAATAGCTTTTGATATAGCCAAAATGGCTAGTACATGAATATCAAGCTAAGAACAAAAATATCACTGCCTACTATGGCTACTACAAAAATCCTAATCAAAATCAAGAGTACCGATAAAGCCGGTAACTACCTTCCAATCATAAAGAGACCTAACCACCTCACCGCCGTGGTGGTGGTGGGTCTCAAATCACGCCGCAGCCGTAACATCCAATGAAGTCGCATCGCTGGGCGGGCTCCTCTCGCCGACCAGAATACGAGAAGAACTGTATCATAATTCGAGTCAACATAGAATGGCACTGGCCAACCTCTCGATCTCCTAGCAGCCTGTAGAATGCAAGTGAGCAGATGGTGACCATCACACCAGCCTATCTCTCTCTTAACTAGCATGGATGTACTCCGTGAATGATGTGCTAATAGGGAAGGTCTCGGAGACCGTCGCAACATCGATGTGTATGGAGGGAGATGAGGTGAACGACTGAATGGAGTCCTCTGCGACTCGGGCCCGGGGACAAGTATATCATCTACGTGGTGGTCCCCTCACCTCTCCCGACCCTGCACTCCTCCCGGTCCCTGTAATGATGCATGGAAATTTGAGACTTTGCTAAATACAACCCATTCCATCGATTACCTCACATGAAGGCATCTAGCTCATCTCAAGTCTCGGGCTCCTTCCTGGGAATCCCATCCGTCGAGAACATAGCGTATGAGTTCCCGGCACGCGAGCGGGATGCTCTCCCGGCCGTGCTTCGTGTCCTCCCGATGGACCTTCTCTCAAATGCAAAAGGGAGGTCATCACCACCGTAGGGCCGAACCAAAATCCCCTCGAGATCCGTGAAGTGCCTGCATCGAAGCTCCTCTCCTCCTCGCACATACGCCGCGCAGGCGGAACAAGCCGGCACGCAGTGCGGTCAATCAAAGAACATCCGAGGCTAAGTCGCTTCCTCAGAGAATACCGACCGTTAGCGATGCCTTCGGCCATGCTCTGACACCACCTCGTGGGAGGCGGAGCGGCCCAAGCTCTATAAATCCCTCTTGAATTGCGCTACATGCAATCCCAATGCCGCTGAAAGATCAGGCTGGTCCGAAAATACACCGTGGCTGATCATCTATACTGAACTGAATCTCTAGTGGACCGTCTGTCTCCCTGGATGTCATAGAGTGGTAGAACTGCAGTACCACTCTCGGGTAATAAAACTGTCGCGGAGTCATGAAGGGTAGGAGTGAATACTCCTCGATCAATCTCAAAGACTCTGATTCTGGCCCGCCCCTTCTCCCTCAATGCAGATGTCATAAATGACTCCCAAGAAACTTCATGGAGTGACATTCCCTGAATCGGGGTTCTACGACAAGGGGCTCTCGATCCGACGGCGACACTGCAGGGATGGTCGCTCCGTAGTCGGGAGTAATCGAGACGGTGGAAGTCCGTGGAAGATGACTCCGCCAGGGCCCGATGTACGGCCCGCCGGAGGGCCGGCCCTCCCAACTCTCCTCCGTGGTACAAAAAGGATAAACCGTGGTCCCATCCGTCTCGATAACGCGCCTAAATCCCCGAGGCTCCCGACACGCCTGGACCGTGATGGTATAGGAACTGACCGAGCTAAAAATACCTTCTCGCATAATCTCACCCGAGTACAAGACGGGACCCACTCGAGTACGAACTATACTAAATATGGACAAAACCTTAAGAAAGCTCGACTACGTAAAATATAATCACAGATCAGAAGATCGAACCGAAGTCGGAGGCTAACAACCAATTTTTAATCAAGCAACCGAACCGTGAGCTCTTCGCTATAAATAAATAACTAACCGG
This sequence comes from Tetrastigma voinierianum, assembly GCA_016808115.1. NCBI lineage: Eukaryota > Viridiplantae > Streptophyta > Magnoliopsida > Vitales > Vitaceae > Tetrastigma > Tetrastigma voinierianum. The sequence goes on from JAEQBH010000398.1 coordinate 1,530,305, forward strand.
GCAAATCGGGGCCTCGGGAAAATGACTGGATGCTGAGGCAAGGCACCAACAGACCGAACCGAAGGCATGGCAGTAATGGCTCAGCCGGGGCGTTGAATGGACGTGGCTCGTAAGGCATGCGGAGGCCTGTTCCAAGGCCCGCCGACTGTGGTCGGTACCGTGGCTCGCAAGACTAAGCCCGGTGCAAGGGCTCGAGCACAAATGCACAGGCGGGCACTCGCGGCCCGGGTCACGGCGGCCATGGAAGCCGAAAGCCAGGAAGCCGCGCAAAGAAGGATGTGGACTCGCCGTGGCGTGCGCAAATTCTACAAAGAGCAAAATGGCTACGGTCGGGGTCGAAGACCTGGGAACGGCACAGAATGAGCCTGTGGCTTCACTGGAGGGGAAGAATATGAAGTGGCCTTTGGACACCCCTACCAGTTTATATAAGGAACTAACTACAAACAGTGGTCTTTCTCACAAATATTCGCTACTCCTAGCGACTGGGCTCGATCGCCTTCCCCGCAAATCCCAAAATTTTTTAATTTATTGGGCTAATATTTAATATAATAATTATTATTATAAAATTTAATATATGTACTGTAACTAAAATTCAAAGCACAACACTATGCTATACTAATTAAATTACTAGAAAATAAAAATTGCTAAGTTAAAGTTTTTGAAAAACAACTAAAACTAATAAAATTAACTAACTTAAGACAGAAATTAAAAACTGTGAACTGCAATTCGGTTTTTGGAAACACCGAACCAGTTCAATTTCAAATTTACTCAAGGGGGGTCAAGAAGAATGATCTCCTCAACCCCGCAGTAGTCAAGCACTCTCGTTTTATGCGCCCACTGTTGATCCGCCTCTCGACGATCGTTGAATCGAGGCAATTGGTTTGGTGCGGTGTTGATGGCAAGACCAATGAGACTTCATTTTCGTCGATCACTCCTTACATTTCCTCGACACCGTTTCCCCGCGACACCGATCAATTGAAACAACCTTATCGTAAATTTGATTTTCAATTTCAAAGAACCATGTTTGTTGTTCAAATGAAACAACAATCCTTACTGGTCATGTTACCAAAAGCCACTTCAGATGACTCCATTCCCAAGAATTTATTATCGCATTAGTAGTGGCTAAATGGTCTTCCTAAGATGATTGGTACATGATCGTTCACTAGCAATCGTTCAAGGTCAAGTACCACAAAATCTACCGGGTAGTAGAATTTATCTATTCTCATTTAAGACATCCCTAACTATCCCCAGGATTTCTACTTAACATCTATCGCCAATGGTGTGATGTTGGTAGGTTTAAGTTCATCTAGACCCAATCAGCTTGTATAATCGACTACAGATTAGGTTCAAGACTGCTCCTAAATCAAGCAAGGACTTTTCTATGCAATTCACCAATATTGACTGAAATTGTGAGATCCTGTGATCTTGGTATTTGACAGTGGTATTTACTTTGAATTATGTGATCATATGTTCAAGAAGAAATGCTTTCCTCAATGCCTAAACTTTTGATCAGGCAAAGATCCTTCAAAATTTTGCATAAGCAGGACTTGTTTGATTATCCAAGAAAGGTATGTTAACCTCACTTGCCTTAAAACCTCAAGAATGCTCGCTTGTTGAGTTGCCTTCTTCTTCCCTTCTAAGTGCTTGTGGAAATGGAGGGTGGTATGCGTATTTCATCAATCCTCCTAGAGAATATACCAGTTGCAATTCTTTTCCTTGCTTAGGTTCTCAAATTGTGTTTCGCATAGCTGATCAACCTCTTTCCACTTCGTGGTGATTATGGCCTTAACCTCATCCATTCCTCGAATTGTTGGATAATCCTACCTCATGAATTCCTCAGATTTGGAACTGCTTGCGGATGGAAACCTCCCTTTATCTTTCAGACCTCTAGCAACTTGTCGATCTGGTGATTGAATACTGTGGTTGTCAATTTTCCGTCGAGATTGCTCTCAAGCCCATCTATTCTCTTATTCAGTTGTACTTTCTACAAGATCAATTCTTTCGTGCGCTTGCACATTGATTCCTTTTTTGTCTTTAACAAAGCTACTCCACCACCTTACTCAAATTCAATATGGCTTGCTCTTCACCGGAGAAGAGTGATGGTGGTTGTTGTGACTGTAAGGGAAACCAACCGAGGTTTGGCACCTGGGGCACATAAGCAGGGGGTCTCCATGCAAGACAGGTGATTCTCCAATTGAATCAGAGGTATTACCATATGGAGCATTGGATTGTTGTGGTTTGTATTGTCCTACAGTGTTTGCAAGACTCTCGACATCAAATCCTTCAACATAGGGGCCATAGGACACCGTCGCTGGGTGTGCGTAGGATTGAAATCGTGTAAGGATTGGACTGTGGCAGATTTTCAAATAATCGTGATGTTCCTGAGCCGCTTTGCCTTCAAGCTCCTCTACCTTCCCGGGGCTAGGGTTGAAATCCTAGCTCTTACTTTCTATTTCTTCGTGCAAGGCATACATCCCACCCTTTGGTTGATCGGGTGGTCCATCCCCATCCGTTTCTGTGGTTAAGCCTATCCCAACTCCTAGCTTTGAGCCACGTAATTTAAGAAATCCATGGCTTCACTGCATGCTCGCTAAAAAAGTCTCCCCCACACATGGTTTCTAAGAGCTGCCTCATGGCGGGAGACATACCTCCATAAAAGTGGTTCACCAACATCCATGTGTCAAACCCATGGTGTGGACATGCACTGATGGTTTCCATAAATCTCTCCCAACACTGGTAAAATCTCTCACCATCCTGAGCTACAAAAGTATAATTTGCCTGCCACTATTATTGGTCTTATGAGTACGAAAAACTTCTTTCAGAATTGAAATTTTAGTTTCGCCCAATTTCTCTTATGGTTCTAGGCCTCAATGAATTAAGCCATATCTTGGCCTTATCCTTTAGGAGTCAATGGAAATGCCTTTAGCTTCAAAGAAATCCATGTCCATCATACCTCCTTAAAGGTGCAAAACCTCCTCAAAATCCCTAATAAGGAGTGTATGGATTTTCATTTTCCATACCACATATGTGGGGGAGTAGGGGTAATTAAATAAGGCCTCACCGCTACTTCTTCTCAGTTAGAGGAATGATGCTGTGACGGGGCACTAACTCAGAGGATGGATGTGATCCTCATGGTTCTATATGCATTTGATTCATTGGGTTCCGGGTTGACTCGTTGTTCCTCGTATGGGATCCACATGGTATCGCCATAGTACACCGACTTCACTAGCCAGGTCAAGTTGTGTACTTATCCTATGCAACTAATTCATGTTTCATCCAATCGTTGCATACACTGCTTACACAATTGTGAGTATACAACAAAGCATAAATAAACAACCTGCAAAAAGATTAAAATGAACTAACAACAATAAAACTACCGAATGAAAATCGAATCGAAAACAAAGGCAGCTTACCGCAAAGTGAAGCAACCGCGCCTCGCAATCGAGGTGCAAAAGAGGTGGGTTGTTACCTTCACTTGTGATGTGGATCACAAGTACTTCAATCCTACCATTTGTAGTTTGGCACCATCCCCGGCAACGGCGCCATTTGGATTCGTGGCCACGCAGGGTCGAAAGCTAAAATCAACAAAATTTATATACACCTGTACCTACTATCGAGTCAAGCTACCGCAAAGATAGGTTCAGGATCGAACACTGTATGAAGCCATTCTAAAATGGTTTCGTATAAGTGCAATAGTTGCAAGGCTTTCTATTTGGACTCTTTGGAATTGTGTTTCAAAAACAAGGGAATGGTTTGAAAACCGATAATTGTAAAACCGAAAGCTGTGAAAATGTTACTTTGAAGATTTAGGTCACTAACTTGGCAAGTTAGGCAAACAAGTGTCCTCGTTTTATCCTCGCGTTATGACAAGTAACTCATAGTCCATGGCATAACCGGTCTTTATATTTAACTAGCAAACCTCACCCATGAAACATCCCTATTTGAGTCAATACGTAGTATGCGCTATGGCCCCTAGTTTAAAACCCTAACATTTAATTATCATTTCAGAGGCTCGTGAAGACTATCTAAAGAACAACAAAGGCATCTCTCACCCAAGCACTCCGCATCCTAAAGCATGGAGAGTATTGGCCAAAAATAATAACAAAGAAATGTTACTTAACCAATTTGAAGAACCCTAACATGTAAATATTATCTCGTAGGCTCAGAAGACCATCTAAAGAACAATGCTCTAAAGGCCAGAGTATTGGCCAAATCAACAACATCCCATGTTATGCAACTATGTTTTGAGAATAAGGGCCATAAATACACTACCCGTAGCTTTAATACAAGAGACAACATGCATATGCTCCCACCACTCAAGCTAGCTTCCTTCCTCTTCAAAGGAAGGAGGCTAGCTACATCTCTTGAGTTGTCATCCTCAAGAGGGGTGTTTGGCAAATGAAAGGAGAGAAAGCAAAGAGAAGAGAGAAAAGAAATAAAAGTAAAACCTAAAATAAAATACTCTTATTTAAGCAAAAAATAAAATCTTACAAAATATCTTCAATTGTTCCTTTCCAATTGTTCTCAGATTACAAAACAAGAGGGGCTTATATAGGCCTCCTCAAGGTATGAAAATACCAAAAAACCTATGAAATTGGCTAAGTTATAGGACAATTAGGTAATACACCAAGTTTGGAGGCGGTTTGGCATTAATTACAAAGCATGACGAGACACAATTTTCGCTTAGGTCGAGGAATTCGCTAACTAGCGAAATCAACAAAGTTCAGTTTAAATGGTACTCGCTAAGGTTTAAAATTTCGCTTAGCTAGCGAAATTTCGCTTGCCAATAAAATGTCATGAGTAGCGAACCAGTTTTTCAAAAATGGTGCCTAATAAACTGAAGTGGTCTACTAAATTCTGGTGTTTTCGCTAAGGTCACAAATTTCGCAGGTTGCGAATCTCGCCAAGGTTGCGAAATTCGCATCCTAGCTAAAATTTTCGCAAGCTTAGCGAAATTCCCAGCTTTGTTGGTCCTTCGCCGTTTGCCTCCCGTCTTCAACTCCGCATCACATTTTCTTCATTTTGCCTTGGTTTTCATTGAATCTTGGGCCGTTGATGGTCGAGACTTGAGTTCCAACTCATGATTCATCATTTGACTCGAGATCGACTCCAAAAGTGGCAAGAAACACCGCAAACAACCAAAAATACCCTCTAAATGGCATAAGTGTTACTAAGAAGACTAGAACACTTCAATTGGTATAAATGACATGATTAATGCACAAAAAGCACTCAAAACCTATCTAATATAGGGTTCAAAATTGCACTTTTTGGGCATTCATCATGACCTCAATCTAGATCAAATTGGTTTGGGAGGGAAAGGAAGAGAGAGAAAGACCAAACGAGAAAGAGAGAGAAAAGAGAGGAATTTTAGAGAGAGAATCTCTACCTCTCTCTAGAATTCCCGGTCGAACCGTCGGTTTCCGACGAGGCAAGAAGCAAAGTTGCTCCCCACGGCAAGGACTACGCGTGGGTACCGGTTTTGGGGAGTTTCGACAAACTCCGAAAGGTACTGGAGGTGCACCCGGAGATGGGATGCATTTGAGACCGTAGAGGCGAAGAAATGGCCAAGCTGGCCTTATTTCCGTATTTTGTAAATTTTGGAAAGACAATCCAGTTTTTGTGCAAAATTGTAACTAAATACAATTGTAAACAAACTCCCTTTTTGTATAAGATATGCATTTTGTGTTATATGGATGTGTAGGCCCTATTGGGCCGTGTTACGCATGTATGGGTCTCATGATATGAGACACACAGATTTTCCGCGGGTTGACGGTGGTCAACGAAACACCCGAGTTTTGGGGCGTCACAGGTGTGGGCTAAAATGGGATAGGCTAATCTAGCCCATTTCTATTCAGGCTAGTTTTCTACTTGCCCAACCCAACCCATGCGGCTTGCGGGTCAAAACGGGTCAAAACCTTAAAATATACTAAAAAAATTAATTTTACAAATTTATCATTTTTCAAATAAAAATAAATAATATACAAATATATAATAATAATTAATATATAAATGATTGAGTCTAAAGAATATACTAATAGTAAACAAACTTAAATAAATAAATAATGTTATAACACTGATATAACCAAAGTACTAAACTAACTAGCTAAATAGTACCAAAACAATAAAGTAACAACTTAATAACATATATGAAAAAAACAACTCCAAAGTATCAAATGAAATCTTATATGCCTCTAATTTTCTTCATCATTCTCCTTATATCCAATAATAAAATGTAATTCCACATTAGAAAGATGTATATCCTCAATGGTGGTTGATTGTCATCTACACTAATTCTTAGAATGTTAACAACATAAAAATTTATTTATGTTTGAATAAAAAATATTTTTTTTTCAAAAAATGTATCTCAACCGTATCACAATGAAATATCATATTTGTTTGTAATTCTATCTTACTAAGATATAATCATATTAAGAAATAAATTAGTATATAATTTTGTTAATTATTTTAAAATAACATTATTTGTTATTATACTAGTTTAAGTAATAAAATTATTTAAAATATATTGATAATTTAGTTATTAAATATAATTTATAAAACTAAGATTTCATTTTTATAAAAAAATTGAATAAAATTTAAAAGATAAATAAAAATGACATCAGAATATTTTTAAAATAGGATTAATGATATAAATAAAAATATATTTAATATTAAAACTTTAATTTATTTTAATTTAAATTTTCATACAATATTTTAAATATTAAATTATAATATAAATTATATTAAAAGATACATGTAGAAATTGAAAATAAAATAGTTAAAACAACAAAGTTTATTATATTAATCATATAATATAATTTTTATTATTTTTAAACCCCTATGTTACAAAAGAGATAGCAAAAATATCAAATTTTATATATGAATCTTTGAAAATCTCAATTACTTAGCTAGTTATTTTAAAAAATTAAATACAAATTCAATAATCAGTTAACTGACCAAACCCATAAGGGCCAAGGGAAAACTGTCGTCAAATTTGCTCTCGCTTATTTGATCTTAAATTTTACAATCTAACCCTTCAAAAATTCTAATTACAATCTAACCCTTCAAATGGGCACATATTGTCAACTCTAGGTGAGTGGGTGGGGGTTGGATAAAAAAGGTGAGGGAGAGAGAGGAGAGGGAAGAGAGAGAAGAGAGGAGGGAAGAGAGAGGAGAGAGAAGAGAGAGAAGATAAAAGAGAGAAGAGAGATGAGAGAGAAGAGAGAGAAGATAAAAGATGGAAGAGATGGGAGAGTGAGTCTAACATGTCATGTGGGCGTCACTGAGTCCTTAACGGTCATTTTAATACTGTTTGACCACTTTAACAGTTTGAGTTACGATATGAGCTAATTTGGGTTACGAGAGTAAACTATAAAAACCTCTTTAGACCGAAAAAAAGTTTGAGGTATAAGTGAGATATAAAATACAACATTATGGAGTTTTTTTGCACATTTTCCCTTTGATTTCTTGTTTACTCCTTGTGGAGGAGACAAAAGCATCATTCAACAAAGGAACCTTAGGCCTTCTTGAAACCCGAAAAACCAATAAAAATGATTTATTTTCATGTTTGATTTTACGTTGAAAATGTAAAAGAAAATAAATATAACTAAAACTTTTTAAAATTTTGCATATTTTTAAATTTATCAATCCTTATATAATAAAAAGAAACAAATAAAATGAGTTTGAATAAATATATATAATTAATTTATTAAGTTTAAACCTAATCCTCCAATTTTTTTTTACTTTAATTTACCCTCTCTATTTTCTTTACATAGTACTTTGTTGGTTCCCAATCCAGCCTTAATTTTGTGACAACCCGCTAAATACTATGATTTAAACCATTGCAATAATGTAATAGATAAACTGCAAATACACCAATGTATCCCATTGTCTGTATTTATAGAATTTACATTCAAAAATAATTTAGGTGCTAGACCGATGATAGTCTAATACACATCGAGTCATTGTTTTACGAGCATTCTGTTTACTTCAACACTCGTTACAATTTCATCACAATTGAAAAAACTAATAGATATCAGACAACTAATGAAGGCAATTAAGCTGTTTATATACTACACGTCAGTTTTAGGCGATTTCAGAAGGGCTGTCGAAGAGCCTAATGAAGTAGAAGTATATGATGTGCAAGTGTTGCAGGAACACCCACTTTGATGTCCCTGTGAATCGGTGGGGCTAGCAGAAGTCGTATAGGAGAACTTACACATATTCATGGGAGGCGCAAAATACATCGGCACCGGCATAGTCATGGGAAGGTTTGGCAGTGGAGCTTCAAAACTAAGAACATTTATCATAGCCCAACAGTCAGCAAGCACTCCATTTTCTTTTGGTCGAACTCCATGAACAACCCTTTGTCCGCAGCTTCAAGGAGATGGCCTTTTCCATATAGGCTCCACACCCATTCTACTATCCTTGTCTTGCTAGGCTCCGCCCTTGGCTCAACCGGCCTTCTTCCGCATCCGATCTCAAGGGCGACAACACCAAAGCTGTAGACATCTGATTCCTTGCTCGCCTTACCGGTGGTCACACATTCGGGGCTAGGCACCCGGCCGCCGGTGCCTTCGGCCAGTGACTTGCCGTCAGGAGCCGGTGCTCATGATCCACAAGCCCGCCACCGAAATCTCCGTAAAGTAAACAGATTTTTCGATACCTTTCATTGATAGAAGTTCTAAATATATACGAGTGATTGAGAGTCTAATTTAGTAAACATGTTAATGGTAAGGCTAAAATTAAGCCATCGTTACAATTACATAAAGTCGTCAACGGTAAGGCTAAAATTGCCATCGTTACAATTACATTCAAATATAGAATTAATGACAGTAACATGACGGAGGCTAGACATGTGCTTCCCCTTTATACGCCCGCAAGATTGAGTTTCCATCTACAAGACCAATCTTGTTACGTGAGTACCCGCAATCGCCTTGACAATGGCTTTGTTAACAGATCAACTATTTGGTCTTGAGTATGCACATGTTTAACTTGGAGGCTTCCTTTATGCACTAAGTCACGCACAAAGTGAAGGTCGATTTGAATATGTTTCATGTGCGAATGATTGATTGGGTTAAACCGAGATGTGTGGCTCCGAGGTTATCACAAAGCAGCTGGGGAGATTCTATGACTAGAAATGCTAGTTCCTTGAGAAGAGTGGACAACCACATTGTCCCCTGTCGATCGCTGTGTGGCTGGGTATTCAAATTTCGTTGTACTTGTGCACGACTGCTGTTTCTTTTGAGCTCCAAGAAATGGGATTAGAGCCCAAAAAACTGATATATGCAGAGGTTGACGTGCGGTCATCCACATTTCCAGCCTAATCGGCATCGGAGTATGTTCTTAGCCATGAAGGTCAGCTTTTATGATCCGGTCACCATGAAAATTGTTTGTTTTAAGTGGAAGTGAGAAGCCTTTTGTTGCTGTCCAAAGGATTTGTAGTTGGTCGCAACCAGAAAGTTTGTTGACCGCAAATGAGATGCTCGGACGTGTCAAGGAAAAAGGTATTGAAGGCGGCCAATTTATTCTACTTAAAACTCATACCATTCCATAACAAAGAAGTGCTATCAATCAATCGGGCGGATTTAGTCAGAGAGAGAGGGGTTGAGACATCATTAGCACCACTCATACTTGTGTTGGCTAAAAGGTCACGAACATATTTATGTTATGAGAGAATAAATCTGTACTGAAAGGTGAATTGGCTACTAATCCCAAGAAGAAAATGAAGAGAACCCATCCTCGAGAGAAAACATATCACCCTACCGCTAATAATATCACACGAGCACCGACCAAGCTTCCTGAATAAGATCATCAACATAAACCGTGAAATAACAAAGATTGGAGCCTTGGACTGCAAATGAAGAGGAAGGAGTCGGGCTCTGAACTGAAAACTCAGCTGAAGAATGGCATTTTTGAGTGCTGTGTACCAAGCCCATGGAGCTTGTTTAAGCCTCAGAATCGCTTTTGTAACTGGGGCAAACATGGTTAGGCTCGACAACTCTTGAACTCGGGTTGTGCCAAAAACAAATCGCTAATTCACCATTTAGAAAGGCATGGTTGACATCCATTTGCCTCAAATCCCACCCTTTCAAGGACAAAAGAATAGATAATACAAATAATAGTTGCCGTTTGACAACAGGCTAATTTCAGAATCAATACCAAGGTGTTGGATCAACTCCTTAGCAACTGCATCAAGCTAACTGGTCTACCTGATCCATCAACATGCTCTTTACTGAAGACCCACTACGTACTCTTACGTACGCTTGAGGGTGGTAAAACTAGTCCCAAGTCCCATGTTTCCACAGAGCAGCTGAAGCTCAAAGGATACGGCCTCATGCCGCCAGGCTGAGGAATGGCTTGACTCACACCGGGTTGGCTCAATGGTTTAGGAAGAGGATGTTTGGACATTGTATGGACTGCTTAGGCTCAAGATTTGGTTCATTATCTCAGGTCATGTTATGAGGCTGTGGGGAGTGAGTATCATTTGGGAGGGTTTGTGAAACTGGCGATGGAGGGAGAAAAACTGGACCGAGATAGTATCTCGATAGAATAGGAGAGGATGGAAGATTAAGGAGAAGGAATTCTAGTATCATCTAAAGGAGGAGTCGAATGAGATGGGGGGTGATTTATAACGGGCAAGGAATCATGAAGTAAAGAACCAGAGGGTCCGAAAGTACCTGAGAAGGCCGCGACAATGGCAGGTGAACCTTCTAAAGGTAGCAATGATGTCAGGAAGGCCGGCACTGATGACTAAGATCATTAACCGGTGGGCATCAAAAGAGAGGAAGAATGGGGAGGGTCCGGAGGTTTCGGGTTAGCACGAAGACCTCGTCGAGAGAGGTCGACACATCTGCCTCAACAAACAAAGACAGCTGAGAAGAAAATTTTTTTTGCTTCGAGGTTCAAGACACTTGTATGCATTTTGAAATGTTAATAGCCGAGAAAAAGCATAAAGCTTGACTACCGCATTTTTATCTGAAGCAGGCGTCGCGGTGAGAGGATAACAAATGCATCCAAATTTTTTAATTTCCGGGCGCTCAAAAGGCGCGCAGCCCACTCTCCAGCCCAAAGCAGCTAAGTGCTTCCAACAGCACCTAAGCCCCGGCACTAGCCCAAAAAGAAAGCCTAGTCCGCTCGACCCAAAGGCTGATAACATGGGTAATTGGGAAGGCCCACATTCCGCAAATCAGACTAAATCTCGCCAATAAGAGAAGTAGGATCATTCTCAATAACTGCTTATCCTGTAAATCACACCAAATCTCACCAATAAGGAAAGTAGGATATTTCCTCTAATAACTGCTTTATCTCAGAATCAAACCAAATTCAATAAGGAAAGTAGTAGGATATTTCAATAACCGCTTATCCTCAGAATCAAACAAAATCTCACCACAAGTGGAAGTAAGATAATTCTCAATAATCAAGCCTAATTATCCCTTATTAATCTGACAGGGATAAGGAAAGAAAATCCTCAATCTAATAAGAGAGAATCCTTATCACCATCCAATTGGGAAAAATATATACTATAAATACCAGGCCACCCTATTAGTGAAAGGTACGCAACACATTCGCCCTCCAAGCAGTCTAACTTTTCTCTCAGAAAGAAATTGACTTAGGCATCGAAGCGGCCACGGGCGAAGCCCCGCCGACCCTTCTTCTTTCTTGTTTTTGCAGAGGAGAGCAACGCTGCTCCTCGCATCACCTCAAAGAAATAGCCTTAGGTCCAGCCCAAAGGACCCTCACACGCCCGTACCCCAAATCCGATTGAAAGCATCACTACTGACACCATACGTGGAACGATACCCCTTTACATAAATAAAGATCTCTCGCTGATCGATGGTATCAACCTGAACACAAGCAGAGCAACGCCAATCCTCCAAGGATGCAGACCAACCAGCGACGTGAGACACCACCCTCCCAAAGACGCTGGGTTTAATAATGCCAACACGACGAGGTGGAGGCGTCCGCCTCACCAACTAACGCCGACAGAGAGTTAGAGCAACTCACCAGCAGATGCAACGCCGCGAGGCGCGATAAACTCGTGAAGGTCATAACTCACCCTCATGAAGGGTAACACATTCTCGCGACTCGAGGAGCCGAAATCGTGGCGCGTAGTCCGCCGAGCCAAGGGCATGGACTACACTTATTCTCGGAGAAGAGAGGCAACGAAGCAAATACTGGGCATGTTGGGGGAACAAGGAACTACGCCATCCTCAACAAGGATCGGAGAGCGATCATGGAGCAGAGGTTCAAGAGCCTCCAACAGAACTCAACTCGCAGAAAGGAAGTGTGCGACTATTCCCCTGATACTCATGGACACCTTTGCAACAGCACTAAGTCACCATCTCACGACCGAGGCGCCCACTTCCCATTTCACCAAGTTCGGGAATGCCGCCGTGGAAAGCTGTTTCTCTATGATGCCGTAGATCCGCCGATCATCTCAACACTTACAAGAATAAAATGGAGCCGTACGTGGGTATCGTGACCCCGTGAGATGCCGAGCTGGCTATCACACTAAAAGGCCTGGAACTGCTCGTTCAATGTGCCTCGCTCATCAATTTCTCATTCAGAGCTATCCATCAGGTTCGTCTCCACTTCATTGTAGCCAGAACACAGAAAACCTGCTATCATCTCACGACCATCAAGCAAAGCTCAAGAAAGCCTCGAGGTCTTATGTCCAAAGATTCAATGCCGAGTCTCTCGGCTGCGATATACTCCGACAAGAAGGTTTGCTATCACCGCATTCATCGGGCTAGAGGACCAAAGGATTCATGTTCTATCTTAAAAAACCATCAAAGAGTACGGTCGAGGTGCTCTCGCTAAAGCTGGTAAGGTTACTAATCCGCCAAGAAGCCCTCATATCCAAGAAAGGAAGCTCTTTAACCCATGAAGAGAAAAGCGGGACTGACAAGCGACAAGGACGGAGCCCAAAGAGATAAAAAGATAGAGAACGGTCCCCGAAAAGGAGTGGAAGCCTCAGAGATCGCCTGTCCAACTCACTCGAGCTACGATTTACAAGATAAAATTTCGCACTCAGCTGATGAGCTCGACTAATCTACCTCGCACCATGCGTGCCTCAAGAGTCGATCACCAGCTATATCGCCCACAAGGCCCAAAGGCTCCAGAGCCCAAGAAATTTCACTTCCCTCGACGAGCTCGACTACTCTACTTAGGCCATGCAGCCTAAGAGTTAGATCAGCTCAAGTTATATCGCCCACAAGGCCATTAACGTCAAGCCCGCAAAGAGGCTCACTTGACAAGCCTCGACTACTCCGGTCAAAGTTATGCAAAATTTAAGAGTCAATACCACAGTTATATCATTTACGCGCCAGTCATTGAGCCCGTGAGGTCACTTTAACAAGTTCGACATCACCCGCCTACGCAGCCCCAAGAGTCGATCACCAGTTATATCGCCCACAAGGCCCAATGGGCTCTTAAGCCCAAAGAAATTGGGCCGACTAGCTCGACCACTGCCGTGCCATGCACACCCAAGAGCCGGGAGGCGCAGCTCAAAGATCACGAACAAGCGCCACGCCGCCCGGAGCCCAAGAGGCTCACTTCGAGGAGTCTCGACAACTCTACTCGTGCCATGCGTACCCCAAGAGTCGATCACCAGTTATATCGCCCACATACACAAATACCGAGCCCGAGGCTCACTTCGACGAGTTCGACCACTTACCTGTGCGATGCATCCAAGAATAGGATCACCAGTTATATCGCCCACAAGGCCCGCCGCCGGAGCCCATCACAAATTACTCGACGAGCTCGACTACTCCTTCAAAGCATGCGTACTTAAGAGTCGATCACCAGCTATATCATTTCACAAGGTCACTACCGGAGTCTAAGAGGTCACTGACGGTGTCGACATCAGTCACGAAACAGCATCGATCACCATTATATCTACACGAATCGATCAGAGGTCTGATTTGATCGAGTTCGGACATCCCAACACAACCAGATCAGTTGGCATATATCACGCGCACACACTCGGATGCACTCACCGAGCCTGACAACTCTACTCGCTTCACGCAACCTCAAAGAGTCGATCACCAAAGAGTATCGCCCACAAGGCCACGCCTCGAGCCCGCATTCACTTTCACTAGCCTGACTACTCCTTACTCAGCCACGCAGAACCCAAGAGTTGGATCACCAAGCTTATATCGCCCACAAGGCCACACCGGGCCCAGGCTCACTCGACGAGCTCGACCACTTACTCAGTTACGCAAACTTAAGAGTCGATCACCAGTAATATCACCACAAGGCCACATTGAGCCCAAGAAATTCAATTTTTCTTAACAAGTTCGAATTATTCTACTCGCTTTCATGCACTTTAAGAGTCGATCGCCGCTATATCGCCCACAAGGTCTTCGGGCTACCGAGCCTAGCAGCCTCACTGACGAGCTCGAATACTCTTACTCAAAGCATGCAGAGCTAAGAGTCGATAAGCCTTCAGCTATATCGCTAACAAGGCCACAGCGCCCTCGATCTAATAGCTCACTCGACGCAGTCTCGAAACTCCCACTGGGGCCATGCAACTCTGCGAGTCGATCACCAAAGAGAGTCGCCACAAAGTGCCACAAAGGTTCTGAGCCTCGGTGAGGCTCACTTCGACAGTCTCGACCACCTAGCCTGTGCCACGCAGCCCTAAGAGTCAGACGCCTCAGTTATATCGCCCATAAGGCCTCAACGCCCTGAGCCCACACAACTCGGGCCAAGAGCCCCGACCACCGTCAGCCAGGCCTAAGAGCCGATCACCAGCTATATCGCCCACAGCACACAAATAGCCGGAAACCCTGGGCAGAGGGCCCGGGGCCGATGAGCTCGACCACTCCGGGCTCAAGCCATGCAGCGAAGAGTCGATCCGCCAGCGAGAGTCGCCCCACAAGGCCATACCGGAGCCCGCAGGGCTCACTCGACGAAGTTCGACACTGCCAGCCATACATGTACCCTAAGAGTCGATAAGCTCTCAAAGTTATATCGCCAACAAGTATTACATACGCTCGGAGCTCTAAGAGTTTCACTCACGAGTTCGACAACTCTACTCAGCCATGCACCAAGAGTCGATTAGCTCAGTTATATCGCCCATTGCGTCACAACGCCTGCAGCCTAGTAGCTCACTTTGACGTAGTCTCGACTACTCCACTCGTGCCACGCAACCCAAGAGTTAGATCACCATATCACCACAAGGCCTCAAATACCGAGCCCATCACAACCACTTCGACGAGCCTGACCACTCTACTCAGGCCATGCAACCTAAGACTTAGATCAGCTAAGGCTATATCACCCACAGCACAGTCAAGCCCGCATTCACTTCTCGACGAGCTCGACCAATTTTACTCAGCCACGCACTTCAAGAAATGATCACCAGTTATATCGCCACAAGGTCATTAACGCCCAGAGCCCAAGAAACACTCTCGACGAGCTCCTCGACACTCCGCACAGCCATGCACCCTAAGAGTCGATCAACAGTTATATCGCCCATAAGGTCTCAAATGTCAGAGCCCAATGAATTTCTCACGGTTTTAGCCTGACCACTCGCCTGCCAGTGTTTTAAGATCGATCACCAAAGTATTCCAAATTCCATAAGGTCTCAACGCCCTGAGCCCAAGAAATTAATCTGGACGAGTTCGACTACTCCGCCTCAGCCACTGTTCTAAGAGTTGATCACCAGTTATTCACCCTAATAAGGCCCGCGCCCGGTCAGCACTGGGCCTGATGAGCCTGACTACTCGCAAGGCCACGTGTACTCCCAAGAGTCGACGCCTCGTATGATTCAAAGACATTGGGCCTTGGGGCCGCCGTAGCCCAAAGAAATTCGCCTGACGAGTCTAATCCACTTTCTCGTGCCACGCACTTAAGAGTCGACCGCCGGTGCTATTCACCGGAGCAGTTCAATACCGGAGCCCAAAGAATCTCACACGAGCTCAACTACTGGGCCAGCCCCCGCAGCCCTAAGAGCTCGGGATCACCAGTTATATCGGCCACAAGCGACACAATGAGCCTGGGCAAGAACACTTTCGACAGTTCTGACGATCGCCGCCATGCAAACAAGAGTAGATCAACGAGTATGGATCGCAAGTCACAGTAAAATATTCGAACCAAAGCCAAACAGATAAGGGTGAGGTATCAGCGCAGAGCAAGCTCATTTACTTATCTCTCACACTCGCCCGCACATTGCTTACGCCGAAGCGCAGGCTAAGCCAATTTATGCATAATCCGAGTGAAGGCCACATGGGTGCCGTAATTCGAATTCTTCGCTATCTAAAGTCATCACCAGGGAAAGGACTACTGTTCTCCAAGAACACCCATTTGAATATTGAAGGGTACACAGATGCGGAATGGGCCTGGAACATCTTGGATAGAAAGTCTACCTCAGGCTACTTTATTTGAGGAAACTAGTTACATGGAGGAGTAAAGTAAAGGTAGTGGTATCATTCCAACAATAAACTAGTTTGAGGCATGGCGAAAGGATTATGAGCTTTTCGCTTAGAAATTTGCTAACAGTTACCTGCTTCCTCGTTCGCAATGAATTTATTATGTGATAACAAAGTCGCCATCGACATATATCTCACAACCCAATTCAACACGACCGCGACCAAATATGTGGAGGCATCACATTTCATCAAATGTAACCTCGAAGAGAAGATTATTCAATTCCCTTTTGTTAAATCCAAGATCAACTAAGTCGATATACTTACCAAGGCAATTTTCGTAGAAACTCAATGACTCATCGACGTTAGGTGTTATAGATATTCACACCAACTCAGGAGTATCATGATTTCGCAATTAGCCATTAGGGAAATCAGATATTTAGGAAATCCTTCACTCATGGGTACAACATGATCAGACGTGAATATTGTTTAGACATAGAGTAACTTCCTAAAATAATTTTTCTTTTATCTCTATATATTGTACTCTATTTTTTATGGAATTAACAAGAGAGAAAAAAGGTATGTTTGACAATATATACTGTCATTATAGTAATGGCAACGAGGTGGGGCGGTCCCATCCCAACCTGCCCCGTCCCCGTTTGGTTAAATTATTTTCTATTCCTATCCCGTTAAAAAATAAAGGGGCATATGATAGTGTTGGTGGAGAAAAAGAAATTCTCATATTTGTCTAATTTAATTTTTATTTTTGTTATTGTTTTTATTTTAGAATCTATTATATATTCGGGTATGATTAAACAATACCCAAACCCACCTTACCCAGCTAAAAATCCAATAATATTAATCTTAAATTTATCAAAAATCCGATAACATATTAAATTCATGATATCTACCCACAAAGATGACAAAACCCAAGATGTCCACTATGTTGCCATCCCTGTATGTTGTGTTATTCTTTTCATCCATCTTAACTCGGTTTCAAACAGAACAAAGGCCATTTCGCTGTGGGATGATGCTAAACAGCATGTACTGCTATGTCATATATACTGTCATTATAGGAATGGCAACGAGGTGGGGGCAGATCATCCCAACCTGCTCATCACATTTGTTAAAATTATTTCTATTCCCATCTGTTTAAAAAATAAAGGGGCATACGACAGTTTGGTGAGAATAAGAAATTCTCATCTTTAACGTCTATTAATTTTATTTTTGTTATTGTTTTATTTAGAATCAATTATATAATTTGGGTATGGCTAAACAATGCTCAGAGCTACATACCCAGCTAAAATCAATAACATTAATCTCAATTTGTCAAAAATCATAACATTAAATCATATATCCTACCTATCAGGGGTGGACGAAAATAGAATATCTGCATTGTTGCCATCCCTGTATGTTGTGTTATTCTTTTAGGGGCCATTATAATTTCATTGAGTCGGATTATGTGTTTATCAGATGGAAAGAAGTTAGAAGTTGGCTATAGCTTCCCCCAATCACCGGACTTCGCCGTCTGATCAACGTGGATCTGTAATCGGTCGATTATCAGTCAAAGACCAGTATGTCTAGCCTAGCTTTCTGTATGGTTTCATGCCAAATCATCGATATTAATGAAATTACTTTATCATTGTTTGAATACCTCAAAGTTGAGGCAGACGCAAGGTTTGCACATGTGAGACTGTGCACAGGAGACGTTGGATCATGGGAATTCCAAACCATGAGTTAGTGCCAGAATCGATTCTCACCGGTTAATACTGTTAAAGAAAAACGAGAATACAGGTAATAAGAAATAAAAGACAAAAAACACAGATTTATGTGAAAATTCTAAATTAATATGGAAAAAATCACTTATGACAGAGTGAGTGAAATTCATGTATGTAGATGTGAAATTAGGGGCTATTAAGAAAAAAACTATAAACACATATTGGGATGAAATCCATAACTAAAATTCTATCACCCGTAAAAATTTTGAGAAATCAAATTGAAAAGAATTTAGGTCACCACACTCTTTCAACTAAGGCTTTCATTTATAAATTGTATATAATTATCAAATAAGAGTTGAGATAATTCACCTAAATTAAACAAATTCAAGGGATAGTGATAGTTATATTAAGGCATCTAATTAGTTCTATGGTATGATGGGGCACCACATTTTCCTTAAAATTGTGTTGTTTATGTGCTTTTTCCAGGGTTATCAGTTCTGGACTCAAGCTAGCAGGCGTGGGATTTCTTCAATTAAGCCATCCCTACCTGGGATCTGATTGTACTCTGTGGGTCCCACAGGTATGGGGGAATTACATGTATGAATCTAGTATTACAATTCTCCAGGTATTCAAATCCCTCTATCATTTCTTGGTTTGGTACTTATCAAAATCATTGCACATTCTTCTTTCAATATAATAATTCAATTTTTCTTTCATAATAAGCAATTGCATGGAAAGATCAACAAACAGTGATTGACTATCAAATTAATGCAGGAACAATATCAAGCTCCCCAAATCTTGTATTTAGCCTCAAGGGTGGACCTACATACAGGAAGTAAACATCCCTGACCATGTAGTGCTGTAGATTCTATCGTACCTCCTAATGAGATAAGTACATTCAATAATTGTATGACAGACACTATGAATTTCTCAAACATCCAACGACTTCTAACTGCAGGAATCATGATCTAGATAAATCGCACTCCCTTTTACTAATACGTTTTTCTCAAGCAGGTTCCGGCAATATGGATTATGGGAGGTATACGGGAATATATCCGAAGATCTGATCTTCCACTGTGAACTAGTAGATTATAAAAAAGACTGGTTCTTTGTGTCTTAAAAGTGTGGTTCAGATTATAAAAAACACTGTTCTTTTGCTTCATGTCACAGTAACTATAGCTCTCCTATTACTCTTTTTCTCATGTGGGGCCTCAAACCCGTATATAAAGAATCAAATAAATCAAGCGGATCTTTTGACACAAATTACGAAGATGTCTCAAAACTGGATTTCTTGTCAAAACTCACGCTCTGTTACATGTTAAAGACAGCTCTCATAGAATCCAAACATAGGGTTTGTTCAATATGAATATCTGTGTTTATTTGCGTGTCTCCAAAACTGTTTGCAGAAGATTAAGAAATGGAAAATTGAAAGCAACTAGTGCGGAAGATTGTATTTGATCTCTCGAAGGTGGATAGAGCCGAATGTAATCGATTGGGTGTTGGCAGCAGCTCATCTGACTGAAATTAAGATTAGTGAGACTCAATTAGTTTGGTTCTTGTTTTTAAAACTATTTTGAGAACTGTTTTTGTAAACAGGGGAATACTATTTTGGTATTCTCTAAAAATTATTCTTATTCTCTTAATTTAGTGTTTTTTTGTGTTTTGTAGAGCAAAAAATTGGGAACCAAACTTGTTTTCCATATTTTCTTTGTTATCCTTGTTTTTTAAAACAAAAAACGTTTTCAAAAACTAATCTTGAAAGGTTTTTGCTTTTGAAAACTGTTCTTAATATCAGATTTTGAAAACATTGAGAACACTATTTTGTGTTCTTTGAAAACTATTCATATTTTCTAAAATTGATGTTTTCTGTGTTTTTAAAACAAAAAAAATCGGAAAAAGTTCTTTGTCCTTTGTTCTCTTTGTTTTTTAGACAAATAACAGTGTTAAAAAACTATAACTAAACAGACCCCTTCTCTCGAAAACCCGTGAGAAGTTTACAGTATCATTTTCTTTCTTAAGCTTTGTAATATATGAACGACAGTGATCATGTGTGCAGGTTCAGATTGAATGCAGGAGATAGTAGAATGCGTATTTTACAACTGGACGATAGGGAGAGATGACCGCGATTGCAGGCATGGGATTCATGGGGTGCTGCATTCTTTTCGCTGCTTCAATCTACCGGACCTGTTTGTGAAGGAAGTAATGCTAATGCTTGGTCAATGAGTAGGCATCTTCAAAGATAATCATATGACCACTATCCGTTGGAGGGGTCCTCCTCCAAACGCACATATCAAAGGGTTTAGGCACGCCATGGCATTGGAGACACAACCCTTGCGTGGGCTGAAAATGAGTTGAGGAGGGAACAAAATATGAAGAGAGGAATGTTTCAGTTGAGGGCATAAATGAACTTGCTGTCCTGTAATGTATAAGTAATAAAATGATCAGTTGCTTTACAATATTATAGTTTCTTTTTCTCTTGAAATTAATATTATATTCTCTGATAGTTCAAACTTAATCCTTCTTATGCTCCATATAACCTTTAATTAATGAGTCAAACCTTGTGGAATGAAGTTATTTCTACCATGAATTTAATAAATATCGTTGAAGTATATATAGAAGAGCACTCCTAGTGATGATGTGGCATCACCTAGTAAATAGCATATGGTTCACGATTTATCACTTTCCACAGCTCATTTAAAATCTGCCAATTGCAATAATGTGAGTGTGTCAGGGGATGATGCATTAAATGTTACAATGTTTGGTGCCTCTCTAATTTGACCTTTAAATAATTTTTGGTTCATCTATCCACATTTATCAATGGTGAAATATACTCATATCTGTGTGGATGACAAATATGCAAACGGATGTTTAACATCGTTGACGTGTCACCTATCAATGACGTGACATAAGCAAGTGTCATGTGGGAGGGCTGTTCAGCGAGATTCAGATATGCGAATTTATCCTATTAAATCGTTGACAATAAGACATATTTGAGAAGCGTTAGAATAAATGAACCAAAATATTTAAAAGACAAGTTAGTAAGCAAAATTCCTTTTTGTCAAAATTCTGCAAAGATGTCAAAAGAAAATTTTTGACAAGTATAACATTGCATCAGACAGCGAAGTCAACAAACAAAAGATTAGGCCTAAATTATGAGGTTTAGACATGACACCCACCAAATCAAGTGTGATAAACAAAATGGTTTCTCAATCATGATACAAAAGTTAGAATTGGACACGGATTCCAAAAAATGAAGTGTATGTAGTTGCATGTCGAGATTGAAAATAAGTGAACAGATACAATTATATCACAACTAGACTTGTACATGCATGCTAGAGACCTTTTTAGTAATGAGTTTGCTATTAGAACAAGGAAGACTAAACCTCCAGGTTAGTCCTTTAGTTTTGTTAATTAGTGCATTGAAATTATTATATCACAAATTGATTTTCTCCAATTCTCATCTTTAAATGCCTCTTGAACTATGTTTTGAATTATATAGAAGACCATTGGGTGATAAAGGCTTGGGTTTTTTTGTATACTTTGGGTTTTTCTTTGCATCATAGGGGGATATTTTTGCTCTTCTTCTTTTGTATTCCTTCAAGTCACGACTTTAGCAGATTTTTCTAATATGCTTCTTATTTACTTATCAAAAAAAGGCCTCCTTATGTGAAATAATGATGTAATGAGGTAAATTTGAAAAGTGTTGATTTTGTTTCTAATGCACTCCTGTGCCATGAGAATTTAACTTTCAAGTCATCATAGACTCTAGACTGAGAATATTTGTTACCTAATTCAAGGTTGGATGATAGAATAGGAGAGGATGTTATAGATTTCCCCTTCATCAAATACATTTTTATTTTGAAGGTGTTTTCTAACAGCATGCATTCCCTTTCTTTAAGCTCATTCTCAAGTTCATTTGATGGAATTTGAATAGCCAAATCTCCCAAAATTAGTTATTCATTGAAGTATGTTGGAATTTCTAATGTTCACAAGCTAATTCATCAAAGGAATCCAAGGTTGAAAATTTTGAAACAACATGTTGGTGCAAGAACTAAATATTATGGAGCTTATGAAACATGATATTCATATTAAACCCAAATCTTATAAGCTTGAGCTTTTAGGAAAATTGGTTGCTCTATGAGGATGAACATCTGATCGACTAGGAAATTGATATGTACGAGGCAGATTGGCGGGCCCTTCCTAGTAATGGGAAATACGTAGGCAACTCACGGTAACCTCCCAGCCAAACTCGCTCGATTGACAAGTTACAATGAAGCTAAGCCGTTAAAGCTGTTGGCCCATATTTGGAAGCGTGGGTTGCAAATTTCTCTTTCTATCAAAATCACCCTTTAGATTTTAGAAAAGTAACTCTTATTTTACGGTGGTCGACCAAATAAAAATCCATGTATAAAAAATACACTCCCAATGTTTTGAGAAATCCAACTACAATCGTGGGACCTCTGGTCCTCATAAAAAATATAAGATAAGAATCAATTCAACATAATTTCATCGCAACTTGTTTTTCGAAACCATGCATACATATTTTAAAGATATTTACATATACAGAATGTCCACATTTTAACTTTACTACTTTACTTTACACCTTATCTTATATATAATCACAACACAATGATAAGTTGAGGATCACATGAGAGAAAGTGCAGGCTTCAACACACCTTTTGAAAAATTATTTTAAAAACAGAAAATTGTAGGCAACAGATGATTGTCTATAAGTTCTAAAATGTTGTTGTCTGCTGTTTGTACTCCAATATGAAAATCTGTGCGAAATGGTTGTGCTTCATTTTATGAAAGCGAGTTTTGCTATAAAAAACCATTTAAGCTGATGCAGAAAACTATTTACCTTCTTGAAAGCTGTTCTTTACCGCGCTATTCTATTGCTCAAATTGTTATGAAACAATTCTGCTGTAGCTTTGAAAATTGTTTTGAGCGTGATTAATATCTGAAAGTGCTATATTGTAAATCAAGTACCAACCACTGTGACCCATTTCTGAAATACCCTAGACGTGATGCCTCGGAACCTCGGAACCTGGCATCGGTAGTGAACCTCGAACCTTTACGGCTAATATTAATTCCGGTGAACATTGCAGGATCTATATAGCATAATGGAACCTCGGAACCAAAATGCTCGGTGATGGAACCTCGGAACCAACACCTCATCGCTATGTACTAAGTCAGCGCACTAATTATATACCTCTAATGTGCAGAGGGAGACTCACTATATAAATATATACTAGATCTAACCCCCAATTGCCGACCAGGCAATGTAGTTAGTCATGTATCTATAATATGCCATACCTGATCCGACATACATCGACTGGCCAGAAATTTGTGTCATTTAGGGGTTTGCTAAACCAGGCAAAGCTGTTTCTTAAATCTTGAAATCGAATTTTTCTGCGTACTAACAATTGGGAGGTAAAAAAAAATGCTTTATAAATCTATATTTTCAAAATTGCTACAAACTTGTAATTTAAACACTTTCGTTTTTAGAAAATGAGTTTAGTACTCACCTTTTCGACTAATTTCTTTCAAATCTTGTCAATCACTCTAGATTATACGTGGATAACAATCGCCTACACAATCCATACAAATTATGAAAATGCCCCCAGTTCAACGTTTTAACCATAAAACATACCTTGGAGGCTTTCAAGCGACTATATCGACGAACTGATTTATAACAAACTATTTGGTCATTCGACTAAGGACATCGATAATATGATGTGAAATTGACCAAATACTATTTGCTATTTACTATGCACTATGCACTATGCACTATGTACTATACACTATGTACTATGCACTATGCATTATTCACTATGCACTATGCACTATGCACTATGCATTATTATTTATACGTATTCATACATATTTACTATTTATCATTCATACATCACTATTTCACATTAAATCGTAAATCCCTTTATTGATACCACGTAGCTCTTGTATCAGCAGAGTAACTTTACCTCTTAGTCCAGAAAAGTCTTGATATTAGAATCATGTCGAGAAAAACCAAAGTGTGGTTTTTGTTTTTCTGAATTCTCGAGTGAAATCCTTGTTTTTGGTAACCAGCGCGTAGCCCTCGTCGCGTAATTGCTTTCGTATTTTAGACAAAATCGACGATTGAATTCAGGTGAATGCGAGAAAGAAACTAATGAAAAAATCAAAATCTTCTCTGCATCCTCTCCGTCCTTTGTTTGTCCGTCCATGACTTTTATGTTGTTTTTCAGTGGGACCCACATGTCCCTTTTATTCCCACCCAGGTCCGTTTACGCCCAGAAACAGGTATTTGTCGGTTCAATTTTCTTTTATCTATTGAATATTCTTTAAATATTTGTTTGTTTTGAAATTTTCAAAAATCCCGTTTTTCGAGTTTTCACTCTCTACACTCGTTGCCTAGAAATTATTGTGCAAAATATTTATTTGTCTCGAGTCATGAGAAACTTTTCTAGGTCACTAGATTCAGCGAGAAGAACTTAAAGGGCGCGATCAGTTCGTCATCTTGAATCTGAAATTTTGACTTACTGAACTATTATGGCAGTTATTAATATTATTATCTTTTTAAATTCATATTTGTACTTTCACCCCCTCACTTTCCTTGTACAAAAAGTGTACATTCTTTGAAAACTTTACAATTTCATCATAATAACAACTCAAAATATTGACCGCAGTGCTCTTTTCACAGGTCCATGTATTGTCTTCAGACGGGGTGTTACATAGGGACATTTGGCACATTAACCAATCATAAAAAGACACCCACCATTCTTAACGTTCTTAGGAAAATCTTTTGATGGTGTATCTATAATTCCTTCAATCTCCCTTTAAAGATCAGTAAGTGTGAAGTATGGTTTACTCTTGTTAAGCGACGACTCTCTAGCTGAAGCTTGCGGGGTTGGGTTTAATATGAATATCATAACAACACCCATTACACTCACGTGCATGCGGCCCCATACCATACCATGGAGATCAGCAAACCACAAGTCCACTATGGACTTTCGAATACTAAAATAGGGATCGAATGTTCAAATTGCAAAGTGACTCAAACACAAGAGCCTATAAAATAAACTCAATACCTGTATTAACGGTAATTCTCTAAACAGTTTTGTAGAGTTTTGGTTTAATATGAAAATCATGCTTCTTAACAATTGTCAAAGAACATAACATCCATGGTGATGTATAACCTTTTTTGTGTAAGGATGGTAGAACTTATATCCCTTTTGATTGAAGGAATATCCAAGGAAGACACACCTAATAGCTTTTTGGCCAAGTTTATCTCTAGATTGGTTGGGAATGTGAACGAAAAATACACACCCAAATATCGTTAAAAGAAATGTTCTACCGCCCTAGAAGCTAGGGAAAGACTTTTACAGTGCATTAAGGAATTTAAAGTCAAGAGCAAGGCATTGGTTGTCTAAAAATGTCCTTTATCCAAAATTGTTCCTCCCCAAAATGATTTTGGAACATTCATTTAAAAAAAGTAAAGACTAAGCAACTTCAAAGAGATTTTTTATTTTTCCTCTTTGCTATCTCATTTTGTTTTGGAGTGTCTATGTTGAAGGGTATTGTACACATGAAGATTGATGTACAATACCTTTATTTTGAAGATAGGTGATAACAATTATGGTTGAAGTATTCCATCTCACTATCTGACATTAAGGTATAGATTTTGATATCAAATCGAGCACAAACCAATTTACGGAACATTGGAAAAATATAATTAACTTACAATTTGGATTTTAGAAGGTAGACTCAAGTAGTATGAGCGAAATCATCAATGAAGGTAACAAACCATCTAGAACCAAAAACGTTTGGAATTCTAAGGATCCACCAACATGTGTTATGCTAAAAGGACAAGTTTCCTTTTTATTTCTTATTGGAAAAGGCACATAATGGAGTTTCTTAAGCTCACAACCCTCACAATGAAAAATAAAAAAATTATGTGATTTAGTGTTACCAAGCAATGTGGGAAACATTTCCAGAGATGGAGGTAAAGTGTTCTATGCAGTAGCAACATTTGATCGACTTTTCAGGGATGGTTGGTGGCAAGAACTTGTGGAGTAAAACCACCACCCTTCCATAATGTAATGAGTAAGTACAATCCATTGTCCACTGCCTGTATAATCATCTCCCATTATTTGATCACATGAAAATGCAATGGGAAGGTAAATCTTACAAACAATTCAGATCTTTAATGATTTTTCTTGCAAACTGGATAATAGATTACAAGATAAGTTTGGACCATGTAACCATAGTTATGAAAGGCGCGCTGGTATTTCCTAAAAAGCTGACGCCACAGCTCCCGGTGGCAGCCTGCTTAGTAGGCATGAAGAACCTTAGAAATAGGTCAGAGCCTCCCAGGAGCTTCAATTTGCTACCTGTGAGAGTATGCCTTTCTTCTCCTTGTAGTTCTTCTCCTCCCTTTTTTTTTTTCTTTTGGTTGTCGAAAATGGAGAGAAATCTTCTTTGTCTTCAAATCGGGGAAGGCGGCCCCGAGAAGCGGTGTGATCGTCGGGGAAGAAGAAGAAGATGAAACTAGAATCTGAGGCCCATGACCCAAAACAACGTCGTTTGGGCCCAGCAACCAAGCGACACCGTTTGGGGTGCCTCAACCTCGAGCTATATATGTGAGGCCTCGGCGGCCGAAGCCCCGGAGTAGCTCACTTTGACGGTTCATTCTCTTGCCCGCGGGCCATGCGGCCTGGTCGGATCATTTCGGCTATCGCCAGCAAGGCCTCTCGGTGCTCGGGCCTGTGGGCTCGGCTTTTGACGAGTTATTCACTCTGCCCGCAATGTGAGCACAAGTCGGTTTCGGGCTATACTCATAGCAAGGCCTTAGCGCCGGGCCAATAGCTCACTTTGACAGGATTCGACTACTGCGCACGGTGTGCGGCTGGGGTCGAGTCGACTTAAGTTTTATGTCGGTGAGGCCTCGGCGCCGGGCCAGTGGCTCGCAATGAGTTGGGCCTCACACTCTTGCCTGGGGCCATGCAGCTGGGAGTCGGATCAACTCGGGCTATATCGTGTGGGGCTCAGGCTCGAGATCCCGGTGGCTCTTTGACGAGTTCCACTGCTGCCTGGGCCGTGCAGAGCCTGGGTCGGTCCCGGCTCAGTGCTGTGTGGGCCTCGGCCTTGGGACCCCGATAGCTCACGCTGGCCGGTTCAACCATTCTCGCGAGACCATGCGACCTAGAGCTGTCTGCTCGGGACTTCCGGTATGAGCTCGTGTCGGCTCGTTCGAAACCCGACTAGCTCGGTCGTCTTGCGAGCCGAAGTCTGGCTCGGCGGTTGACCTGAGGCCACTGGCGCGAGGGAGTGACCCTCGGTGGAAATGCTCAGTGCTCAACTGACCCATGCGGCCCAAGAATTGTTCGTTTCAGGCAGCAGATGAGACTATGCGGAGTCAAGTTGGTTCATGAGAATGAAAACGCAGTAGAACGAGGTGGTAAAAATGGTATTCATTGAGAAAAATTACATTCATCTATCACAGCAGAAAATTATACATCGGAAGAAGGGCGGAAAGGTGAAGGGGAGTGGGCCTGACGGGGATATCGTCTCTCCGGAATAAGATCCACGGAGACTCCTTTGCCTCCTCGTCACTAGGAGTCGGAAGTTGAAGTCGAGCACGGATAGACATTAGCTGACCCTCTGGCTGGCAACCACGAGAAGCCCAGCGATGCGGCCGGTCCGCAGTCTTCTTATAACTACCATCCCTCGCGACCAGTTGTTCTTTGATGAAGATCCCCACGCAATCCGGCACTCCTCGATCGGGCGTTCCATGAGTTCCACGACCTCGGAAACCTCCACGGCGAGCCGAATCACTTAGTGCATCATATGTCGCACCCAATTCCATCTTTGGCCTTGAAACTCATCTTTGCTCATAGCTGCTTCAGGATGCAAGCTCTGTCTCGCTGTCTGAAACTCATCTTGGGTGGCTGAGGCTGTCACGCTCTATGAGTCGTATGCTGACGCCGTTTCATCCGACCTCCGACCGTCTTGACGCTCTCAAATGTTGGGCCTCACCCTCGCCTCGGCGTGCGTCTTGACGGTATGCTTCAAATCGATTTAAGCTTCAGCGCCTGCCGGTAATCCGGCGCACCCGATCAACATTTCCGGTCGCTTCGGATGTAAAGGGAAGCCATGCACCCTCGCTTTGTAAACCTGGGCGGCTTTAACATGACCTTCGTTTAGTTTGGCCTTTTTGGCCAAACAATACATTCCAAATAGTAACCACCTTTGTCTCGCAATCAAATCAGTATCCGCGTACACAAGATCAACACTAGCTAAAGCTTTGAGAAGTGAGACACGACCAAGGTATGGAAAATTACGGGCGACCACGGAGGATAAGGCGGCCTCGTCAGCGGCGGCATGCTCGACCTCTTGAGTTGAATCGCCGCGAGAATGGGCGAACCGCGTAACCGCAAGTTCGGCATCGAAGCGAGTCACCATCTCCGCCCGGTTCAGTCCTTCCTCATCAGATTCTTCGCCTTGAAGAAGGTGGCGACCTCTTGGAGCGGATTCCAGGCAGTGATGGGCATGATGTGCGGCGTTATCAGCGGCCTTACCAGGGGACTTACTTGAGACCAGGCCCGGGCTGCCGACTCAGGAACTTAGGAACCTCAATGGAGGTGACAACACCACTCAAGCTTAGGACATGGGTGGAAGAGAAGAGGAAAACTCCCCGATTTTGAGACCTTATTGGCGGTGATCTTTCGATGGAGTCGGGGTTTCGGTTTCATGCTCGGGGCTTCCGAGGCGGCGTCTCAACCGAGCTGGGCTCCCCTTAGTGGAGTTTGGCGTGGAGGCGATGCGCTAGGAAGATTTTCATGGTGGAAGGAGGCGAAGGCCCGCAACGGCGTGATGGCTTACCTCGGCTCGAAGGGCGGGGAGTATCCGACTTGATCAGCTCAGCGTGCGGGCGAGGGGCGTGCATTAGCGCCCGGTGCTATGGCGTTATCCTCGGCGAGATCAATTCAATTTGAAAAGCAAGTAGGCGGTCTTGAGAATAAAAATACCCAATGGCCCGCAGAATTCGCCAAAAGCTCAAGCGAACGCTACGTGATTCTCGGTGCTCAAGCTCTGGAACGCCAGGTGTCGTCCTTATCAAGGAGGTCATATTCCTAATTGCGGCCGCTAACAAAGAAGTAGCGTCCTTCAAGCACGTGGGAAGAGGAAGATCGGAATCACCAGGAAGGGCGCCCGGGCGCTGGAAAAATAGAGGAAGCCCTCGGTTTCGCCAGCGCTAAAGGAACAAAGCTATGCGGGGACACCGTCCACGTCCTAAGAAGACCAGAAGCTAGCCGGCCTGAACCGTTGGGCGAAGTTAGAAATAATGGTATTGAAGTCTTTATAACCACTTTTATGAAAGGAAAACGAAGACCATTATCGAAAACCGCAGAAGCACACACCATCTTGGTGAAAGCGCAGAAGGTGAAGCGTTGGGGACCACACGAGGAACACCAAAAGGAGGTCGGTAAAGCTGGCAAAGGTGGCCCCATATGAGGGACCGACCTTGCTAGGCCCCACAGTTAAAGCATGCTGGACGGCGTATTTGAGGTATTCTGATCCCCCAGGATATTTAATCAGGTTTACTCTCCCCTTACCCTTGTCCAAGGGAAAAGGAGGCACCCTTGGGGCGTTTCGAATTTCAACCCCGGCCCAGGCGGTCGGAGGCGCTGATCCTCGGAGCCGGCAACGGTAGAAGGTCACCTCGTCCCACGCAGAGAAGAAGAGTGACTCGGACCCATGATGAAAGCAAATAATAAAAACAAAACTTGACCAACCTAACCCTAGCGCCTCATCGTATCGGTCGAAAAAGAGACCAAAGAGATAAAGACGCAACGGTCCTAGGAATAAAACCGAAGAAGCTATCTCGAGAAAAAGCATTGAGAAAAAGACTCTACCTTGAGGTTGAATGGAAAACTAAGGAAAGTGAAATCTGAGCTCATTGAAAGCGAAAAGATTTCGGGATCAAGGACGCATGGCGAAGGTCGGAAGGTGTGCGCGGAAGAAGCGAGAGGTGTGAGACCCCCTTCCTAGTGACGGGAAATGCAGAGCAACTCCACGGTAACCTCCAGCCAAGCTCATTTCATTGACAAGTTACACCATGAAGCTAAGCCGTTAAAGCTGCTGAAGCGCCCATTTGGAAAATGTGGGTTCATAAAATTTCTCGGCACCACATCAAAATCCACACCTTTAGATTTAACGAAATCAG
The DNA here is from genome assembly GCA_016808115.1 of Tetrastigma voinierianum. Classification (NCBI taxonomy): domain Eukaryota; kingdom Viridiplantae; phylum Streptophyta; class Magnoliopsida; order Vitales; family Vitaceae; genus Tetrastigma; species Tetrastigma voinierianum. The sequence continues at coordinate 1,560,616 of JAEQBH010000398.1, forward strand.
GCGACATAACATTGCACGGTGAGTGAGCCAATACAAATCACTGTATAAAAGCAAAATACACTCCCCGATGTTTTCGAATGTCAAACTCACAACCCAATAAAGGACCTCTGGTCCTTATCAAAATATAAGATAAGGATAAATCCAATATAAGTTTATCATAACTGTTTCAAAACCAATACATATATATTTCAAAAATATTTTATATCTAAATGTCGCATTTTTTAAGTTTACTAGTTTTAATTTACACTTATCTTATATAATCATGGCACGGCGTCTGGGGTGAGGATCTGGAAAGATGCTTTTGGCTTAGCACACTGAAAAATTATTTTAAAAAAGCAGAAAAGCGCTGTAGGCAAGCGGGCTCGTAGATCTTATAAGTTCTAAATCTTTCTTTGTCTGTATTTGTACCTCGATATGAGAAAATAAATACGAAATGGATTTGTAAAAATGTTTATGAGAAAAGCGGGTTTTCTTCCATAGAAAGCCATTTAAATGTCTAGCTATTTACCTTCATTAGAAATTGTTTCTGCTTCTTTGGCTTGATGAAAACTAATTTTCTTAGCTGTGAAATGCATTAAAAAACTATTAGCTGTGGCTTCATTTTGAGTGGTGGTTAATATCCCGTCTTTATCTTGTAAATCAAGTACCAGCGCTTTGTGGCCCATTGCGAAATACCCTAGAAGTGATGCCTCGGAACCTCGGAACGGCATCGATAGTGAACTTCTCGGAACACTACCGCATAAGATGGTCGGTGAACCACGGCGGGATCTATATAGCATATGGAACCTCGGAACCAAAATGCTCGGTGATGGAACCTCGGAACCAACACCTCATCGCTATGTACTAAGTCAGCGCGCTAACTATATACCTCGAATGTGCAGAGGGCGACTCACTATATAAATATATGCTAGATCTAACCCCAATTACTTGGAGCCGGGCAATATAGTTAGTCATAATATCCCATAACCTTGCCATGCACAATCCGAAATACATCGCCAGGAGCGAGATTTGTGCCATCTAGAGGTTTTTTGCTAAACCAGGCCATTGTTTCTTAAATACTAAATCGGAAACTTTTAGCGAGTATAACAAATGGGAGGTAATAACAAATGCTTTATAAATCTATTTTTTCAAAGCACTTTACAAACTTGTGATTTAAACACTTTCGTTTTAGAAAATGATTTTGAGTACTCACCTTTTTCTCCACTAATTTCTTTCAAATCTTGTCAAGCACTCTAGATTCTCGTCGGATGCTCAAATACGCCTACACAATTCATTCAAGTGCAATGCCTCGGTTCAACGTTTTAACCATAAAACATATACAGGGCTTTCAAAGTAACTATATCGAACGAACTTCGATTCTAACAAAACTTTACGTGCTAGTCCTATTCGATATGGACATCGATAATATGATGTGAAATTGTCCAAAATGTCCATACACATTAAATACCCCATAAAAACTATCTGTTTTAGTCAACTTTTGACTAAAGGGACTTTCCATATAGTCTAAAAATGCAGAGCATTTTGAAAGTGCATTAGGCTTATCCAGACTACACTTCTGAAATTTGATCAGCGTATAAATAGTCCCCAAAATTCAGCCCTGACTGTCCGAACACAGTCCCAAAAATTCCTAAAAATTCCTAAACTCAGTCTGAAAATTTTGGGACTGAAGTTTACGACCTTTCATGGCCTCTAAGAAAATTTCAAGTCATTACATAGCCTTTAGACTTGAAATAACACAAATAGGCAAATTTTCTACATTTTAAAGTTTAACAAAAGGCTAAGATATTGGTACCTATCGCGTGAAAGCTCTCTTCGCGTATACCAATTTTGCTTATACTGCTCACGACGACATGCGATTAGATTTTCGTAGATACGAGAAAGAAACAAAGAGAAAAATAAAAAAGAAAAAATCGCTCTCCTTTGAATGGCTCTCTCCACGTTCAATTCCTATGATTTGGTTTTTGTTTATTTTATCCTTTTATTTTCGTTTTTTTAATCTAATTATTATTCTTTTTCTTTAATTATTATTATTATTTAGATAAATAATTTCTATTACCTCATTCGGGTCCATTTTGTCTAGAAAAATTTTATTTATCCTAATTGAATATTCTTTAAATATTTGCCATTTTTTGGTGCACTAAAATCCCGTTTAGGAGTTTCACTTTAAACCCGTCGCCTAGAAATTTATAAAATATTCGGAGCTATCTCAGGATTTATGACTTTCATACGTTGCGTTCCACGAGGCAATTTACTTGTGATCCCGGATTTCGTCATCAGAGATCTGAGAGAATTTTCTAGAGCTTCCACACGAACCATTTAATTGCTATTATTATTTTACTATTTAAACATTAATTTATACTTTCACCCTCATGTAAAATTACTTAAAGTTACCACTAAATTATTTGAAAATTTTATAATTTCACCCTTAAACCCAATTTTCAAAAATTCTATTATGTACTAAAATAATTAAAGGAAGTCCTTGTTCTATTCAACTGGTTCACATATCATTACTATCTGGGACAGGATATTTACGAGAAGGCGAAAGAAGTGGAAGAGAAGAGCGTGAAAACCGAAAAGTCATCATTATCACAAGACATATGACGATGACAAAGCCCTAACTATCCGATACAGAGCGGACCATTGAAATTATATGAGTATGAGAAAGGAGTTCTGACCCTTGCCATATTAGTACACAAAAATTTGAGGGACGGCTAAATAGGGTTTGAAAAATGGGCTGAAGGCCCACTCAGCCAAGCCAAAATAAGAAAACATTGTTCACGAAATCGAAATATCACGAAAAGTCAAGCGTTACAATTCCAGGCACTTCCTCGGAAATTCGGTGTCACTCTGCTCCTCGAAACACACAGTGCCTGCATTCGTGTGCCTCGGAGTCTCGCCGATTTACGAACCCGATGTGCTTTTAATGATGAGGCTTGATTTTCGATGGCGTGCGGCGTGGTGGCGTCGCGGCGTGGTCAATCGCGGCGTGGGGCGTGCCAGCGTGCGAACACTTCATCGCTGTTCCCATTTGCTCAGATACGCTTCTTGACTGCTTTTGCTCTTTTCACCCAAATGCTCCTGCATTCACAAAAAAGACATCAATTCGATATTCTAGTCGCAAAAAACTATAAAATTACTCTAAATAAACAGAAAATGTAGAAACGCGAGCATAATATGAGTGTTTTAGGCACTCATCGGTATTCAGCGAAAATATCGGATTTACAAAATATCAGAAAAACTACATCAACGAAAAATGAATAGCATTGAGAAACAAAGTATTCAAGCTCTTGGCGGTGTAATATTGTTTTAGCTCAGAGAAATTTTACCACCTAAGCTTGAGGCTGTCGTGTGATGTTTGCATTCAAATAAACCAAATAGTGCCAACGAGAAGAGGATGCAGATGCATCCACGACATTGAATGTTGCGAGTGAAACGAAAATCGCCCCATCTTTTTCTTCGAATGCGCATAATGTCAAACAGCGATTTAGAAATAAAAAGTGCACCATGAAACAATTAAGCTCTTATGCTGGCTAAGAAAGAAAAAATAAAACTAAATACTCAAACATACCCAAGATAATAAAACCAAGTAATTCCATCAGGAGCTAAAGCGAGAACACAAAAAGACGTAAACTAGGCTATTGATAAAATAAAAATACTCGACTATTTTTTCTTCCATGAGATGAAGTCAAACATTCTTTGGATGATAAAACCCGAAGCAGCTTCGGTCAAAACGAAACTAAAGCAAACACGAAAGAGCGCACACTAGCGCGACAAGTAAAAATGGAATCTATACTTGAGCTTATTTTATGAACGAAATCTGTTTAGCTGGCATCCTAAAGGTTTATGTGCAAATATTATGTCTGTGCCAGTTTGCACGCTTTTAGTTTTGAACCATGTGAGATGTGATGTTTCTTTGAATATCTTGGTGCATAGGAGAGGCAGTAGGGTTTTTCGGGGATGATGATAACATGTATATTTAGTGGAAGGCTTTGTTTAATGTAAAGGAAAACCCATATGCTGGCCATATAAGAGATTTATGTCTATAGGAAATAAAGGAAACTTAAAATAATATATTCTACAAGAACTCTTGTTTAACCACTGTTACCATCTGGAAGTAAGTACCGAAATCATGCCATCTCCAAACATTTTTCCGTCATAAGCTTGCTGCTTCATAATAGTGCCACAGTGTGTCAAGGAGATTGCCTCCAAAATCATGCCATCTCTGATGATTCTGTAAGTCTTTATGGCTAAATGATGGACGAGGTCCTTTGTTTCATCTCAGTCCTATGCAACTAAGCTCCTACGATACTAAAACTAATGGTTGACAGCAACAAGAAAGAAAAAAATCTATATGAAGAGGGGCAATTGATACCGAGATGCCATAATGAGAATCTAAGATGCTAAAAGGAAAATTACCAGGTAGGCTATCAATCAATGAGACTGCTCACGGGGTTACCAACAAGCTTTATTCCAAGCACATAATAGAAATAGTTTTACTAAAGAAAATTCTTGTGGTTTAATACGACAAAAAAAACAAAAGATGTATCTATATTCTATGCATACTCAACTTCCGCACTCACAAATATTGGCCTTATTGGTCATAGTGTCTTTACTAAAATTGAAGCATTTGTTGCATGTGTTGTGCATTTATCCCTCCATTTATTTATTTAATGTTATTTAATTATCAGTTGTTCTTGTTGTTGTTGCAGTTGTCCTTATTGTTGTTGAATTTGTTGTTGCATTTGCTCCTCACGTTCTTGTGTTTCCTTTAGCTTTGATGCAAGGGATGCATTTGTCTATTTTTTTGTTACACCAAATACGGATGTAAGAGTTGCACCAAATCCTAAACTACATACACAACCATGCCTCTCCGGGCCTAATACTTGCGTGTATATGTCGTCTACTGACAATGGATTGGATGATGAAGACTCCCCCATTTGTGATTGTGTTTGAGCAACCATAATCTCCTCAAATTGGGCCTAAAAATGATGTTAAGAAGATTTGCTCTTAGATTAATATATAAATGCATATAAGATTTTTTTATTAAAAGCGAGTTTAGTACTTACACACCATAGCCTTCACGGGATGCATCATGTCGATAGATGTTCCATCCTCCGTGTGTGTGTGTGTGAGCTTGAACATTTCTGATACGGTAGGCTTTGTCATCCCCTAGCTTTCGTGTCTTTCATGTTAGAAAAAAAATAAATAATTTTTGTTTAAATCATTGTACCATAATAAACTTACTACAAGTAACAAATTATTAAAAATGATTAACAACTTGCTCAAAAGCAGCGAGCAAAGCTCTTAGACCGGATGTATGATGAATCATACCCTTAGCTTGCATATTTTCCTTGTTTTCTTTTGGAGTATAGCTATTATTTGTTTGAAGAAGAAAAATGTGAGGAAAATAAGAAATTAGTAAGTAATCACTATAAAACACATCATCGAGTCTTACTTGTCTTGCTTGAACGAGAATTATGCAAGCCATTTCAATCACCTATCAGATATAATAGGGCTTCTCATCTCAACCTTTTCTCATCACGTAGGCGAGGGTCATAGAAGCTGACTTTCATTTGTTTCGATAGCTTCTATATATTTACACAGGCTAAGGACAATGTAAATCTTTTCGATCCTCCGCTATAATCAAACTTCTCATAAATGATTTAGAGTAATTGAAAGGAAGGATAATAATGATATTTCATTCCATAAGAATATTAAAGAAAACATACCAAAACAAGGGCCCATATCTTTTCCTTTGCCTCGTCAAACACATGACAATAATGGCAGAGTGGTACATTGTGTAGATTGCGTACAAGGGTCCCCAAGTAGCTTGTCAAACGACGCCCCTTTATTTCATCTACCAATTGCCCATATTCATTGAATGAGACTTTCACCCTCTCCCTTGGTCTCAATCCTAATAAACCAATATTTCATGTTGGGCCACGTGTCCTCTTTTGACCCGAAAATGAATGAGATGTCCCTATTAAAACAAAAAAGAATTAGAAAAAGATTAATTTGTAACTTATGAATATATAAATGTAATTAGAAAAAGTTGTCATACCAAAAATACTAGACTCGGAGCTATCAGGTTGGTTGGTAGGCAAACTAGAAGTAGCCATGAGATTATTAGTAGGCTAGAAAATGAACATATAGATTTGTTAGAAATAAGATAACATTTAAAAAAAATATTATAAGCAAATATAGAAGTTCAAATAAATTAAAATGCATTTACAAAAATGTCTAACCAATTTTGTATATCAAGTTATCAACAAAGAAAGTTACAACCCTTTTTTCCAAGGAATTACATCAATTCTCTCCATTTTCATTTTGCTGTGGATTAACGTTATTTTTCAAAATGACTTCTCATAGAACATCATTTCTATTCCACACAATTACATCTTCATCAACTAACTCTAAGATATCACGGTGAATCATTTGTAATTCACTTTGTTGAAGTGGTTCATGATCGCCATTAGATATTTTCTCACTCATTTGATAGAGGTCTCGGGGTTGCATCTCTATAACAGTATGCCAATTTGATTCATTTGCATTCTTCACATAGAATATTTGCTTTGCTTGAGATGCGAGAACAAATGGTTCATCTGTGGACAAAGTTCGTGTGAAATTAACAGAAATGTAACCATACTCGTCTCGTTTTATTCCTCTTCCAGTATTTATAACATCCCACCAATCACATTTGGATAAAACAACCATATTTCCACCAAGGTAGTGTGAATTCAGCAGCGATTGGACACCATAGTAGGGGACATCGCCTATGGTAGTTCCTTATCTGCGCGCACCTGCGGGGTTACGCAGCTACAACAACCGCTATTTTGAGTCTTTCTTTTTGCCTCATAATCCTTGGTGTGGAATCTAAACCCATTAATAATATATCCTTTGAAGCATGTAACCAATGTCGAGACCATGAGACAACATTAGAAGGTGTTCGGATATACAACCTTCATGATGCAATTGTGCAACCTACAATTCAATAATTTGTTTGAATTCAATATAATCTTAGTGTACATTCAATAATATATCCCGCAATAAAGAAGATAACTTACACATTTTTCAAACCACTTTATAAATTCCTTATTATGAATCAAATCTATATCTCGAGCAGATATACGAGGCATAGATTTGATGGTTTGTTTATGCTCCCTGAGAATCAAAGAAACATTGATTTGGGAATTAAACAAAACCTTTACTTAAAATTCAAATAAATAAATATCTTATTCAATAAAGGGAATGACATCTTCACAATTTGTTAGCACATATAAATGTGCTTGTGCCCCCTCTTTTGGACTAAGTTCACGAAAAGTAGATTTTCCCGATACATGCAGCCTTGTTTAAAGATAATCAACCTTTCATCTCTTATGTTTTTCAAATCAACATAGTTTTTATCACAACGATTGTACTTTGTTTCCACATCATTCAAGGATCTTGAACAAAATGTTGCACATTCCTCCACTAGATACCCTTCTGCAATACAACCTTCTGGATATGCCTTATTGCGCACATATGACACAAAGTTCGTAGGTACTATTATACACCATGTGTGAGCCAACACACATGTTAATGGGTTTTGGAGGAGAATAATCATGTATATCAAAAAAATGGAATCATAGAAATACTGTTAAATTGGGTACATCCAACGATATTGCATAGGTCCAGCAATCTTTGCCTCACTTGCTAGATGCACAGGTAAATGCATCATAATGTCAAAGAATGATGGAGGAAATATTCGCTCTAGTTTGCATAGATTAACAACAACATAATTCTCTAGCTTTTGTAATTGACATCGATTTAACACCTTAATTTGATGTTTTAGAAGCATTGCCTTGATGATAGCTTCACATACATTCTTATGTAAGACTCCACAGTGCAGTGGGAGAAGTTGTTGCATCGAGAACATGACAATCATGCGACTTTATTATATACCTTCTTTTGTTAGGTTGCACACATCGAATATATTTGAAGAATAACCATCGGAACCTTTATCGATTTTAAATCTTGAAATTCTTTTTCGTCACGGTTGGCAAGTAGCATCGTGGGTAAAATAAATTTGTTCCCTATTTCTATTAGGTGAAGTTGCTTTCTAATGCCCATAGCTTGTAAATCTAGACGACTATTTAGGTTGTCCTTGGTTTTTCCTTCAATGTTCAACAATGTTCAATTATGCTATCACACATTCTTCTCAATATGCATTACGTCTAAATTATAGCGTAAAGGAGCGTTTTCAATATAGTAGTGAAAGATGCTTTTTTCTTCCAATTGTGTTGATGTGTAACATTTTCCGTTTTCTTTTTAGTGACCTCCCCAAAATAGTGGATTCGAGTTGTTAATTGTTGCAACACACACTTCGACCCGGATAATCGTGTTGGCGCTAGTCTAAGTTCTGCTTTTCCATTAAAGGACCTCTTATCATGTCTAAATCGATGATTAGTTGGAAGAAATCGACGATGACCCATGTAAGAGAACTTCTTGCCATGTTGTAGTCGATAAGGAAGCGAGAGTTTTTATTATTACAACAAGGAATGACGAGCCATCGCTAGTCTTGACCTGAAATATTAGCATATGCAGGAAAGTAACTAATTGTCCACAATAAGGTCGCATGCATGCAAAAATTTTGTTTACTTGCAACATCATATGTAGTAACTCCATGCTCCCATAGTTCTTGTAACTCATCTATTAAGGGTTGTAAGTACACATCAATGTCATTTCGGGAAACGGTCGGGCGGGGATACTTGATAACATGAAAATTGTTGCTTCATACACATCGAGGTGGTAAGTTGTATGGGATAGAACAATTGTGGAATATTATAGACTAATAAGACATACTACTAAGACTAGTTGAAACCATCCCTACTTAACCCTAGCGACATTGCGATGCTCAGATGCAAATGTAGGATGTAAAGAATCAAATGTTTTCGAATGAGTCTACTGGATGTCTCATCAAGTCATTAGTAGCGCGACCTTGTGCATGCCACGTCATGTAGGAAGCTGTATTTGATGACATAAACAATCTTTGAAGCCTTGGTATTAGAGGAAAGTGTCGCAAAACCTTAGCAGAAATTTTCTTACCCTTTGAACATGTTCTTAAACCATCTATAGAGTTATACTCAACATTTTTCCATCTAGAGGTACTACAAATGTTACATTTGTCGACATTTGCATTCTCCTTTATAAACAACATGCAATTTTGTGGGCATGCATCTATCTTTTTGTAATCAAGCCCAAGATCACGAAGAATTTTCTTTACTTCATAATAATTGCTTGGAAAATTATCACCCTCAGGAAGTGCCTCCTTCAATAATTCTAATAACATTGTGAATGATTTATCGCTCCATCCATTAAGGCACTTCATGTGAATCAATCTTATGATAAATGCTAACTTAAATGAATTTAGTCTGACGGGATATAATTCGCTTTTTGCATCCTCTAAAAGTTGTAAAACTTTTTGCAGCCTGTATTAAGTTCTTGAGGTTCAATATGACTTATGTGGAATTTCAGTTTCTTTTGATATATTGTGATGTTTGGCATCCCAAATGCATCATGTATCAATCCATTCATATTGTCATAAGGTTCATCTTCAAAGTCATCATTATTTGTTGACTCTTCAAACTCATATTCACCATGCATCACCCATTGGACATAGTTTCGAGCTATGCCATAGTTTTGCAAATGACTTTGCATAACACCTATCTATTATCATAATGAAACAATTGTTACAACGACATAGAGGACAAAGTGGTTTGTCGCTTTTGGTCTGCGTTGTTAAAGCCAAATTCAAGAACTCTAGACCCCATATCGTATTCAAGCTCTACCGTTGACTTTGCATCATGACTTGTCTATTATTCTGCGATTTTTTCTTTTAACTACATGAAACAATTTAGCATATCAATTCGATGCATGATATCTTACCTTCTAACATCTCTCTTCTGTATTTGATTGGTGGTTCTCTCCACCTGATCACACAATCGATGATTCGACTCTAATATATTTCTATTTCTGTTTGCCCAAGAAAATTTAGACAACATTTCCCCATAGTTCTTTAAGTGCTCAAAATGGGCAAAGGCATATTAATTGTCCTTGTCCAAATAATACACCAGAGAACAAGGATGACTTCAAAAATCTCTTAAAAATGAATCAAACATGAGAATAACTGCATGAATTATGTTTCACTATCTCATGATGGACTGATTAGTATGTTGTGGCGAGCAATTCTTTATTTATACTGAACAAATAAGTTATCAGCAGGAATAGTTTCATTGATATTGATTCACTCTTTGACAATTTCAATACAATTTATTGACTTTTTGGAAGAGAGAGAGAAGAAGAGAAGGAAGGAAGGAAGAGAGAAGGGGAGGCGGAGGGAGAGAGAGGAGAGAGGAGGAGGGGCCGAGAGAGGAGAGGCGCAGTGTGCGATGAGCATGGGTGCAGGGCTCAGTGATGTGGAGCAGGAGTCAAGGGTTGAGACAAATCTGTGTTCTCTAGTTGTGTGCTTGTTTGGATCAGTTAGTTCTATCGCCCAATTTAATTAAGATTTGTGTTAAGGAGACACTAAAATAGGGTGTCACAAAGAAAATGAACATAGTAATCAGTTATCAACTTTGGATTCAGTGAAATTATGAACAAATTTGTTCTCTCAAGCGACCTAACAATATAAATATCCCAAAATATAGTAATCACAATAATAATAAATCTATGGACAATAGAAGCAGACGAGGGAATCGAGACAATAACATATTTCAAATCAAATAGTTTTAAATATAACGCCAGTTAAATTTTAAGTGTTTGTAAAAGTTAATTTTAGTATGATCTTGGCTTTTGTTTACATCAAAGCCCAGAAATGGTCGAATTTTGTCCAGTATTTTAGGTATGTTGGGCTTAACTTCTTCGCGATTGACCTCGAGGAGTGGCCCCGAAAAACTCACAATCTTGATTATGGGTTACTTCTTATTCGACCAGGTAAGTTATTTGGGCTGGCCTTCCTACGGTTTTTAGAGACTTTGCTGACAGAGGCCACGTATGAATGAATATGTCTTTAGAAGACTAATTGGACGGGGAAATAAAATATTTGAACTAAAAAAGAAAAAAGATAGAATAAAGTTAAAATATTATATGAGTAAAATATTATATGAATGTTATAATGAAAGAAAGAAGAAGCTTGGTATTGATTGTGATGGTACGCATCACATCATTATGAAAGATTAGAAATAATATCATATCTGCAACACAGCAAACCACAATGCCATCACCTTTTCATCATTCGCAATAATGGCTTCTTCACAAAAAACAGATCTTATGTAAACTGGTAGCAGAAAAATAAAAAATAAGAAAAAAATTTGATTTTCCTTAAGAATTCAAATCTTCTTGTCATGTAGCCCCAGCAGCTTAGCATCTCGATTAATAAATTTAGTGTGAACATAGCTCTGACCCAGCTTGGGCTAATTAATAAATGAACAATATTATTCTTCTTGCAGTACATCTACATTTGAACAATATTATTAATAATTTATTTTGGGCGATTCAACATCCTCCACTAGATGCCTCGACCTTTACAAAATAAAACACCACCGAAACCTTCAATGCGATAATGTAAAATCTACAAATTAATTTACTCATTATTACAGTTATATGACCTTACATGACAATTAACATTCTAACACTTTGCAGTAACAATCCAATTATAAGCGGGTTTTCATTCGGCACATACGGCACTTTCTAGTTTCGTAGGAAAGAGAGTTGTGAAGGACATCATAAAGTTTAGAGCCAAATAGTAAATATTTCAAATAAAATCACATTAATCTGTTCAAAGCAGAAATCTGATACAAAAATTGATTTGTAAAATTGATTGGCAAAGAGGAAACACAAAGAAACTAGAAAATGCAGCATGAATGTATTCAACCAGAAATCCAAATCGCTGATTGGCAAGGAGGAAACACATAAAGAAACCAGAAAAAAAAAAAACAGCAGCAACGTACTACAATATCTGATTTACCCAGTTTATCATCGTATTCAGGCCATAAAATTCATAAAATCTTGAAATAAATCAAATACAAAAATACAACATCTAATCGGACAAAAAGGAAGAAAAATAGACGAGCCGGACTTACTGGATTCTCTTAACCATGACTCGATCCCAAGCCTTAGGCGAAATCGGTCATTATTTACAGTTTCAAGCATTAGACATACTAATCGGTCATTATTGAGCAAGTTAGAAGAGATGAACAAGAGAATGAACAGAAGAGAGAGGAGGAGGAGGTGGTCATGCTAGGGTTGGGTAAAATGAGGGTTTTACATAGTCGGGTTGCAGGTTTGTAGTTAAGCCGTGAAAAGTCAGAAATGGCATTTCAATGTGAAATTCTTACGCCGAATACTTGTTTGCAAACCCTCAAGTAAATTTGAAAGGATACAATATGAAGAATGAGGTTCACGCTAGAAGTCGGCAGGAAGTTTTGGGGAGATGTTGATGGTACTTTGCGTAACGATGGATCGAGCGGCCAGCAATGACGATGTGGTGTGGGCCCTTGAGTTTTGCACATCCCTTCCCAGAGCTGGAGGAACTCCAGATCATCAGTTCCAGCCAGGCACAGCTCAGTTCTTAATGGGATCCTAATCTTCGCGAACTTCCCCACGGCCTTTGTCTCATGCCCTTGTAATGCTTCCGCCATGGGAACCACCGGCTGGGCGACACAATTTAAAATGGCCCAGACATTGTCTCCTCGGGCACTCAACAACCTCCTTAGGAAAACCTGGCTCCAGGTTCCACGACCACCTCGTTGACGTTAGGCAGTAGGAGGCCCAGATCTCCCTAAGAAAACAATGGAAGCCTCCGACCTAAATTTAGCGGCGTCACGAGAAAGCGCATATCACAAAAAACAAAATTATTGTCTTACATTTTTTAAAGTATTTTTAAAGCATTGGGTTTGTGTTCTTCACAATTATTGTGTTATTCTAAAAAATAGTATTAAAATTATGAACTTTCAAGATTTTACATTTAAATTACTAATAAATCAAATGTTTATAAAAGTATCCCAACAATTTATAGTTGGTTATTGGCTCGAGTCACAATTCGCAGCTATATGGTAACTTACGGTTACCTTCGAGTTTGCTACGCCTTCATGGGTCATTTTTGGTTTGCACTTAATCTTTCTTTACAACTATAGAGTCACTTTTAGTTGAGACTCGATCCTAAATGCAACTATAGAATCACTTTTAGTTGAGGACGCAATCCTATACGCAACTATAAAATCACTTTGGTTGAGGCGTAATCCTTGAAATGCAAGCTATAGAGTCGCTTTTGGTTGAGACACAAATCATCCGCAACTATAGAGTCGCTTGTGGTTGCTTTCGATAAATATGAAACTAAAAATATGCTTTAGTTGCAAATTTTTAGCCCCAAACAAGATTGACCCTTACTTTATAGGGGCCCTAGGCGCTATTTTTTAGGCCACACATTATATATATATATATATATATATATATATATATATATATATATATATATATATATATATATATATACTCTCAAGTTAAAATAAAATTTTTATTGAACAAATATATTCAACATTACATAAAAATTTACTGTAAGTTTATTCTACAAGCATTTTTAGATAAAAAATCAATAATTAAACTATTAAAATCAATTTGTTATAGCATATGTTTTTCAATAGACAGTATAGCCAATCCATTCAATCTTTCTTGTGACATTGTTGATCGAAGGTATGATTTGATTAACTTCAACTTTGAAAACTTCTTTGCGAGAGGCAGCATGCGATATAGTCAATAGTGTGCATGCGATCAAATACGTTTGAAAAAACGAGGAATCCATCATTTCAAATAGTCTAACACTTCAATTGCTCTTTTGGTCTCCTTTGGTAAGCGCTTTCTCTGTCCTTAGCTCGAGAAAATAACTCATCTCCATCGATATCGAGTCCAGTGTTTATGTCTCGAAAATTTTCAAGCTTATCACAACAAGACTTCAAACAATCATCATACGCAATATGTAACTTGTGTAAATCAAATAAAAATCCAAAAATATCTTCATAATATTTTGAAATTGTTTCAAATCTACTGTAGGTAAGAAGAAATAGCTTGATCAAGTTATATATAAATAATCAACTCTATAAGATTCTTATTTGAATGTATGTCTTGGCTCAGCATTTTCATCAAAGCCTTCTTTTTTGTAATGCTTGTCTCCAATGTTCTCTATCTTTGTTGATTTGATCTTATAATGCTTTATCAATTGTCAAATTCTTTTGTAATCTCCTTTCTAGTTCAATCCGTCTTCATGTGCATGTGCTCATTACTAGTTTCATGACTTTTAAGCCTATAAGCGATATTTTTTCAATCATTGGTCCTTCATTAGCTAATTGAAAAGTATTTTCCTCCCACTTAAATAACTTACAACAAAAGCAATACTTTTTTTATCAATGGGAATTGATTAAACCCTGACCATTTCGATAGTCTTCTCACCATTTGATAAATAACAAGTGTAATGTGTAGAGAAAAATACCTATTTTTGAGTCTTTAGGAAAATTATCACTTTTTACTTTAGAAAGGACCTCTTTCATAACATGTCTATTAGAAATTTTGATCAATAATTTTCCAATTTTCTGGATCTGTAATGTCTAAAGGCAAAGGAACAACATGTGTATCAAAATCATCTTGTTGTTCATTCATATTTTCCTCCAAATTATCATGTTGCTCATTCCTATTTTCCACATTCTTCAAAATTTCTTGTTCACAATCATCTAAATTTTCTTTGTTACTAAATTCTCCCCTCTTCTGTTAATATTTTTCATCAGAACCTTCTCATGTTTCATTGTCAGCATTACTTGTATTCTTAAGAAATTTGTCCTGTAGCTCCCACTTGAGATTGTAAAAACTCCTCGGTTTTTTCTTTTCTTCTTTTCTTTTTTTCATATCCGAGACAAATACTTTTAGTAGACATAATAACTCAATTCAACAATATCAGATAAGATCAAACTTTAAATTAGATCAATAATGATAGAACTTGATAGAGAGAATCTTGATAAATTTGATCAACGAACATGTCTTCTTTCTTCAAATTGAAGGCGCATAATAAAATATAAAACTAACAAAATTATTATTTGATAAAAATATAAAATAATCAAACAAAAATCGTTAAAAATAAATAATAAATTATTTCATACCTATGATCAGTGCGAAAGATTTTTATCTGTTTGATTTTTATCGACCAAAAAAGGAGGAACTCTAATTTTTTTCAGAAAGAGAAACCCTAATATTTTTGAACGGAGAGAAACTGGATCATTGAAAAGAGTGTTTTAACTTTTTAACAAAAAATAAAGAAGTCATTAAATGAAATGTCAGATTTGAAGGAGTTCTGAAGCGTATCATTTAATGAAGTGGGGCCCATGTGAGACTTCATTTATTGTATTTAAAGTGATAGTCTTTTTGAGAGCTTTATTGCATTTAACGTGAGTTTTTTTGAGAGTTGTTAACAACCAAATTTTTTATTATATTTAATTAATTATAAATTATAAATATATATAATATTTTATTATTTAAAAAAGGAAACCACTATAAAGTGGGATACAGACGACTGACCTACCACGCCTATAGAGCAAGGCGCGGCCCCAACTAAAGTAATGTCCTTATAAGTCACTTTTCTTGTAGTGAGTGGTGATTTGAAGTATAGGTTTGTCACTATGAATGATAAAAAAAGGTTGTAAGATTTAGTGCATTGAGGTGGGATTAGAAGGTAAGGCTATCAAAGAGGAAGGTGTATTTTCACCAGTTTTAGACACTGGAGAAGTAACAACAAGCTTTCTAGTTTTTTAGATAAAATAATAGATAACGTTAAAGTAATTGTAAGGAGTAACTAAGTTATCAACAATCAAGGCTGGTTTTTAAAGAACCAAAAAGTTACAACAATGAAGGTTGTATGTCACTAAGCTGTGAAGGCTCAACGGATCTTGGTTGTGTTAGATTTCCAACCCCGATAGCATGATAAGAAATAATCCGCTCCTAAAGTGACTTTCTTCAACTTCTAACTACAATCCGCTCATAGATTGGAGTATGCATTTACCTAATTGCTTCTGCTTCAGCAAGTCTTATGAGGAACCAGCCAATCACATTCCAGTTTAATACAGTTTGGCCTGTATATTGTGGAAACTCCTATTATACCACTTTGATCCTTCTGAGCTCTTCCTCCTCAGTAAAAACAGGTTTTACTTTGTTAGCATGGGGGTTCTGTAGGCAAGAAATGGAACCCAAAAATATGTGTGGAGCACAGTCCTGCTCCACTGGTATTTTATCATTTGGATATAGAGGAACTCAAGAACTATTGAAAATGAGGAAAGCACACCTCAAGTCTTAGAAGAGTCTTTTGAGTAGACAAAATAGGGTTTCTTTAGGGTCTTCAAATATGTCTCTTAGGGATTTGAAAGATTGCATAAGGAGCTAGCTTTCTTTTGTTTTTGTTTTTCTCTTTGATGCCCAATGCATACTTTCAGTGCACTTGGGAAGTGCTACCCCTTTCAAAGTTTAAAATAAAAAAGAGCACCAAGAGAAAAGATAAGTTTCTCCTTATGAATATGCTTAAGAATAACAGAATATTAAGTTGAAACTGTGCAAAAGCAGGGCAGATCATGAAGTTGAGACTCAGCCCAATGTCCAGGAAAAATCATATGAATATTCAGTGTCATCAGTAGAAAGCTTAAAGTAGCACCACTGCACACTGTGAAAACTCCAACAAGACATATTACAACAATTATAAACATAAAATTCTAATACATAAAGGGCACTGCAAAAGACTAAAACTTGGAAACCATAGAGATGCCTATGCATATGCAAGAACTGAATCATGATCACAAGTAGGCCTTCTATATCTGTTTTCTGATTCTTGTTCAAAGAACAATAAGTTAGAGTCACCAAGTGTATCAAAGGAAAAAGGAAAAGAGTTCTCAAAGATCCAAAAAAAATGCTGGAGTTTTTCTTTTTAACTAAAACTGTGAAAAAAGAAGTCCTTCCGATGATTGGATATTAAACTCCCAACAAACTTTTTATTGTGTTGTTTATGCAGATTGCAAGTGTTTATGAACACTTTTTTTTTTCTTTTTCCTTTTGATAGACATGATGTTGATGAACACTATGATATAACAATATAGGAAATATAAGTTGCATATGAGAAACCAAACCAACCTGATTGTCTTCCACATTTACATATTACATGAAATGACTTTCTATGCCTAATGCATGTTCATTCACCTGTGAATCCTGGCAAAAACATGAGGTGCTAACTGATCAGTTTGACACAAGAAGGCTTTTGTTATGTTAGGTTTCCATTATGCATAAATAAAATCTAAAACCTTGGGCTTCTGATTGATCGAATTAAAGTATTATAATCAACAAACACCTTTAAAGAATACTGACAAAAGGAACGTGAAATGTAATTACAAAAAAAATGACAAAGGAAGAGAAACATATATACAAAAGCCCTGGACTGCAAAACAAGTACTTTAGGGGCTTGGCACTTTCTTTTTTTCTTTTTTCTTTTTTGATTAGCAAAGGGCAAGCATGTATATGGCTGGCTCATTTTTTAGGTGGTTCCAAATATACTTACTTTATCACATCTGGTTGTGCTCTCATTAATTAACTTTTGGAAGCTTATCCTTTTCTCTTTCTTTCTTTTTTTTTTCTCTTGATCAAAAAGGATAACAGAATTACATACAAAAGATGTAGATTTGGCATTTATCTTATTTCTACAATGTCAAATTCATGGAGGTTTGGAATTTCTTTTTGTTTTTTTTTCTTGTTTTTTCTTTTTTGATAGATTTCATGGAGGTTTGGAATTTCAAACGTATTTATTTTTTTATTTAGTTAAAGTGGTATCAAGTATCTTATGTATTTGCATTCCTTAATCTGGGCAATGTTCCTTAATCTGTGCCACTGCCCTTCTGCTGGTTTTGGCAGAGAGAAGCAGCAATCTTAAGGCAACAACTACAGAACTTGCAAGAAAACCAAAGGTACAATCTTTCTCCTTCAAATTACTTGATCTGGTAAGGAAAGGTGATTAACCTGAAAGTAGCACACTATAAGAATTGATAGTACTATTATAGCTTCCTACGTCACAATGTACTTTATAGCATTATTTAAAATGTCCACTAGGAGTTCTTTTGGTCCTTCAGATGTAAGACTGATATAAATAATGAAATGATAACAAAATAACAGCTAAAACTACAAAACATTTAGAGACATTCTAGATGAATAAAACAAGAACCAAAACGATTTTGTCTGGGCAGCCAACAACACCATGTGACCCATAAATGTAAAGTTTCACAAACTACATGTGACATTGTAATGAAGTTTAATTCAGCTAGGGTAGACATGAACATCATAGGATACACCCTTATGGTTTTGTTTGTTTCATGATCAAAAGAGAAATGCATTTGCTGGTATAGCTTGTTGCTAGGATTGTCGATATTAGACAAGCATAAATCCTTGTGCTAGTTAGCGGGGTCCTTCCAGTGATATTTACTACGTCAGGACTAGGCTGGATGACCAAACTGTGGTTATAACAGAAACAAAACAAAGAGATGCATTAAAAAACGAATACAGTTATTTTGCAGACCATAGAATTCACTTAATAACACAAGGTCAAATGTTTCCACTTACTCTTTTTCAGTAATCCATGGTTACACCAAACAACCTACAAAGATGTCTAAAACTTGTTTCTTAAGCTGTTTTTTTTAACACTAGTACATTACATTAACATTAGTAATTTATAGAATAATAAAGTAGCTGATAAAAGAGGTACTTCAATTATGACCTCCCTTATCTTCCCAAGATATGAAATTAACTTATGACAAGGCATCAAATATTGGAATATGCATTAAAGAATAATAGACCTACATCAACATTCTGAATATACAGGCAACTGATGGGAGAAGAACTTTATGGTTTGAGTGCCAAGGATCTACAAAATCTAGAGAACCAATTGGAAATGAGTTTGCGAGGTGTCCGCATGAAAAAGGTCAGAAACCTAAGTCCCCCATGCAATACTTTGTGTTTACTCCCATGTGGCACAATCACATGAAGAACGTTCTGCATGCATGACACTTAACATGGTTCTCTAACTTCTGCAGGAGCAAATCCTAACAAATGAAATAAGGAGCTAAACCGAAAGGTTTTTCCACAAAACAACAGATGTCCATCAACATCAGACCTATACAAGAATGATTTCAGTTATGATAAGCTAATTTTTGTATTTTGTTAACAGGGCAAACTTGAGCAACAGGAAAATGCAGAACTGCAGAAGAAGAAAACCTTATCTGCCAAGAGAACATGGAATTGTATAAGAAGGTACGTCGGTTAAATGACTAACATCACCACTCAAAAGACATCTTTATAACCACAATGTTTAAGCCATATTAAGTGGAACTCATTAAATAATGAGCCAAGGAAAAATGCCTCATGTCTCAGGTTTATGGCACAAGAGATCTGACTGCCGCAAGCAGGAATACCATCACTCCATTTGGCTTTAGTATTGGAGATGACTCAGCCATCCCCATCCATCTCGAGCTAAGCCAGCCTAAGCAACAATGCTAGGAAACAGCAGCAAGACAACCAAGGAGAGGGTAAAACTTCCTTTCTCGCCTTTTAGAGAAAAGTCAAGTGTCCACAGTACAACATTCGATTATTGATCCTCCCTATATTTCTTGAAACTGCAACAGAAGACAACTTCATTTGAATAATCCCCAAAGCATACAATAGCATGCTTCTCAGACTGAGATGAGCTACACAACCAATCGACGTTGTTGAAGGCACCAACCATAAATTCAGTTACAGAGCAGTCAGATCATATTTTCTTGTAAAGTTTCATTAAAAAAAAAAATTAAAAACACCATGTGCGAATCAATTTCCTTAGCTATAAAAAATCTTAACATTATTGTTGTATGGATGATGATGGTGTCTATATGCGTTTCTTTTATATTTGTTTGCTAATAAAGAGCATAAAGAATCAAGCGGTAACATCTCTTGGATAGATTTAATACTGACATCGACATAGCAGAGTGAATGATCTTAGCCTAAAACAAGCAGGAAAGGTCCTCAAAATTAAAGTTCATCTGAACCCAGGCCTGAGGCCACCAACATATGCAGTCTGACAAACACAGTGAAATCCAGAAAAGATTCACTATGCATAAATATTTATGAAAATGAAATTTGCTCAAATCATAACCTTAATTCCACCAAAATAAAAGGAAAAAGAACAAGAAATTACAAACGTGTGAGCGACAACCAACGAAGGCAATCATACCTTTATCAAATTAGCATTGTCACAAAAATGGCAAATTAAGCAGGAAAACACAGGACATTCAACAGGAAAGTTTTGGAATGATAATGAAAACAAAGCAATTAAAAATCAAAAGGTCAAAGAAAAAAAAAAGATAAAAATCCTCATTTGATTGGGATATTAAAGCAAACCATGTTATATAGAAACCTAGCAGTCTGACTGTCTGTCTGAGATCCACCAAACAGTTCAAGGACCACAATACCATTAAAATAATGAAAACCATTTCCAATGCACCACGTAAGCAAGTATTCCACCGAAGCAAATCACTTACAAGATCGAAAAGGAAACCCCAATATAATTGAAATCAATAGCAAAATCACAAGGGATCAAACCGTTGGAAGCCAAATTTTGACTAGAAAACTGTCTTGGAACGAGGTGAAGCATGTGACAAGCCACAAAAACAAAAGGTGGTAAGAGTAGGTTTAAATATTTGAACAAGAAAACTGTTTTCTCGAGAAAGTGACGGGTCTGTGACGCGATCCTTGCCCTTGTGAGGAGGCAAAGCCAGTAGGGCCGCCACAGAGCGCGGGATGGGGGGAGTGGGGCCATTGTGGGCCTTCTGAGTGGGCCTTTGGGAGAGTGATAAGATGCGATGTGACCCGCAATTCAAGGCCCAATAAACATGTCCAGTTGTATCTTGTTTGATCAATGGTGCATGTAGCAGCGTAGTGTGAGGTCACGAGACAATTATTACTCTTCAGCTTCACAAATGGAATATATTCATGTGCTCACCGATCATACCCACCACCTAACAGCCGACCGAATCGCAGTGGTCAAACTAGTCGTCGATTCATCACGCTCCCGCAAACTGTTCTCTAATTCATCCTAATTTTTTTAGATTAATTGCAACTGCTCCATAAAAATATAAAACATGAAGTTTACAAACATCTCCCATCAAGATCTCTATTCTAAAAATCTTGTTTTTTAACGTTCATATGACAATTTTATTAAAAGGGTTGCATGATTCTAAAATTTTAAAAACTGAAAATTAAGGGCATGTTTCGTTCTTACTTTTTAAAAATGTTGTTTAAAACAATTTTTGAAAACATAAAAAATATTATTTTAGTGTTATTTTAAAAATGCTTTTGTTTTCGAAAAAAAAAAGGAAGGAAACCAAACTTGTTGCCACTGTTTTCCTTGTTCTTCTTATTTTTTAAAAATAGAAAGTAATTTTTAAAAATATGAATCAAACCAGCCTCAATCCTCATTCCAAGTTAAAGTGAAGCTAAAAGAAGTTATGAAATTAAATTGTTGTGATTCTTGTAGCAAAATATAAATCAAAGAGAAAAAATGAGAATAGCACATATTTAGTGCCTATATTATAGGAATGACACCTAAAATTTTAACTATCATCTAATAGGATCATATACAATGCTATTTATAATAACCATGAATATAATAAAATTGGGAAGGTAGCATTTGCCCATGATGAGCTTAAAAGTCATCTAATTTCAGTCCATTTTTCTGATTGATTTCTATCTAAAAAAGACTGATTTATGTGCAGAAATGTGGAATAACTCACCAAACTAATATGCGTGAAATTCAAGAAAGAGGATATTGCGTGAAGGAAGCGAGAAAGTGGAGGAAGCGGGGTACGGCTGACACAAGCGGCTAAATGAGGTTCTGCAGCGGGAGGTCTGAAGTTAAAGGACTGATCTTCGTGAGCTATGAGATGGCGGTTATAGGTCGTGATAAAAAACTCGATCGCGACATAAGGGCCAATTGAAGGCTGAGAACAAGTTAGTCATATGAAACTCCAAAGTCGGTAACCATAAATTAATGAAGAAAAGACATGATGTTGCGACACCACTTCGAGGTCGCCATGAGTTAAAAAGCGATCTGATGGGCAAAGGAGGGTGTGACCACGAGAGAGGATTGCAACGCGAATGTGGCCCGAACGCTTCAAAATTCAGCGACATTCAAAGAAGGTTCTGACATCAACGAATCAGAAGATGTCGCGGCGTCATTCGGTCGCGACATCGATTATAATGTCAATTCGCGGCGTCATTCAATGGTGTGACATCGGTTACAAAGAAAGAAGGTCGGCGTCATTTAACGGTCGGCGACATCGGTTACAAAGAAAGAATGTAAGTGGCGTCATTGATTAATTGCGACATGTCGATTACAAAGAAAGAATGTCGCGGCGTCATTCGATGGTCGCGACGCCGGTTACAAAGAAAGAAGGTGACGTCATTTAACGATCAGCGACGCCGGATCAAGGGAGGCTAAAGGCAAGTCACGAACAAATAAAGCTTCCGCAACGTAACCCGAGACAACCGAGTCTACAAAGAATCGAGGTCGCGACATTAACAACCAAATGGGCGTAATCCGAATCCACAAGGAGACGAGGCCCAACTCGTAACCCTATAGAATCACGCAGCCGCTACCGAAGGAAAGCAAATCTCGCGAATCTAAAAGAGAGATACGGAAAGGTCAAGGCTCCTGTATTTTAATTTTCTTTTCTTTCTTTTGTTTTTATTTTAGATTAGTTTGTTATTTCTTTCAAATTTGGATCTTGACGTTAGCTTTTAAAATAGAAGCTGAATGCAGAATTATATTTCTTTCAAATTATTGCCTGGATTGTCTGAATTCCAGACAAATTTTGGAATTCGATTTCCCGATTTACACAAAGGGTTTTCTCGACAAGAAGCTATCAGAGGGTGTAATCTAGTGATTTGTGTTCCAAACATCAATCGACTTTCTGTTAGGAAATTATCTTTCCTGCAAAAATTTATTAAATGCTACTGAAATTTAGTTTGTAAATCTACTTGCTGGTTTTGAGTATTCTATAATTGATCCCAATGTCAGTGTCTTATACCCATAATAGGAATGTCTCATGCTTTGATTTCCAGGAGGCCCTCTGAGTGACACAGAGAAGGCATTCCTGAGAGTAGTGAACAATTTCAACCCAGACGCGAACCTCGATAACGTGAGATCTAATGAGCTCTGCGGAAATTAAATCGATAAATCCTCTTCTCACTTGGAAATCGAGAATGAGTTGAACGACTTATCCATTTAAACAAGGTAGAGTTCACCTCATTCGAACAAGAAGTTCAATCCCGTGTTACAAAGATCTAATCAAGGAAAAGGATGAGCTTGCTCCAATTTTTGAGGAAGAGAAACCAGTTAGCGTAAACCCATGCGATGACTACATTTTAGAGCTAAGGTTTACACCATGTTCGTACTAAGTATTGAAAAGAAAAAATACCTGCACAAGGCAACCCAGATTAAAAGTAGTTATCTAATCCTTTGTCTTCGAAAGAAACAGGGAAGATTAGATGATGAAAAGTGGTATATGGAGAGATCCAATTGCACTATAATATTCCTTGGACAGGTTTTAAATCTGTGGTTCAGGAAGCAAAAGTTCGTTGAAATCAAGTAGAATTGATGTTCACACAGCGCATTTTCTAATGCTCCCATTAAAAGATAACTGTTCAGTCTGAATTTGTTATTTTAGATTTTCAGTTTTAATTCATTTTGTTATTAATTCACATATCTTAGGCTTTTACATTTTAAGGCTCAGTAAGGTCGATTCCAATTGCTCATCGCAGTCCAAATAGTATGTAGCTCGAGTAGTTAGGTAGTTGATCGAGAATTTCGAGATCTCTCGCGGGATCGATATCTGGACTTAAATCCAATTTACTACTTGTTCGACATGTACACTTGCAGCATCCTGGATCAAAACCAGAAAGAAAATGATTTACTCTTAATGAAATCGCTTTTAATCAGTACAATAGATAAGGAATACAATGAGCGAGTTTCATGGCATTATTGCTGGGGATTAGACAATAGTCCTTTGGTAATAACGTCATAAATTTGTATAAGTGTTTTGATCCATAATCATCATCACAGAAAGAGGTGAACATCCCACCCTTTTACTCCCGCATGCCTCAACATAAATAAATAAAATATTTGTTTATTCATTTTCAAATATTTTTGTCTGATTGAGTTGTATTTCTTTTTCTTAGAAATTTTTTTTTTCAGTTTTTTTCTTTTTTTTGGTTTCTCTTCATGAGTCAAATTTGCTTCATGATCTGTATGGATTACCCAACAATGAAGGGTAGCCAGCCCATCCATGGTCACTCGTAACGATCTCTATTTCTTCATGATCATCCATTGCTGTACAAATGATGGAATTTGTAGATCCAACATCCATGAACAAGAAAAGCTAGAAAACTTGCAGAGACCCATATTTCTTACTACTAATATAAGCATTATATATACGAATATCTTCATTCTCAAAATCAGAACAGTAGTAGATCAGAAAAGCCAACCATCTAAGGACGACGATACTAAAACACAAACATTCACATTTAGGCACAAATTTCATCTAAAAACTCGCAACACTGGGGGACGCGTCCGCACTCTTTGCGGCATCCGGCAATGGGGTTCTCGGGAATATCGACTTGCTGGCCAGACCAAACGTCAAAGGTTTAGACCCATATATGGGTCAAAGGTTTAGACCCATATATGCACAAATTTCAGACACTATTACTTTCTTTCATACTAAAACAATATTTCATATTGAGACAATGTCCTCGCATTCATAGAAATGCAAGACAATAATTCCACATTAAATCATTTTTAACAACAAAAATTTTATTTTAGAAAATTTCATTTTAAAGGATTTTATTTCATTTCATTTTAATTTTTTAATTTTTATTTATTTTTATTTTTTTCCAGTTTTACACATTGTAAAACCTCAAAAAAAAAAAAAAAAAAAAAATCCTCAACCCATTTTTTTTTCATTTAATTCTGAACTATCTGCTCAAAATTCCTAAAACAACTTGTTCTCACACAAACCCTAATGTTCAACAAATTTTTTTTTTTAACCCTTTTATTGTGCAAAAACTGGAAAGATTTTCCAGAGTTTCACAACACAATCTATTTATATTCAAAAAACTGAACGATCGTCCGTAAAAATCTTTTTTCTTTTTTGTTTATTTCCTCGACCTGCTCGCCCATAAATTCCCTGTAATCACCCAAGGTTACTTTTTTTCGAATTCTAGTGTTCAACATTTTCATATATGCTAATTACCAAGCATACAATCACAATTCAATCACACATGAAAATCAATTCATCAAAATGCACAATGGATGCATGATCTAACCTGTTTCCCATCAAGTCCTAGGTAAACCGTATACCTAACTTACCGATACTAAGCTATACTCTAGTATCCAACATCAAGCTATACTAAGCTGTGATGTTCTTACACCTTATGACCATGGCCTAAGCCCAAGTCCCTCGATCCCTAGGTTTTCATTTACCTAAGCTCTATACCCACCGAGCTCCCAAGGTAATCGTTTACCTTAGCTCTAATACTGCTTCGTGATGCTCTAAAACCGGGTGTCCGCTGACAACCCACAACTACGTATCATTATCGATGCCCGTGACCCGACACCACTCACTCTAAAATCTGACAGTCTTCTTGTACGGGGAGCTCTACCCAGCACAAACTGTCCTTAACAAGTTTACAATGACCACAGTAGTCCACATGCGAGTAAAATACCGTCACTGGGCCCCCGCATCAATACTACGTAATATATCCCAAACTAAATATATATTACATGGTTAAAGAGTTTTTACATTATTTAATTCAACATATATTAAAATTTACAATTTAATATATAAGAGATAAATAACTACCAGCCAATCCGCTTCTAACACGTCTCTAATGAGTACCGCGCCTTCCGACGCTCCTCAGATCTCAAATGGTGATCCTCGACAGGCGAAAGGTGCCCAAGAGTGATAATTTCTACCGGGTTACTTCCCCACTAAATGCACATGTCATGGCAAAACAATCACATTCAAGCAATTTCATGAACCTACTCGAATGTCTACATGCCCAAACCCATGTCTCGAGTCCTTACCGACTCCCTCACACATGCCTAAGCCAATATGCGAGTAAAAATACAGTTTTTACAACAAAAGCTTTGTGTTCTTGAAAACTTACTACTGAGTTTTGGTAAAAATATTGGACTACCCTCCGAGGCGACTCGCTTCGATAACTCTCCGAAATGGGCCATACCCTCATCCAATATCCGGGCTTGAGTCCCTCCAAGGCAATTCTTCAGAAAATCTTTCGTCAAAATTCCTTTTACAAACATTTTCGTTTTTGTTTCATTTCATGTCATTCACTCACACCTAATATTCTAGGCTGCCCTAGTGCATATGGAATGCATTATGCAAATTCTAATAAATTTATGCTAATATATTCACATGCATATATATATATATATATATATATATATATATATATATATATATATATATATATATATATATATATATATATATATATTAACATAATTAAATCACATAAATCATGTTATTCAAATTCACCATCTATAACACCAAAATTAGCTCACATGAGCTAATTAACAAACACAAGCAATTCATTTTGAATCACTTAAACACATAAAAATTCATACCAAAAATCATGTCACTATTCACATGAACAGTGAAACCCTCAGGTTACTGTTCACGACCACACAAATAGGAATTTTCTCCACTCTGCCTAAATCTGGCATTAATTTACTACTAAAATGTGCCCTCGAACATTCCTAACCATTTACACGACTCTAGCCAAAGATTAACGCAAGTAGGAAAAGATCCTTACTACTTGAAGTTGTCTAACTCGTTAAACGGTGCCCACGCTGTAGCCCTCGCGCAGAACAACTTCTTTCTTGCTCCGAGAACCGACTCCGCCTCCAATAGATTAGAAATCTGTGAGAGAAGGTGCTCTCTCTCTCTAAAACTCAAAATGCCCCACACGTCGTTTCATAAACTCAAACACGCCCATTTTGTCCTCAAAAATGGAGAAGACAACACTATTCACGTTTTTGTCTTATTATCATTAAACTTTCATTTAATTCCCATAATGTCCCTAAGTTTTGGATTTTTGACACTTGGCACAATCTCGGCCATCCATTTCATCCTCTCTCTAATCTTGCAACATGTGTCACAAGAGTACATGTAGTAGGTGATTTTTTTCACATCATATGTCTCTCAAACCCGTTTTATGGCACCCGACACCTGGTGCCTCGAAAAACGTGAAATTCTTACTATCTCGAAATTCGACGAAATTCGATGTGGTATCTAGATTTCGCGAGATGATTCCAACGGTGAAGTCCATTTTGTCATCTGAGATCTAGAAAAATTTCGGATTTTTACCGAAATGACCATTTTACCTTTTTTCCTAAAATTGAAATTTTTTCTGGTCTTACAGGCCCTTCGTGAGAAAACTTCATAACGGAGGGAGGAGCAGTCTCAGCAAATGGGCAAGTGAGGACTCCTTCGAACTCAAGATCCGGGAATGTCCGACCCGATAACTCCGAGTAAGCACGCGCCACCTACCAACTCCGCTTTATGACTTGTCTTGGCCGAGATCAGCACACCGAAAGAGGCACAACCACGTGCACTGGGAGACACCCCGTCACTCTACTTAAAGCTAGGAACAAACTAAACCAAAGCGGTACTCACGTAGATTCTCAAGAGTGGTCCAGGAAGCGGAAACGCCCAAGGTATCATCCTTATCATGGTCAGACTCAACCGCGCCATTGACGAAAAAGTAACGCTCCTTCCAAAGTCTATGGGAAGATGGGAGATCCGAGATAATCAGAGGGGCGCTGGCACACTTAGATAGATATAGGAAGCCCTTGTGGGTCTCTTTCACACCAAAAAGATCCAAGAACAGAGCTATACTGGGAACACTAAAGCCCTTGTCCCCCGGCTATTAAAAACCAACAACCCAAACTGCACACTCCCGCAAATCGGGGTGAAAGCCGAGGGGCGTGACGCTGAATGTCAGTAAGACCTTTTATAAGGGGGCAGAGGGAAATCCTGAGACCATCAGTCGAAGGCCACCTCGAAGAAACACACCATCTTGGGCACTTGGACCACGTACGAGGTCAAAATGTCTAGAGACCAAAGCTGGACACCAAAAGGGGGCCTGCAATGCCTCGCGAAAGTCTCTCCATACAAACCCGACTCGCAGTCCCACCGCCAGAGCATCTCGCACCGGCCGACTTTATTCTCGATCCCCGGTATTTAATCTCGCCAATTCTCCCTCGTCTCGTCTAAGTGAAAAGGTTCTCCCTGCCAACGACCCCTGCTAAACCGTCGGAGATCGACACCGTCATTCGAACGGACAACAGAGGAGTCACCCCCTATGCGCAAAGAAGAGGAATGACCCTGACCCATGAAAATAACATATAATAGGAACAAGACCTAACTCAAGCCAGCTCCTAATGCTCAGAATATTGCTCGAAAAGACATGTATGAAGAAAGATGAGCCAACTTCGAACTTAACGAAAAAGGTTACTCAAGCAAGGTATCACAAAATTCCGTATGAACTCGCACTAAGGCCAACGAATGTAAGGAAAGGGAAACCCGAATTCGTAGAGAAACAGAAAGGCTTAAAGACTAGGGAAACACAAGGCGAACGGTCAGGGGATGTTCTCAGAAGAAACTGAGAGAATTGGAAGAAATGAGCGCGAAAACCGAAAAGTCATCATTATCACAGGACATATGACGACGACAAAGCCCTAATTAACCAAACCAACTCTGAGCAAACACGTGGAAGTCGCACCCAATTCTAGAAACGATACAAATTCCAGACACGCCATTACACAAGGGATGGGGGGCAATTGATATGGTTTAAACAGCGCCAAAGCCCACTTCGCTGCCGCCTCCAAGGAAAAGGCAAGCCCAAAGAAAACGTCCGAGCTCCCTGGCGCCGGTCCAAAACGGGAGCCCAGCTCATTCGCCCCAAGGGCCAGTAGTATGGACAATCCGAAAAGCCCAGCTCTAGTAAATCAAACTAAATCTCACCCGTTAGGGAAGTAGGATAATTCCCAATAACGGGTTATTCTATAAATCAATCTAAATCTCACCAATAAGGGAAGAAGGATAATTCTCAATAACTGCTCCCTCATTATCCCTTAATTAATCCGATAACGATAAAGGCAGAAAATACCCCATCCAATGGGAAAGAATCCTTACCCCCATCCAATTGGGAAGAACATATACTATAAATATAAGGCCACCCCACCGGTGAAAGGTAAGCAAAAAAAAAAAAAAACATTCGCCTTCTGCGCCATCTTTTTCTCTCAAGGAGGAATCGACTTAGGTGACGGGAGCCGGCTACGGGCGGCCCTCACGACCCTTCTTTCTTGTTTTTACAGGAGTCCAACGCCAATGGGCTAAGACCTCGCCCAACGACAAGCCCAGCTCCTACCAACGACTCCCACACGCTCCAGCCCAGTGCCGGTTGAAAAAGGCATCATCAATGTTCATAGAGAATTGATTGAAAATGGTTGTGTAATTAGCAATTCTACAAGTGATTTTTCATCGGCCATGGCAGTACCCATTTCATTGCATTTACAGCCGAGGGAGGCCGAGGTTATGAGTCTCCGTGTGGTACTTTCATGGCTTAAAAACTCGCTTCCCACAGTTATAAGTGAGATGGATGCAAAAGCAGCTTGTTGATGCTGATTATTCAAACGCTGTGGTCGGTCGCTTCTCCATTTGCAATGCTTATCATAGACATCATTTTCGGGGCTCAACCACTGAAACAATTGTTTTTCGCTTTGTAAGACGCATATGTGAATATTAAGTACCCATGTTGCGGGCTAAGTGTCACGGACTATCCTTGTTAAGCTCCCGCGGTGGTACTTAGACAACTCGCCGGATGTTGTTAAGTCAAATTTTCTTATCTTAGCTTCGCTATGCTCGCTTCTACCCACTGTAAAGCCGAATGTAACCTGCTATAACACTCGCGAGCAAACTCTCTATCGGGGCGAAAAACTCTTTACAATGCTAAGAGAAGCTATCAACTTGGTTCTCAAGTTGGTAGTTTGCAAATGAGGCCACCACCTCTTTATATACACATGAATGGAAATGTGTAAAATCTATGAAGGTTTTCTACTAACCTAGAGATTTCTAAAGTGTTCTATCATGTACATGTATTTACAAGACTACCATGGAAGATTCTAGACTACTCTTCCACATTCTATGGTCTTCCATATTCTTCTACATTTTTTCATACTCTTCTACACATATGTGGACATTTCTAGCATCTTTTACAATTGTGTAGACTTCTCCAAGGTCTTTTAAAACCTTCCATATAGCTCTGGTCAAAGAAGTCTTCACAAGGCTCTAGAACATTCCCTCTCCTTATATATGGGCTTGAGGGACTCTTTTATACCCATTGAGAGATCCTTCTCATAAGATATTGGGGTCTAGAGAGTGAATTC
Source organism: Tetrastigma voinierianum (assembly GCA_016808115.1). Lineage (NCBI taxonomy): Eukaryota > Viridiplantae > Streptophyta > Magnoliopsida > Vitales > Vitaceae > Tetrastigma > Tetrastigma voinierianum. Next base: position 1,591,217 of record JAEQBH010000398.1, read on the forward strand.
GTGACATACGACAGCGTGCTCTATCTTCTATGACATATCCTGTTGTTTGGGAAGAAAGGTCTCGTGAATTTTTGATTCCTACTTTACTTTCGGATATTTATTTAATAAAATATATCCAGTTTTCCTAAAAAAGAAAAACAAAATCGAAGAAATTTGGACCGGTAAGTCACAAGAGCCACATGACAACATAGGAATTAGGAATAAGGAAAATTAGTACAAAAAATAAGGAGTATGGATCGCACCCACGTCTACTTGCCAAACAGGGGTCTCATCGGAGCTCTTCTTATAGCCAACATGCTCATGGCTACTCGTTTATCCTTTTCCATCAAGCCCCTCATTCTCCGCTCTTCGTATCCTCGTATTTCATAAACATTTCCCAAAATCACGCCCATGTCCCTCCGGCCTCGCCCTTTTAAGGAAAATTAGTACAAAAAATAAGGAGTATGGATCGCACCCATGTCTACTTGCCAAACAGGGGCCTCATCGGAGCTCTTCTTATCGCCAACATGCTCATGGTGGCTCGTTTATCCTTTTCCATCAAGCCCCTTGTTCTCTGTCAGATTCTCGTATTTGCACATTTCCCAAAATCACGCCCCTTTCTCCCCTTTGGTCTTCGCCCTTCTTTTTCTCGCCTTCGTAAGCTTCACGATCACCAACTCCGTCCCTCCGTCGCCTCCATTCTCTTCTCATTGTTCCGCTCCATCACGGCCATCAGCCTCAGTCAACCCCGTAAGTCAACTCCTCTCTCCGTGACTTGATTTCTTCATTCGATGTCATCAGCTTTGACCCCATGTCTTCCCCAGATTCGTACGATTTTTGAAATCAACTTGTACTAGCTTTCTCTATCTTGAAAGCGATTGTTTTGGTTTTATGCACCGTTTGAAAGTGTGAGACTAGGGAAGGAAAAAATGGGGGAAAGGAAATTAAATAGTTGATAAAAAAAATCGTGATCCGATGAGTTCGATTTCATTTATGAGAATCGAAGCAATGCAATCGTTAATTTATTTTTAATGGTCTTCTTAGCAACCAAGAAAAAGTTTAGGGTTTCTCTTTTTATGTTTTCTTGTTTGATCAGAAACTGATTTGGCTTTAGACATGCTTTGTTCATTGAGGAAATGTAAGAAAAGACTACAATTAATAATGTCATGTGGTTGCCATCAGAAAATACTGAACAAGACAAAAGAATTGAATTTGCATAATCTTTATTTCCTCCATTTATTTCTACTTATTCCTTTGCATTAATTAAACAGACAATGTCAAATTTATGTCAGTTAGCAAAGTAAACCCTTTATAATGCATTTAAAGTTATTCAAGAATCTCCTGAATGACCAACATTGCGATGCTCGAAACGATAGTGGAATGTGAGTACACCTTGTAATGGAAATTGCTGTTCATTTCATTCTATGTGATGGTTAATCGTATGGCTGTAAACTAATATATTATGCAAACTAAAATATTGATATTATTATGTTTTCATTTACTTGTCCTATCATGCCTTTAAACCATGCAAACTTCTGGCTTGATTATGTTGGAGTACCATTAGGACATGTTTGTAAGGTTTAAATAAATTTCGTTCATATAAATCTTGTCTATATTGGTTTTTACCATTTGTTCTACAATGGGTCAGTCTAATTGTAATTAGGAATAAGGTGTTAGGTCGTTGTTCGTGCTCTTAAAATTAACTCTTAGATATGTAATGTTGTCATTGCTCTATAGATATGAATAGGTCGAAAAACAAAAACAATCTCAAATCAGTTTCTCAGGTCATTTATGAAATTAGGTTTCAATGAATTGCTAATCGAGGGGTTCACTTCCTTTTCTCGTTTAGTTACCATTCCCGATATACTTGGAAATGTGACCGCCAATTCTTTGGTTTAAACAATTATCAATTTAATCGCCCACCAATCCTCAATGCTTATTCTGTAGCATTTCTTACTTCTATCTTGATTTTGTAATGTTGACAGACATTTGCACAAGTCATGCTTGTCCCTTTGTATTAAATCCTTTCTCAATAGGTTGTTAATAATTAATCCTATCTCCTTTTTCTTTGCCAGATGTGTGAATTCTTGGATTTTTTTTATTAATATTTTTAAAATTATAGGGAAATTTATCTGAAAAAAAGATTAATTGAATATGTGATTGGAAGTTTTGAAACTTGTATATATGCTCGGTGCTAAGATATAATTTAGTTAGTGTTTACCGCTATTTCGTGCACAAAAGATACACAATTCTGTGTCGATAGAGCCAGAGTCAAGTGGATTTATGTCTGTATACCTGCATCACATCAAGAGCTCTTAATTAATACGGGCTATAGGATTCCTGCCAGCTCATTAGATGACAGAGCCCATTTAATTGATTATTAAGATACAAGATGGAGCCCATTTTATTGGGCCCAAGGTGTTATAACGCCCATGTTATAAAACCCTACTTGTGGTTGGGTTAGCAAGCCTATAACAATCGCTTCCTAGCCTCTAGAAAAAGAGAGTTTATTAGCCTCCAAGCTTACAGAAAACACCTTGAGAGAAACAGAAAACCCATGTTTCAGAGTGTTTTTCAGATCTAGTTTTAGGATCGCCACACGTTAGATTTAATGAGAAGAGCTTGGAAGGTCCCCAGGATTCTCAGGAAGAGATTTTCTCAGACTACTACAAAGTTAGTAATGTAGCGATGAAAATATATCTATCATACATTGTATTTAACTGTGTGATTCCTGGCTTCCGTTGTTTGATTCCTTCAATTGGTATCAGAGCACTGGTTGAATCGGTGTGTGATAGATTGAATCCATAATTTTATTTCTCATGTATATATGATGTACATTAGATATATGGCACCTAGGATTCTATTATTTATGTTATTTATAATTTTTGTATTATGAATGAATGATTTGGTTTTGGCCTTAATCCATGATAGTTTTTGCTTGTATTTTTTTTTGGGATGTAATGTTGAGGCTAATCATAAGATTAGGTTCCTCCTTGATTTATTTATTTATTTATTCTTTCCCTGTGATTTTTTATATGTAAATTCGATTTATTATAAAAAATGTAAAAGGGGCGCTGTCGAATGGGCTGATTTTGCAGGGAGCCACAATGGTCGCTGCCTCCAGGCAATCCGAGTTTTGTGTGGCGGCTCGGCGCCGCTGCGCTTGATTCAATAGGATGTTAGGTTTGTTTTTTCGGGGCCAAAACCCTAAAAGCCATTTCCTAACTGCCCACACCCCATGGACTTACAAGACCCGAGAAAGAAGATGCATGTGCTAGATATCAAGTTGGTCATGGGCCCTATTGGGCTTGTACTCTTTTCTAGGAAACCATAGATTATGGCCTATTAATTATTCTATATTTATAATTGTTTAAATTATATGGATATAACATGTGATATGCGCTTAACATGCCATTTAGAATAGGTGGTGCCATATAATTGCATCATTTGATACATACATGTGCATAATAATATTTGTTTTATCTAGATAATATTATTATGGAAAACCCTAATTAATTAGCTAATAAAAATATTGAACGGGTGAAGGTTAAAAATTAATTTAATTAATTTGAAACCCCTGGCTCCATTAAGGGTCCAATAATAAAATAGTTATGTGATACCCCAACTGATAAAGCACAATGGATTTTATTGATTGATCTAAAATAATTTAAATTTAATAAGATTGTACTACCTAACGTCGATTAAATACTTAGTTATTAAAGATAATTTTGAAATAAATACGGTTATTACATTCAATTTTAATAATATTAATAACCCTCCCAACGAGGCTCACAATGTTATTAAAGGCCCAAAAAGAATATTGATGGAGTGGGTAAATTATAATAAATAGAATTTTATTTATAAGAACGGGTTTTTTTATAAATTAAATATAATTTATTATATGAACGGGTTATTTATAATAAATATAATTTATTAGTGGGTAAATTATAATAAATAGAATTTATTATAAGAACGTGTTATTTATAATAAATATAATTTATTATATGAACGCTATTCGACCACTGCTTATAACCCGCTAACGTATTCTCGCCCTCTTACAATGTTCAAAGTTTAGTTTATTTACAAAATGTCTCGCCCAACGTAGTATTTGTAATGGAAACTAAATATTGTTGCAATAAACATTACAATAAGTAGTTTAAGGATCTACATATTTGTATGTTTGTCAGGTGGATTACGGTTAACATATGTGTTTTTTTTTTAAATTTCTCGTAAAATGACACCATTTAATCTTCAATACAATTTTGAGTCAAACCATTGATGGAAATAACTACGCACCTATGAAACCAACTCTTTCTACGTCCTTGATTTTGAGAGAATAAAATTCATTACAACAACTCCGAAACCCAGAGCCCAATCGCTAATGCCTTTGAGGAAACTAAGAGCTAATTTGCAGATTGCCAACCGGCAAATGATGCCATCGTTATATTTTGCCATATAACGACCGCAAAGCAAATTAATGATCCGAGCGTGCCAGAAATAATCTCGCACTCTAGATGGGATGTTTGCTAAAGTAGCAATATCACTAGACAAGCACCATAGGCACCAACGCACCGCATAGAAGATGGGAGGAAATGCGCGACCATTGTCTAAAATGATGGGGCACACGAAGATCGCGGAGGTGACGGGCTGTCGGATCAAGAGATAGCATCAATTTGATCCTAGAATCTCTACCCCATAGCTTGGGTCGGGCCTGAATGAATTATAATATGAACAAACTGCTTACTCCTATTGAACTTGCATCCAGCTTGAGAGTCCCCAAAGGTTCCTCGTGAAGCTAAGCAGCGCTTATCATGCCGAAAGTTCTTCAAAACCTAAAGGGAAACCTAAGGGCGAAAGAAGAACAAAAAGGTAGAAGAAAAAGGTCATCCATTTTTCAAACCAATCGAATAGAAGAAGCCGTAAAGGCAAGTGCTTCGCGCGACGTAGCACATCGGGAAAGGCTGACGCCCAAAACTAGGTATGGGTAGGAGAACACGTTGAGCTTGTTTAGCGGGAGAATTACGTATGATAAATGGATCATTGATTCAGAGCCAATAACCATGCTTGTTAGCTCTTGCGCGTCTCAAACAAAGCAAAATTTCACCAAGAAAGACAGCAGTTTTGAAGTTGGGAAACGGGAATATGTCTCTGTAATGGCAAGAGGACTGCTGATATGTTTAATAATAAGACTTTATGTTTATCGATCGTTGGTTGTTCCCATTTTAAGAGGAATTTGGTTTCTGTTAGTTGTTTAGTTGAACATGGTTTAACAAGGCGCTTTAATTCTCGCCACAAAGAGTAATAACGCTTTTATTTGTTCCTGACATGATAAATGGTTTATATTTTTTAACTCCTAACTTCTATAGTATTAATGCTATTGAAAATACTGATGATGAGCAATTTCCTATCTAAGAAAAGGAAGGTTTCAAATGAAACCTATATGTGGCATTTACGATTGTGTCATATTAATTCTAGTAGAATTCATGGTTTGGTTAAAAGTGGAATTTAAATTCCTTGATCTTGAACCCCGCGCCCGCATGTGAATCATGTTTAGAAGGTAAAATGACAAAGAGGCCCTTCAAGGCCAAAGGAAATCGTGACACTATACAGTTGGAATTGGTACACACTGATGTATGTGGACCAATGAGCGTTCAAGCTCGAGGTGGGTATGAGTATTTCATCACATTTACTGATGACTACTCAAGATATGGTTATGTTTACCTAATGCGCCATGTCCGCTTTGATAAATCCCGAGAGTATAAGTCGAGGCGTAAAAGCACTGGGTGTCCATATCAAGCAGCTTCGGTCTGACCGAGGCGGTGAATACTTGTCTAGAGAGTTCAAGTCTTACTTGGCTCAAGAGGGGATAATATCTCAATTATCATCTCCTGGAACGCCTCAGCAAAATGGAGTCTCTGAAAGGAGAAATAGAACCCTTTTAGATTTGGTGAGGTCGATGCTCAGTTATTCATCATTACCTGAATCGTTCGGGATATGCTCTTAGAAACAAACAGATACATACTAAATTTAGTTCCATCTAAATCCGTTTGCAAAGACACCCACGTAATTATGGAAAGGGCGTAGTCTACCTTGAACCATATTAGGATTCAGCTCCAAAGACGCTCTTGCATTTAAAACAACAAAAGTTGGAATCTCGAACAGAAATGTGTATGTTTATTGGCTACCCTAAGGGAACGAGAGGTGGAATATTCTATAATCCAAAGGAAAAGAAGGTGATAGTGAGTACTCATGCCACTTTCTTAGAAGAGGATTATATGAACACTTAACCCAAGAGTAAAGTGGTTCTCAAGAGCTCAATTCGCCCGAGATCCTCCACAAACTCCTATTTTTCCACCCTTGTTACCTGTTGATGTTCAAAGAGGGGAAAATGTACAAATGTATCCGAAGGTGAACAAACACAGGAAACAACTCAGAAACAAATTCAAGAAACTCAAGAACAAGAACATAATGAAGAGATTGGTAATTCACCTAAACCAGAAACCCCGATCCTTCAGACATGTACAACAACCACGTAACAAACTCGTAGGGAGACTGACATACGCAAACCCTAAGGTATGCCTTGTTAGGAGAGACTTATCGTCGCTTTGGATAATCCTGATGACGAATCTCTACCACATACGAAGAGGCATCGAGGATGTTGATGTGCAAGATGAAAAAGGCAATGGACCGTGAGATGGAATCTATGGGTTCTAACTCGCTGGTCTCTTATAGAAGTACTCAAAGGGTAAAAACCAATTGGGTGTAAGTGGATCTACAAGAGAAAGAGAGGACTGCATGGGAAGGTTGAAACCAAAGCTAGATTGGTGGTAAAAAGGTTACACCCAAAAGAGGGCAGATTATGATGAAACTTTTTCGCCAAGAGTCATGCTTAACTGGTCCTGTGATTATCTTAGTCGGTGAGCAGCAACTCTCGACACGAGATTTGGCAAATGGATGTCAAAACAACTTTTCTAAATGGAGAGTCGAAGAAGATATTCTATATGCAAGAACTGAAAAGGGTTCATAGCCTTAGGTCAAGAAATACATATTTGAAGTTGCATGTCTATTTATGGGCTTAAGCAAGATCCGTGTCATGAACATCAGGTTTGACTGCTATCAAATTATATGGATTTGAGAAAAGTCCCTGATGAACCATGTATAAGAAAATTCAAGGAATATGGAGGTCTTTGGCATTTAATGTAGGATGATATTCTCATAATTGGAAACAAGGTGGAAAGTGTTATCGACGTAAAGGGTTACCTCAAAAGCAATTTGATATGAAGGACTTGGGCTAGCTTAACTATATTCTAGGAATCAAACTTTACGACCGGAAGAATAAGGTGTTAGCTTTATCCCAAGCCTCCTACATTGATAAAATAGACTGTGTTTGGCACATGGAATTCAAAAGGACTTCACCCTTCGACATGGAATTCATCTTTCTAAGGAGCAATCACAAAAAAACTCCTCGAAGAGAAAGAACTCCATGAGTAAAAAACCTTATGCTTTGGCCGCATAGTCTCATGTATGCTATGCTATGTACCAGCCGATATCTCGCTATGCAAAGGGGGAGTAGTACAAGACCAATCGATCCCTGAGTAGAACACCGGGATGCCAGTTGAAACATATACTCAAGTATTTGGAAGAGTAACGAGGGATTATATGTTGCGTATTCCAAAGGGGAGTCTTAAAACACTTGGTTATACGGACTCGTGATTTAAGGATATTGACTCAAGTAAATCAACATCGATATGTTTACCTCTAAATTCGGGAGCCATTTGTCGAGGAGGTTAAACAAACTTCAGGTTGCCGACTCCACGACCGGCCGACATGTGGTCAGACTGCTGCAAAGAAGTCGTATGGCTTAAGAAATTCCTTTGATCTTCTATGGATACTGCGCATCGCCCATTACCCTTACTCGTGATACGCTGGGGCCGAGCACAGTCCAAAGAACCAAGGTCTCACAAAAAGCATAAACACATATTAAGAAAGTACCACTTGATCCGTGATTTCATTGATAGAGGAGATACAGTGGTTACTAAAATAGAATCTGAGGAGAACCTAGCAGACCCTTTTACTAAGCTCCTTCCCGAACGTGTGTTTCGAGAAGCATGTAAATTGTATGGGTCTTAAGAGGTCCCGTGCTTACTTGTGAGGAGCGGAGTTGGTTACATTTGTGCTCTAGGAGCAAGACAGTTGTAATTTCATTTTCAATATAATAAAATGAAGTTTTTTTGCACATTATATTTACGATAAGGTCCGGGGATACTGAGGTAAGATATGATCATATGGATACGTCCATTGAAGACATGATCACAAAAAGCCCTCATAATTAATGAATTGTTCACGCTGGCTAAATAAAGTTGGCACTATTTAGACTCCGCAATATTTTATGAAATGATCGCCTTGGTTATTATAAAATATTGGAATGAATTATGGTCATTCCAGAGGATCGAAAGAGATTTATAATCAAGTGATAAATTTCAGGAAAGGATTTAAATCTCGTGCAATATTAGATATGTTATTTTTCTTAACCCGAAAGTATATTATAAAATAGATAATTAAGTTACTATGGTTCTTTGAGTTATCAATAAGTGAGGCCTATTTTAAACGACCAATATCTGATAATTTGGGGATTATATTTTGATTATCAAGTATTTATGAAATATACAAATGGAATTTAGAGGAAATATCCTCTTGACATGTTTCGGTACTGATATTGGAAAGTCACCGGCCGTTGCATGGATCCGTTAGAGAAACTGATAAGTCAAGAGAATAAAATAATTAGTTGATTTACAGAAAAAATCATCAATTAATTATTGATATTTTACAAAGGAAAATACATTTAATATAAAACATTATTAATTTTGGAATTCACATCTGGGTTTTTAGTGGAGTAGCTCCGATAGGATTAGGCGGGTCCTGCATTTGCTTCGGGGCTAAAGTGAGATTATTGGATTATGCCTGTAAGCAATCTAGACCGTTGATCAAGAGCCTAATTAATACGGGCCATAGGATCCTCAAGCTAGCTCATTAGATGACGTAAAGCCCATTTAACTGATTATTAAAATACAAGGAGCCCATTTTATTGGGCCCAAGGTGTTATAAAGCCCCAAGGTTATAAAACCCTAATGGGGTTAGGGGTTAGCGCCTATAAATAAACCGCTCTAGCCTCCGTAAAAGAGAGTTTATTAGCCTCTGTGCTTATGAAAACACCTGAGAGAGAAACAGTAAACCGAAAGGTTTCGCAGTGTTTTTCGCATCTAGTTTCTCAGGATCAAAAATTTCACACGCAGACCACGAGAATAGCTTGAAGGTCCCTGTGGATTCTAGTAGAGATTTTCTGCACTACTACAAGTTAGTAATGGGTGATGAAAATATATCTATCATACATTGTATTTAACTGTGCGATTCCCGCTTCTACTCGTTTGGATTCCTTCAAGACAATTTGGCACGTATCATCATTTACTGTGTGGAAGGAAATTGCACTATTACCCGTAAGTGGGTTGAAGAGCCTCTAAAACTTAGGGGCTGTTTTTTTACTTAATGTCAATAGAACTTTTTATTTATCTCAATGCCGAATAAGACTCGAATAAGATACTTATTAAATAGTTTATTTTTTAATATTATATTTCTATTAAGCATTAAGCTGTTTGTTTTTTATCTGCTTAAAATCAACATCTTAAATATATTAAAAAAATAATTTATGAGTACTTGTTTGTGTAATGATGGTATAACTTTGATTTTTTTGTAAAAGAATAGAAATATTTTGTTAAATAATCTTAAATAACTCAAATTTGTTAAGCTAATCATTTCCATGTTTTTTCTTGAAGAATGACTCATAATAAACAAAATGCCCTTTGCCGTTTCATGTATTTACATGTATCTTTGAAAAGAAAGCACTATTTTTACAAGAAAACAACAAGGGTATTTTTGTAAAAATAAGGTAAAAAATTAATGAAGGATTAGATTTCCAAAATTTAGTTTTCAAAAGGTCTTTTCATCAAATCCCCTTTATTATTATGATAAAATAAAATAAATATTTATGTAATATGTGTATAACATATTAACATATTCACAAAAAATTAAAATGATAAAATTATTATGGTAAATAATTTATTATTATCATTCTTACAAAAAAATTTATTTATTTATTTTTTATATAAATAAAATAGAATACATAAAATTAATAATTTTAAAAACAATAGATTGATGAAAACAAAATTAAAAATATTTTGTGTTTTTTAAATATTTTGAAATATTCTATGTGGATTTTAAAAGATTTTAAAATATTTTGCACAACTTTTACTTTTTTTGAATAGAAAAAGCCAAATATTTTGACTTTTTCTATTTAGAAGAAATTTTCAAATATTCAGAAATAAGTTATGCTAAAATGAAAAACAACAAGCTTAAAGTCTCGAAAGCAATTTGTTTTCAAAAATAAGCCAAAAAAACAAATGTCCTCTTACTATTCCTTGGATTTATTTTAACAAAATTCATGATCTCATATTAGGACCTTAATAATTGGTGATCGAATTTCTGGGAGTCAAACCAACCCGTAAAATTTTATTACTATGCTTACTTCTCAACCTTTTTCTTGACATATTTTTCTTCTCATTTGTTATGATGAATTGATGTCTGAATCCAAATATTCTTTAACATCATGGTATTCTTTACGTGTGGTAATACGAAACTAGCTTCTTGGTAGGTTTGGAGCTACTTTCTACTCTTAACAAAAGTTGGAAGAATAATTGATTGTCATTTTGTGTTTTTAGTGAGTTGAATCATTGTGACTTCTTGAGGCTTTCCCGATGCTGTTGCCTATAAAAAAAGAAAAGTAAATAAATAAAAAATCATAGTGACTTCTTAGTGTTATGGTTTTAAATTGTACTATCATCAATGTAATTACACCATGACATATGTGGAAATGGGATTTGAGTAAGGAATCATGAAGAAGAGGTGAAGTAAGAAAGAATTTGAAGGAAAATATTTGTTTATATTTTGCTTTTTCATAAAGTTTTTCAATTCTATGATCAGTAGTCACATTGGTTGGCATCAAATGGTCAGAAAGGGTTTTGCGAAATGTTTTTAGGATGTAAAATGATAATACGATATCATTGCAAGTGTCTTCAGCCTATGTGATTTGATGTCTTTGAGTTCTGTATCTTGGTAACCTGGAACAATAATGCATCATATTCATAGTGTCTGCATCATTTTAGTTTACTCGTAAGCATTTTTGTTTGCACTTGAGGGTGTTTCTCTTGAAGAAGATAAAAAAGAGCATTTTAACAAGATTCAACAGGTGTGCTTTAAAATCAATAAATTAAGTCAATTGAAAACAAAATGTAGGAATCATCCTTTAATAAATGTTTGTTTTTAAGTCCATTGATTTACACCGGGTTTCTCTTGTATAATGATATTAAGGATACATATAAGAATCTATTGATTTTAAAGCACATACAAGCAAGTTTCAGATACATACAAGAATCCGGGAACCGTATAGCCGCTAATTCCAAGCAGGGGGAAAATTTTCATCACCAAAACAGTGGGAAATGAATGGGTGATGAATTTATGAAACTTAGATCATGTACTCGAGCTCTTCCATCCAGACATTAATCAATATCTCGCCTACATTAATTTATGCATGATATAATGATACAATTCGAAGTTTAAACCACTCAAGTAGTAACTCGAGGTTTACGCCGATATCCTCCTGTAGTTGCCCTATTCTAATGATACTTATCATATTGAAATGCACTATTTCAATTCTTGCTACTTCATGCAATGATTTTATCCAAGTCAATTTTTTGTATTTTCCAGACAAAGCAATATGAAAAAGAATTCTATTGTTGACTTATAAAGCTATGATTTTTTCTTTTTCTTTTCTCATATTTTTTTTGGTCAGTCTCCCCACCATCGGGAGATAAAATGACTTTGTGATACCTTAGTTTCTCCTCTTTTTTGTTTCATTGATTTATTTGAACAATGATGATGAATTTCAAGTTTTTTTATGAAACCTCATATCACAACTTTCCCGAGAATTACTTAAGGACTACAATGATATCCTCCGTAAATTGGGTTCTTTTCCATTTTTACTTCTAATGAAATTGTATCTTGTAGAAACTTTCTATTTCAATTTTTGCTGCTTGATGCTATGATGTATCCAAGTCATTTTTCCCATACATATTCGAAACTATACGAAAAAAGAATACCACTGTTGATTCATGAAGCTTTAATTTTTTCTTTTTCTTTTTTTCTTTTCTTCTATTTTTCTGTTGTCCCTAAACCAGGGGAGATAGATTGAACTTACTTTGTGAGGCTTGAGTTTTTCTTGATTTAATTTGAACAACATTGATGAATTTTAAGTTGTTTTTTAATTGAATTTGAGCTGATAAGGTCATTTTTTAATGCTTATTTTCATAGTTAGTGGCTGTAGATTTCTTATTTCCCTGTGAATTTATGCTAAGGAGCTGGCAAAACTATCTCAAAAATTTGAAGAGAATGTATTGGATGCTACAAAGAAGTTTGGAAAATTGATAACTGATAAGAAAGAAATCGAGGGATTGCCTCACTGACGTCTGGTTTGCTGTTCAAGTAAATGCTGTTCAAGATAATTTTAGATGATTCATTTCCCATTTTTTTTGCTCATTGATCCATTTTCTTCCTCAAGGTCAGTAGTGTTGACAATGCTCTTCTCATTTTTCGGTTATGCTCGTCTACAATTGTTAGGAAATTAACATAAAAAATCTTCCATTTATAGAAGATGTATTATGTGCATAACGGTTTTCCTTGTATAACAGCTTCTTTGTATTTCTAGATCAGAAGGTTGATCGCACTAATTATAGGAGAGATTAATGTGCAACCTAAGCTAATTATAGGAGAGACTAATGTGTAACCTGCTTAATTATAGGAGAGACTAATGTGAACCCAAGTATACCTTCTATATAAATCCTTCCTTGACATCAATGAAAAGTAATTCAGCCAATTCTCTTTTCCTTTTCATGGTATCAGAGCAGGAACTAAAATCCTGACTCCATTGTAGCAGCACTCTACCTTCTCGTGCAGCAATCTCTCATCCTTCGGCCACCATGAATGATTCTGGAACATCAAAATCAGATGCATCAAAGTCTGATCTCTCAAACCCTTATTTCACTCACCACTCAGATCATCCAGGTTTGGTTTTGATTTCCAAACCCCTGAATGGAGATAACTACTCAGCTTGGCGCAGAGTAATGACCTTGGCTTTGAATGCCAAGAATAAATTGGGTTTTGTCAATGGCAACATCAAGGCGCCTTCGGAAGAAACTCATCCTGATGACTATGCAACTTGGTCACGTTGCAATGATATGGTGCATTCCTGGATCGTTAACACTCTCAATCCTGAAATTTTAGACTCTGTAATCTATTATACAACTGCTCATGAGGTTTGGGAAGATCTTCGTGAGCAATTCTCTCAAAGCAATGCACCTCGCATATTTGAGATCTAGCGAGAAATTGCCTACCATCGACAAGAGCAACTTTCTATTTCATTTTATTACACAAAACTCAAGAGCTTGTGGGATGAACATGTTTCGTATAATGATGCGTCAAGCGGTGCACAACAGGATCAACAAAGATTGATGCAATTTCTAATGGGGTTGAATGAATCTTACAACACAATTGCGGGCCGCATACTTTCATGAATCCTTCCTTTTTGTCCGTCAAGCACTCCTCCTGCGGTGCCAAGAAGAAAACAAAGGCTTCTAAGTGCGACAATACCAGCCGCATATTCTAATCTGGCCACGCCATGGTCAGAAGGGAGCAATCAGATGAAAAATAATTCTGCTAGGAATGCAAGGTCAGATCGTTCAGACCGCTTCTACAGCGATTCACAAGATTCACGAAGGTTTGATCAAAACAAACGCAGTTTAAGATCTTTCAGAGGGCGACCTCAGTGCGCCTATTGTGGGGGACATGGGACACTTTGTTGAGAAATGTTAGCAGATGCACAGATATCCTCCAGGACTCCCAAAGGCAAGAACAGGTTCCATTTTTAACCGCCACAAGAATACTTCTGTGGCTAATCAAGTTTTTGATGGTGCAAACAAAGATGATGGGAAATCAAGCAGATCGGACCTCGTGGCTCAACCAACAGCTCTGCCTCTAAATGACAAAGATAGCAAGCTCTGTGCAAATACAACCTGTAGCAAAGTCCAGGCTTGTCCAAAATTCCTTCTCCTCATCGATCATCGATAAAGAAAGGCAAATGTATCATATCTCTCATCTCCGAGTCGTCTTGCATGAAGATAAAAATATTTCATTGCTCCTAAGATTGTTGCCTAGTGGAGAAAAGGCTAACATTGTCGCCAAGGGATCCTTGCCGCTAAACTCTGTTTATTATCTGCGTGATGTATTATGTGTACCTACATTCAAAGTCAATTTAATGTCAGTTAGTCGGCTGACAAGAGACCTGAATTGTTCAATGACATTTTTCCTTCATTGGTGTGTTTTACAGGATCTGGCTACAAGGAGGATTATTGGTTTGGGTAAGCAATGTGATGGATTGTATTACTTAGCAGAGTTAACAACAAGAAAAATCGGGACCACTTCTCATTCATCACCAAACCACCAACCAAATTGCAACCCTCACCACCATCTACTACTCCACGCAGAAGGTCGTTTAGGGCATATTTCCCATTCTCGTATGAGTTTCATTGTTAAGAACTTTTTAAAATTTTCAATTAAGTCTAATAACGCTTGCCCTATTTGTCCTTTGGCAAAGCAACATTGTTTACCTTTTGGTACTAGTGAAATCTCATAAAAAAAACCATTTGATCTTATTCATCATGACATCGGGGGTCGTTATAAGTATTCTCTACTTTCGGTGCACATTATTTCCTACTATTGTCGATGATTACACGCGCTTCACTTGGATTTTTCTCGATAAAACATAAAGATGAAGCACAACCTCTTTATAAAACATTTCTTTAGTTATGTTTCCACCAATTTGTAATCTCATCAAATTTTTCAAAGTGACAATGGTGGAGAACTTTCACTCCAATCCTTTTCAAAGATAATGGTGTTCTTTCCAAGACTTCAGGTTTACACGCCCAACAAATGGGTGGTGGAACGCAAACACCGCCACATATTACAAGCTGCACGAGCCTTGAAAATTCAAGCTCAACCCCTAATCAATTTTGGGAGAATGCGCCTCACCGTCCATATCATCAACCGCTTTACCTTCACCCGCTCTCTCTTTCAAAACACCATCTCGAACGCCTTTACTCAAACCACCCTTACTCACCTCGTTGTGTTTGGTTGTCTCGCTATGCTACCAATGTCCATGTTTCCCATAAGTTCGATCACCGTGCCATTACTGTATCTTCATTGATATCCCGCTGGACAAAAGCTTATAAATTGTCTAATCTATCCACCGTAAAAATATTCACCACAGGATGTACATTTTCAAGGAAAATCACTTTCCTTATGCTTCCTCCGAGTTTATCATCCCCTCTCCCCACTCGCTATTCTTCGTGCCCAATTCCTACTCCAATCAATACCCAGTTTCTTCTTTGTCGCACCCAATTCGACACACCCACTTCCATCACACCCGCCTCGCCCCCACAATTTAATCTCCCTCCCTCCATGAGCGAGCGTACCCAATGTCACGAGTCCACCGACCACCACACCCGTCAAGCCATGTATGAGAAAATAATCATTTTCAAAACAAATCTTGTTGTTCTTGAAAAATATACTACCGAAATATTCAGTAAAAATATGGACCACCGCCGAGGTGAATCAAGTTGGTGAGCTTCAGCCAGCCGCGGTCCTCATCCGATATGATCCGGCCGCCCATCTCCCAACCTAATTCCTCCGAATATCATCCCGTGAAATTCCTCGCAACCATGTCCGTTGTTTTTACAAAACCATAGTCATGCACTCACACCTAACTTCTAGGTTACTTCAGCGATAAGGAAAATGCATTATGCCATTTTCAAAACCATTTATACAATATATCAATATGCATATTCTCAATCAATTACAATTACACACATGTAATTCAACACATCAACCATCACCCAATTCTATCTCACTGAGCAAATCACACCATCTCCACGGTCTACACACAATTATACCTCATATACTGTGACCTCATGTTAACACATCAAGCATTAACCTATTAATTTCTTTAATCAACCAACTCCCCAAATTAGCTCACTTGAGCAATTTACAATATCATCTCCACGGCTTACAACACAATTTTATTCCATATAATTGTGTCATTGTGTTAAACACATTAAATCTACAGTTCAACTTATCTATTTCCACACATACCAAGCCATTCATTTCAACAATCTGGGCACACAACATATGGACGATTAACCACTAACACAAACCCGGATCGGCATCACCCCAAAAACAGAGCATGTGGGCTGTCCGTGGCAGGCCACTCATCCACCATATGTTCCACTTTTTGAAACCGATTTCCACGGCCATATCCGGCCTCCTACACATCAATACATGATTTATTTAATAAATTATCACCCAAACACCCAAAACAGTCCCTAAAACTACTACGGACTGTCCACTGGGTCTCAAAAATTCAAACACTTTTGCCCCAAGATTTGGACCGACAACGGCCACTACGACCTCAATCCAACACAAACATCAACAAAGCACTTAAACCAAGAATAAAACAAGTGATGGGAAACCTCACCATGAGTTTGGCCTAAAAACCTTAAAACTGGAGTCCACGCGTTGTCCTCTCCACGTAGAACAACTTTCCTTCTTGGCTCGAAGGAATCCGACGGTCGGATCGCCCAGAAACCTAGAGAGAAGTGGCTTACTCTCTCACTAGAAATATCAAAACTCAAGCTTCAGAAACCACTTCTCGAGACGTTCTTTTGCCTTTTTCATTTTTAGAAGACAAACCATTCATGTCTTGTCTCATTAACTTTCCAAAATTACAATTATGCCCTTATTCCCATTAAGGCTTTGATTCTTTCTATCCGACGGCATCATGCCATGTGTCAACGTGTCCCACCTTGAGCTCAATTTGACTTGGAATTTACTTGATATGTCAAATTGCGGTGCCACTCAAAATGCTCCAAGCGTCCCACCTGACGCTGCTTTCCTCGAAAAACGCGCAAATTCCTACTCTTCCTGGACCGACGAATTGACGCAGTAGCTAGGATTTCGCGAGACGACAACTATGGGAAACTGGTATGGTCATCCGAGATCTAGAAAAATTGTGACACCCCAAAACCCAGGGGTCCGTTGACTACCCGTCAACCAGCGGAAAATCTATATGTCTCGTATCGCGAGACACATATCTAAGTAAAAATGGCCACTTTGGCCCTTGCATCAACACTCATCAAACATGTACCCAACTATAGTCCAATAGTCCAAGAATTATTTTATTACTCTTAATACAAATACATATTAAAATCTCCAATTCTAATACATATTAAACAAAAAACTGTCAAAGCCACAACCCGGCTTTCTTCAAAATCGGCTTCTAAAATGAGCCGTCTTCGAACGCCCTCAGACTAAAAATATTCCTCAACAGTAGAGCTATCGCCCAAGAAGGAATCACCCTGTCGGGCTACTCCCCACCTAAGTGCATATGCAATGCTCCACAATACACACTCAAGTAAATAAGATGATCCCTACTTGAATGTCTATATGCCCGTTCCCATGTCTCGAGTCCTCATCACCACTCACACCGCCTAAGCCATGTGATGAAAAATAATCATTTTCAAAACAAAAAACTTGTCGTTTTGAAAATATACTACCGGCGCTCAAAATATGGACTACCCTCCTAGGCGAATTGGTTGGTGAGCTTTCCTAAACAGTCATGGTCCTCATCCGAAATGATCTGTTGGCCCATCTCCCAACCCAATTTTTCCGGAAAATCATCCTTTGAAATTCCTTTCGCAACCATGTTCGTTTTTCAGAAAATTCATGTCATGCACTAACACCTAATCTCTAGGTTACCCAGTGCATATGAAAATGCATTATGTCATTTCCAAAACCATTTATACAATATATCAAATATATCGATATCACGGCATTCTCGAATTTGCACTCACGACACATGTCATTGATAGTGATCAGCCATCACTGATTTTCTCACTTTAGCGATTTGCAATATCATCTCGATGACTTACACACAATTTATTTCATAAATTATGAAACAAACACCGAAACAACCCCTACAGTCACGAGATTGTCAAATAGGCTCCAAGAATTCCAAACGGTCGGTCCTGAATTTGGGGCCGTCAGCAGTGTTGAGCCTGAAAACCCTGACGAAACATTACAAAACACTTAAACAAAGTGTAACTAAGTATGATAAACCCCTTCCTCACGGAGTTTGAGTGGAAACTCAGATTTTGGTGTCAGCGCGTGGCTCTGGTAGCGTAGATCCAGCTTTGCCTTCATCTGACGAAACCTACGGTCCGATTTTCGCTAGATGCGAGAAAAGCGAAAGAAGAAAAAATAAAAAAATATTCTCTCCCCTCTCCAGAGCGCTCTCCTCCACCGGCACAGATTATTTTTTCTTTTTATTACTAATATGTGCCTGTGTGTGTGTGTGTGTGTGTATCATTTGAATACAGAACTTATATTGCCTCATTCGGGTCCGTTTCTGTGCCAAAATTTTTTATTTCTTTTCAGTTCAATTATTTTAAATGAACTTTAAATCAAGCCATTTCGACTTAGGATTTTCGTAAAAATCTGGAGTCATGCAAGAATCATGAAGCGGTTATTACCCGAAATTCGTAAAAATATTCTATTTGTCTCGAATTTAATGAAACTTTTATGGGTCACTAGATTTGCGAAGGCAGATTTAACGACGTGGTCAGTTTCATCATCCAGAGATCTAAGAGGAATTTTCGGTTTCAAGCTGAAATTCTGGTTTACCATTTCGAGAAAATTGAATTTTTATCGGGTTTTACAAAATTTGATTTTTACGAAAGTATGATTTACCCTTTTTCGAATTGGAATTTTAAAGGTCTCATCATCAGACTAGTTTTAAGTTGTTCATTTTTCCCTACGAAATGGTCGGTCTAAACCACATACGAAAATATTAACTAAGGAATTTAGAAGTAATTCAAAATAACCAAGAGTAAGAAAAATAAATTTACTAAAAGTTCTTTGCTTGATTCCGACGATACATGCGATCGAATCTTTATGCTTGTGATACTTCAAAAGATCTTTATTCGGTTTAATTCGCCTTACATTTTACACTGTAAACTATAGTAAATACAAAATTAATCATCACTTCGATTCAATTTCAAATAAATAAATAACATTTCAAAATAAGGATAATTCAAAGGGAAAGAAAATAAAAATCCGATAAGTAAAGTAGCTCTACCTACCTTGACCACTTGAGCATATGAAAATAGTCAGAAGTATGTAGCATTTCATATACGACCTTCCTTACCTTTGGATTTATTCTATGATAAGCACATATAATAAAAAAATGGTTATAATAATAAAATAATGTACATATTACTTATATTTTTAAGTTAAATCCTCTAGTACTGTCATTGAAATTTGAATACCATTTCTCTGTGAAAACACCACAATTGATTGGGGTCGGTTCTCGAATTTGGGTTAGCCTTTAACTCTGCTAAAGTTGAGTATTTGTTAAAATACTCAACATACAAACTATGTTTGAATATCCTCAAACACTTGCCGACTTCACTAAGAACCCATTGCTTTCTGTTTGGTGTCAAATCAAACTTGGACTGAAAAGAAAAAAAGTTTTCATTAGTGTAAGGGAAAAAAAACAAAGAAAGTGAAAAGAATTTAAAATATCTATCGAGTAAATAGTACCTTAACATCCCATATTTTGTCTTTTGTTGTTGGGAACTTTTCTCAATCGAGAAAATTCAAGTGGAGTTAATTAAACTTCTTTACTTGCGGTTCCACAAAAGTATTCAAAGCTCACCATCATCACACATTGATTTAAATGTTGAATTTTACGGTTAGTTTTCATAAAAAAGATGGTCTAAACCCCATATGTCGAGGAGTATTGTTAGGCCTCGAGTATTACGTGGCTTCTCAATATTGGTTGTGCAATGAAAGATTAAATTTAATTAATCCATATTAATATAACTAATAATGACCAGGAGAACACATGAATAATAGGCTAGTCATAAATATTGTAAGGTTGTTGAGAATTCCTGTAGAACTTAAAGATAATACAGTCAGCATGAAATAAATAACTAATTGTACAGAATTGAGGTACCTAGCAAGCATGTTAGACTACAAAATCTAACTAATCTTAACATGTCTATCCCTTATTGGATTTCTTCGATGCGTGTAGCATCGACACGTGACTGAAATAAAAAACTAAACAAATTTGGTTACCTTCGTAATCTAGAGGCGATTAAGTTGGGGCATGAAACCAATTACCCGAATCAATATATGAGGGGTTATGTAAGCCTAATTAGCTATGGAATAAAATGAATCCAAAAGAATAGCTTGGGTTTAGTTCTATCAGTTTCACATAAGACAACGGTATCTTGAAATGACATTTTTATTTTAAAAAAAACTGAGATTTCAATTCAGAGTCCTAATATTTTTGTCTTCTACTAGTCAACATGTCTAATATTTTGTTTGAGTCCTCATAAATAACATGAAACAAAATAATTTGTGCACTAGGCTGGGAAAATGGGTCGAGCGATGGGGTGGTCAGAATTGGCTGATATTTTGGAGGGCAGTATGAAGTCGAGCCTCAGTCAGCTATTAGCTGACCAGGCCAACCAAATGCCATCAGGTTAGGGCAAGGCAAACCAGTTAGCTGAATTTATTTTATTTACTTATTATTAATTTTAAGAAAATAGCATATATATATATATATATATATATATATATATATATATATATATATATATATATATATATATATATATATATATATATATATGACTTATTGAAGATTTTTCTAAACCTATAGTGGATAATAACTAATGAAGATGAAGAGATTAGGGGCATAATTAAGTTTCATTTGGGGAACTTGGATTTGTAGTTTTTAAGATATCATTTATTTGTCACTTTATTTTTTTAGTACTTTGAATATAAACATGTTTATTAAACTTTGACGTGTTTATGATTTGATGTTTCATTTCTTATCATGACACTTTGAACTTGATTATGGTTGTTACTTCATTAATTCTAATTATTATGTGATTGTAGTTAGTTGCTTAATAGCTACTAGTTAGTTTGGTTATAAATTTATAATGATGTTTAGCATTATTTACGTTTATTTAAGAATTTAAATATTATTATATTGTCTAGGATCTTTCATTTATGCATTAACTATTATTAAACACTTGTGTGTTGTTTTTTTTATTTGAAGAATTACAAAATTAGATAAATTACAAGTTTTAACATTTTCCCAAATTTGGCCCGTTTTGACTAAAAAAGCTTTAGCCAGCATTTCCGTGTGGGCCGAGGGTGGGCTGGTCAAGCTAACTGAATCAAATGTGAGCCGAGCGGCCCGACCATTTAACACCTTGGCAAATAAGTGAGCCTTAATTTCAACTATATTGTGATAGTTTATTCTTATTCAATCACTAATTTATAGCAATGAACATTTGTTGTAAATAATTAATAATTGAGAACATGCTTCTTATTGAAATTAATTTCATAGATTAATAGAATAAAGAGAACATGTTTTTATAACGAAACTTACATAGTGCTTATAGGGTTGAAATAATATACTATTTTGTTTGGCTGCATCTGAAAAGGCGTTAAATAATAAAGGATGCCCCAAAAATTGAAAGAATATGAAAGATGTAAAAATTATATATATATATATATATATATATATATATATATATATATATATATATATATATATATATATATATAATCACACAAAAGAATAATGACATAGACATGTTTCTATAAGGGTGGTAGTCGATCATGGATCTTGTTAGGTGTGGTGTCAATGTATAGATCGTGTTTAACCTGAATAACATATTAAATGGAGTTAATTAATTAATATAATAATTATGGGATCCAATTTGGGTCGAGGAATTAGGTGTTAGAGCGGGTCGACACGAATATAATCGGTATTAAATGTGTTAGGTGGGTCAACACGAATATGACCAACACGATTATACTACGACTCATGCAACGAAAACCGTGTTGGATTCGTATTTGTGTCAGAATTTTGCGAGTACATGTTCCTATGAGTAATTAATGGCGAGGAACTTGTGTTGCATCCCTCGACAAATGAATTAAAAAATAATTGAGAATAGAGATAACAAGAGCGAGTGTAGGCATGTTTCTAAATTTGGAAAGAACAAAATAACAAAACAAATAATAATTGAGAACTTACTATTTGCATCCTCTGACCTCTTCATGATCCAGACAGACTCATGGAAATTTTCATTAGATCACGTAACCTCTTCTTATGAGCTTGTGAAGATCTTTATCATTGTCTTTCTTTTGTATTTGAATCATAGCACAACATCTTGTAAAAATCATATAATCATAGTTTAGAAAACAATAATAACTTTTGATGCAATACGACATGAAAATTAAAAACAAAATTATGAAATTAAGTGCCTTGTAGTGCAGATGAGAAAAATACAAAATATTGAGGAATACGTAAGTCAGCATACTAGGTTAGGGTTTATAGCGAGAACTATAAATATATTTATAATTTTAATAAGAGTAAGAGTAGGATGGAGGGAAAAGAAAGGATTATTTTTTGAGCGAAAAATTTTAGTGAAAAGAACCGCAAATTTTTTAAGTGCTAGAGCAAAAAAGCATTTGTAACTAGATTCTCCATATCACTATTTTATTTAAAAATAAAATTGCAATTGAAATTCCGAGGCATATGATATGAAGTCGAGTGGGTTCCTGTGAATGCGGTGGTGAAGTGACAAAAGCCCATTGACTTGATTCTCTCGTATTCATCAAAATTCAAAATTAGGTTTCAAATGCTTCTAGACTTGCCACCAACGATCTACAGGTTAATGCTTGATTCCTGAGAGGCTACTTGGTGGATTCGATTCACTTTATTCACAACCTATTTCCTGTGCTGTAATAGAATTAAGTGCATGCTACTCCAAAAATCCAGTGATAAGCATTGTTTTAGTAAGGCCTTTAAAGTTGTCTATTTCTACATATGCATAAGGCCTTTAAAATTGTTTATTCCTACAGATGCCTTAAGTAGAGACATCTTTCTCTTAGGTGTATAGTAACTTTGGCTATATCATTTGCACATATCATTAACAGATTCATATCCACAAAAATGGCAAGTGACAGAAGCTGAGAAATGCTGTTCTTCGTAAAACATTTATCTGCTATTTGACACTTCACTTGCCATAATATATATGAGCATACCTGGACCACTTTCACTTCTTGCATCGTCTCCTTACAGATCTTGCGGAGGCGCAAGCAGCCTGGCATTCCTCGTGTGGTTCCATAGAAGTATCATTCACTCCACAGCCACATGACTGATCCTCCAGGAATGCACGGATGAGGCGAGAGCCCTTCCTTCGATTGCAGGAGCACAGGCGTGAGCAAGAGGTTTCTATGGTAAAAATGAGAGAGAATTTAAAGGGGACATCTCTAGCATAACTATTTTAACAATTTGATAATTCACGTGTTGGATAAGAAAGAGAATTAGCAATGACCTTGGAAGGACGGTCCCTACCGGCGGAGATAAAAGCCCGATCATTGTGTACTAATCGGGTACGCAACCATTGCAATCCCATAAGCTACACCATTTCAAAAGTTTTTCTGCATTGGAATGGAGGTTAAAAGGTGGGTCGGTCGATAAATTGCAAAGTTTATGAGGAATGGGATATCGTGATATTAGTATAATAAGTAAACACAGATAAACTATAAGCGTTCCATCTGATCGATGAAGAAAGCTGGAGAAAATAGCCATTAAGATGCTTCTGATAACAATAAGAGGCCACATAATGATTGTCAAGCCAGCATTAGGAATGCAAAAATTGTTTTTTGAAAACAGGCCTTCATTAATAGAGGTTGATAGGGTTGAAAATGAGTGCGAGGCCCATTCGAAGCAAACGAGGAAAAGGCAAGCACAGTGAAATAATAAGGGACCAGGCATCGGCAAGAAAGCCAGTTCGTTCGCGAGAGTCGATAGCACGGATAATCTGAAAAGCCCATGTCCTACAAATCATACCAAATATCATCAGTAAGGGAAGTAAGATAATTCCCAATAACGATTTACCCTATAAAAAAAATCGAATCTCACCAATGAGGGAAGTAGGATAACTCATAATAAACTGCTCCATCTGTAAGACCCGAGAGATTCCAATTTATGGAATAAGGGCAAAATCGTAATTTAGATCTAAAATTATGGTTGGGGTTAAAAATCCATAATTTATTCTCTAGATCTCCGGATGACAAAGCGGATTGTACCATTGGAGATAGATCTCGAAAAATCTTGTTATACATAAAAATTCGTAATATTCAGCGAGCGGTCGGATCGGCACGTTTGAGCATCGCGTTTAAGTTGCCATAAAGCGATTTCGATGTCACGAAAGTCACATATAACAAGTACTCATGTACCGTAAGTGATATGAGTAGAGAAATGTGCGAAAATGGACTGTAGAGTAGTCTTAGAATGTCAGCGGAGAAAGAGAGGAATAAATTAATTAAATTGACTTAAGTCATTTAAATGACAAAGATTGAATAGTACCCATCTCCTACGTATTGAGATGGGGGCAGCGATGAAAAGGGAACTAGAGAGCAGCAGCAGTTGGGGTTTTGAGTTTATTTTTAGAGAGAGAGAGACTTCTCTCTAGAAATCTGAGGAGAATTAGACCGTCAGCTGATCTTCGGGACAAGGAGGAAAAACTGCTCTGTGAGGAGAGAAGCCGCGTGGAGTGCAGTTGGAAGGTTCTCGAACTCCGAGAGGTAGGGGTTTCTCCCTACTTGCGTTTTATTCCCGGTTTAAGTACTTTACAAATATTTGGGTCGAATGAGGCCGTTAGGGGCCGTTTGATCGGTCGAACTTGGGACTTGAATTGATTGGATTGTGAAACCAGAAATACGTAGCCGTGGCGTGAGATTTGTTTGGGTGCAGTTTGTGTAATTTGTGCATTAATTGTTTGCTTGGTATGCTTTGGGTCGGGAATGGCCGTGGATTGCGGGTTCACTAAGTGAATCGTTGAGTTGTGATTTTTGGGAATAGTAATATAGAAGTTTCACTATTCAGAAACGATGTTCAAATTATATTTTTATTAAATAATGTTGTGCAGTGATTTAAATTATATTGCTTGTGTTTGATCATTGTGAGTGAGCTAATTTTGATGTTTGAAATGAGAAATAATTTACATAACATGTTTATGTGATTAAATTTTTATGTGAATATATTCGTGTTTATATATTTGCATGTGATTAAATGTATTAGATTGGCACACATGCATTCCATATGCTGCTTGGAACATCCTAGGACTATAGGAGTTAGTGCATGAGATGAGTCTAGAAAATAGT
Source organism: Tetrastigma voinierianum (assembly GCA_016808115.1). NCBI lineage: Eukaryota > Viridiplantae > Streptophyta > Magnoliopsida > Vitales > Vitaceae > Tetrastigma > Tetrastigma voinierianum. The sequence goes on from JAEQBH010000398.1 coordinate 1,616,666, forward strand.
TCGGAGGAGTGATCTAAATGTGTTATCGGAGGGTAGTCCACAAATAACTAAAAATATCAATCGTTGGAGCGCAATTGATATTCATCGGAGATGAGTCCACAAACCATTAATATATCAATCGTCGGAGCAGCCCAATTGATATATATATACATCAGAGGTTGATCCCATAATAAAACAATAATTCTGCATCTGAGGAAGCAGGCGAGTGTGAGAGAGTTGAATGAAAGGACGGGGGATCTGAGTTGGTCGTAGACATTAGTAGGATCATGCAATTTTCTTGAATGTGTGTTTATTTTGGAACATTAGCGCACTTAGGTGGTGAGTAGCCAGCCAGGGCGATTCTCCCTCTTGACTTTAGCTCACCGAGTGGTCGATGGGATCCACTTTTCACGAGGAATTACGGGGGAGTGTGCGAGGAGACGGTTGGTAGTTGAGGCTGTTTTAGAAGAAAGCCGGGATGTAGCTTTGGTGTCACAGTGTATACATGTATTAGAATGCTTTTCATTTTAATATATGTTGTATAAAATCAGTTTATTAACTCTTGAAACTGTGGATATAGTTTGGATATATTGTGATGAGTATTGTATTATGGGCCCCGAGGCCGTTTTACTCATGTTGGGATTGATTATATTGAATGCATTTAAGGACAGGTATATGTAGGTGCGTATTTGGGTAGAGCTCTCCATACAAAGGAGACTTTGGAGTTTTCCTAAAGTGGCGTCGGGTAACCCAGAGCGTCCACTTGTATTAGTGGCCCGGGTGGTCAGCGAACCGAAATGGGCGTCACAGCTTGGTATCAGAGCTTAGGTATACAAATACCTAGGGAGCTCGGGTTTGGGTATCCATCACTACTAGGTGGTTCGATGTTGAGTTTAGGTATGGGATTACCTTGGAAAATCACGGGACAAAACTAGGACACTACGTGCACGTGTGTTGATGTGTTTTGTGTGATTTGATAATTGATGTGTGAACATGTGAATGTTGAGGAATGGTGTGTATACCATGTTGTATGTGTTGTGAAATGTTTGTGTGCTTAAGTGATTAGCACATAGGTGTATTGGAATTTTTGTTGGGAGTTTTCACGATTATTAATAAGGCGGAGAACGAAAATTAAATAAAATAAATTTAACTAAATTTATTTAGGTTGTTGGAAGGTGAGAAGAAATTTTAAAGCGAAGAAAATAAATTTGATAAATTTATTTGGTTAAGAGGAGGAGAAAATAACATTCTAGGATTTTACAAGATGTGAAGTTGAAGAAAAGTGAAGAAAATAGAATTTTATAAATTTGTTTGAGTGGAGAAAAATTTTTAGGTGAAAAAAGCTGGAAAAGAAAATAAATTTATAAATTTATTTGGTTATGAGATGAAAATAATTTTTAAGGTTTTATAAGGTGTAAAGCGAAGAAGAGTGAAGAAAATAAATTTTTAGAAATTTATTTGTGTGATACAGGAAAATATGAAAAAAAATAGAAGAAAATAGAATTTTAGAAATTTATTTAAGTATGAAAAAAAAAATAGGCGTGTAATTTTTTATGATTTTCAGTACAGCTAAAATAAATAAAAAAAATAATAATGAAAAAAGAAGAATTGAGAAATTTGATTGTATTGCAATACAATATTTTGTATTATGGCGAGGCTGTGTAAATAGGTTTCAATAGGGTGAACATGTGCAAGGAGCTTGATGGGTACATGAAACGTATTCTGTCACAGTTCTTTATATTACGAGGAGAAAGTGAAAAAAAATTGTGTCATGTCTGAAAAAAAATATTGTATTGCAAGCGAAGGGCTAAGGCTGGCGCGACGAGCCTTGGGCGCCATGAGGCAGGAGACAGCGGGCGTGCGCGGCCCGGCAATGCGTGGGTACGCCTCGGCAGGCGCTATGTGAGCTGTATGGGGCTGTGCACTCGGTTGCACTCGGCTGTTTGACAGTTCGACTAGTATTTTTGAGTCACGAATGAACCTTGTTCATTGTAAAATAAATTTTGAAAAAAAAAAATATTTATTTTAAATTTAATTAAAATAAAATAAAATAAAATAAAATTTGATAAAATTTTCGAAAAATAAAATTTTCAAAAATAATTACACGAAAATAAAATTTTAATAGAAAACAATATTTTAAATGCGAATTGATTTACATTATCTGCTTTGAAGTTAAGTGATTAGTGTCTCGAGGGCGATGTTTATGCCTTAGGGATCCTGTATTGAGATTTAATTTGCCATTAGCGTATAGATGGCTAGTCGGGACCGGGGGCGTGAGGGGCGTCCACAGAGCACCATCGGTGTTTGATCAACGAGACTTTTGTTGAGAATTTGTAGGTGTTACGATTCTTGCTATCGCACGAAATTTGAGTATAAGCAGTGAAGCAGGAAGGTCCTAGTAACCTCAGAGGTTTAGGGCTCACATCTCAGACATTCACGGGGGAGGAGACCAGATGTTGACGAGACCATTGGTTTATGCATATCGAGAAAGGGTGTTAGAGGCTATGGGATTACCTCGCGCGACCGGGGATTAGACTAAATGCGTTCTTGCTAGAGAATGGGGGCCCGGATATGGTGGAAATGGGCCGAGGACCTCTAGGGACCTTAGAGGAGCCGTTGTGCGTGAGTCTCCCAGGGATTAGGGCGAATAAGAATGATAGGTCGAGGTTGTGAGTTAGAGATCTGGGGACTGCCGCGGTGGACACACGGGATCATGGGCATGTCAAAGTTCGATGTCATCCTAGGGATGGACTGGATGTTAGCTTACAGGATCGTTATCGATTGTGAGCGTAGGAGGTTTACCGCCTATACGTAGGACGGTACTCGTATGGTATTTCAGGGGGACACGCATGACGTTTTGCCCCAGACAGTATACTAGTCCAAGTGTCAGGGATAGTTAGCGGGTTGGCTCGCGAGCTACTAGAGGGCGGAGAGGTGGGACTGGATGCACCTCAGTGGTTTCTGAAATAATGTTTTCCCGGGATGAGCTGGACTACCTCCACATAGGGATGTAGATTTCAATATTGAGTTACACCCTGGTATTTCACCCATCTCTATGACTCCGCATAGGATGGCACGGTTGAGGATTGCGGGGTCGAGTCGGCTACGGGAGCTCTTGAATGAGGGTTCATTAAATGAAGCACTTCACCATGGGGCAGCTACGGTTACATTTGCGAAGAAGAAGGACAAGACCCTTCTACGTAGAGTGATTAAACGGTTGAGCAGGGTTACGATCGAGAATCGGTTACCCGTTACGGATTGATGATTTGTTGATCGGTTGAGAGGGCGAGTCACACTCCCGGAATGAACCCTTGCGGTTTACTAATCAGGCGAGGGTTAGGGATACAGATATTCCTAAGGCAGAGCGTTTAGGGTGGCGTTATGGGCACTATGGGTTTACGGTGCAACCGGATTGATAGATGCGCCCGAGTACACATTCATGGATCTCATCACATCATCAACCACTATTCGATCGGTTGTTCGTAGTCTTTGTGGATGACATTTTGATCACTCCAGTCGGAAGTGGGAACATAGGTATCACTTGAGGATTGTGTTCTGATTCTTGAGATACCATCAATTTGTACACTAAGTTCGGCAAGTGCGGTTTTGAAAACTGAAGGAGATTTTTGGGACACGTGGTGTCGACACAGGTGTTAGTCGACTAGAAGGTTGAAGCGAGTGATGAGTTGGGAGAGGCAGAATGTCGATCTTGAGATACGTAGTTCTTGGGATTAGGTTGGGTGATACAGAGGAACGAGAATGGTGAAATTGTCCGTCGGGACAGGATCATAAGTTTCACCTACGGGATATGGACTCCATGGTTGGGACGGCCACGACCGTAGAAATCGAGGATACACCGGAACACTCGGGATGGTAGCAAGAGGGAGGATCGGCTTTCTCAGTTTGGGGAAGAGAGGCGAAGACACACGCCGCACTAGTTCGGGACCCGGGACGGGATTGAGCATGAGTGGCGGGATTGCGAGACGGGGATCCTGGGCTGGGACTGTACGGTCCCGGTTAAGCGTGGGACGGGAGAGTATCTGATTCCATTCCTCCCGCTGAGTGAGGGGTTAGAGGAACAGGTTTCGATTTCGAGGGTGCCACTCTGAAGCACTCTCAGCAGCCTGAATTGGCAAGGGACGAGTGGGTCCAGTCGAGAGCAGGTCGAGTTGCGCAGCGGAAGCATGGACCTTAGGGTGGTAGACCTATTGGTTGTTGATGTCAAGTTGACATGGATGAGTTGGCGACCACCGTCGGGTTGGCTCGATGAGTGAGACCTTAAGCGGGGTTGTCATACGAGCCACGACGTGGATTTAAGCTAGAGGTTAAGTCCTTTTGAGAAGCCCGGGAATAGATGTTCTTCCTAGGATGTAGAGGGTGAGAGTTGACCGAATGGAGTCGGGATTATGAATGTGAGATCTCAGAGATTACGCTCGTAGTGGACCGGGATAGGGTGTCACGGTATCAGCGTGTGCGTTCGTGATACCGTGTGCTGTATCAGCGTCAGTCGGAGTGTGGGTGCAGTACGATCATTCACCCTCTTGGTGAATGAGGGTTGAAGTTGTCTTTGAGACTACATCGATGAAGACTCTAGTTCGATTCAGGAAATGACGGTAATTAGAGTCTGGGTGGTAGCCAGGGGAACAGTAAATCCCCTCGGGTGAGAATCACGGGTTAGGGTGTAGAGACCGGGAGATATCCGAATTTACCGTAGAGAATGTAATGGGGCTTAGGGGTGTAAAGCTAGAAGAATTGTTGCAGAGATGAAAACCCACGGACGAGGGTTATCACGTAGACTTAGAGTTAGTGATAGAAGTCGGGAGTGACTCGAGTTTGGATACCGCTGGAAATTGCATTGGGTGTTGAGGCGACAAGGGCTTGAACTATGGATGTCATTCATGACATGGACTAGGTTGACCGGTCCATTGGATTGTCGATGATTGTGACCTTGGGAAGGTCGGAGGTTTACTGCCTTGAGTAAGGGTTGTGTGGGGTTAGGTGTGTATGGATTATATACAATTAGAAGGACATGCTATGAGCATCGTCTGGAGTCATAAGGGTAGGATTAGTATATGAGTGGATTCGCCCTACAGCAACGGTTATCGAGCCAGTATCTGAGATGGCACCGTGTGAGGCATTGTAGGAGGCCCGTGTAGGTCACCGTTAGGATGGGCCAGAGGTGGGAGAAGAGATCATCCGCAGGTCACATGATTAGAGACACCTCCGAGAAGGTGAGCTTGATAGGACAGCGTCTTCTCACGGCTCAGAGCCGGCAGAAGAGTTATGCGGATGTACGACGTCGACCCTTAGAGCTCGAGGTTGGTGATCACGTTTTCTTGAAGGTGATGCCTAAGAGGGGAGTGGTCAGGTTCGGCAGGCGCGGGAAGCTATCGTCGAGGTTTATTGGACCGCCGAGATGCTCGAGAGGATGGGGCACGGGTTGCGTCTGGAGTTAGCGTTCTGGCCCGACATGTCGGGTGTCCACGAGGTGTTTCACGTCTCCATGCTCAGGAAATATACTCGAGGATCCGGCTCGTGTGGTGGATTAGGGACGGGTGAGGTTGACAGCGGGACCTTTAAGGAGGGACCGGTGTGCGTGTTGATGCGTGATCGGGTTTTTGCGGCCTTGAGCCGTGAGGCTAGTGAGAGATGCTATGGCGGCACGTGGAGTGGAGGAGTCAAGCACGTGGGAGCGCGAGGACACGATCGCAGGCCACTATCATGCTGTTTAGGGATGAAGGTACGTGGTTTAATCGTTTGAGATTTAAATGGCTAGTTACATGCATGGTAGAGTGCACGTTGCATATGCATGTGAGTGATAGTGATTATCCTGAATTTCGGGATGAAATTCCTTTTAGGAAGGGAGAAATGGGCAGAGATTCAAATTTACGGAATAAGGGCAAAATCGTAATTTTCGATTCACAAAATTGTAATTCCAGGTTTAAAAATCCGTAATTTATTCTCACAGATCTCGGATGTGAAAGCGAATTATACAGTTGGGATAGTCTCAAAAAATCTAAGTTAGCACGTAAAATTTCGTAATATTAGAGATAGTCGGGTCGGCACGTTTTTCGAGGGCATCGCGTTTAGTCTTAGTAAAAGCGATTTACCGATCTGCGAAAGTCTGCATATAATAAGAATACTCATGTACCATAAGTGGTATGGTAGAAATGTAGCGAAAATGGACGGCTAGAGGTAGTCACGGGAATGTCAAAACTGGAGAAAGAAGAGAATAAATTAATTAAATTGACTTAAGTCGCTAAATGTGAAAGATTGATCAATCTCAGTCTCTACGTATTGAGATGAGAGCCGAACGTGAAAGGAGCCAGGAGGCAGCGAACCGGTTAAGGGTTTAGGTTTATTTTTAGAGAGGGAACTTCTCTCTAGAAATACGGAGATCAGGCCGTCGGCGGAGTCTTCGGAATGAGGAGGAAGGCGCTCTACGCGAGGAGAGGGCTTAGCGTGGATGCACCGGATTTAGGGAGTTTGTAAACTCCCGAGAGGTAGGGTTTCTCCCTACTTGGTTTTATTCCGTTTTAAGTACTTTACAAATGTTTGGGTCGAATGAGGCCGTTAGGGGCCGTTTGATCGGTCCCAAAACTTGGGACCGAATTGATTGGATTTATTGAAACCAAAAATCTGTAGCCGTGACGTGAGGGGCTGTTTGGGTGCAGTTTGTGTAATTTGTGCATTAATTGTTTGCTTGGTATGCTTTGGGTCGGGAATGGCAGGTGGATTGTGAGGTTCCCAAGTGAGCCCAGTTGAGTTGTGATTTTTAGGAATAATGCTTAGGGGTTTCAACATTCAGAAAGCAGTCTTCGATTATATTTTGTGAAAATATGTGTTTGGCGAGTGATTTAAGACTAAATTGCTTGTGTTTGATCCCGTGCTTTAAGTGAGCTAATTTTGATGTTTGAAATGATAATTACATAACATGTTTGTGTGATTAAATTTTATGTATATATTAAATTGTTTATATATTTGCATGTGATTAAATTGTATTGGAATTGCTTTGCCATTCCATATGCCTTTGGAACATCCTAGCAGGACTATAGGGAGTTAGTGCATGAGATGAGTCTAGAAAATGGTTCGGAGGGTAGTCTAAAATATTAATTATCGGAGGGTAGTCCACGAAATTTAAAAATATCAATCGTGGACGACAAATTTGATATGCGTCGGAGGGGTAGTCCTGAGCCATTAATATATCGTCGTCGGGCGACTGATTGATATATCACATCGGGAGGGTTGTCAGCAATAAATCAATAATTCTCATACAAGGCTTAGGCGAGTGTGAGGAGAGTCGGTGAGGACTCGGGATACGAGTTGGTCGTGAATTTAAGTGGGATCATGCATTTGAATGTGTGTTTACTTTGGAACATTGCATTGCACTTAGGTGGTGAGTAGCCCACTTAGGGCGATTCTCCTACTAAGCTTTAGCTCACCCCGTCGTGGGATCCCCTTTTTACAGGTACAGGGAGCGTGCGAGGAGACGGTTAGATCCTTGAAATTTGTTTAGAAAGAAAAGCTAGGGATGTGGCTTTGGTGTCACATTAACATACATGTATTAGAATGCTTTCATTTAATATATGTTGTATAAAGTAGTTTATTAACTCTTGAAACTATTGGATATAGTTTGGATATATTGTGATGAGTATTGTATTATGGGCCCGAGATGCGTTTACTCATGTTGGGATTATATTGGACCTATTTGGAGACGGGTATATCTGAGTCTTGTATTTGGGTGGAAACTCTCAGTACAAGGGACTACGGAACCTCTAAAGTGGCGTCGGGTAACCAGACCTCCACTTGTATTCACGAGGTTGTGGTGGTCAGCGGACCCCGAGGAAATGGGGCGTCACACCCTCATTATCCGCATTAATGGAATGCGATAATGGCGAGGGGAAATACCACATCGATAGGAAAAGAATCCATATCACCATCAGTTAAATACATATACTATATATATGAGGCCACCATCGGTGAAGGTGCGCGAGACATTAGCCCTCTAGGAATATCTTTTCTCTGGGGAGGAGGCGAAGCAGGCATCGGATGACGCGACCACGACGCGGAGCTGACAAATCGGGAAGGACTATGCATCACCCCTCACGAAGGCGACCACACCTCGACGGCTCACAGGGTCTTTGAGGCGGGAGGCTTGAGGGTCCAGCAGGGCCGGGGCCGCAGGACCACACTGGCCCCTGGGAGGAGGGCGACTGAGCGACACTCCGGGGGACACGTCGAAAATGAGGAACTAAACCCCCCTCAGCAAGGAATGAGAGAACGATCATGGGAGCAGAGGTTCAAGGGCCTCGACGGGGCTGATCCACGTGAAGGAAGTTGTGGTAGGCCCACAGTATATGGACACCACGGTACAAAAGCGAGTCCTGGCTCACCCCACGGTCGAGGTGCTCCGGCTCCCCGCTCAGCCCAGTTCAGGAATCTTTGTAGTAGAGCGTTCGATGGCTCAAGATCCAGTGGTCATCTCAACACTTATAGATCAAAATCGGAGCTCGCATGGTGTCGGGACCTATCGGTCTGCGAGATTTGCTATCACGCTAAAGGCCGGCGCTTGCGTGGTTCAACAGAGCTTCCCACCATCGTCCGATCTCTCATTCGAGAGAGCTCTCTATTGCGTTAGTCTCTGCTTCATTGTTGCGGAGGAACATAGTGAAATGGGGTTACCACGTGCTTAACCATAAAGCGAGGCTCGTGAAAACATGAGGTCTTATGTCCAGGAGGTTGTCTTAGGAGTCTCTTAAGGTAGATATACTCGACCAGAGAGTTCGTATCATTGCACATTCATCATTTGTGAGTGAGAGTCCGTGGAATTTGATGTTTTCCATCTGAGTCTGCTTGACTGAGCATGGCGAGGTGCTCGCTAAAGCGGAGTACATTAATGGCGAAGAAGCCCTCATATCGAAAGGCTCTTTACCCGCCAAAGAAAAGTGGGGCTGACAACGAAGCAAGGGCGGGCAAAACCAAAGAGATCGGGAGAGGTCCCCCGAAGAAGAAAGACGGTGAATGATCCCAGAAAAGGCGTGGAAGCCTCGAGAGATGGCGGTCGCCTTAACGATCTGCGACAGCATTATTCACCTCGGCGGTTTGCCTCACGGCTGACCTCGGTATCACGGGTCTTTAGCGGTGCAAACACGAGCGATTTCACGAGGATGGCCGACCCGTATGAGGTCGAGACCTGTAAAAAGAGATAACACCAAGTATCAGGAGTCCCATGTGACCACAGTATCAATGGATGTGATTGCATAAAACTCAGGAAGGAGATATAATATTTGATTCGGCGCGGATATCTCCGCCTCTTCATAGCACCTGAAGGCTAGGATCAGGCTCAGCAACCACAACCACCTCGGCAGACGACAACTCAGCACCAACAGCCCTTAGGGGAAATTCATGTGATCTCGGGAGGATTTGCAGGAGGTGGTGAGTCCATCTCTGTTAGGAAGGCCCATTTGCGCAACATCAGGTCGGGAGAGGTGTTGGAAGTGCAAGCGGTGTCCAAATTGCCTCGACTTGACACAACCATAACGTTTCCTGGATCTCAGACTGAGGGATGCCAACACTCTAAGGACGATCCTTTGGTAATATGGAAGGCTGTGGCTAACAAAACAATCCATCTGGGTCCCGTCGACAATGGGAGTTCAAATTACATCATCTCTCGCGGCGGCTCTCGATAAGATGGGCATCGATAGAAGCCGGGAGCCTCGCCAAGACCCACAGCGAGGATTCTCCGGAGAGAAAGTGCTACCTTCTGGGGCTCAATACAACTTGGTACTCACTTGGGAGACCCCCGCGGCCGTGCAACAACTACAGGAGATTTCTCATAGTAGACTCCCCATCTTCTTATAACTTGTTACTAGGCATACCCTCTCTCAACGCCATAAAGGCCATCCCTTTCGCTTACCATATGATGATCAAGTTTCCTACTACAAGCGGAGTAGGAATGGTTCGAGGAGACCAGCGTGTGGCCAGGGTATGTTACTTCTATTATCCGTGAAGCAAAAGGCAAATGGGTAGAATACCTCCCCGAGGTGTTATGGGCATATAGAACTACGCGCAAGTCAGCAACTTAGGAAACCCCATTCGCCCTAACTTTTGGCACCGAGGAGTAGCCCCTGTCGAAATCAGATTAAAATCCCTAAGAGTCGAATTGGCAAGCGTAGAACATAACGAGGAGGCTCTCCGCCTAAATCTAGACCTCCTAGATGAGAAGTGTGAGCAGGTCCTAAAGCGCACGGAAGACTACCAGAGAAAGACGACAAGATACTACGACCAAAAAGTCAAACCCAGGAGTTACAAGCCTGGCGACCTAGTCTTAAAGAAGCTCCTGCCAGCGAGGAAGAATCCAGCACATGGAAAACTAGGGCCCAACTGGGAAGGCCCTTACATTGTATCTCGCGTCGTCAGACCTGGAAATTACAAACTCCAAACGGAGGAAGGAAAAATTCTACCTTATGCTTGGAATGCTGAGCACCTTAAGCATTTTTATCAAGAGACCTCGGGTTGTAATCTTAAATAAAGTGTTATCAGTTTTCGGATGACGAACTGTGTGTTTATTGATTATTTTGTCAGACATCTCAAACGGCTCAGCCAGGGAATGTACAAGAAAGTTACATACACCAAAATGCGCAAATTCATGATTCAGAAAAGAAAGAAAAATTTCTTTATTATAATAATGGTACAATTGATTACAATCAATAATGTCATTCTTTACATCTCGGAGATAAACAATACAAACAGTTCCCTCAAAAAAAAAAAAATCTCAAGAGAGAGAAAGAGAGAGGGAAAGAGAAAAAGAGAGAGTGCGAAAGGAAAGGAGAAAGAGATGGAAAAGAAAAGGAAAAGGTGAAAGAAAAGAGAGGAAGAGAGAATGCGAATGAGAAGGAGAAAGAGAAAGAAGAGGAAGAAGAGCAGAAAATAGAGAAAGCGGTACTAAACAAATTCTTCTTTAAGTACACCGCTCTCTCCGGAGGCATTCCCTAGCACAATTCCGTCATCGGACGGGGCTAGAGAATAAAATAACTCCCACAAAGGGGAAACTAGGGAAAAACATAACTCCTACAAAGGGTGGGGCTACCGAAACCGAAGCCTGCTCTAATCCCTGTGGATCCCCTCAAGACGACTGTGCCTTGACGCTTCATCAAGCACGGATTCCAGTTGGCGCCCAAAAAGGGAAGAAGGTTCCAAGTACGAGCTCCATAGCCGGCAACGCCATTTATCAGAGGTCGAGCACTCGGGAATTTACTGCTTCCACCTCCATAAGCTCGCCCACTCTCCATAAACCAAGATTAAAGGCGCCGCACCTTCCAAGAAATGGAAGTTAAACGGTCGCACTTAACAACTCGTGGAAGGCCTGGGGAGCCCACAGCCTCAACAAATTGGGCCGTAGAGCTCAACTCCGGCCCCACCAAGGCCCGGCAGCCCAAGAGCAAGAATGTGCCCGGCGCACCAGCCCATAGCCTCGTGGCTCACGGAGCCTCAACTCCACACCATAGCCCGGGTGCCCCAGATGCGAGAATGCTCCTCGCAAGGCCTCAAGGCTCCAGATTCCCACCAAATCCGCTTGCGCAGCCGATAGCCCCGCTACGCCCCAACGCCTAAGAGCTCAACATCTCGCAAGGCCTCAGCGCCCCGTGAGCCTCAAAGAACTCGCCTTGCGCAGGCTCACCAGCCGCTAGGCCCCGCCCCGTGAGCCCAACAAATTTCGCTTTAGGGCCTCAATCGTCTAGGAGCCTCAATTGCATCGCTTAGGCTCACACTAGGAGCTCAACAAAATTTCAATTAGGCCTCAACGCCTGTGAGCCTCAATACCGCTTAGGCCTCGCCAGAAAGCCTCAATGACCGCTTTGATATCAACCTTCAACTAAGGTAGTGCAGCCCAAGAGTCATTTCAGCTCAGGCAGGATAGCCTACGGAGCCTCAGCGACTTAATTTATGAAGAGCTAAACTGCTCAACTCAGGAAAACTAGCCCAAGAGTTATTTCAGCTCAGGCAGATTAGCCCAAGGAGCCTCAGCGGCTCAATTTCTGAAAAGCTCAACTGTTCAACTCATGCATATTAGCCCACGGTGAGACACCCCCACCCCCTCCTAGCGGCGAGTGTGCCCGCCACTCCACAGAAATCCCCAGCCGTTACCTCTAACGACTAGAAATTCCTGTGGAGCGAAGCCGTATTGCTTGCTTAAACCTCATATAAAATTTTTCATTTTCCCAACAATGACTTGGTAAAATCTCGGCAACATAACAGCTGCATATAGGACGTATTCCAAATCCTGTATACACAATTTACACTTTTACTAAATATGGCAACCATCAAGCTGAACACATTTCCACAAAACTACACTATGTACATACATATATTCCATTATACAAATTCCAAGTATTTCCTTACAAAATATTCTTAATAACAGCACTGATATAAATGTCAGGAGAATCCTAATCTACTCCAACGTCCACGTGCCTGCATTCGAAAAAATAGTTTAAAACAGAAAACAATGAGCTAAACGAAACAAGGAGTGTATGCTTTATAAAATGTTTTGCTTTTTCTAGTAATATCCTAAAACTGAAATTTCTTACAATATATTTTAAGCCTGCCATTGCTTCATTTAAAAGTTTCTAAAACCTTTCTCAATTCTCTTGCTTGCCTTGCTTTGAAAGTTTCTAAAACTTTTCATAAATCTCTTGCTTTAAAAAGTTACCAAAAATTTTTATAAACACGGGAGCCTGGGCTCAACCGCATGTTTTACAATAAAACAGGAGCCTGGGCTCAACCGTTTGATTTAAAATCACCACGGGAGCCTGGGCTCAATCGTGCACCAATGGTTGATTTTTTTAAACTGTATAAAGCATGCTTATAAATCAACCACCGGAGGTCTTTCCCGGCCACGTACTCCCTAGTGAACACAGAGCCCGAAAGCATCACCAGCCTGGAAGGACCCGGGGTCCGCCCACCTAGTGAGTGGTCAGCAATGCTTCACTACCTTCCCAGAATATGGTGGAATTGACCGGGTCTCCATCATACCAATTTGTTAACGTGTTAACCCTATATACTCTAGCACGCGCTACGGCCCCATTTAAATGCCATGATGAATGACCTGCTTTGTCACTGCAAATCTAAAATGCAATGAATGATATCCTAACCCCACCGCGGCACGACCTTAATACCTCCGACCGCATGTTTGCTTAAACCAGGATTTTAGTTAGGCCTGTTTTCAAAAATATTCTTTTTGCTTGCTTGCTCTTGAAACATGGTTTTACAACTCAAAACCATTTGGTTGCTTGCTTTCTTGAAACATGATTTAATAATTCAAAACCATTATTTGCTTGCTAAACCCTTTACTTGTTTTTGTAAAGTATATTGAATAACCAAACTATTTGTTTGTTTTCTTTTCACATATGGTTTAAAACCAACCATTTACTTGCTTACAAACTCGTTGTTTCGTTTTCAAAATGGTTTACATCAAAACTATTAAACACCAAGCAAAGCGCTATAATAATATAACAGTATTTGAAAATTAGGTTTAGAACACTCACCTTTTTTGCTTACTAAACTTGAGCACGACTCCACTACTTTCCCACCTTTGCTTTTAGCCTACACACTCAAACGAATACGGCGAACATATTAATCGCCTATGTATAACGTAAACTTAATGTACTTCCTAGCATTTAGTCACACTCAACGAATATCGCCGAGGCGAAGCGAAGCTTCTCCGAGGCGGCGAGGTATGCTACGTTTTTCATTGAGTCTCTAACTCTTGAACCTCAATCATTCATTGCTGTCTTATACTATCGTGCATGAATTTAGGCTTAAACATGAAAAGACACAAATCAAGATATTTGGGGAACAATCTGCATTCCAGATACCCGGGATCGGGGTACCCGTATAGTCAGATTCTTCATTGAGCAAGACTGATATCGCCAGACTTAACTAAGACAGTTGGCTTCTCATGGCGGTACTGGCACAGCCCCAGATTCGCACTGTACCACTCTCGGAATTTGCCTTAATTACTATTTTTTTGCCCACTTTTGGTACCATTTCTCTTCATACAACTTCTATATTCCTTAATACCTAAAAAACCACATGGAATTCATCAAAAACCACTCCATAACACTTGTATTGGTGGTTTGGAACCTCATACCACAAAACCCTAGGTGAAAATCTTATGAATTCAACCTTAGGTCCACCAATTCCGTATAAAACCATATAAATAAGAGGATTCCATGTTTATTTTTCACCAATTGCGGTTTTACCCACATAACCTCAATTTCTGTGGTTCGGGGGGTGGATCTTCACAAATAATTCTAGAAACAAGACAAACTAATCTCCAAAAACCAAAACCTTTAGGAATCCAAAATACCCATCATTTCTGTATTAAGACACTTTTTCTTTGATCTTCTTCTTCTCCTTTCCTCCCTTGCTCTTCCCTACTCCCTTTCTTTTTCTCCCCTTCTTCTCCCTTCCTAACGGGCTGCTCTAGCCAAATGAGAACAAAAATGAGTTTTGTTTGTCTCAAGGCCTATTTATAATATTAACTTTCCCTTAATTGCAAAGAGGTCCTCAAGCACTTTAATATTGCAAGTCAACTTGTTTTATTTAAAATTTTGGCATCCTATCTTCTCAAATTATGGCTTTCATATCCTTTTTGGGAATTTACCATTTTTACCCTTATTCTAGTACCACAATTCCGGGTTCATAATTTTATGATTTCACAATTTCATCTCCAAGATACCACAATGTGACACTCTTGCTCAGATATGCCCCTACAAATTACATATACCGTACACCTTCAGAAGGGGCTACAATGCAATGAGCCTCAAGAACACTCTTTAAAGATCTCAATTGCTCAACCTGTGCAACCACCAAGAGAGCGCTCTTCGTGCAAATTAGCCCACTAGAGCCTCAAAGAATCGCTTGAAGAGCCTCAACTCGCTCAACTCACAGTATACAGCCTCGAAATCCGCCTGCCCTCAAGCTTAGGCACCACCATAAAGCCCTGCCCACTTTAAGAACCCTACTACTCAACTCGTCGTTAGACATATAGCCTCCTCGATCCGTGATAGCTCAGCAAGGCAAGGCCTTCGCCAGAGCTCAAATGTACCCCGGCTGAGTCTCGCCGCCTGTGAGCCCCACAACAGCCACTAGGGCCCTCAGCCGCCTAAGAGCTCGGCACAGCCAGAGTCTCAACGCTACAGCCCGTGGCCCGCCTTGAAGAGCCTCAAATTGCCCAACCAAGGAAGTGCAGCCCCAAGAGCCGCCATCTCAGCACAGCCCAAGAAGCCTCAACGCCCGGGGCTTTGAAGAGCCCAACCGCACAATTAAGGCAAGGTAACCTAAGAGTTAGTTCACTTTCAGCAGATAACCCACGGAGCCTCAACGACTTAATTTCTGAAGAGCTCAACTGCTCAACTCAGGTAAACTAGCCCAAGAGTCAGTTTAGCTCAGGCAGATTAGCCCACTCGGATTCTCAACGACTCAATTTCTGAAAAGCTCAACTGTTCAACTCAGGCCTGGTAGCCCAAGAGTTAGTTCAGCTCAGCAGATTAGCCCACGGAGCCTCAACGGCTCAATTTTTGAAGAGCTCGATTGCTCAACTTAGGCAAACTAGCCCAAGAGTCGGCTCAAATTTCACCATATTAGCCTACCCGAGCCTCAACGACTAATTTTTGAAGAGCCTGACGTTTCTAACTCGTGCAAACTAGCCTAAGAGCCGCCCAAATTCTCAGCAGACAGGCCTTACTGAGCCTCAATACTAATTTTTGAAGAGCCTAACTGCTCAACTCAGTCCAGCCCCAAGAGACATTCTCTGCAAATTAGCCCACGGCCCTCAACAACTCACTGAAGAGCTCAACTACTCGACCTGCATAGCTGTACCGAGCCGCCTCTGCTTAGCAATCCAAATTTATAAAGCTTCAGCGACCCAGCTTAAGAACTTGACTACTCAACTCAGGCAAGGCCATATAGCCTCTGATCCAGGATAGCTCAGGCAAGGCAAGGCCTCAACGCCCAGGAGCTCAACAGCTTAGTTAGGCCTCAACGCCCGGTGAGCCTGCCCTCAGCCCCGCGAGGCCTCAAAGGCCCAAGAGCTCAACAGCCGCTAGGCCCTCAACGCCTGTGAGCCTCAAGCAACGCCTGGGGCCAAGAGCTCAACCGCTCAACTAATGCAAGGCGCCCCAAGAGTCGCCTCAACTCGACGCACAGCCCAAGAAGCCTTAGCGGCCCTGTTTGAAGAGTAAAACTACTCAACTAAGGCAAAGGTACCCAAGAGTCACTCTCACCAGCAGACAGCCCACAAGAGCCTCAAGAAATTTAATTTCTCGAAGAGCTCAACCGTCAACCTGTAAACTAGGCCCAAGAGTCATTTCAAACAGATTAGCTCACCGAGCCTCGCACACTTATGAAAAGCTCAACTGCTCAACTCAGTCCTAGAGCTCCAAGAGTCATCTCACTTCACACCAGACATCTACTGAGCCTCAAATACCAATTTTGAAGAGCTCAATTGCTCAACTCAGGCAAACTAGCCCAAGAGTCGGCTCAAATTTCAGCATTAGGCTCACTGAGCTCCTACCTACCAATTTCAAGAGCTCAACCCGCCAACTCAGCCCTAAGGGCCTAAGACACGCCTTCAGTAGAAAATTAGCCTGCCTGGAGTCAGCAGCCTCGCCTTTGAAGAGCTCAACCGGTCGACTCAGTGTGACACTCGAGCCGCTTCAAGCTCGTGCAATTCAAATTTACAGCCTCAAATGCTACCAAATTTTAAGAACCTCGACTACTCAACTCAAGCAAGGCCATATAGCCTCTGATCCAGGATAGCTCAGGCAAAGCAAAGCAAGAGACGCAGATATAAAAAAAAAAAAAAAAAAAGAGAGAAAAAAGTGTAAACACAACGGGATACAACTTGGAATATTCATTGATAACAACGTTGCATATATCTCAGGTTCGAAGCCCGGCGTAAAAAGAAAACAAGTAGAGTTATACAAAGAAGTTCAGTCGAAGAAGCGGGTTAGGCCCCACCAGAGTGTTCGCTCTCTGTGAGTAGTCTCAAGTGAGAGGGACACCCTTCAGCCTCCTCATCACTAGGGATGTCGAAGTTAAGATCCAAGCCTGAGTAGGCACTAGCAGCCTTCCTTTGAAAGGCAAGCCATCCAGAAGCCCATTGAGTGCAAACCTCATCCTTCAGACACGCTATAGCCCCGTCCCTTTGAATAACCAGAGTTTCTTTCCTCTGAAGGTCACCTCGCAACCCACAGACTCCCACAAGCTCACCGTAGCTTACTGAAGCCTGCGACGGCCCACCAAGCAAAGACCGCTTTATTACGCAGCTCATCTCTAAGCATCACAAGAGCTCTCCCTACTGCCGAGTCTATCTCCTGGGACGATCATAGCCTTCATCCCCCGACTGCACTTGGGAAGCCCAATCCGTTCTGTACCTCCATCCCCGTCTCCAAGAGGTCATCCCTGGGCCGGTCAGATCCCTTATGACTCCCGAAGCTCAACCCCCACTTACTTTAGAATATCCCGAGCCTTTTCTTCCCTACTTCAAATTTCAAGGCCATACCGATGTGGTATGTGCCTCAGATCGGGACTTGCTTCACGACCTCCTTCACATATTCTCGCACCGATTTCAGAGTTTCACCAGAAACAAGAGCAATCACTCCCGCGAGGCACTCGGAGGCTTGGCATGACCTCGTTCAATCTGGTCCTCTGCAAAACTCTTCAAACGAGTAGCAACCTACCAAGGCCAACTTAAAGTCAAACACACTCAACTCGAACCCAAGATAAAAGGCATAATAACGAGACACCGAAACCTACAGAGGCGACCGCGGACAGTATTAAGGCTTCTCAACAAAAGGTGGGCACCGAATTCCCTCTTGAGATCGTATTCTTCTGAGACGGACGAGACCGCGCCAAACGCTAGCTTCCTGCAGATCAAGAGCAAGGGAATCACCATCTCTCGTCATCTGGGGCGTTTCTCTAACTCTTCGCCCGAAGACAAAGTGAGGCTCAAGGCGAGACACACCCCCACCCCTTCTTAGCGGTAGTGTCGCATTTCACTCCACGTAACCCCACTGCTACCTTTAACTACTAGAAATCCCTGTGAAGTGAAGCCGACGGCGGTTTAAAACTCGTATAAATTTTTTTCTTCTTTCCAATGGATTTGGTAAAATCTTGCGCCGAAAACTAACATGACGGTTGCATATATGATAATTCCAAATCCTGTATACATAAATTTCACTATTCCAAAATATGGCAACCAACAATCCCACACATTTTCTCAAAACTACACTATGTACATACATATGTTCTAATATACAATTACAGAGTATTTCCTTATGAATATTCTTAATTATAGCACTTGCACAAAATGTCAGGAGAAATCCTACTATGCTCCAGCTTCCGGCGTGCCTATACCTGGAAAATAGTTTTTAAAACACAAAATAATGAGCTAAACGAGCTCGGTGAGTGTATGCTTTTATAAAATGTTTTGATTTTTCGAAAATCATCTCAAAATCAGAAACTCTCTTGCTGCACATTTTCCGTGTTTCTACTTGCTTACTTTAACCTTTCTAAACCAGATTTGTTTCGTTTTTAAAAGTTTATAAAACTTTTAATACTTGCTTGCTTACTTTTCTTTAAAAGCTTATAAAACTTATTATAAACTTATTGCTTCAAAATGTATAAAACATTTCGCAAATATTTTTCTTTAAAAAGTTTCCAAAACTTTTTATAAAACACTGATTCGAGTTCAACCGAGATACTTTTAAAATAACCACGGGAGCTCGAGCTCAACTGATCAAGGCTTTGAAATCAAACGGAGCTCAGGGGCTCAACCTTGCTTTAAATCTCACGCCTGAAGCCCGCGACCGTGCACCGCTGGTTGGATTTTTCAAAACCAAAGATCATGCTTATAAATCATCAACCACCTGGAGGCCTATACTTGCTTGTCAGACTCTAGTGAACACTGGAGCCTGCAGATCGACCTCTCCGTGGCTCATGGGCTTTGACCGCAGTCCGCATCACCTTTTCCTGTGAACATGGTGGAATCACTGTGTCGCCATCACCATAATTTAGCTAGAGCTCTAACCTTATATACTTCGGGTGATGCAAGCAATTTCATTTCCTTTAAATGCATGATGTATGACCTAAGTTCGCCGAATTTGCAAAACTAAATGCACATGTATGATATCCTAACTCCACTGCACGTACTTTAATACCTCCTCGACCTGGGCTTGTTTGCTTGTGAACTAAGGATTTTAGTTAGCCTTGTTTTCACAAATATTCTTTTGCTTGTTGCTGCTTTTTTGAAAATTGGCTTACAATTTAAAACCATTTGCTTTGTCATTGAAAATGGTTTAATAATTCAAAACCATTTGCTTACTTGTTGTTTCGAAAAATGGTTTAATAATTCAAACCATTACTTTCTTTTCCATCATGGTTAAACTCAAAACCATTAGCTTGCTTAACTCATTTCTTTATTTTCAAACATGGTTTACAATCAAAACCATTTAAATACCAGTGTAAAACAGTTTATATAATATAATACACTAGCATTTGGAAAATGGGTTTAGAACACTCACTTCTTTGCTTGCTAAACTTGAGAGCACGATTCCACACTTTTCCCGCCTTTGATTTTTAACCTACACACTCAACCGAATACGACAAATATTAATTGCCTATGTAATCACATAACTTAACATACTTCCTAGACTTAGTCACCCTCAACGAATATCGCCGAGGTATAAGCAAAGTCACGAGGCAAGCGAGGTACGCTTTAATGCTACCGAGTTCCAATCTTGTTTTGAACCTCTTAATCATTTACTAAGGTTCATCAACTATCGTACGGCACTGGGCCACTCATACAAAACACAAAGATTCTCGTGGCATTTTAAGTACACCTCGGCATTCCAAGAGACATACGCCGGACCTGCACTGCATGTGCCGTATTCCTCGCTGGCCCGCACCGTACAGTTAGCTCGTGGGCTGTACCTAAGACAACCCTGTACCTGTACCGGTACACCCTCGAAAATTTTTGCCCAGATTTGTTATTTTTGCCACTTTTGATACCAATTCTCCTTATATAACTTCCCCATTCCTTAACACCTCAAAAATTATCATGGAAATCATCTAAAAACAACTTCACAACACTTGAATTGGTGATTTGAAACTCATACTACAAAATCCTAGATGAAAATCTTATGAATTCACCCAAAGGTCCACCAATTCTTCATAAAACCATATAATTATGATGATTCCATGTTTATTTTACACCAATTGGGGTTTTACCCACATAACCTCAAGAAAAATCTAGGGTTTGGGTGATCTCTTCCAAAACCCTAGACAAAGGGGCAACTAATCTCCATACCAAACCTTAGGAATCTAAAATACACTTGATTCCAAGACAAACATACCTTAATCTTCTTCTTCTCCTCTTCCTTCTTCTTCCTTTTCTTCCTTTTCCTTGCTCTTCTTCTTCTTAGAACCGTGAAGCCCTAGCAAAAATAATGAGACCAAAAATGAAATGTTTGTCTCATGGCCTATTTATAGTCTCCACTTCCCCTTAATTACAAAGAGGTCCTTGATCTCTTTAGATTTTGCAAGACAACTCTTTTTATTTCTATTATAGCCCATCTCTACTCATTTTATGATTTTCATATCCTTTGTGGAAATTTCAATTTTTATCCTTGTTCTAGTACCACAATTTCGGGTTCACTAAATTTATCATTTCCCAATTTAGTCTCCAAAATACTAAAATGTGACACTTGGTACTCTTATACGCCCCTACAGTTACATGTACTGTACACTCTCTCGGGATGGGGCGTTACACTTTGCGTAGGAGGACTCCCGAACGATGGCCCATGACCTCCAGCGGGCTCAATGTACTAGAGGATTCTTTGGCCTCTTGGGTAGGGCGAGGCTGCAAACTTGAGGCTCTAGGAGGGCCTCGGACGGCGCGGCATCACGCTGACACTAAAGGCGTGGCGAGAAGGTGAAGAAGACTACTTGACCGGGACTTTACGGGACGGGCGGCCGCCATAGGAAGTCAATTTCGCTTCACGCTGCGGTGCCAGGGACAACGTCTACACTTTTCGAGCCAAAAGCTCAATGGGCTTGATACTTGGGACCCCGTCGGTAAAGCTTCATAACGAAGGGAGGTGAAGGCCTCAAGGTAGCATGACGGGAGGACCTCGAACCTGAAGATCTAGGAACATCCGACCTGATAAGCTCCGAGTAAGTGCTCGGAAGGCACTTAGCTAACTCCCGCTTTATTGCTTTATCTTCGGAGCTGAGATCAGGGCGAACACCTGAAAGACATACAGCCAATGCAGAATTAGCAATACCCTATAACTTAAGAAAGATAGACCAAACTAAACCAAAGCGATGCTCACGAAGATTCTCAGGAGTGGTCTAGGCAGCCAGAACGCCCAGAGTACCCTCCTTATCAAGGGGATCATACTCCCAACTGTAGCCACTGACAAAGAAGTAACGTTCCTTCCAAAGTCTATGGGAGGATGGAAGGTCCGAGATAATCAGAGGAGCACCGGCGCGCCTGGAAAGATAAAGAAAGCCCTCGGAGGCCTCCTTCACACTAAAAAGGTATAGGAATAGAGCTATGCTAGGAGCATGACCCTTGTCCACTGAAAACCAGCAACCTAGTGAAAATACCCCGAGAAGTTGAGAAGGACGTTAGTATTTGCAAAACTCTTTTGCGAGAAGGGTGCAAAAACGTCGAAGGCCACCTCAAAGAAACACACCATCTTGGGCACTTGGACCACGTAGGAAGTCAAAATGTCGGGAGACCAGACCTGGACACCAAAAGGGGGCCTATAACGCCTCGTGAAAGTTGCTCCATACAAAGGCTCGATTCTGCTAGGTCCCACCGCCAAAGAATTCTGCACGGCCAACTTTAGATATTCCGATCCCCTGGGATATTTAATCTCATCAATTTTCCCCTTACCCTTGTGCAAGGAAGCGGGGCTCTCGAGCGTCTCAAGAACAGCCGAGTTGAGCGGTCGGAGCGCCACCGTCCTTGAACGAGAAGCATGAGGGTCACCCCTATTTAGAAAAGGAACGACCAGGACCCATGAGAGTAACGGGTGATAAGAGCAAAGACTTAGCAAGTATACAGCATTACGCTGTGTCGCTCGAAAAGACACAGAAGGAAGAGCAGCCCAGCTGGTCTCGGAACAAGCGGAAAAGGTTACCTCGGAAAGATATCACAAAAACTCAGGAAGATTTTACGGATGATCATAACGAATGTTAAGGAAGGGAAACCCAGGCTTCGCGGAAAGCAGGCATCAAGTTCAGGGGAACATAAGGCGAACTGTCAGAGGATATTCTTAGAACAAACTGAAAGAGCTAGAAGAAATGGGCGCGAAAATCGAAAAAGTCATTATTATCACAAGACATATGACGACGACAAAGCCCTAATGGGCGACCCGAGTAAACGTGGAAGTCGTGGATTCAAGAAAGCGATCTGATACTTGCACCTCTCCTTTATTTTACAAGGGCTGGGGGGCAATGATAGGATTTGAAAATGGCGCGAGAGGACCATTCCAACAAGCCCAAAGGAAAGGCAAGCCCGAGTGAAGCGATCCAGGGCGAACCGACCCAAAAAGGAAGCTTTAGTCACGTTAAACGAGGCGATAGCATGGATAATCTGAAAAGCCCATGTCCTGCAAATCACACCAAATCTCATTAGTAAGGGAAATAAGATAATTCCCAATAACGATTTACCCTATAAAACAAACCGAATCTCACCAATGAGGGAAGTAGGATAACTCATAATATTGCTCCTATTTATCCCTTATTAATTGATAACGATAATAATGGCGGAAATACCCGTCGATGGGAAAGAATCCTTATCACCATCTAATTGGAAATACATATACTATACGGACCACCCCATCCGGGTTGAAAGATGCCTGCAAGACATTAAGCCCTCTAAGCGTCTATCTTTTCTCCCGGGAGGAGTGACTTAGGCATCGGGCATGCAGGTGAAGCCCGTCGACCCTTCTTCTTTTTGTTTTGCGGAGGGAGAGTGGCCCAGGCACAACGGAGCCACGCAGCAATCCTAACCAGGTGCGACTGACACGCTCCGGCCCGGTCGGTTGAAAGGCATCATCGAGGTCGTATGCAGTGCCAACCCTTGAACAACATGTATGGAATCTTTACTATGGCAATTTCTAGAGAGCTTCAATTAGTGCAATTCTGTAGAGTCCCTTATCATTAACGAGGAAGACCCATTTCTTGAAACAACTTGCATTCCTATTGTGGGTTTGACAATCATTATGTGGCCTCTTATTGTTATTGCAAGCATCTTAATGGCTATTTTCTCTAGTTTCTTCATTGGATTGTATGGAGCAGTTATAGTTTATCAGGTTTACTTATTATACTCACATCACGATATCCCATTCCTAATAAACTTTGCAATTTATCAGAATTGGACCAAATCTTTAACCTCCATTCCAATGCAGGAAAAATCCTTTCGAAAGGGTGTAGCTTATGTGATTGAAATGGTTGCGAGTCGATGAGTACGAATGATTGGCTTTATCTTCGAGAGAATTTGTCAGCTAAGGTCATTATTTACCTCTTTCTTATCCAACACGTGCATTATCTGCTTGTTAAATAGTCTTTATAGAGATGTCCTTTAGATTCTCTCATTTTGACCATAGAAACCTGTTGCTCCAATTTTCAGGAAGGGCTCTCGCTCATCCGTGCATTTTGGAGGATCAAGTCATAGGGCTGGAGTGAATGATACTTCTGTGGAACCACGAGGAATGCTGACTACTTAAGCTTAGCTCTGCAAGGTTGTAAGGAGGCAGTGCAGAAGTGAAAGTGGTCCAGGTATGCTCATATATATTATGGCAAGTGAAGTGTCAGACAGCAGATAAATGTTTTATGAAGAACAACATTTCTCAGCTTCTGTCACTTTCCATTTTTGTGGATATGAATCTGTTAATGATATGTGCAAATGATATAGCCAAAGTTACTATACACCTAAGAGAAAGATGTCTCTACTTAAGGCATATGTAGGAATAAACAATTTTAAAGGCCTTATGCATATGTAGAAATAGACAACTTTAAAGGCCTTACTAAAACCATGCTTATCACTGAATTTTTGGAGTAGCATGCACTTAATCTCTTAATATTGCTAATAAGGCAATAGGTTGTGAATAAAGTGAATCAAATCCACCTAGTAGCCTCTCAGGAATCAAGCATTAACCTGTAGATGGTTGGTGGCAAGTCCAGAAGCATTTGAAACCTAATTTTGAATTTTGATGAATATGATTTGCTGATTTTACGTGGTTGAATTATAGGGCTTTGCTTGTTCTGGTTCTGGTCCTCTTTGGTAGTGCTAGTTATGACAAGAATGTAATCCCATTACCACTCTATATAGGAGAATCAAGATGGAACTAAGCATCTCTTTTAGCTTTTGATTTTCATCAAGTATGGGGTCATCATTTCAGTTTTGTTGTTTGACATGGATAAAAGTTCATTTTGTTTTACATAAAATACAACAGATATGGGAGGACATGAGAGAAGACTGTGAGTGGGGGCAAGAACTCACTCGATGCCCGGTGTGATAAATCCATCGACCTACGTGAATGGTTAAGGCGAGAAGAATGGACCTATTATTGGAGTTGGTTTGCCTTGTTATTCTCTTTGAATCTTCTCTACTCCATTGAATACAGGTCGGTTGATTCCCAATGATTGTTGGCATTGAGAAGTCACCGCTCGCACCCAGACGGGTGTTGGTGGTTCTTTCAGCCATGTGGTCCTAAAGGAATAGATCAAGGTCATAGCACTTAAAGAGGGTGAAGTAAGCGGAGAAACTTATTATTTTGGGTAATCTTGAAAGAATGGAGTCTTGGAAAAATGGTAGTTTCCAGAAAAACTGAGGATGCTATCGGAATTGCTCCAAATCGGGGGCTGCAGCGAAGGTATGGACTCTGTCTCACGCACTCTCCATTTAGTTTAGGAAGTAAATGGTTCATCAGTGAATAGTTCAGGTTTAATCTTTTAGGCTTCATTTGGAACCCGGAAAGTGCTAGGGGAAGGAAAAAGAATGCAAAAGAAAATGATTTTCCCATGCTTGGTTTACCATGAAAAATATAAAAAGAAAATCAAATATAATCAAAACTCCTAAAAACTTTACATATTTTAAAATTTCTTAATACTTATATAAGAGAGAGAAACAAATAGAATAGTTTAGAATAAAACATATAAATTTATTTATTAAGTTTAAACTTATTTTATATTTTCTTCCAATTTTTTTTCCTTCCACTTTTCCTCTCTATTTTCCTCACTATTTTCTTTCCTTAGTACTTTCCGGGTTACAAATGGAGGCTTAAGGAAACCTAGTATAGCTAACTATACTAAGGTGTATATTTCTTTTAATGATCCCTCTTTCCCTCTCTTTCACAGAAAGAATGATAGAAAGGAAATGAAAGGAAGATAAATTTTGTTATTACCCTTTTCCTTTTCCCTCATTATTTCCTGATAGCCAAAAGGAAACTATTTCTATTATTATTATTATTTCTAGTTTTCATGTTGAAAGATGAGCATGTTTTTGTTTTTCTCTCCTAATAGTGACTCCATTGGCAGGATGATAGGAATGGTGAGAAGTGTGTCAAAGTTACCCACATATAGAAGAAGATTCCGCAATGTTGTGAAGGCTTTAAGTGCATATTCTTTAGAGAAGAATGGCCCTGTCAGAACTGGTTCAGTGAGATCAGTTAACTCAATTTAAGTTTTGTAGGATGAACTTGGATTTGTGTAAATTATTTAAAGGGTGTGTGGCATTATCTTACTTTTTGTGGGAAAAACGATTAATACCATGAACCATTATCTACCTTATAAATCATGATTTTGATATCTTTTATTCAAATTTAAAATTCAATAATTATTCATCTAAATATAATCCTATTTAATCGTATATTGGACAAAGAAAAGGCGAAATACTAATCTCAAGTATTTCTTCCTCCAACTAAGTAATGTGCCACTAAACATGCAGTCTCAGAAATTTCATATCATAATTACTATGAAACCATCTAATTAGGTTAGGTTGGTTGGTCTATGATCTTGAGGTTTACCCAATGGTCACTAGTTCAAATATGTTCGAGAACATTGGAGGTTTATTCAATTGTTAACTTTTAAGTCTCATGGGATTAGTTGAGATGGGTGCAAACTGGTCAGGACAAACAATAGAGTTGGGGTATCCTTGAAGGAGTTTTTTTTTTTTTCTTTTGATGAAAGAAGACTTAATAATAGAGATCTTACAAACACGATTGGAAAAAGGACCACAATAATCTTTAAAACTAACATTAATCAAGTCTTTAGGAAAATTTGATCGCCAAACACTCGATTCTAAAATACCAATTCCTTTCTTTGCTAAACAATCTATAGTTCCATTCACTTTTCTATAAGCATGTCGACAAATATAAATATTAAGATTCTGAGCCAACTTCCAAATATCCTCCATTAATAACATAATAGAGACAGGGATAATAATCTTCGTATTGTAGCTATCTAACTATTTTAGAATCACCTTTAATATCTAAGTTCAAAAAACCAATATTCTTGACTACTAATATACCATCTCTTAGAAAGTCATACCTTCAATATAGCCCTTTAATAATGAGTGAGTCTAAGTCCCACCATGATAGAAGGAGGGTATCCTCGAAGGAGTTGACATTATCTATACATCAGACACACACTGTCCATGCATGTTAGAAACATAAACTATTTGTAATATAATAGAAACAGGGATAATAATCTTCCTATTGTAGCTATCTACAACATTTTAGAATCACACCTTCAATATCTAAGTTCAAACCATTATTCTTGATCTACCATCTCTTAAAAGTCATACCTTCAACCCTTGCTAATAATGAGTGAGTCTAAGTCCATGATAGAAGGAAGGTATCCTCAGAGGGTTGACATTATCTATATGCACCAACCTGCCTGTCCATGCATGTTAGAAACAAGTCAAGTTACCTGCCTGTTTTGGGAGTAGATTAAACAGACACCTCCAGCTCAGAGTTTGATGAGAGGAGGAAGAAGGAAAGCAGGTAGGACTGAACCAGAAACCACGTGTGGGAAGAGTCAGCATAATATTCTACAAAATGGGTTGAAGCCCTTGGCTACGCTAATTTTACTACAAATGGGGGTTGGGGTTGGGCAGGAAGGTAGGCACCAGATCCAAGAGTAATTAATAACAGCGTCACGCCACCATCATCTCTTAATTTCACAGCTGTACTGGTACCAAAAATCTGCAGTGCTTTTGGTTATTGAAGCCCAACTCTTTCAGAGTTCTCCATAGACGGATACTTCGTTGGAATTTTAAAGAAGAAGGCATGTTATTTATAATTATCACATGATACTAGTTTAATTTTGATCCCCATGCCCATGTATAAATTTCCCAACTACTGTCCTTTCTCCAAAGCTAGTGCCATGGAACGAGGAGGAGAATCTTGTCTTATCTCCAGTCATTCTGCTCTCATGCCATATAGACTGTATAGTTTATTGTTGTTTTCCCTACATCAAATTAACCATAATTAAAAAAACAAAAATGGAGAAAATCAAAGATTAATACACTTAGATTTTACTTGGTTTGGTAGGATCTTGATAATATCTCACATTGACTCTATATGAAATTATGGAATGATATTTAAGCTTGAAAAAGTCTCTCAATTATATCAAATTGGTTTTTTGAATTGGACTTGGGTACATATCATAGGTATTTTCATTGAGACCAATCGTAATGGAAATGTCTACACAGTGCCCTAGAAGAATCAAGGCTTCTTTAAAGTGGACAATGATATGATCCCTGCTTCGACTCCATATAAAATTATGGAATAGTACTTAAGTTTAAAAATTTTTCCACTTATCAAGATGGTCTTTTAAAATTAAGCTCTCCTATTAAAATTTAGTACCTGTTACATGTTCCCTTCCATTCACTACTACCCTACGCTTCCTTGGGACATTTACCCATTTTTTGTCCATAGACATGTTTATCTGAATGTGTCACATACTCCAAAAGTGATGAATATATATATATGTAGAGCACTCTGATAGTGCATGTCACTGGTACATATATTCCACATAGCTAGATTTTACGTGATTGGATAGAATGATTCGGTTTTTTTGATGCATTGCTTTTCCATCGTTGCTTCACTCTAGCATTTGCCCATTTTTGTCCATAGATTTGTACAATACTCTGATAGTGTATGGTACTAGTACATATATAATATATTCCATTCCCTGGCTCGCACTAAACATAGGAAGATAAGGTGGATCAAGTATACCTTTAATAGAGTCTTGTGTTATTCATTGATGTTTGACTTTAAGGAGAGAATGAAATAAAGTATGAGCAAAGGCCTAGTTTAACTGACTTGACCTTCTCTCATCATTTTCTTTTGTAACCTATTTTTTTCAAATAAAAATGAGTGATTTTTTTTATCATTTTTTTTGAAGATATAAGTTTTATTTTATTTTTTGCGTTATCATTGTTTTATAGATATTTGGTTTGTTGTCAGCTTTGTTAAGACGTGGTCTTATTCATGATCTTGTTGCTTGACGGGTAAAACAAATTTGATTAATCGAAGATATCAAATTATGATCATTAGTATGATGAAGAACTAGAGTTACAGATATTCATATCACTATTTTATTAAATTTGTAAGTATTATGTCAATTTATTATGTTATTAACGTAGATAATGTTTTATCTTATATGATTTATAACTATTTATGTGGATCTATTCGATCTATTATAAGTTTGAATAATAATATTATTTTTTTTCAAAAAATAAAAAGAAAGTATGCGGATCTCATATGTCCCGTGATGTTAATATATATATATATATATATAGAAGATAAAGGTGGAGGAGATGCTACAGTGCTACTCATTATCAAACCCTTAAGGTAGTCTTGTGTTGTTCATGCTTGCTTGATATGAAAAGAAAGAATAACTTCTACTTAAAGAAAACTTCTCTAATTTTAATAACTCTTGTCATCCCCC
This sequence comes from Tetrastigma voinierianum, assembly GCA_016808115.1. Lineage (NCBI taxonomy): Eukaryota > Viridiplantae > Streptophyta > Magnoliopsida > Vitales > Vitaceae > Tetrastigma > Tetrastigma voinierianum. Next base: position 1,645,676 of record JAEQBH010000398.1, read on the forward strand.
TTTTTTTTTTAATGATTTCTATTTACTTTGTATTATATAATTGTAGTAGTCTGTTGTTGAATTCGAACCTGATCATATATCTCATAAACTCGTTCCATTCCTTTACCATTTGTATTATATAATTTCTTAATTAGTCTATCAGACCGAACTGACATATCAGTAAACTCATTTTTACTCTATATCATTTGTGTAAGGTTTCGAGAACCCTTTTATCATATGTTCTTATGAATAAAAATAAGATAGTTTTGGATTAATCTGTTTTTTAATTTGAACTAATTGGCACCATAAACGTATTCCTGTAAACTCATTCCACTCCTTTATCACTTGAGTCAAGTCTCAAGGACCCTCTTATCATCGACTCTTAGGAATGAAAATAAGATGGTCTCGGATGATTTGCCCATCATAACTATAATATTTTTTTTTTTAATTATATTGAGATAAATATATTTTATAAATGATTAAAATATTATAATTTTATAATTATTTAATAAAAAATATCTATTTTTTTATTATTTTACATATAATATCTAAAATAATTAAACTAAATTAATTTAAAATTATTTATATTTATAATCGAGGCAGGATGAAGGGAAAAAATAATACTCAAATCCTTCCTCAAGTGACTTCATATTTGGAAAAATAATTTATACTCATTTATTAAAAATCTAAACTTGTCCTAATATGAATGGATAAACGATCTATTTTGCTTAATGGTACAATCGAGATGGTGTTTGTTTTTCAACTTTTATCGAATGAATACTAACTTATTTATTTTTTCTATGTTTTAATAATTTATTATAAATTAATTGTAATATAAAAAATAAAAATATTTGACATTTTTCAGATAGAAAGACTAAAGATATCAATTTTATTTTAATATTTAATAAAATAAATTATTGATAAAACAAACAATTAAATATTATTTAATTTTAAGTTCTATTTAGATTTAGTGAAAATACAAATACCAACTTTGCTTCTCATTCTATAAATACCGAAATTGCACTTTTGGTTATTCACAATAGGATTACAAAAATCGTTCATGGAATGAGACCATGGAAATATTGTCACATCCACAGGGATAATGGAGAAATTTTCGAATACTTTATCGGTAGACACGTTTTAAAGTCATTTGGCCCATAATCTTATAAGACATGATAAATATGTATATGTATGAAAGGTGTGTCATATCTCATATCCTAATACTATATAAATATGAGCATCTAGTAAAAATGTTTTAAAGTCATGAGAATCCCTTAAACCCAAAATAGATAATATATTCGTAAGTTATAAAAAAACAAGTTTAATTTCTTCATGGCTTAAGAAAATGGAAAAGAGCTAAACAAATTAAATTATTAGACCTGAAAATCGTTCAGGGAGCCATTGTCGTTGTTTGTGTTTCTGTGGCTTCATGGCTTGAATCTAACCCAGCGTCGCTATTGCTTGCATCTTTGATGAAATCGTAATTGTGCACGAAATTGGAAAATGAAATGAAAGAATAGTTGAGTTTAGGGTTATTGTTGCTCGGTCGGTTTAGTTGGCGGTGAGTGAATTATACTTGGCTTGTAGCCTGAGATGAGAATGTGAAGCTTTTGTGTAACTTACTTTTCTGAAAATCGTTTATGGTCTTCTTTTTCGGCCACAACAAAGAATTCTTCGAGCTCCGACTCCGATGGCATCTTCTCCATTGTTGATCTGTGGCAATGATTCGCCACCCGATATGGTTTCTTAGTGGACTCGGTCGTCGATTCAGCAGCTCACTTTCGGCAGTCGTTTCTCTCTGGCTAAAGAATGTGCGAGGCAATCACAATTTAGATTACTATGAATATGAGAATCACGGTGATACTTGACCGGAAAATTAAATGCGAGACCTTTTGTAATCACACGATTTAAATTTGGTGGAAGCGTATGAGAAGGAATTTTGCACCAAAGTGAAGTCGAATGTTATGAGTATAAACCTCGAGAAGTCGAATCGTGGACGTTTCAATTTCAACACTATCCTGCTGAAAAGATTTATTTCATAAATTTATAATTCTCCAAAAGCTCGAATTTTACCTTCGGATCTATGAACTTCAATCTTTCCTTTACGGCTCGCTTGATGCATTCTTTGGGCTTGACAAGACACTGACATGTGATCCGAGCTAGGACCGGAATGCTGAACCTAGGATTACATTTCCAGAAGTTTCCCGATGTCCTTGAGGGATTTAGAGATGCAGATTGGAACACCCTTTCAGATGATTCCAAAGTAGCCAGTGGTTACATTTTTAGTATCGTTGGGGGAGCTGTTTCTTGGAAATCAAAGCAGGCTATTAACTCAGTCCTTTATGGAGTCGGGAACTTATTTAACAGCTCTGGCTAGTGAGGAAGCTAATTGGCTCAGAAATTTTTTGGCAGATACTCCCTTATGGGAAAGACCAACTCCGGATGTTCTAATTCACTGTGATAGTACCGCGGCTATCTCTAGAGTACATAATCGTTATTATAACGGCAAGAGTCGACATATACGTCAAAAACATAGCACTGTTAGACAATATCTACCTACAGGTGCTGTAAGAGTGGATTATGTCAGTTGAGAATCGGTGATCCTTTGGCAGAAAAGTTAACGCGGGGAAAAAGTATGGGACACTTGATAGGAATGAGGCTAAAGCCAATCAAGCTAAATGAGTCACTAGTAATGGTAGCCCGAGCCTGTGAGGTGGAAGTCACAAAAAGGTTGATAGGAAGAACAAGTTACTATTATTTACTGAAATCATGCAGTGTCATGAAATATAATACTACAAGTCCATTCCTATTGCATGATATTCTATAGCGGTATAAAAGGTTGAGTTTATTAAAACTCTTAATGATATCTATAACAAAGTGGGACGTTATGCTACAGAAACATCCTTGATAGTCTAGCTATGTATGTGGACTGGGGCCGCGATCCCATAAGTTTGGCAAATTCTTTAGAGCATATACTATAAGCGGGATATAAGCACATGGTAGGAAAGTCTTTGGCTTAAGATTAGTGTTGAAAGTAGTAGTAATGATATTTATTCTTTGTATATCCTAGGATGATAGTTCAAGAGTAATTCACTATCGATTCTTATACATTGAAAGAACTATCACTATGCAAAGGCTCAAGTTTGCTAAACACCTTTGCTTATGCTCATTTTTTCGACTGTCTTTCTAAAACATAAAATCTTCTGACCTTTCTTTCTTCTTTTAAATATAAGTGGGGGATTGTTAATGCAATAGTATATTTAAAGTATTGATTCTGTGTGTTCTGTGAACAATTGATGGAGGAGGTAGGAGAATGGTTAAAATGCACGGCTCACTTGACAAGTTCAAACCTTACCATATACATATATAAATGTCAAAGATGGGCCTTGGGCCTTGGGGCACTTGGGGCCTTTGTATATGTTAAGTTGTCTTATTTTTTAATTAATTTTTTTATTTGATTTTGTAAACAACTAACCATGTTTCCTAGCTTTGCTGGATGTGATTTGAATTTCCTGATTTTGCTGCAACCTCCCCTACGTTTCTTGAAAAAAAACTCTGGCGTTCTTGATGGGTAGTTTCAAAACCACTATGTTTTTATATATAGAGAAGAAGGAGAAGGCGAGAAAAAATACACTTGTAGATTTGAACGATTGTTACATTGTGCCTGAAATCTTGAAATAGAGAGTATCTGGGCTTGTTTTATCTTAGGGACGACGTTGCTGTTCTTTAACCTGCTAAAGCGATCACAATCGCCCAGGCGACCTAGTCAATAGCGATCATTCTCTCAGTCTGAATCTGTCCCTTTCATCGTATTGCATTTCCTGAGGTAATATCTTTAACAATTTTAAGACGAATTTTTTTCAGCCGTGGAGGTTGAGAAAAAGTCACAACATTAATCTTGATAATAACAACGACAAACCCGGCCTGTAAGCGAATCTTTGTTTTTATATTACTAAAAGGTTGCTTGATACGTCACTACAATTAAACCTACACAAGTTGATCCACCCACTGCTGAGAACACAAAAGAAATTGCAAATTGGGATTCTGATGATGTAAGACCCGAGAAATTCCAATTTCTGGAAAAAGGGCAAAATCGTAATTTCGATTACAAAATTATTCGATTAAAAATGGAAGTAATTCTTCTCTAGATCTCGGATGTGGCTTAGTTTCACCGTTGGGAGATCATCTCATGAAATCTAGCTAGTACGTGCCCCGTATGTCACGAGATAATTAAAAGTTGGCACATTTCTGAGGCATCGTTTCGGTCTTAGTAAGCGGACACCGATCTTAGTCACATATATCACGTACTCATGTGCGCGTAAGTGGTATGAGTAGAAAATGATGAAAATGGGTAAATGAGATAGTCATAGAATATCAAATCTGAGAAAAAAAGGGACGTAGGCGTCATTTTTGTAAATGTTTAAGTCACTAAATGACAAAACATGTACAGGACCTTCTTCTCCAAATTAAAGGTGAGCGTGGGAAAGCGAAAGGAAAGGGATCCATTAAGTAAAAGTGAAGGTTTTAGTGAGAGAGTCGTCATTCTCTTCCTTTAAAATGCGCGATCCAGCCGTCGGCTTTCATTAAGAGGAGAAATGCTCTACGAGGAGAGGGCTTCGCGTGGGTACCGGATTTATGGAGTTTCCTCAAACTCCAAGAGGTAGGGGTTTCTCCCTACTTGAGATTTATTCCCATTTTAAGTGTTTTTCGATGTTTCGGTTAGTTTGAGGCCTTGAACGGCCGTTTGATTGGTCCCAAAACTTGGGGCCAAGATTTGTCAATTTGTGAAACCCAAAACCTGTAGCCGTGGCGTGAGGGCTGTTTGGGTGCTGCCATGTTTGATGATTTATTGAATAAATGGTGTATTGATATGAAAAAGTAGGGAATGGGCCGTTCAGTCCCAAAACATGGGACCTAATTGATCTGGCCCGAAAGATTTTTGGAGCCAAGGTACAGCCGTAGCTGCTTTAGGGGCTGTTTGGGTTAGTGAATCATGAAATTGTGAAATAAATCATGCTTTGATTGGAATGAGGTCGGTAATGGCCGTGAATTGCGGGTTCACTAAGTGAACCGATGAATTAATAGTGTTGGAACCGTAAACCTAGGGTTTTCTTTGTTCTAGGAATAGTGACACGAAAATATATTTTTGTGAAAATATGTGTTTGGTCGAGTGATTTAAATTAAATTGCTCGTGTGTTATTATTAGCCCAAGTGAGCTAATTTTGATGTATGAAATGAGAATTTACATGACATGATTGTGTGAATTAAATTTTTGTAAATATATGCATGTTTATATATTTACAGTGAATTATTTGTATATTGGAGTGGCATACATGCATTCCATATGCACTGGGACATCCTAGGACTATAGGAGTTAGTGCATGAGACGAGTCTAGAGAAAATGGTTCGGAGGGTTGTCTAAAAATATTAATTATCGGAGGGTAGTCCAAACTAAAAATATCAATCGTCGGAGCGGCCCAATTGATATTCATCGGAGGATGATCCTGTCAAATAATATATCGATCGTCAGACGACGATTGAAATATATATACATCGGAGGGATTGTCCACTAATGAATAATAATTCTCATACGAGGCTTAGAGCGAGTGTGAGAGAATCAGTGAGACTCGAGGATGCGAGTTGGTCATGTAGACATTCAAGTAGGATCATGCATTTGCTTGGATGTGTGTTCTTTTACGGAGCACGTTACCTTTGCGCTTAGGTGGTGAGTAGCCCACTTAGGGCGATTCTCCTACTGAGCTTTAGCTCACCCCGTCGTGGGACCCCCTTTTTACAGGTACATGGAGCGCGCGAGGAGACGGTTCATCCTTGAGGCTATTTTAGAAGAAAGCCGGGATGTGGCTTTGGTGGTTTTACATGTATTGGAACTCTTTAAGTTTAATATATGTATGGTTTAAGAGTGAAAATATTGTAACTCTTGTAACTATAGGATATATAGTTTGATTCATAGTTGGTATGCATATTGAGAATTGTTTATGGGCCCAAGTGGCCGTATTGGATATATATTGGACTATATTGCCTTGTTTGAGACAGGATAATACGGGTTTAGACAAGTTTGTATTTGGAGTAGAGCTCAAGTACAAAGGGACTACTTGGAGTTTTAAGTAATCGGGTCACCAACGCTTTACAGTATTGCGTAGCGGGTTGGCGGGTGATCAAGCCATTTACGGAGTTGGGGCCTCCACGAAGCAGTATGAGCTAAGACAATTACCTTGGGAGCTCGATGGGTGTAGTTATAAGTTTAGTCCTGATACCCATTCACGACGGTAGCTCGAGCTTGGGCTATCTGAATACCTAGGGGCTGGGTTGAGTATCCATCACCACTGGGTGGTTTGATGTGAATGGGTATATGGAAACCTATAGATTGAGGATTTGGGGCTTAGGCCTTAGTTGAGTGAGAGCATCACCACTAGGTGTGGTTCGATGTTCGGTTTAGACAGATTACCTAGAATCAAGGACAAAACTAGAGACCTTTGCATGCATGTGTTGGTGTGTTTATTATTGATTTAGTGAAATGTTGTGTGAATGTTTGATGAATGGTGTGTATACCATGTTATGAGTTTGTGAAATGTTTGTGCTTGGTGATTAGCACATAGGAAAGGAAACTTTAGGAGTTTTAAAGTGAGTAAAAGCTGAAGCATAAAATAAAAGAAATAGAATTTTTATAAATTTATTTGGTTTATTAAGAAATGAAAATAAATTTCATAAAAATTATTTGGTTTAGAGGTGAAGAAAATTAAATAAAATAAATTTTACTAAATTTATTTGGGTTGTTGGAAAATGAGAAGAAATTTTAAAGCAAAGAAAATAAATTTTAGAATTTATTTGGTTATAGTGAGAAAATAATTTTATAGGTTTATATGGTGCGCAAAGCTGGAAAAGTGAAAATAAATTCTTAGAAATTTATTTGTATTCTGAAAAAAAAAAAAAAAGGAAAAGTATTTTGTGTCTCTAATGTTTAGTAAATGAAAAAAAAAAAAATGTAAAACTATGTTTTTAGGTATTTTCCAATAGCATGTGTGAAAAAATGTATATATGTATTTTTGGGTGATTTTCCAACAATTTAAAAGAAAAAAAAAAATTCTGCTCAAGAAGTGGAGAAACGGTTTTTGGGCTACTGCCCAATTGTATTATGAATTTGTATTGCAAGCCTTGCAATTGTATTGCAAGAGAGGGAGTGCAAAAAGGGTAGTGAAAATTGTATTCTGCGATACAATTTTTTGTATTACGAGAAGAAGAGGGCTCGATGTATTGCGAAGTGTTAGATTGTATTAGCATAGGGAGAAGGGTAACTATTCTGGTGAAATTGTATTGCAACCCTTGCCCGATTTGCTTGGTTCAAGTGTATTGCAAGAGAGTGTAGTGGCTAGAATTGTATTTCAACACAACAGATTGTATTGCAATGGGTGTGCAGTGGCTAGGATTGTATTGCAATACTTGTATTGTATTGTGACTTGAAGGGCTAGAAAGGAAATTGTATTGCAATATACAAGAGTGTATTGCAAGGGAAGGAAGCTGGAAAATTGTATTGCAATATAGTAGTGCAGTAGGTAAATTGTGTTGCAATACAATTTTTGTATTGTGACTTCTGATGTCCGTGAGCATTAGTCGTTGGCCAGATCCAGCGTGAATAGTAAGTAGAAAAGAATTTTTTTTTTGAAAAAATCAAATAAAATAAAATTTAATAAAATGAGACAAAGTTTTCGAAAAAAATAGAGGAAATTTTCAAAATGAAATTTTGTTGATAAAAATGTTTTAAATGTATAATTAATTGTCTTGCATTACTTATTAAATGCAGGACAATGTCTATGATTTATATGTATGGATAGTGTCTGGTTGTGCTTATGCCTTAGAATCTGTATTGTGATTAACACCATTGGAAATTGTGATTGTCTTGCGGTGTTGCGTAGGAAATTATATGCATGAGTGTAATGCGTATAGGAAAAGGGTGAATGTTAAGGTTAGGAACTATGACCTTAGGGTTTGGATAATGGGAAAGCAAGCTTAGAATTTTATTGAAATAGAAGTTAATTGGTAGTTTGGAACTTAGCGCCATAGAAAATGAGCAGATAAGTTCATGGTTGTCAAGTCTATTAATTAGCATGCGCATTACTGGATTAGTGAAATGAAAAAATTAAATGAGTCTTGTTGCCATGTTAATTGTGTAAATGGCTAGTAAGAGGGACGAGGGACGTAGAAGAGAGGGCGATCCACGGGGCCTTCAGTCGGGCACCAGACAATTGACTGACCCGTAGGCATTTGATCGTGAGACTGTAGAGATTCGTGGGTGTTGCGAGAGGCTGCTATTGCACGGGGCTAGCATAGCCGGGTAGTCGGGAGATCTAAGTAACCCCAGGAGGTTTAGGAGCGCATCATCCTCCAGGCATTCCACGGGGAGGAGATCCGATGGTGGCCGACCATTGGTTCATGCAGATCGAGAAGGTGTTAGAGGCCATGGAGATTACCTCAGACACAACCCCGAGAGTTAGACTAGATTCCTAGCCGGAAGATGAGGCCCAAATGTGGTGGAAATGGGCAAGGGACCTCTAGAAGAGAGAGACCCCCGAATGCATTCTCCCACAGGGATTAGAGGCGAATAGGGATGATAAAACTTCCAGGCTCATTTGAAGCCAAAGAAGAAGTTTATGAAGCAGTACAACTAAAAAACTAGGAAGAAGATTCAATGAATAGAACATGAAGAATCAAAACCAGAACAGGAACAATAATGGACCCCCTTTAAGGCAACAAGCACATGTTGCCAAGGGGTCCTGTGGAGGGTATGGAACCAAAGGATCTTTCTCTTATTGCCGATGTATCACCGTTCGCTGTCTCCTTGCCTTGGCTGCTGCTCGAAGGTGGTCTCTTCACCAATTGGATGTTAACAACGCCTTCCTTCACGGCGATCTTCATGAAGAGCTTTACATGTCACCTCCGCGGGAAGACACGAGACGGGGAGGACAGCAGTGTATCGATTACATAGAATCCTTTGTATGGATTGAAGCAAGCATCTCGCGGTGTTTCTCAAATTCTCGGAAGCTATTCGGTACTTGGGGTATGTTCAATCTAGAGCTGACTACTCTTTATTCACCAGAATACAAGGCAAGTCCTTCATTGCCCTCTTGATATATGTTGATGATATTTTGATTACTGGAAATGATCCTGTGAGTATTGTTGCAATCAAGAAATTCCTGCATAGTCAATTTCATCTTAAAGATCTTGGTGATTAATTTCCTTGGCATTGAAGTATCTTCTTCTAAGAATGGGATTTTCATTTCCCAACGTAAGTATGCTTTAGAAATCATTAAGGATGCGGGATTGTTAGGCGCGACACCTATTGATACTCCTATGGAGCGAGGTTTGAAATTGTCTGATAAAGGTGATTTACTCAAAGATCCGGGTCATTATAGAAGGTTGGTTGGTAGATTGATCTATCTTACTGTCTCAAGGCCGGATATTACATATTCTGTACATGTACTAAGCAGGTTTATGAATCAGCCATGTAAGCTTCACATGGAGGCAACACTTCATGTTGTGCGCTATCTTAAGAATGCAACTGGCCAAGGATTGTTCTTCTCCTCAAATAGTGATTTCAGGTTGCGAGCCTATTGTGATTCAGATTGGTAGGATGTCAATCACTAGAGAAGATCAACCATATTCTTGTATGTCTTCCTTGGCCCCTCATTAATCTTATGGAGATCGAAACGTCAGAAAACAGTGTCGCTTTCTTCAGCTGAAGCAGAATATCGTGCTATGACAGGTGCTTGTTGTGAGTTAACTTGGCTAAGATGCCTTCTCAAAGATTTAGGAGTATTGCATCAAGAACCTGCATTGTTATATTGCGACAACAAAGCTGCATTGCATATTACAACAAACCCAGTCTTTCATGAGCAGACCAAACACATTGAAATGGATTGTCATTACATCCGAGATAAGATTCAAGATGGATCCATTGCTACAAGATTCATGAACTCTGTACATCAATTGGCAGATGTCTTGACTAAAGCTTTGGGAAAAGATGTCTTTACTTCTATGATTTGTAAGTTGGGAGTACGGGACATCCACTTTCCAACTTGAGGGGGAGTGTTAGGAAATTAACATGAAAATCAATACCCATTTATAGAAGGCGTGTGCATTGCATAACGGTTTTCCTTGTATAACAGTTTCCTTTGTGTTCCTAGATTGTAGTTATATCGATTGGTGATTGCTTAATTATAGGAGTAGAAAGTGTAACTAGCTTAATTATAGGAGAGACAATGTAACCTAAAAGCAATTATAGGATAGACTAATGTGTAACCTAAGTCTACCTTACATTTAAATCAACCTTGACATCAATGAAAGTAATTCAGCCAATTCTCCTTTCCTTTTCATGAGGATGCTCAGTGTTTGTAAACCTCGATTACTACTTGAGTGGTTTTAAACGGATTTGTATCATTATATCATAAATTAATGTAGGCGAGATATTGATTAATGTCTGGATGGAAGAGCTCAGTACATGATCTAGGATTTTTCATAAATTCATCACCCATTATTTCTGCTTAAGGTATAGTTCTGCCTCAGCGATCAGAATATACAAGCCAGTAATCTCGTATGTATTTGAAACTTTTGTATGTGCTTTAAATAGCGATTCTTGAGGGGGCATAATATGAGGCAAAGAGAATCCCAGTGCTAGGGATCAATGGATTCTTAAAAACAAACATTTATTGAGCATGATTCTAATATTTTCAATTGACTTAATTTTATTGATTTTAAAGCATCACCTATTGAATCTGCTGAAATGCTCTTAGTCTTTCAAGAGAAACACCCCAGCAATTGTTTCCTTATTTGGGCTGCATGAGCAGTCAATAAAGTTAACATCAGAAAATATTACGAGTAAATTAAATGATGCATACTATGAATATGTGATGCATTATTATTCAAGGTTAAGATACAAGACAGCAGACATCACGTTATTAGACTGCAATATTTAGTCGATAAAGACGTATTATTCTTTTACACTTAAACATTCATGTCTCTTTTCTCTCAGCTACTTCTGATTGCCGATCATCGTGACTATTGATCATAGAATTGAAAAACATTATGAAAAAGAAAATAGTAAACAAATATTTTCCTCTACTTATTTCACTTCTTTTCATGATTTCATTTTCAGTCTCATTTCTGTCATGGTGTAATTACATGACGATAGTACATTTCTAAACCATAATACTAAGAGTGTCACTATGATTTTTATTTGTTGCTTTTCTTTTAACCCTAATCTTAAAGAGTACATGATTTTCAATCCTCTTCAAAATACAGTTTATTTTTCAACTTTTTGTTACAGGCTGCCTGTAAACAAAGAAGCTAGTTTCAGGTTACCTACAATAAGTCTTCCTGATGTTGCATTATTTTTGACCAGACATCACCCATCGTAGCTCTATAGCCAGTGTCATGTCAAGAAAGGTTGAAGTAGCAGCTAGCAACAGTGTTTTGTTAGTGTTGGTTTGACTCAGAGTTTCATCACCAATATTGCTGCCTAATATGAGATCATTTAGTCTTGTTGTGTCAATCCAAGGAATAGTAAGAGTGGCACATTTTTTTGACTTATGTTTCTTGAAAGCAAATTGTTTCAGATTCTTAGATTGTTTTTACTTTCATTAAAGATTATTTATTTCAGATTATTTGAAATTATTCTAGTCAGTAGTGCAAAACATTCTTGGTCAAGCTCTATTCGTAAAGTAAAGCTGTACAAAATAGCTTAAATCTTTTAAATTGACATAGAATATTTCAAAATATTTAAAACACAAAATATTTACCTGTTCTCATCAATCTATAAATTATTAATTTTATATTCTACTCATTTATATAAACAATAAATAAAATACTCTAAGAATGATAATAATAAAATATTTACCATAAAATAATTTTTATCATTTTAATTTTTTTGTGAATATGTTAATATGTTATAAATATTATTTTATTTCCTATCATAATAAAGGGGATTTTATGTGACAAGATACCTTTTGAAAATTCAATTCTCGAGTCTAACTCTTACCTATTTCTGTTAAAATACTTTGTTACTTGTAAAATAGTTTTCAAAGATACATGCAATAAGAAGTCAGTTCTTCAAGAAACATGAAATGATTAGCTTAATAAATTCCTTGAAAGTTATTTGCTGTATTTTAACAAAATATTTATATTCTTTTACAAAATCAAAGTTATACATCATTACACAAACAGTACTCACTTTTAAATTATTTCTTTAATATATTTAATGCTGTTGATTTAAGTATAAACAAACAGCTTAATGCTTAATAGAAATATAATAAAAAACTTATTTACCACTATACTATTGTCTTACTCAGTATTCAGAGCTAAATAAAAGTTCTATTCAACGTTATAAACAAATTGAACGCTTTCCCTGTTTTAGTTTCTCAATCTCACTTCAATGGTACATTTCCTTCTCAGTAAATGATATCTAGTACAATTGGTTACTACCCTACCTGACACAAGCAAGTAGGCCTGAAATAGCAGGCAACATCATTCAAAGAAATTATATCTAGCACTCCAGTATAGTAGTGTCGTAAACCTTCACAGACTCACCAATCTTTTTCAGATAGCCTCCCTATAATTTTTAAAATATTAATAAAAAAAATCCAAGACTGGTTACTCAAGATAGATTCTGTGTGAGCACTCAACCTATTGAGAAAGATTTAATGTTAGTGATTTATGACTTGTGCAGCCAATCTGGTCAACATTAATTAAAATCATATAAATGAGAAATTCTCAAAGAATAAAGCACGTGAGGACAGGAAGCCAAACTCGATAATTGTTCAAACCAAAGAATTAGCTGGTATGTATTCAGTACATTCAGGAATGAGTATTCAGCCCGCAGGGAGGAACCCACCTGATTGCATTTATTAGCCTACTTCATAAGGACACAGTTGTTTCTGAGATTGCTTTTTTCTGACTTCTATTCATATCTATATAGCAGCGACAACGCATTACATAGCCTAAAGAGTTATTTAAGCCTGAACACCACCCAACACCTGGGATTCTACTAATTATTCACCATTGTAGAACAAATGGTAAAAACCAATAGCACCAGATTTAGTATGAAACTGGGTTATTCACTCTCATAAATATCCAGAAGCTCTGCACGGAGCCGCAGCATGATAGAGACAAGCAAACGAAAACATATCAGCTCCACATCTTAGCCTGCATCATATTAGTTTACAACCACAAGATTAACCATCACAGCTGTGATCAAATGAACAACTGTTGTTGTGTGGCTCATTTTTTCTGAGTTATCGCTGAATGTTGTCATTCGCCTGAATGGTTCTTAAATGCATTATAAAGGAAGAGCTTGCATCTTCAACTACATACACCTGTCCCATTCGCACCAACTAAAAAAAAAAAAAGAATAAGAGAAATAAATGAGAAATAAAGAGTGTACACTCTTTTGTCTTGTTCCGTCTTTTCGCAACCAACCACATGGCAAGACACTGTGTCTTTTCATATTTCGATGAATAAAAGCGCCTGTGCCAAATAAGCCGACAACAGTTGAAACATAAAACGTAGTCTCCCCAAACGCTTTTCTTGCTGTTAAGAAGATCATTAAAAATAAATTAACGACAATAGCTGAGCTACAAATGAACAACCAGTCGATCATATATCAACTATTTAAGTCGCTTTTTCTTCCTAAGACAATTAAATCTGCATAAACAAACACCAAAGACGGAGAACGATAAGCTGTGTTATCAGAATCTCGGGAGCATGTCGTTTTGGACGGTATCGTAATTTAGGAAACAAATTCTCGAGAGAGGCTGACTTCTGGGGTTGATCGGTATAGCAGTTGGTTGATTTGAAGGAACAAAGGAGAAGAGAATGGTTTTTACCTGAGGACAAAGCAGGATCCGTGAAGCCTGGCCAAAAAGAGAAGGACGAAGACCAGAGGGGAAAGGGACGTGATTTTGGGAAATGTTTATGAGAAATAAGAGGATACGAAGAGCAGAGAATGACGGGCTTCATGGAAAAGGATAAACGAGCCGCCATGAGCATGTTGGCTATAAGGAGTATGGATCGTGAACCACGCTCTACCTCCGCTAAACAGGGTCCCATCTGAGCCTTCTCTAGCCAACATGCCTATGGTACTGCGATCCTTTCTTCCATGAAGCCCCCATTCTCCGCTTCTTCGATCCTTGTATTTCATAAATGATTCTAAAATCACATCCCTTTCCTCTCTGGCCTGGGCCCTTCGCTCTGTAAGCTTCAAGGTATCACCAACATGTCTCTCCGTCGCCTCCATTCCCTCTCTCTTACTGCTCCGCTCCATCAATGGCCACGCTCTAGTCAAACTTCTAGAAGTCAACCCTCTCCTCCAGGATTTTGATTTCCCTCCATTCGATGCTGTCAAAGCTGACCATGTCATCCCCGGGATTCATACGATTTTGAGCCAACTTGTACAGTTTCTGTGTCTTTGAGCGACTGCTTTTGTTTTATGCACCGCTTGGAAAGTAAAAGTACTAGGGGGAAGGGAAAAACGGGGAAAAGAAATTAAATAGTTGATAAAAATATCGTGATCCGAAGGAGTTCCATTTCACTACAGAATCAAGCAATACAATGGCTAATTTATTTTTAATGGTCTTCTTAGCAACCAAGAAAACGTTTAGGGTTTCTGTTTTTATGTTTCATGTTTGATCAGAAACTTATTTGGCTTTAGACATGCTTTGTTCATCGAGGAAATGTAAGAAAAGACTACAATTAATATTGTCATGTGGTTGGTTACTGAGAAAAGACGGAACAAGGCAAAAGAATTGAATTGTACACTCTTTATTTCTCCATTTATTTTTACTTATTCCTTTTTTTGTGTTAATTGCAGCCAGACAAGGTCAAATTTATGCTCAGGTTGGGGCAAAGTAAACCCTTTTATAATGCATTTAAAGCTATTCAAGAATCTCCGGAATGGCCAACATTAAGCGATGCTCAGAAACGTATAGTGGAATGTGAGTACACCTTTGTAATGGAAATTGGTTGTTCATTTTGTCCTATGTGATGGTTAATCTTATGGCTGTAAACTAATATATTATTCAAACTAAAATATTGATATTATTATGTTTTCATTTACTTGTCCTATCATGACTTTAAACCATGCAAACTTCTAGATTGATTATGTTGGAGTACCATTAGCACATGTTTATGTTGCCAGAAATAAATTCTTGGTTCATATAAATCTTGTTTGTATTGGTTTTTACCATTTATTCTACAATGGGTTGGTCTATTTGTAATTAGAATCAGGTGTTGGGTCAGTGTTCAGGCTCTTAAAATTAACTCTTTTAGATATGTAATGCGTTGTCATTGCTATATAGATATGAATAGAAGTCAGAAAAACAAAAAGCAATCTCAAAATTGGCTTGTGTCATTTATGAAATTAGGTTTCAATGAATAGCTAATCAGAGTGGGTTAACTT
This sequence comes from Tetrastigma voinierianum, assembly GCA_016808115.1. Taxonomy (NCBI): domain Eukaryota; kingdom Viridiplantae; phylum Streptophyta; class Magnoliopsida; order Vitales; family Vitaceae; genus Tetrastigma; species Tetrastigma voinierianum. The sequence continues at coordinate 1,661,118 of JAEQBH010000398.1, forward strand.
CCTTTTCTGGTTTAGTTACTCATTCCTGGATGTACTTGGAAACATACCAACCAATTCTTTGCTTAACAATTATCAATTTAACTGCCCACCAACTCACAAAAAGTCATTCTTAAAGATTTCTCATTTCTCATTTTAGGTAATGTTGACAGATTATTTGCACAAGTCATGCTTGTCCCTTGTATTGTCCTTCAATAGGCTGTTAATACCTGAATCCTATCTCCTTTTCTTTGCCCAGATGTGTGAGTTCTTGGATTTTTTTTATTAATATTTTTAAAATTATAGGGAAATTTATCTGAAAAAAAGATTAATTGAATCTGTGATTGGAAGTTTTGAAACTTGTATATATTCTGGATGCTAAGATATAATTTCTTAGTTAGTGTTTGCCTGCTATTTCAGGCACCAAAGATACACACTTGTGTCAGATAGAGTTGTAGCCAATTTGGTACTAGAATATCATTTACAGGGAAGGAAATTCTGTACCATTACCCAGAAGTGGGTTGAAGAGCCTAAAACTTAGGGGGCGTTTGTTTTTTTTACTTAATGCTGAATAGAACTTTTATTTATCTGAATACTGAATAAGACTGAATAGTATTAATTATTAAATCGTTTTTTTTAATATTATATTTCTATGAAGCATTAAGCTGTTTGTTTTTTATCTGCTTAAAATTAACATCTTAAATATATTAAAAAATTAATTTAAGTGAGTACTTGTTTGTGTAATGATGGTATAACTTTGATTTTTGTAAAGAATATAAATATTTTGTTAAAATACCTTAAATAACTCAAAATTTTGTTGGGTTTTCAATCATTTCCATGTTTTTCTTGAAGAATGACCCATAATAAACAAAATGCCCTTTGCCGTTTCATGTATTTACACGTATCTTTGAAAAGAAAGCACTATTTTTACACAAGAAAACAACAAGGGTATTTTTATAAAATAAGGAAAAATTAATGAAGGATTAGATTCAATTTAGTTTCAAGCCGCCTTTCATCAAATCCCTTTATTATTATGATAAAATAAAATAATTATTTATATAATATGTGTATAACATATTAACATATTCACAAAAAATTAAAATGATAAAATTATTATGGTAAATAATTTATTATTATCATTCTTACAAAAAAAATTTATTTTATTTATTTTTTATATAAATAAAATAGAATATATAAAATTAATAATTTTAAAAATAATAGATTGATGAAAAAAATTAAAAATATTTTGTGTTTTTAAAATATTTTGAAATATTCTATGTGGATTTTAAAAGATTTTAAAATATTTTGTACAACTTTTACTTTTTTTGAATAGAAAAAGCCAAATATTTTGACTTTTTCTATTTAGAAGAAATTTTCAAATATTCAGAAATAAGTTATGCTAAAATGAAAAAACAAACAGTCTAAAGTCTGAAAGCAATTTGCTTTCAAAAATAATCCAAAAAACCAAATGCCCTCTTACTATTCCTTGGATTTATTTTAACAAAATTCATGATCTAATATTAGGACCTTAATAATTGGTGATGGAATTTTTGGGAGTCAAACCAACCTGTAAAATTTTATTACTATGCTTACTTCTCAACCTTTTTCTTGACATATTTTTCTTCTCATTTGTTCTGATGAACTAATGTCTGAATCCAAATATTCTTTAACATCAAGGAGACTCTGTATTGTAGGTAATACTGAAACTAGCTTCTTTTGTTTAGTTTGGAGCTGCTTTCTACTCTTAACAAAAGTTGGAAGAATAATTGATTGTCATTTTGTGTTTTTAGTGAGTTGAATCATTGTGACTTCTTGAGGCTTTCCTGATAAGTTAAGTTGCCTATAAAAAGAAAGGTAATAAATAAAAATCATAGTGACTCTTAGTGTTATGGTTTTAAATTGTACTATCATCAATGTAATTACACCATGACATATGTGGAAATGGGATTTGAGTAAGGAATCATGAAGAAGAGGTGAAGTAAGAAAGAATTAGAGGGAAAATATTTGTTTATATTTTGCTTTTTCATAAAGTTTTTCAATTCTATGATCAGTAGTCACATTGGTTGGTGATCAAATGGCTGGGAAAGGGTTTTATGAAATGTTTTTAGGATGTAAAATGATAATACGATGCTTTATCATTGCAAGTGTCTTTGCAGTCTATGTGATTTGATGTCTCTTTGTCTTGTATCTTGGTAACCTGGAACAATAATTCATCACATTCATAGTGTCTGCATCATTTTAGTTTACTCGTAAGCATTTTTGTTTGCACTTTAGTTTTCTGATGACCTAATAACTTTTGTGCTTGTTTAATGCAGCCCAAATAAAGGAAGCAGTTCTTGAGGGTGTTTCTTCTTGAAGATGATAAAAGAGCATTTTAACAAGATTCAACAAAAAGTGAAAATCAATAAATTGGCCAATTGAAAAACAAATGTAGGAATCATGCTTGAATAAATGTTTGTTTTCAAGTCCACATTTTAAGACCGGTTTCTCTTTGTATACGCATATTATGATACATACAAGAATCTATTGATTTAAAGCACATAGCTAAAGCAGTCGTATACATACAAGAATCTAAACTCAGATGTTGCCACCATGCTAAGGGCAAATTTTCATCACCAAACCATCAAGTAGTAATCGAGGTTTACAACTGGAGATATCCCTCCTCGTAGTTGCCCTATTCTAATGATACTTATCATATTGAAAACGCCCATTTCAATTCTTGCTACTTCATGCAATGATTTTATCCAAGTCAATTTTGTATTTTCCGTACAAAGCAATATGAAAAGAACATTGTTGACTCATAAAGCTTTGATTTTTCTTTTTCTTTCATATTTTTTTGGTCATTCCTCTAATTACGAGAGATAAATGTGACTTCTCATGATACCTTAGTTTCTTCCTCTTTTTGTTTCATTGATTTATTTGAACAATGATGATGAATTTCAAGTTTTTTATGAACCTCATATCACAATCTTTCCGATAATTACTAAGGACTACAGAGCCGATATCCTCTAGAAATTGCCCTTTTCCCATTTTTTACTCTAATGAACTTTTATCCTGAAGAAAATTTCTTTTTCAATTTTTGCTGCATGATGCTATGATGTATCCAAGTCAATTTTCCCATACATATTCGAAACTATACTAAAAGAATATCATTGTTGATTCATGAAGCTTTGATTTTTCTTTTCTTTTTCTTTCTTCTCTATTTTTTGTTGTCCCCAACCGTGAGATAGATTGGAACTTTTACTTCTCAGGAGGCTTCGAGTTTCTTTCTTTTTCTTTGATTTAATTTGAACAACATTGATGAATTTAAGTTGTTTTTTAATTGAATTGAGCCGATAAGGTCATTTTTTAATGCTTATTTTCATAGTTAGGGGTGGTTGTAGATTTCTTTATTTCCCGTGAATTTATTCTCGTGAGCCGGGCAAACTATCTCAAAAAATTTGAAGAGAATGTATTGATTCTACAAAGAAGTTTGGAAAATTGGATAACCATAAGAAAGAAATCGAGGGATCGTCACACCGTCTCGTTCGTCAGCTTAAGCAACAAAGGTCTAAGGTAATTTTAACTGATTCATTTCCCATTTTTTTTGCTCATTGATCCATTTTCTTCCTCAAGGTCAGTAGTGTTGACAATGCTCTTTTCATTTTTCAGTTATGCTCGTCTACAATTGTTAGGAAATTAACATAGAAAATCTTCCATTTATAGAAGAGGTATTATGTGCACACGCTCTCAGATAACAGCTTTTCCTTTTGTATTCCTTAGATTAGTAGTTATGTTTGATTGGTGATCACACTATAGAGAGATTAATGTGTAACCTAAGCTTAATTATAGGAGAGACTACTGCAACCTAAGCTTAATTACGGAGAGACTAATGTGATGCCTCAAAACCCGAGGTGTCCCGCTGATCACCCCGTCAACCTGCTGAAAATCTATTTGGTCTCAGATCACGAAACACATACCCGAGTATAAATGCCTCTTAGGGCCTATAAACTAATACTCATAAAACAAATATCACAACTATATTCCAATTATTATCTCCCCAATAATTCAATAGTGTTGATTACACTTTTATACAAACATATATTAAAAAATCTAAAATTCTAATACATATTATCCCAAAAACCATAGTTTTTCACAAACCGTTTCTTCAAAATCAGCCTCTTAAATGAGTCAGTTTCTCGAGTACCAGATTTGAAAAGTATATTCCTCGATGGGGTGAGCTATTGGTTAAGAGGAATCACCCCAAATGGGTTACTTCCACCTAAGTGCATATGCAATGCTCCAAAACACACACTCAAGTAAATACGCATCCTACTTGAATGTCTACATGATCACCTGTGTCACGAGTCCTCACCACTCACCCACACTGCCTGCTTTCATGTATGAGAAAATAATCATTTCAAACACAACCTATTTGTTCTTGAAAATATACTACCAAGATTCGCAAAATACGACTACCCCCTCCAGGCGACCTTAATGGGTGAGCTTTCCTAAACGCCACGGTCCTCATCCGAAATGATCCGGCCGCCCATCTCCCAACCCACTCCTCCGAATATCATCCCGTGAAATTCCTTTCAAGAACCATGTCCTCTGTTTTTACCAAAACTACAAGTCATGCACTCACACCTAACTTCTAGGTTACCTTAAAGGCATATGAAATGCATTATGCCATTTTCAAAACCATTTATACAATATATCAATATGCATATTTCAATCAACTACCATAATACACGTAATTCAACACATCAATCATCACCCAATTTAGCTCACTTGAGCAATTTACATTATCATCTCCAATGGCTTAAAAACACAATTTTATTCCATATAATTGTGTCATTGTGTTAACACATTAAATCATGTCTTAACCTATCTATTTCTACACATACCAAGCCATTCATTTCAATAAATCAAGCACACAACACATGGATGATTTTTGGTCCAATTCACACAAACCCGGGACTGATTTTAACAGTCCCAAAAACAGAGCATGTGGGCTGTCCGTGGCAGCCCACTCATCCACCATTTGTTCCACTTTTTGAAACCAATTTCCTTGGCCATTTCCGGCCTCCTACTCACCAAAATACAATTTATTTAATAAATCATCACACAACACCCAAAATGGGCCTCCCTAAACCGCTACTGACGCACAAATGGGTCTAAAAATTCCAACATTTCAGGTCCAAGATTTAGGACCGGTCAAACGGCCACTCACGGCCTCAATCCAACACAAACATCAACAAAGCACTTAAACCAAGAATAAAACAAGTAGGATGAAACCCCTACCTCACGGAGTTTGTCGAAACTCCAAGAAACCGGAGCCCACGCGTTGCCCTCGCCGCGTAGAACAGCTTCCCTTCTTACTCCGAAGGAATCCGACGGTTGGATCACCCGTGATTTTAGAGAGAAGGCACACCTTCTCACTCTAAAAATATCAAAACCTAGCCTCTACAATCTGCTACTTCTCCTCGCACGCTTGGTCTCTAATTTTGAAGAAGGTGCTACATGACCACTATTGCATTTTTGTCCTTTTCCCTATTTACATTTCACATAATACCTATTATGTCCTCTCTTCTCATTAGTTTGACTTTTCTTATTCAATGGCATCATGCCATGTGTCATCAGGTCCCACCTTGAGCCTCCAATCCTGGACTGAATTGAGCTTGGACGTGGCACCCCCAAAGCACCTCAAAAATACGTGTCCCAAATACTGACGCCGCTTCCTCGTGCACCCGACTATCTCGAAATTCGACGAAATTCGACATGGTAGCTAGATTTCGCGAGACGATTCCAACGGTGAAGTCCGTTTCATCATCCAAGGTCTAGAAAAATTTCGGATTTTTACCGAAATTACGATTTTGCCATTTTTTAGAAAATTGGATTTTCTCTGGTTTCACACTCAATGTGTAACCTAAGTCTACCTTCGTATAAATCCTTCCTTGACATCAATGAAAGTAATTCAGCCAATTCTTTCCTCATGGCACTTACAGAACTAAAACTCGACCATCAGAACAAAGACTTCACCTCTCTGCAGCCACTTCATCCTACCACCATGAATGATTCTGAACATCAAAATCAGATGCATCAAAGGATCTCTCAAACCTCTTTATTTCACTCACCACTCAAAATCATCCAGGTTTGGTTTTTATTTCAAACCCTAACGGAGATAACTACTCACCATTTAAGAGCAATGACCTTGGCTTTGAATGCCAAGAATAAATCGTTTTGTCAATGGCACTATCAAGGTAATCTTCTAAGAAACTCATCCGATGACTATGAAACTTGGTCACGCCAGAATGATACGGGTGTATTCCCGGATCATTAACACTTCAATCCTAAAATTTCGTGACTTTAATCTATTATACAACTCGTCACGCAGGCCTGAAGATTCGTGAGCTACCTTTCAAAGAAATGCACCTCGTATATTTCCAGATCCAGCAGAAATCGTCGCCCATCGACAAGAGAAGATTTCTATCTCAATTTATTACACAAAACTCAAGAGCTTCAGGGATGAACTAGCTTCAGATAATCATGCATTGCTTGCACAACCAGGATTCCCTCACAAAGATTACAATTTCTAATTTGTCAATGAATCTACAGAAGACACCATGGGCGATACTCTCACTAATCCTCTTCCTTCAGTCATTCGTCAAGCATATTCCTCGCTGCGGCCAAGAATAAAACAGCGTCGGCACGGCTATCAGCCACAACCGCATATTTCCTAATTCCAAATACCGCCATGGCCAGAAGGAGCAATCAAATGAAAAATAATTATTGAATGTAAGGTCAAATCGCTCGACCGCCACAACGATTCACAAGATTCATGAAGGTTTGATCAAAATAAACGCAGTTCAAGATCTTTCAGAGGGCAACCTCAGTGAGCCTATTGTGGGGACATGGGACACTTTGTTGAGAAATGTTATCAGCTGCACGGATATCCTCCAGGACACCCAAAGGCAAGAACAGGTTCCATTTTTAACCACCACAAGAATACTTCTATGGCTAATCAAGTTTTTGATGGTGCAAACAAAGATGATGGGAAATCAGTGGTGACTGGAATATCAGAAGCTCAACTTCAACAGCTCTTGTCCCTTCTAAATGACAAAGATGAAGTTACAAGTTCTCAGGCAAATACAACTGTAGCAAAACCAGGTTTGTCCAAAATTCCTCATTCTCACCGATCATCGATAGCGCGCAACGTATCATATCTCTTTCATCTCCAGCTGCTCTCGCATGAAGATAAAATATTTATCGCTCCCAGATATCGCCTAAAATGAGAAAAAGGCTATCATTGTTTCCAAGGGATCCTTGCCGCTAAACTCTGTTTATTATACGCGTGATGTAATATGTGTACCTACATTCAAAGTCAATTTAATGTCAATTAGCTCTACCGACAAAAGACCCGAATTCGTTCAACGACATTTTTCCTCATCGTGTGTTTCAAGGTGATCCGCCAAGGAGGATGATTGGTTCGGGGTAAGCAACGCGGATGGATTTGTATTATTTCAGCGGGGTTAACAACAAGGAAAATCGGGGCCACTTCTCATTCATCACCAAAACACCAACCAACCTGCAACCTCACCACCTCATCTACCGACGGCGGTATAGTTGTTTAGGTATATTTCCTAATTTCGCTCGAAGTTTCATTACTAAGAACTTTAAAATTTTAAAATAAGCTCCAATAACGCCAATACTCTATTTGTCCTTTGAAATCAACATCGTTTACCTTTGGTACAGCAGTCATCATCAAAAACCATTTGATCTTATTCATCAAGTGACATTTGGGGTCGTTGTAAATATTCTTCACTGCGCACATTATTTCTTACTATTGTCGATGATTACGATGCGTCACTGGATTTTTCTCGATGAAACATAAAGATGAAGCACAACCTCTTATAAAACATTTCTTTAGTTTTGTTTCACCAATTTGAATCATATCAAAAATTTTCGAAGTGACAATGGTGGAGAATTCTCTTCAATCCAATCCTTTTCAAAGATAATGGTGTTCTTTCTAGCACTCAGGTTTACACACCCAACAAACTAAAGCAGAACGCAAACACGCTACATTTTATACGTGATCGAGCCTTGTACTGCCTGTCCCCTAATCAATTTTAGGGAGAATGCGCCTCACAACCCATTTCATATCACTACCGTTTCCTTCACCTGCTCTCTCTCTTTCAAAACATCACATTCGAACGCCTTTAATCGAAACCACCCTCTTACTCACCTCCGTGTGTTTGGTTTGCCTCGCGAGCTACTAATGTCTATGTTTCTCCTATAAGTTCGATCACCGTACATTACTTGCATCTTCATTGGTTATCCCGTTGACAAAAGCTTATAAATTGTTCAATCTATCCACTGTAAAATATTCACCAAATAGGATGTAAATCTTCATGAAAATCACTTTCCTTATGCTTCCTCCGAGCTCTGTCCTCCCTCCCTTTAATTCAGCTATTCTTCAAGCCCAATTCCTACTCCAATTCACAACCTAGCTTCCTCTTCTTTTGTCGCACCTAATTCGTGACACACCCACTTCCGCTAAACCCGCCTCGTCCCATACTTCTAATCTCCCTCCTCCATGATGAAAAGCAAATTAATGAGCATCCCACTCGCAGCCCCTCAAAACCTACACTCAAATTTCCTGCTGATGCACCTTCACACCCGCAACATTCCGCCATCATCCCTTCCTTCATCCCCGTCTTTACTTCCTTCTTCATCCACTCCCGCGGACCCATCCCTAGCTCTACCTAACTCGCCACAACCAACCCCAACCGAGCCCCTTCGTCGCTCCAGTCGCTCCCATAATCCACCACCGAAGCTACAGGATTATGTATGCTCTCACCTCACGACGCTGCTCGACCAACTTCCTTCCTTGCTTTTAGGGTCCGACTAAAGGTACCAAGTATCCCTGGCTAATTATGTTCATATCAACGCTTGACTACCGCAGACATCGCTTCTTTTATTACCTAGATCAAGTCACAGAGCCCAAAATTATTCTCAAGCCGCCCTCCATCTCCGAATTTGCAAGAGGCCGCGGCCCGAATTCGTGTGCCCTCTGTGCTAATGGTACTTGACTTCGCACTTTCTCGCGTGGAAGACGCCGACAGGTTGTCGGCGGGTCATGGCGATTAAACAACGCTCGATGGATCGATTGAGCAATACAAAGCCCGATTAGTCGCCAAGGGGTTCACACAATCGAGGGTGTCGATTATCGATACTTTCTTCCCACCGCCAAAATCATCACCGTCACCGCCTCCTCGCTTGGCCGCCGTCAAGCTCTTCACCAATTGGATGTTAACGCTCGCGCCTTCCTTCACGTCGATCTTCATGAAGAGCTTTACATGTCCCACCGCCGCTGAAGCCACGGGGCAGGGAGGGTGACTTGGTGTGTCGATTACATAAGTCAGCATGGATTGAACGAAGCATCTGACGGTGTTTCTCAAAATTCTCGGAAGCTATTCGAGAGCTGCGAGGGGTATGTTGATCTAGAGTGACTACTCTTTGTTCACGAATACAGGCGAGTCCTTCCAGCGCCCTCTTAATACATGTTGATGATATTCTGATTATTGGAAATGATCCTGTGAGTATTAGCTGCGTCGAGAAATTCTGCCTTAGTCAATTTCATCTTAAAGATCTTGAGTGATTCGAGTATTTCTTTGGCATTGAGTATCTTCCTTCTAAGAATGGGTTTTTCATTTCCCCAACGTAAAGTATGCTTTAGAAATCATTAAGGATCTCTTGAGATTGTTAGGCCGCGACACCTAGTGATATTTATGGTGCGAGGTTTGAGGTGTATGATAAGGTGATTTACTTTCGAATGCGGGTCATTATAGAAGGTTGGTTGGTAGATTGATATATCTTCTTGTCTCAGTAGGATATTACATAATGCAATAAGTATCTTAAGCAGGTTTATGAATCAGCCATGTAAGCTTCACATCAAGGCAGCACTTCATGTTGTCGCGTTATCATAAGAATACACACGGCGAGGATTGTTTTCTCTTTGAAATTGCGTTTGTTTGCGAGCCTATTATGATTCAGATTGGGTAGGTTGTCCAATCACTAGAAGGGCAACCATAGGTTATTGTGTCTTCCTTAGCCCCTCATTAGTCTCATGGAGATCAGCTTGTCGAGAAAAAGTATGGCTTTCTTGACTCAGCAAGAATATCATCTTATGTAGTGCTTGTTGTGAGTTAGTGGCTGAATGCCTTCTCGGAATTTGCAGGGTATTGCATCAGGAACGCATTGTTATCACTGCGGCTTGACAAAGTTTGCATTGCATATTACGACAAACCCGGTCTTTCATGACGGACTAGACACATTGAAATGGATTGTCATTGGTGAGATAAGATTCAAGATGGATCAGTTTGCTGCAGTTCATGAACTGCGTACATCGGTGGCGGATGTCTTGACTAAAGCTTTGGGAAAAGATGTCTTTACTTCTATGATTTATAAGTTGGGAGTACAGGACATCCACTTTCCAACTTTAGGGGGAGTGTTAGGAAATTAACATAGAAAATTTTCCATTTATAGAAGACGTATTCTGTGCATCACGGATTTCCTTGTATAACAGTTTTCCTTTTGTATTCCTAGATTGTAGTTATGTTGATTGGTGATTGCTTAATTATAGGAGAGACAAATGTGTAACCTAAGCTTAATTATAAGAGAGACTAATGTGTAACCTAAGCTTAATTATAGGAGAGGCTAATGTGTAACCTAAGTCTACCTTCTGTATAAATGCTTCCTTGACATCAATGAAAAGTAATTCAACCAATTCTCCTTTCCTTTTCACAGGAGGATATCAGCTGTAAACCTCGAGTTACTACTTGAGTGGTTTTTAAACCCGGCTTGTATCATTATATCATGTATTAAATTAATGTATTTGAGATATTGATTAATGTCTGAAATTTGGAAGAGCTTGAGTATATGATCTGGGATTTTCATAAAATTCATCACCCATTCATTTTCCACTATTTTGGTGATGAAGAAAATGGCTGTCGCCTTGTAATTGGCAACATAAAGTTTGAGATTATTGTATGTATCGAAACTTGTATGTAATAACTTTAAAATCAATAGATTCTTGTATGTATCATAATATGCATTATCTGAAAGAGAACCCGGTGTAAAAACGATGGACTTAAAAGCAAACATTTATTGAAACGCCAGTTTACCATTTTGTTTTCAATTGACTTAATTTATTGATTTTAAAGCTTTGTTGAATCTTGTTAAAATGCTTTTTATCTTGAGAGAAACACCTTGGCCCACTTCCTTTATTTAGGGTACGCATTAAACAAGCCTGAAAGTTATTGGAGTCATTAGAAACTAAAGTCTGAACAAAAATGCTTACGAGTAAACTAAAATGGTAGACAACATGAATATGATGCATTGTTGTTCGGAGTTACCAAGATATAAGACAAAGAGACATCCAAATCACATAGGCTGAAGACACTTGCAATGATAAAGCATGTGTTATCATTTACATCCCCTAAAAACATTTCATAAAACCCTTTTCCTGCCATTTGATCACCAACCGATGTGACTACTGATCATAGAATTGAAAAACTTTATGAAAAAGCAAAATATAAGAAAATATTTTCCCTCTAATTCTTTCTTACTTCACCTCTCTTTCATGATTCCTTACTCAAATCCCATTTCCACATATGTCATGGTGTAATTACATTGATGTTAGTACAATTTAAAACCATAACACTAAGAAGTCACTATGATTTTTTATTTATTTAGTTTTCTTTTTTTTATAGGCAACTTAACTTATCAGAAGAAGCCTCGAAGTCACAGTGATTCGACTCACTAAAAACACAAAAATGACCCAATCAATTATTCTTCCAACTTTTGTTAAGAGTAGAAAGTTGCTCCAAACTAAACAAAAGAAGCTAGTTTCGGTATTTTCTGTCTGAGTCCCTTGATGTTAAAGAATATTTGGATTCAGACATCAATTCATGAGAACAAATGAGAAGAAAAATATGTCAAGAAAAAGGTTGAGAAGTAAGCATAGTAATAAAATCTTACAGGTTGGTTTGACTCCCAGAAATTCCATCACCAATTATTAAGGTCCTAATATGAGATCATGAATTTTGTTAAAATAAATCCAAGGAATTTGTTTTTTTTGACTTATTTTTGAAAGCAAATTGCTTTCAGACTTTAGACTATTTGTTTTTTCATTTTAGCATAACTTATTTCTGAATATTTGAAAATTTCTTATAAATAGAAAAATGAAATATTTGGCTTTTACATTCGAAAAAAGAAATAAATATTGTACAAAATATTTTAAAATCTTTTTAAAATCCACATAGAATATTTCAAAATATTTTAAAAACACAAAATATTTTAATTTTTTCATCAATCTATTATTTTTAAGGTATTAATTTTATATATTCTATTTATTTATATAAAATAAATAAATAATTTTTGTAAGAATGATAATAATAAATTATTAACCATAATAACATTTTATCATTTTAATTTTTGTGAATATGTTAATATGTTATACACATATTATATAAATATTTATTTTATTTTATCATAATAATAAAGGGGTTGATGAAAAGACCTTTTGAAAACTAAATTTAAATCTAATCCTTCATTAATTTTTTTACCTTATTTTACAAAAATACCTTGTAGTTTTCTTGTAAAAATAGTGCTTTCTTTTCAAAGATACATGTAAATACATGAAACGGAAAAGGGCATTTTGTTTATTATGAGTCATTCTTCAAGAAAATACATGGAAATGATTAGCTTAACAAATTTTGAGTTATTTAAGGTATTTTAACAAAATAAACATATTCTTTACAAAAATCAAAGTTATACCATCATTACACAAACAAGTACTCACTTAAATTATTTTTTAATATATTTGGAATGTTGATTTAGGCGATAAAAAACAAACGACAATGCTTAATAAATATAATATTAAAAACAAATGATTTAATAATTAATCTTTATTAAGTCTTATTGACATTAGGATAAATAAAAGTTCTATTCAGCATTAAGTAAAAAAAAAAAAACACCCCCTAAGTTTTAGGCAATTCAACCCACTTACGGGTAATGATACTTGAAATTTCCTTCCTATAAATGTTACAGTACCAAATTGGCTCTGACTTCTATCATTCACAAGTGTGTATCTTTTGTGAAACCCGGGAAAAGCGTTTTTTTTGAGAAAATGGCGAATCGGTAATTCAGGAGCAGTACAGACAAAACCCTAGATCTTCTTTGCCATAGACCTCGGATGATGAAACCCGGATCACTTGTAGTTAGAATCATCTCGCCCGAAATCTAGTTGAACGAAGCAGGCTGCGTGAATTCGAGGCGCTCGGTTTTTACGCGTTTCGAGGCGGAGCGGGCCCGACCATGGTGCCATGTGGCACTTGCATGGGAGACACTTGGCACATGGGTGGAGCGAGTGTCATGCCTGGGATTGCATGAGATGGGTGGGGCGAATGTCGAGCCACCCTCGTGCATGAGCTGAAAAAGTGGAGTTAAATTGCTGGCATGGAGAACACTTGGTCTTAGGTTGACCCGAGTGTGGCTCAAGCCCCCATTAGGTGCCTCCACCTGGTTAAACCAACTTTTGAGTTGGAGGGAGAGATTCCAAACAAATTCGTGAGAAGAGGAGGAAAGAAGAAAGAGAAAGAAGAAAGAAAGAAAGAAAGAAAGAAAGAAAGGAAGGAAGAAAGGAGGGAGGGGCTTTTCCTACTTGTTTTCAGATTTGGGTGGATCAAAGAACTGGTCACACACGCCCGAAGGTGAGGATCTTTCCTCTTTGGTTATTTCCTTGTTTGGGGCCATGGAAATGGCATTTGGTTGAGTTTTCTATGTGATTGTTTGAATGAATAACATACTGAATTTGTGATGTTGTACATGTAGAATTTCCTGGGATTTCATGCATGACTAACATGTAGAATCTTTTGGGTTTTTGGATCAGAGAAAACTCAGTTGGTGTATTATTGTATGCATGAAAAACATTCGAAATTTTAAGGCTTCCATGCATGGTAACATCTGCAAGTGTTTTGGGTTTTTTAGATCAGAAAACTAAGTTTGGTGTATTATTGTATGCATGGTAACATGCACGAGAATGTTAGGTTTTAAATGAAGAAATTCAGTTGAGGTGTATTGTATGCATGAAAAACATGCAGAATTTTCTGGGCTTTGTGCATGACTAACATGTAGAAAATCTTTTGGGTTTTTAGATCAAAGCTGGAGTTCGATTGTATTATTGTATGCATAGAGAAAAACATGCGAGGGTACACTACAGGCTTCCATGCATGAACATGCAGAATGTTTTAAGTTTTTTAGATCAAAGAAAAAATCAGTTTGGTGTATCATTGCTTGCATGGTTAACATCACGAATTTTTAAAGGTTTTAGGCGGAAAGAAATCGGTTGGTGTATCATTGCTTGCATGGTTAACATCACGCCCAGTTTTCTGGGTTTTAGCCACAGTTGTTTGAGGCATGGCACTAGTCAGAACTCTGATTTGGGTGTTCTATGACTCTATGGAAAGTTCGTGAGTCCGAATCTAGCCATAAGCCATTCGGTTGAAATAGGTGCTCACATGCAATGCTTGGCTGAGTAATTGTTATCAATATGGGTGTTTTGAAAACATTGGGTTGTGTGTTGTGTGAACATGGCCACTTCTTGGCATGTAGCGGGCTATATGATTGACATCTTATGTCTCGGCTTAGGAATAAGAGTTATGCGTGCTTGCACAAGTAATGGTGGGAATTATGTTAACATGCTTGAAGATGTGTTGATATGAATGGCCCCGAATGATAGAAAAGATGTAGTGCATGTATGTGATGTCTTGATTTGAATGTGTGGAATATTAACATGTATTTATGTTTGTTGTTGTTAATTCAGATATATGAAATGTTGTATGCATTGAACATGAGTGTTCTTAGCACACACATAGTGTATGGTGTAGAATGTCCATGTAGGGTCTTCATATTTTGGTCATGGGTTTAATGCGATGCTTCTGAGTGCATTGCATTTGGTATGTGGTAACACCACATTACATGAAAGATTGTTCATGGTACTTATTTGGCAACTACGTTAGGTGTTGAATCGTGTTGTAGGCAGGAATGGGACGAAGTCAATTAAGTCCACGGTGTTAGCGAAAATGGAAAATGAAATGTGTGGGGCGTGGCAAGTGGGGATAGATACCCCCTCGGGTGAAAAGCTTGAAAGCACGGTTGAGCCGATATCCGCCGTTGAAAGCCAGAAAAATGCTTGGAGGTGTAAAGAGACGCGCGTGAGACCCAAAAAAGTTACATTTGCCCAGACAAAACGATTAAATAAATATCACGCCAGACTCACGGGTTGTGAGATGGGAGTGGAATTGACTGGTATTGATTTCCCAGTGGCACTTGCATTGGGTGGTGGGTGGAGTTGACCTGTGCTTGAGGCATGTAGAGTGGCCGTCTCATACATGCATGTAGATTTTCCATGATAGAGGACAACATGTATGCACGGATTGGTTGTTGGTTTTGACTGTGAAATGATCATTTGCATGTGCCTTAGGTGAAATAGCGTGTAGGATTTATCTCTCTTGGGGCGTTAGCTCTGTGGTGGGATGCCGCTTCGGGTGGGACGGTACGACGGAGGCAACTCCTTAGAGACCCAGATTATGAAGACGGGCGGATTGTGGCCTTGATTCTTGTTTTATGTATATATTAGAGCAGAAGCCGACTTTAATATATGTTTTGTATTAAGAGTAATGTAATAACTCTTGGATCTATAGAAATACATGGTCTTGCTTGAAGTATGGGCCAGTATGGATGATGGGCCGCATTATTGGGTCACTTTACTCAGTATGGGTCACCATGGTATGAGACACCACACGGAGTTCATGAGTTGACGGTGGTCAACGGGACCCACCGATTTTGGGGTGTCATCTTTTATTGTGCACGAAATAGCGAATGACACTAACTAAATTATATCTTAGCACCCGGCCTTATATACAAGATTTAATATGAACCCGGGAATTTATTTCTAGCAACCTGAGCATGTGCTAATGGTACTCGACATAATCAATCCGAAGTTTGCATGGTTTAAAGGCATGATAAGGCAAGTAAATGAAAACATAATAATATCGATATTTTTGGTTTGCATAATATGTTAGTTTACAGCCATAAAGATTAACCATCACATAAGACGAAGAACAACCCGATTTCATTTTACAAAGGTGTACTCCACATTCCCTTTATCGTTTGAGCATCGCAATGTTGGCCATTAGAATTCTTGAATAAATGCATTATAAAAGGGTTTACTTTGCCCCAACCTGAGCATAAATTTGACCCAATAAAGTACGCAGTGCGCAAAGAAAAAGAATAAGTAGGAAATAAATGGAGAAATAAAGTGTACAATTCGATTCTTTTGTCTTGTTAGTCTTTTCATTTAACCAACACATGACAATATTAATTGTGGTCTTTTCTTACATTTCCTCGATAAAGGCAAGCATGTAAAGCGAATCGATTTTTGATCAAACAAGAAACATAAACGAAACTCTAAGCGCTTTCTTGGTTGCTAAGAAGAGCCATTAAAATAAATTACTTGGTGCATTGCCCGATTCTCATAAATGAAATCGAACTCGCCCGGATCACGATACTTTTTTATAAACTATTTAATTTCTTTTCCCTCGTTTTTCCCTTCCCTAGTGGCACACTTTCCAAGCGATTGCATAAAGCAAAAACAATCATTTCGAGAACCCAGGCTTAGTACAAGTTGGCTCAAAATCGTGCAGATCCGGGGGATGACATGAGTCGGCTTTGGCGACATCGAATGGAGAAATCAAATCACGGAGGAGAGGGTTGACTTAGGGTTGGTTGAAGTGGCCATTGATGGAGGCAGTGAGAGAGAAAGAGAATGGAGCGACGGAGGGACGGGTTGGGGATGTATAAAGCTTCAAAGGCAAAGAGAATGGCGAGACGGAGGGGAAGGGACGTGATTTTGGGAAATGTTTTACACGAGAAATACGAGGATGAAGAGCAAAGAATGAGGGGCTTGATGGGGAAAGGATAGCAACCACCATGAGCATGTTGGCTATAAGGGTATAGGTCGAACCGGCGTCTGCCGCAGACGGGGGGGTCTCATCGGAGCTCTTCTTATAGGCAACATGCTCATGGCTACTCGTTTATCCTTTTCCATCAAGCCTCGTTCTGCCATTCTTAAATAACCCACTGTCATTTTCTGCTCATTTCACGAAAATCACGTCTTTCCTCTGATCTTAGCCACTGCTTTCAGCCCGAAGCTTCACGGAATCACCAGTAGCACGTCCTAAAATAGCTCCATTCTCTTCTCAGCTGTTCCACTCCATCAGTAACCTTACCCCACTGATCGACCCGAGATCAACCTGCCGCCTCCGGGCACGATTTCCCTCGGTCGACTGGTGTCAAGGCGACCATGTCATCCAGATCATGCGTTTGGCGACTGTGATTCTCTGTCTTTGGCGGCTTGTTACATGCACCGTTTAAAGTGTGTTAAGGAAAAAAATATTTCATTACTCCGGTATTGTTGCTAGTGGAGAAAAGGCTAACATTGTCGCCCGAGGATCCTTCTTGCATTGAAACTCACATTTATTATCTGCGTGATGTATTATGTGTACCTCACATTTCAAAGTCAATTTAATGTCGGGTTAATTAGAATTTGACGAGGGTCTGGGTGATGACATTTTCCACCTGTTGGTGTGTTTTGCGGATCGCTCTGAGAGGATGATTGGTTTGGGTAAGCGTGATGGATTGTATTATGCCGGCGTTAACAACAAAGAAAATCGGGATACTTCTCATTCATCACCAAACCGCAACCAACTGTGACCTCCCACGCCCACATCTTGATCTATGGCATAGTCCTTTAGGGCATATTTCCCATTCTTGTCTGAGTTTCATTGCTAAGAACTTTTTAAAATTTTCAATTAAGTCTAATAACGCTTGCCCTATTTGTCCTTTGGCAAAGCAACATCGTTTACCTTTTGGTACTAGTGAAATCTCATCAAAAAAACCATTTGATCTTATTCATTGCGACATTTAGGGTGGGTTGTAAATATTCTTCACTTTAAGTGCGTATTTCCCTTCTTATTATTGATGATTACGCGCTTCACTTGGATTTTTCGTGAAACATAAAGATGAAGCCTGACCTCTTATAAAACATTTCTTTAGTTTTGTTTCCACTCGATTTGAATCTCGCCTTATCAAAATTTTAGTAATGATAATTGGAGAATTCCTTCGATCAATCCTTTTCAAAGATAATGGTGTTCTTTTCCAGCACTCTTGTGTTTACATGCCCCCACAAAATGGGGTGGTGGAACGCAAACACTGCCACATTTTACAAGTTGCATGAGCCTTGAAAATTCAAGCTCAACTCCCTAATCAATTTTGGGGAGAATGCGCCCTCACAGCCGCCCATATCATCAACCTCTTTTCTTCACTCGTTCTCTCTTTCAAAACACCATTCGAACGCCTTTACTCAAAACCACCCTCTTACTCTCACCTCAGGTGTGTTTGAGGATTTGTCATAAGCTTATGCTACGATGTCTATGTTTCCCATAAGTTCGATCATCGTGCCATTACTTATCTTCATTGGTTATCAGTTTTGGACAAAAGCATAAATTGTTGATCTATCACGGAAAAATATTCACCAGCAGGGATGTAAATTTTCATGAAAATCACTTTCCTTATGCTTCCTCTGAGTTTGTCCTCCCTCCCTCTAATTTGGGTTATTCTTCAAGCCCAATTCCTACTCCAATTCACAACCTAGCTTCCTCTTCTTTATGCTTTTGATTCGGACACACCCACTTGATCACACCGTCTCGTCCCCGTAATTTCTAATCTCCCCTCCTCCGGCGATGACGACCCAGTGAGCATCCCATTGTAACTCCCCTCAAAACTACCTTTCGCCGCCTGAAGATGCACCTTCACACACATTAGCCATTCGGCCTTTACATCATCACTATGTCCAGGTAACTACTTCCTTCTTCATCCACTCCCTCGGACCCCGTCCCGGCTCTACCTAGCTGCCACAACCAACCCCAGCAGGCCCCTTCGTAGCTCGGTTGCTCCCATAATCCACCACGAGCTACGGGATTATGTATGCTCTCACCTCACGCACGCTTGCTCTGACCAATCTCCTTTCGTGCTTCACAGAATTAGATAAAGGTACTGCAGTTTATCCCTTGGCTAATTATGTTTCCTTATCCACTAGCTACCAGTAGGCACATCGCTCTTTGTTGCCTAGATACGGTCAAGTCCGCAGGCAAAATTATTCTGGGCGAATCTCATTCACGAATAGCGAAGCGTCACGGTCAGTGCGAGGCCCTCCGGTGTCTAATGGTACTTGGACTCTCACATCTCTTCCGGCAGGGAAGACGTCGATAGGTTGTCGATGGGTCTATAAGATTAAACATCGTTCGATGGATCGATTGGAGCAATCTGAAAGCCCGATTAGTTGCCAAAGGGTTTCACTACAATTGAAGGGATGTCGATTATTTGGATACTTTCTTTCCATTTGCACCCGAAATCATCCACTTGATTCATTTGTCTCCTTGCCTTATTTCTTCTTTGCTTTCGAAGAGTGGTCTCTTCACCAATTGGATGTTAACAACGCCTTCCTTCACGGCGATCTTCATGAAGAGCTCTACATGTCACCGCGCGGGGCTACGAGGCGGGGAGGGACGACTTGGGTAGTCGGTGCATAAGTCCTTTGTATGGATTGACGGCGTCTCGCGTGTTTCTCCGCAAATTCTCGAGCTATTCGGTACGCCGAGAGTATGTTCAATCTAGAGTGACTACTCTTTTATTATGAAAACAAGGCAAGTTCTTCACTGCCCTCTTGATATATGTTGATGATATTTTGATTATTGGAAATGATCCTATGAGTATTGCTGCAATAAAGAAATTCCTGCATAGTCAATTTCATCTTAAAGATCTTGGTGATTCGAAGTATTTCCTTGGCATTGAAGTATCTTCTTCTAAGAATGGGATTTTCATTTCCCAACGTAAGTATGCTTTAGAAATCATTAAGGATGCAGGATTGTTAGGCACGACACCTATTGATACTCCTATGGAGCAAGGTTTGAAATTGTCGATAAGGTGGTTTCAGATCACGGGTCGGTGTAGAAGGTTGGTTGGTAGATTGATATATTTTACTATCTCAAGGATGGATATTACATATTCTATACATGTACTAAGCAGGTTTATGAATCAGCCATGTAAGCTTCACATCAAGGCAGCACTTCATGTTGTGCACTATCTTAAGAATGCACACGGCGAGTTATTCTTCTTAAAATAGTGATTTGTTTTGCAAACTGTTGTGATTCAAATTGGGGCGAGATTTCCCGATCAACTGAAGATCGACCATAGGTTCTTTGTGTCTTCCTTGGCCCCTCATTAGTCTCATGGGTCGGGAAGCGTCGGAAATAGAGTGTGTCGCTTTCTTGTTTCAGCGAGGAATGTCGTGCTATGACGGGTGCTTGTTGTGAGTTAGCAGCTAAGATACCTTCTCAAAGATTTGGGAGTATTGCATCGAACATGCATTTGTTATGCTGCTGACAATGAAATTTGAATTGCATATTCTGACAAACCTCTAGTCTTTCATGAGCGGACCCGGACACATTGGAAATGGATTGTCATTACATCGAGATAAGATTCGAGATGGATCGTTGCTCTGAATTTAGGAACTCACATACATCAATTGTGGGATGTCTTGATTAAGCTTTGGGAAAAAGATGTCTTTACTTCTATGATTTGTAAGTTGGGATGCGGGACATCCACTTTTTCCAACTTTAGGGAGTGTTGGGAATTAACATAGAAAATCTTCCATTTATAGAAGACGTATTCTGTGCATAACGGTTTTCCTTGTATAACAATTTTCCTTTTGTATTCCTAGATTGTAGTTATATTGATTGGTGATTGCTTAATTGTAGGAGAGACTAATGTGTAACCTAAGCTTAATTATAGGAGAGGCTAATGTTTAACCTAAGTCTACCTTCTGTATAAATCCTTCCTTGACATCAATGAAAAGTAATTCAACCAATTCTCCTTTCCTTTTCACAGGAGGATATCAGTTGTAAACCTCGAGTTACTACTTGAGTGGTTTTAAGCTTCAGACTGTATCATTATATCATGCATGAATTAATGTAGCTGAGATATTGATTAATGTCCTGGTTGGAAGAGCTTGAGTATATGATCTAGGATTTTCATAAATTCATCACCCATTCATTTCCCTGTTTTGGTGATCAAAATTTTGTCCTTGCTTGTAATTGGCAACATACAATTTCAGATTCTTGTATGTATCTGAAACTTGCTTGTATGTTCTTTAAAATCAATAGATTCTTGTATGTATCATAATATGCGTATACAAAGAGAACCCAGTGCTTAAAAACCAATGGACTTAAAAACAAGCACTTATTGAAGCATGATTCCTACATTTTGTGAAAAATCCCAACCCAGATTAACCTCATGAACCAGAGGGGACCTCCCGGCACTCCAACGGATATAGAAACATTTCCTTAAAACCATTAATTAAAATCAGGTAGATGACCCATTTCTGATCCTTAACATATCTTTATAACATAATACGGATGAAGTGGTAAATTTTTTTTCTTTTTTGAACACTTAGATTTTCGGAAAATGCGCGAGGAGTTTCCTCTTGTTTTGGACATTCCCAAATTTACAAAAGCGTGATAAAGCATTTAAAAACACTTCTAAGCTTCAGTTTTATACTTCCATATTAGGACTCCTCGTCCCGCAATATAATCAAACCTGATATACATACATATACATTTGTTTACACTTCAAATCATCAAAACATTCAAACCTTCTTCAATTCCATGCACATTTTAGCTAAAAAAATTTGGGCTTGGCCAGGACTTAAACCCAGCTAGCCTACGTACCTCGTCACGAGATCAAAGCCCACACGTAGTTCCTTTTCAAACTATATACATATATACATATATACATGACAAAATATTCAACATATACAATATGCAAAATATTTATACAATGCAGTTCACAGCGTCCTCTCCTCGATGGCTTGACTCACTGGGCAGGGGAATGTCCTACCGGCGCACATGTCTCGGTTCCTGAAAATGGTTTTGAAACATACGAAACAGAATGAACTAAAGGAGCCCAGTGAGTGTACATTTTCATTAAGATAACATTCTCAGTTTATATCAAAGTAATACATACTTATATAATTAAAAATCCATTTATGTCTTAAACTTTCTTTCTTTCTTTATTTATTTCTTTCTTTCTTTATTTCTCTCTTTCTTTCTTTCTTTCTTTCTCTCTTTCTTTCTTTCTTTCTTTCTTTCTTTCTGATGGAACCCAGGAAATAATCGCCACAAAACGATTTCCGTTTCTGTGATGAGGCGATCTCATTCTAGTCATAACCCTCTGGCTGCGGAGAAACTCACGCTTTGCATAGGGTTCCAGTCATAGCACCTTATCACGTGTAAGAATATTACTCTAAACACCTATTTCCCTCCCTCAGTTAGTAACAACTTTACCCTCTAAATCCTTGCACGCTTAGGTACCTCGGGCGATATCGGAGTCATAACAGGTCATATGGGGTTAGGGTAACCATCGGTAAAACATTTCTTCAAAATACATTTATAAATCCATTTAAATCCTTTGCTTTATCCCATTAAAACACATATGCATTCTTTACACATTTTTAAACTTTCATAATTCCTTAACACATGCATACATATATAATTTAATATAAATATATATATTGATGCAAGATAAAACATTTCCATATGCCTTAACATTTATATAAACATTTCTGATTAGTACCCAAATAGTGCAATAATGAACCTTGTTTATCATAGGTTTTATATACTTTTTGTGTACTAATCGACACAATAACCTAATTATTGCGCGGGGTCGGAGTTTTGCTGCGATCACATTTTCTAGTTGTTTGAGTAGTTTTGCAGGTTAAATGTCTCACAATTCCTTAATTTGACTTGAACACATCGGGCACGAAATTTATCGAAGACTCATGTGATTAACTCGAGGAGGAGGAATTTCGGAGCAAATTTATTGAAGAATGATGGAACAATCTTGGAAACTTTGGGGGGTTGCGAAGTGTAACTGCGGTCGCGAGGATCTGAAATTTCGCGGTGCGGGGAGGTAATTCGCCGTCTGAAATTCGCACCGTCTGAGCCGTAGTGAAAATTTTAGCTGCAAAATTTCGCGGGGTGCGAATTTTCGGCACCTGCGCGAATTTCGGCTAACACCTCTCTCCTACGACTCATCCTGCTTTTGGGCGGTGGTTTAATGTCTGAGTTTACCGCACTTGTAATTTTGTTTCTTTAGCCGCAATTGTGTAATTTCCTCTTTCTTGAGCTACATATAAGCTCATCCATTGCCTTAAGACAGACCTTCGAATCAATATTTCATTCAGTGTCGGAAGCCACGAAAAGCTTCCTCCTGCTTTATGGTGATTTTATCTTAACTACTCCCTTCACTTTCTTTCATTTTCTCGGTTTAGTACATATGATGATGTGAATCAAAGGGATGCTCGGCTAATCTTCAGTCCTTGAAGGGAAGGCCCTTTGGGTGTTTTTAGGTTAATTTGCATGTCTCATGTTTGCATTTTAGGGTGTTGTACTTTGCATTTCAACGAGGTTAAAAGCTCTTAAGCATGCTCCCTTTAATGTGTATTTAGCGAGCTTCTTGGCAGGTTGATGGATGCTTTCATTAGATGCGTGAAGCTCGGTCTAGTTGTTTCTGATAGTTATAGGTAGGGTAGGGTTTTTGAGGTGTGTTTTCACGGCAAGGGACATTTTTGCCTAACAAAATGCTATCCCTCAACAAGGTAGGCTCTTAGGGTTTAGGTTTTAAAGTTAAATGAAGATCCGGTTTGGGAAATGACTATATGTCATGCTCCCACGAATCACGAGGATATAGATCAGGAAGTACATTGGATAATCACAGAACACTAAGCTCGTGGCTAAGACTTGAGGATTTCTCTTTTAATTTTTACTTGGTTGTGGCTTACAGCCATTCACACACAACATTTTCACACACCTGTTAATCAGGTAGACACCATTTTGATACTGCTGTAACCACTCTCTCCTGAAAACCCATCCACGTGTTCGGCCACAGAGCCACTATACTCTGATAGCTTTGCTACATCGGTAGTAGGAATCCTAGGTTATAAATTTTGTTGATTAGAACATACGAATTTAAGACGAATCAATTAGCGGATTCTTTGGGGATGGTGCCACAGAGATAGAAGCGGAGTGAACTTGTGATTCACATCACAAGTTTTGGTGTTACCTCATCTCTTTTTAATTTTATTCAATTTTCCCTACTTGCTGCGGTTCAACTGCGAAGTTCTAGCGAAAATTTTCCTTTGCTTGGAGTTTGAAGACTCCTGATGCGGACTAATATTGTTTGATTTTGTATAACTGATAACCTTTTGTAGCATTGTTTTGTTGGCTTCTTGCTTGTGGTTTGATTATAACGAGACATGTAGTGGAATGAAACACTTTAACGAGGCAAATTGGAGGCCCAAAGTGTAGATTGAAGGTTGTGAAGTTAGCCTACACACCCCGATTAGATGGAGACTCTACGAGGGAACAGCGGAGGCAGCGGGGTTCAGGGAACCTGATGCATATAGATCGATGAGGTATCACATCCATCCTCCAAGGGTGAGTGCACCTTCATGCATAATACCCCCTGAAGAGAATGTGGCAGTGAGACCCTATTTGGTGCCTGATTCGTGCCACAGTAGGGTGATCCGGAATCAACAAAATTTGTATCCTTAGTTCCTCCCCTCTTCACGTAGTCGTTTACTGCAATATAGTGGTCTAGGGTCGAACACGGGGATGGGTTTTCTTCGTACAAATGATTTAAGTGAAGTAAAAAATGGTGAATTAAATTTAGATTTTAAGGTTTTGCTTGAAAGCTTGATGCATTGTGATTTGGTTGCGAGCTGAAAATAAAATAAAATGTAAAATAGAAATCCTTACAGTGCTCGAACTCTTCAGTTAGATTCTAAAGTTCAACGAGGGTCCGGGTTTATTTCCTGGCGTTGGGAAAATGACCTATAGTCATTTCCGACCGAAGATCTTCCATTCTTTAAAAACTAAACCTATATTTGCTTTGAAAGATGGCATTTAATGAACATTCATGGTCCCCCCGAGACGGTGAAAACCTACCTCCGGACTCTACTCTTACATTAACAAATAGGAGGCAACTAATGAATATCCTTTGAGATCTAGTATTAAGCATCCAATGAACCTAAAGATTGCCAAATCTTGAGAAATTGTCGAGATGCACACTAAGAGATTTGAACTAGAGTGAAGGTTAGGAGCATAAATG
This sequence comes from Tetrastigma voinierianum, assembly GCA_016808115.1. NCBI lineage: Eukaryota > Viridiplantae > Streptophyta > Magnoliopsida > Vitales > Vitaceae > Tetrastigma > Tetrastigma voinierianum. Next base: position 1,686,423 of record JAEQBH010000398.1, read on the forward strand.
CCCATAAATATGCGTTAGAAATAAGAGGACCAACGAGTTGCAGCCGTAGCCCGCCCGGCGACCTTGCAGCTGGGAGGGAAGGGCCTAGCCAAACATCCTCTGAGTTGTCATCCTCAGAGGGGTGTTTGGCAGACGAGAAAAGGGGAGAAAAATGGAAAAAACAGGAAAACTGGAGAGAAAACGGGGCCGAAAGCTTTGCCCTAAAATTTTATTAGTTTCTTTAATAAAGCCGCTTCTCGGGGATTTCAGAGCCAACCCTTTACCATATTACAAAATAACCTCCCAAATATTCTACAATCGGGGCAAAAAGGAAGAAAAACAAAAAGATATAAAAATGCAAAACAAACGGGCAAGATGAAACTGTGGCAAGACCATACATGTAAAGGTAGAGGAAATTCTCCCAAGTGCTCCAATCTCCTCAGAAATTTCCACTTTTCTCGCATTTTCCGCTCTTCTTCCTCTCCGTATCCGATCCAATGCTCCGCTTGACTCGAATTCTTCGTGCTATGATTCACCCAACAATTTTGGCACGATTAGCTCGCAAAACTCTAAAATTTGCCACAAAATGGGATCAGAGAACAAGGGACCTTAATGTGTAAATCAAGTTAATAATGATTAGTACAATAAAAAGAACTCAAAACCGGCACAAGGTGGGTTCAAAATAAGACTGGGTTAATTAATCAAGGCTCCCCGATCCCGACCTTTCATGCAGGTGGAAAAGAAAATCCATACACACATATTCGGGATTTCGAGGAGGTTTGCACTACGTTCAAGGAAGGTGCATTCGACATGGACTTGCTCAAGCTAAAGGCTTTCCCTTTAACACTCAAAGACAAAGCCAAGATTTGGCTTAATTCATTAAGGCCAAGGACCATCAGGAACTGGTCTGAGATGTAGGCGGAATTCCTGAAAAAGTTCTTTAGTGCTCATAAGACCAACAACCTGAAGAGAAAGATCTACACCTTTGCAGCTCATGACAATGAAAGATTTTATCAATGCCGAAAGATTTGGAGACCACGCGTACGCCTCATCATGGCTTTGATACATGGATGCCGTGAACCATTTCTACGATGGATGTCCCCTTCCATGAAACAACTCTGAAACCATGTGTGTGGAGGGGACTTTCTTAGCAAGAATCTCGATGAAGCCATGATTTTTCAACCACGCGCGGCCGAAACTTCCCAAAGGTCGGGATGAGCCTAATCCAAGGGAGGTAGGAAAGGATGAAACCAACAAAAAATTTGAGGGGAGGTGATGACAATCGGATGAGAAATGGAACTAAAGCCAAGTCAGTCCACGCCGAACATAAGAATGGAAGAATCGAATAGAAACCACCAAGAGGTATCTGCAAAGTGGCCGAGGAAACCGCACTCAGCAAACCATGCTGGCACGGTCAATCTACAGGTCATCAAGGGGAGCATTGTCCAATTTCCACCTCAGTAAAGGATTTAATGATAGAAAGTGCAAGTGTTGTGGGCCAAAATAGGCCACCAACTGATGCCCAGTATGGTAATACTTATAACCCCAACTAGAAGAATCACCCAAATTTGGCTTGGAAGCCTAAACCCCCTGTATATGTCCTACCAGGAGCAAATTAGCAAGAATCTGTGATGGATCCACCTCAAGAGCAAGATCCACTCAACTTCTTCACCCGTGGAGCAAGCTATCATAAATTTGAGCAAGGTGGTAGGGAATTTTGTGGAGGAGCAGAAAACTATCAATGCTCAGATAAACCAAAGGATAGAAAAGGTGGAAAGCTCCATTGACAAAAGGATTAAAGGCTTCAAAAGCCAATCAAAAATTGATACATGCAATCAACCATCGCAGTTTGAACAAATCCAAACAGAAGTGCAAGAGAAAGGGAGGTTCCCATCCCAGACACTGCCCAATCCAAGGGGAGTACATGAATTAAACTTCCTCAACGAGCCTGCACTAAAAATGGATGAAGTCTAAGCCATTATCACTCTAAGGAGTGGTATGAAATTGGAGCAAATTTTAGCTCAAACCCGTGAGAGACCGTGAGAACAGTGAAAGGAGTCCGAACACATAATCATCAAAGAAGACTCGATGAAAGGAAGCATGCCCCCCTAATTTCCCCAAGCACTGAGAGGCAAAAATAAGGCTTTTAAGCAAGAAGGCATCCTTGAAGTGCTGAGGCAGGTCAAAGTGAACATCTCGTTACTTGATATGATTAAACAGGTTCCAACTTATGCTAAATTCCTAAAGGACTCAGGCACCACAAAAGGATCAGTGATTAATAAGAAGGCCTTCCTCGAATGAACAATTCCCAAATTCTATCATCCGGAAGGCAAAACCTTATTGAAATACAAAGATCCAGGATCCCCCACCATCTCAGTCAACATTGGAGGGACCTGTATAGACAAGGCATTGCTGGATCAGAGCGACAACCACGCCTTATACAATGTATAAGCGCTAGGTCGTGGGGAATCGAACTAACTAACATCACCCTATCTCAGCGTGATAGCCAAGAAAAAATACCAAAGGGGATAGCGGAGGATGTCTTGGTAAAGGTGGATAATTTCTATTATCCGGTGGATTTTGTGGTTCTTGATGCAGAACCAATGGCAGAGAGCACTCACCAAGTGCCCATCATACTTGGGAGACCATTTTTTGCCACAGCTAATGCTTTAATCAACTGCCGGAATGGGATTACACCACTCCAAGTAACATGAGACTTGGAGCCAAACATGCATTTTCATCTAAGTAACAAGGATAAGCCAGCTGAGGAAAAGGAGCACAAGCCAGAAGAAGTCTGCCAGAGTGGCACAAGTGGAAGGAGAGCCAACAATCAAGAACTGCAAAAAGAATTAATTGAGAACCAAGAAGCAGTTTATGAAGGATCCACTGTATCATCAGTCAGCCTCTCTGCATCTTTCATGCCACCAGCACCACCATACAGTATAATGCCTGATAACAAAGAGTAGAAGTTGATTCAATCATAAGATACCCCACGCAGCTTGGAGGAGCCTCTCTCCTCATCCTCAAGTCTCTTATCAAGATTTCGGAGCGGTTCCTTTAACTTGAAACCACTCTAAATCTTAGTTAGATTTATGTTTCGTTTTATTTTAATTTCTAGTGTCAGCTTATCATTAAACCCCTTTAATTGCCAAGGTTTGAATAGTTTCTTATTTTTCTAGCTTAATTTCTTTTAATTTTTGATATTGTTTTGTTGCAGGTGCTCTAGGGAAAATCAAATTTTATCAGAAAATTTTGAAAAATTTGTGTCCTACGAAATTTTTTTTTCGCAGGACGCGAATTTTCGCAAGTGGCTGTTCATTTTCTTCTCTTCTCCCTGCAACACGTTGTTTCTTGCAACTCTTCGTTTGGTGCACCTGAAATTAATCCTTCTAATTTTTTTTTAGCCATCCAAATTAATGGACATAAAAGCCATTAATGCCCTCATCTTCCCACCTACCCCTAATCCCCTTTATAAACCTAGTCCCATTTCATTCTCACCTCACAAATCCTCCTTCTAGTGTCAGAAAATTTCAATTCTTCTCCTCCAGTTGCTCTTTTTCAGGAATCGGAGATGGCAAAGACGAGAGGAGCCCACATTTTTAGGCCGCGGGTGCGCCAGGGCCCGTCTCCCCCCGCCGCCGGTCCTACTGGGCATGCCATGTCCCCGTCGCCGACGACAGCCACGCCCTCCGCAATGGCCGCCCTCACCACCCGCGGCCTCATCAGCCGCCGCTCCGCAGCCGGGCCAGCTCCTCCTCAACCGCTCGGCCCTCGGTAGCCGCAGCAGCGCCACCAGAGCCCCATCGTGCTTCCACCACGCCCCGCCATCGCTACCTCAGCCGCTATTGATGTCGGGGGTTCCTCCTGCGGGCCTTGCCCGTATGAGATATCACACCGCCGAAGCCCAGCCCACACCACCAGCTCCTTCAAGATCTCTGCATCGACCGAATGGCTCCCACGGGCCAAGAGGACCCTGACATATCGGCCCGTGAGACACCACCAGAATCTAGGGCCCTGCCTCCACCTTATCAGAAAGTGTTGCCGAGCCCCCGACCTGTCCCCCTGCAGGTCAATCATCCTGGCTCTACCCTCGGCGACCCCATCCCGGAATGCCAACAGGATAGAGACTATCACGGGAGTTATACTATGATCTCCGCCGTGACCCCGAGGCTCGGGGATTCCATGCTCCTCATACAAAGAATACCACGAGTACTTATAAATACACAAGACAATACCCACAAGTCACCAAGTTCTATCACACAATGACATCCCGACGAGAGGCGAACCCGACCGGCTTCATTTCTATCGACGGCAGCCTGATACTGGCCTCTGATGACAGCAAACTCATCACTGCTGTGGTCCTCCCAAGAACGCGGCTCAAGAGAGATCGTGGCCTCATCCCTCGACCAGGGAGATGGTCCGCCTCCTCTCTATGGATGCTACCAGGGACGCACGATAGTTACTTTCCACAACGTATGCTCTGATGAATCTGTTCATGCGGCAATATGCTTCAATTTCAAGACACACAGAGGAGAGGAGCGACTTAGAGGTGGTGTTAACGCATTTCAGAGGACATCGCTCATCTGGCAGAGCTGACAGAACTTCATTGATCTCATTGAGATAATCACACCGAGTTCGCCTCGAAAGCCGAGTCCTCGCTTTACGCAAAGTATTTCCTCGTCTTACAATGTGTTCGAAAGACATCTGCTCCCAAGCAGAGTCTCGCTTAGAGCCGATGCGGTCAGTGAGGCCATCCTTCTCGCTGAGCGATGGCGGGCCAGCCCGCCTCCACATTCTCCTCCGGTCGACGACGAGCCGACGATGATGGTCCTCGCCGGACTTATCCTCTATACCGAAAGCATGCTGGAGCTTCCGTACTCGGCCACCCCAGATCACCCCCGGGCCTCAACTTTACCAGCCACTCTCTAGTAGCTCCAGCCTTCTGGGCATCACGTGCTTCAATGCCCTCCACCTTCCACGACTTCAGTCCCTCGCCCAGGTTCGCTCGACACCACAGTGGCCGAGCACCTCCGCCGCTGAAGATCCACAACATATTACCCGCCAGGGACTGCTCTTATGGAGACGGTCCAGACATTCTCACCACTACGGCTTCGGCAGCCACAGCCTCTTCCGTAGAGAGGATGACCCGCACCGAGGTCGATAGCTCGGGATCCGTGCCAGACATGGCGATAGAGAGCCACCCGGGCATCCTCGCTAGCTTCCTCGTGACCCTCGTTTCACCTTCGCCACTCTCAGACCGATCAAGACCGCCACCACACCCCGACAAATTTCCCTGTAGGTATTAGCAACGCAGCTAAGATCATCCACTTCTCCCACGCAGCCAAATTCGCCCAGCCGAGGATGAGCCTTCTCCAAACACCGTTGAGGAGGTATTTCACTCTCCTCCACTCAACTTTCTCGCTTCGTCGGGATGCTTAGTGGTGGAAGTGGGATGTTTATACTTTGATGTTATTTTATTTATACTTCATGTCCAAAGTAAAGCCCTTTTTGCGGTTTATACGAGGTCATTGCTGAGCCCATACTTGCAAAAGTAGAAAATTTTGTAAATTCACCTTGATATATATAATACAAATCTATTTTCTATACTTTTGCATCTCATTTTGACCCTATAGTTGTGATTACAGCCTTCCCGTAAACTGAACAATCACATAATCGCATACCTAATGCTAGAATGGTATCATGATGATGAGGTTTTGGTCATTGATGACCCCGTAAAAGCCTGCCTTCCACCCGCCCTAACCACACACCACATTAGTTTTCCTCAAGGGGGTTAAGAAACCGGCTTCTCCCCTTTACTTGCCAAAGCCAGTTTTAAATTAGCTGGACAACTCAATAGATCAGAAGTCCTTATGTTTGAAGGCCAATGTGTCTTCCAAAAGAAAAAGAAAAAGAAAAAGAAAATAGTTAAGTAAAGCCGTGACACTTTGCCTTAAAACCCGAGTACGGTCCGAGGGGTATATGGCGAAAGCCTTTAAAGCCTGGTGCCCTAAGCCAACTGGTTGGGAGTCACCGACTTAGTGCTCACTATAAGGGTGGATAGGTAGAGTTTAGCGAGTTGTTGGTGCTGGATTCTTGAATTCATTCGAAGTCCGGGGTGAAACCTGAAGAGTTTGTGGTTGAAAAATCCTTCTGACTTGATGCCCTAAACCTTAGTTGGTCAGGGAGTCACCCGTGATCCCCGCCAAAAAAGATTCGGGTGAAGTCGACCAGCATTGCACCTACAATACATTAAAGATATAAAAAACAAGCGAGAACCGATTCTACTTAGGTTAGTCTACCCGTCTAAGGCTTTGGCAAAGAAGCTGGGTTGGGGGAGGTGTGCCTTGAGTGTAGTTTTTGATTTAAACTGATCATTCAAAAACACGTAGAGTTTGGTGGAAATTCAGTTTGATTCCCTTGGGATTGATGCTGCACTGAAACTTATTCCTGTATGGCATTTATTCTCCCAACATGGTTCCTATACAGAGTCCCAATTCATCATACTAAAGGTTAGACATGAATTGCATACACCTTTTGAACAGACGGTATATTTTCGACAAAAACATTTCCTGCATGATTTACTCTTTTTTGTTAATTGGCTGCCGGGGTGATCTAGCAAATATTCTCGGCTGGGGAGTGATTAACACTCCAAATAAGGCAATATTGAACCTTGTTTATCATAGGTTTTATATACTTTTTGTGTACTAATCAGCTTCAATAACCTAATTATTGCATGAGGGTCCCGGTTATGCTACTGATCACATTTTCTAGTTGTTTGAGTAGTTTTGCAGGTTAAATGTCTCACAATTCCTTAATTTGACTTGAACACATCGAGCCTGAGCTGAATTCGAAGACTCATGATTAACTCAGAGGAATTTCGGAGCAAATTTATTGAAGAATGATGGAACAGTCTTGGAAACTTTGGGGGTTGCAAGAAATTGGCAACCTGAAAATTTCATACCCTGCGAAATTTCCAGCACCTCTCTCCTCTGACTCATCCTGCTTTTTGGAACTGGTGGTTTAATACAAGTTTACCCCTTTTGTAATTTTGTTTCTTTAGCACAATTGTGTAATTTCCTCTTTACTGAGCCTATATAAGCTCATCCATGCTTGTAAGACAGACATCAAACTAATGATTTATTCAATCAACTGTACAACAAGCTTCCTCCCACGTGGGTGATTTTCTTCTTCCCTTCACTTTCTTTCATTTTCTGCCCTAAACACCCCTTGATGATGACAAATCAAGGGATGCTCGACTAATCTTCACTGATCTCAGTGGGGAAGGCCACTGGTGCTGCTTTAGGTTTAGCTGCATGTCTCATGTTTCATGTTTGCATTTTGTGCCGAGCCCCCTCGCATTTCACTGAGTTAAAAGCTCTAAGCATGCTCCTTTAATGTGTATTTAGTAAGTTTCTTGAGTTCAATGGATACTTCTAATAGATCCATTGAAGCCAGTTAGTTGTTTCCTATTAGTTATCAGGGGTAGGTTTTTGAGGTGTAGCCACGGCAAGGACATTTTTGCCTAACAAAAATGCTATCCTCAACAAGGCAGGCTCTAGGGTCAGGGTTTTAAAGTTAAATGAGAGATCCTGCCTCGGGAAATGACTATATGTCATGCTCCCAAATGCGAGGATATAGATCCGAGTACATGTTAGTTAATCTAGAACACTAAGCTCAGTGGCCTAAGACTTCAAGGATTTCTCTTTTAATTTTTACTTCGGTTATTGTAGCTTGCAACCATTCACACACACTGTTTTCACACACCCTGTTAATCCAAGGAGTGAACACCATTTTCAATGCACTGTAACCACTCTTCTCATGTACAAACCCATCCCTGACTTCAACTTTCAGAGCCACTATACTGCAGTAGCTTTCCTACATCAGTAGTAGGAATCCTAGGTTATAAATTTTGTTGATTCCGAACACCTACCTGAATTTTAAGACGAATCAATTTCAATTAAACTTTTCAGTTTAACATTAAAACCATTCACTTTTAAAACTCAATTGTCAAAATATCATTTTTACACTTACAGTTCACCGCTCAATCCCGCTTGCTTCCCGTCGAATTCCCGTTTCCCGTCCGATAGTCCTTTTCACCTTTTTCAAGAAAACCACAACTACACATTAATCATAACTTCCATTTTCCAACAATACTCTATAGACTTTATGACTAAAAAATTATTCAAACGGTCTTCAAAAATTATGAAACTCTCCAGATCAAAGCCTCTATATATCCACGACATTCTTTAAATTTTCAATTTAAAATTTATTCTTTAAAGCCATCAACCATATAACACAAGTTACAACATGTTTTTGATGCCAACTTGGTTAACTCCCTGAATCACCTACTATTATCCTTAATTTATGGGATCTTAACTCCATAAATTGGAAATGTTTTATTTACTCATTTGAATCTATGGTTCTAATGTTTCTTCTCCAATTGGAATCACCCAATTTGGATCACCAAAACTCAAGTTATTGTATTTTACATCTAGATGACTCAATTTGGCAAAACAGAATCTGCACATAGCTCCACTTTGACAAATTTTATGGGCACTTTGGGGTTACAATTTGCATTCACTTTCTTCAGATAACTTTTTCCCCTAGAAGTCTATTTTACCCAGAATTTTTAATTACTCAATTTGAATGAGTGAAACTCCACTTATGGCCAAAACACTACAACCATACCCAAAACAGAGCAAAATCAGTGAGCTACATGAGCTCACCTTTCAGTCCGTATTTGGGAGCCTTAGAGCTACATTTTGCTCTTGGTCCCTTCTATAAATTTGTAGCCCTATCTCTTATGGTTCTTTACCAATTAGAATCAATTCATTTGGATAATTATAACTTAATATATAGCCAAAACAAAAACAGGGTTTATACAGAAATTTTGACAGTATTCCCACTTACAACATGATCTTAATGCCCCAATTCAAATCCTTTCTTTTCTAACCAATTCCAATGCATTATACCTCAATTTCATAAACTCAACCAATTTCAACATATCATACAAAATTCAACATCAAACCCTAACCATTCACTCACTTGATTTTTCAAACCCCAACCTAATCCATTTCTTTCAATTTCTATCAAAAATCATCATGATTCAACCTAAATACCCCAATTTTACTATCCATACAAGAAAATCAAAGCATTAGGTATGGAAAACATCAAAATCCAACTTTCCACCATTAAAAACTACTTGTTCTTGGTTTTCCTTGGCCTCTCTCTGATTCCACTTGTAGATCACTTGAAGAGCTTGGAAGAAGGAGAAAATCACATCTACCTTTGCTCCACCTAGCCTACGGTTTTCCCCTTCTTTCTTTTCTCCTTTCTTTTCTCTCTTTTCTTCTTTCTTTCCCTCATAGCCGTGCTCTCCTCTTTTGAGCACACTTAGTCTTGAATTTAGTTTTTGTCTCAAAACTTCCAAAATTGCCCTTGAACCAAAGAATTCCATTGGTCCATTCTCATGAGTCACTAACCCTAACTTAGCCCTAAAAAAATTTTGATTGGCTCTTGTGCCCAAGAATCTCATTGGTCCATTCTCATGATATTTTAATCATAACTTAGCCATGAAGAAAAATTTTGATTGGCTCTCACAATAAAATATTTCCCTTATAGCAGCTTTTATCTCGGGCCAATTTTATATTCGCTTTTATACCGATTAAACGTCAAAAATATCTCTCTATGGTCGTTCAAACTTCACATTGACCATGAAATATTCTAATTAAACTTCACAAGGATCCCAGATCTCAAATCAATCGAAATCGGATTTAAAATCATTAAAACTCCGAAATCCCGATTAATAACATATTATATCCGACCACGTCTGACGCCCGGAACCATCCAAACGGTAACCCGCCCACCCGTCTACTCGCTAGACTCCCATGACTCCATTCCGCACACTCGCATTTTCGGCCCACCTCGTGGCCTCAGCGCAGCTCCACTTATTCCGGAATCACTATCTACTTAAATCTCCGATTCTTTCTTCTAAATACGCTCAAAGTCATAGGAACTGAAATTTCTTAAAAATTCCTCTGCAACCCCTCCATCTGGATATAATAAGAAGAATTACTATTCTTTAGGGCATCCGGTTACAATTTTCGAAAAATTCCACTTCATGCCCAAATAACGTCCAGAGCGTTCTAAATTCTAAGCTACTCTCATCAAGCATTATTTGACCTCAAATTAGTCTTTGTAAATCACTATTATAATATCTGTAATAAGGTTGGGTTTTACATTTTGTTTTCAATTGACTTAATTTATTGATTTTAAAGCACACTTAATTCCTGTTAAAATGCTCTTTTTATTATCTTCAAGAGAAAACACCTCAAGAATCGCCTTTATTTGGGCTGCATTAAACAAGCACAAAAGTTATTAGGTCATTAGAAAACTAAAGTGCGAACAAAAATGCTTACGAGTAAACTAAAATGATGTAGACACTATGAATATGATGCATTATTGTTCCAGGTTACCAAGATATAAGACAAAGAGACATCAAATCACATAGACTGCAAAGACACTTGCAATGATAAAGAATCGTATTATCATTTTACATCCTAAAAACATTTCATAAAACCCTTTTCCAACCATTTGATCACCAACCGATGTGACTACTGATCATAGAATTGAAAACTTATGAAAAAGTAAAATATAAATAAATATTTCCCTCCACCCCTTCTCTTACTTCACCTCTCTTTCATGATTCCTTACTCAAATCCCATTTCCACATATTTCATGGTGTAATTACATTGATGTTAGTACAATTTAAAACCATAACACTAAGAAGTCACTATGATTTTTTATTTATTTAGTTTTCTTTTTTTATAGGCAACTTAACTTATCAGGAAAGCCTCAAGAAGTCACAATGATTCAACCTAATTAAAAAACACAAAAATGACAATCAATTATTCTTCCAACTTTGTTAAGAGAAAGTTGCTCCAAACTAAACAAAAGAAGCTAGTTTCAGTATTACTCATTAAATACAGAGTCTCCTTGATGTTAAAGAATATTTGATCACATGATCAACATGAGGAACAAACAGGTACAAAAATATGCTCACAAAGGTTGAGGCAGCATGAGTAATAAAACCTACAGGTTGGTTTGACTCCCAGAAATCTTGCATCACCACACTATTAAGGTCCTAATATGAGATCATGAATTTTGTTAAAATAAATCCAAGGAATAGTAAGAGGGCATTTGTTTTTTTGACTTATTTTTGAAAGCAAATTGCTTTCAGACTTTAGAATGTTTGTTTTTTCATTTTAGCATAACTTATTTCAGAATGAAAATTTCTTATAAATGTAAAAGTCAAATATTTATTTTTCTATTCGTAAAAGTAAAGGTACAAAATATTTTAAAATCTTTTAAAATCCACATAGAATATTTCAAAATATTTTTAAAACACAAAATATTTTTAATTTTGTTTTCATCAATCTATTATTTTTAAAAATATTAATTTTATATATTCTATTTTATTTATATAAAAAATAAATAAAATATTTTTATTTTGTAAGAATGAAATAAATTATTAACCATAATAATTTTATCATTTTAATTTTTTGTTAATATGTTAATATGTTATACACATATTATATAAATTTTATTTTATTTTATCATAATAATAAAGGGGATTTGATGAAAGACCTTTCGAAAACTAAATTTCGGAAATCTAACTTTCATTAATTTACCTTATTTTTACAAAATATCTTGTAGTTTTCTTTGTAAAAATAGTGCTTTTCTTTTCAAAGATACATGTAAATACATGAAACGGCAAAGGGCATTTTGTTTACAGAGTCATTCTTCAAGAAAAACATGGAAATGATTAGCTTAACAAATTTTGAGTTATTTAAGGTATTTTTAACGAAAGACATATTTTTACAAAAATTAAAAGAGGTATTTATTATTACATAAATATATTTACTTTAAATTATTTTTTAATATATTTAAGATGATGATTTAAATCTGATAAAAACAGCAGCTAATGCTTAATAATATAATATTAAAAAACAAACGATTTAATAATTAATACTATTAAGTCTTATTCAGTATTCGCATAAATAAGCTTCTATTCAACATTAAGAAAAACAAACACTTTAAGTTTAGCAATTCAACCCACTTCGGGTAATGGTACAGAATTTCCTTCCCTGAAAATGATATTCTAGTACCAAATTGGCTACAACTCTATCTGACACAAGTGTGTATCTTTGGTGCCTGAAATAGCAGGCAAACACTAACTAAGAAATTATATCTTAGCACCCAGCATATATACAAGATTTATATGAACCAAGAATTTATTTCTGGCAACACAAACATGTGCTAATGGTACTCCAACATAATCAATCCAGAAGTTTGCATGGTTTAAAGGCATGATAAGACAAGTAAATGAAAACATAATAATATCAATATTTTAGTTTGCAAAATATTATTTATGTTGCTAAGATTAACCATCACATAGGACAAAACGAACAACCAATTTCCATTACAAAGGTGTACTCACATTCCACTATACGTTTCTGAGCATCGCTTAATGTTGGCCATTCCGGAGATTCTTGAATAAATGCATTATAAAAGGGTTTACTTTGCCCCAACCTGAGCATAAATTTGACCTTGTCTGGCTGCAATTAACGCAAAAAAAAAGAAATAAGTAGAAATAAATGGAGAAATAAAGAGTGTACAATTCAATTCTTTTGTCTTGTTCCGTCTTTTCTCAGTAACCAACCACATGACAATATTAATTGTGGTCTTTTCTTACATTTCCTCGATGAACAAAGCATGTCTAAAGCCAAATCAGTTTCTGATCAAACAAGAAACATAAAAACAGAAACCCTAAGCGTTTTCTTGGTTGCTAAGAAGACCATTAAAAATAAATTAACGATTGCATTGCTTCGATTCTCATAAATGAAATCGAACTCATCGGATCACGATATTTTTTATCAACTATTTAATTTCTTTTCCCCCGTTTTTTCCTTCCCCTAGTCACACACTTTCAAACGGTGCATAAAACAAAAACAATCGCTCAAAGACAGAGAAACCGTACAAGTTGGCTCAAAATCGAATCCCGGGGATGACATGGTCAGCTTTGACGACATCGAATGGAGGGAAATCAAAATCCTGGAGGAGAGGGTTGACTTCGCTGACCGCTGGCTATTGCCGAGTTTAACAAAGGAGAAGAGAATGGAGCGACGGAAGGAAAGGTTGGTGATCTGTAAAGCTTCTGAAGGCAAAAAGAGAATGACGAAGACCAGAAGGGAAAGGGACGTGATTTTGGGAAATGTTTATGAGAAATACGAGGATACGAAGAGCGGAGAATGAGGGGCTTGATGGAAAAGGATAAACGAACCGCCATGAGCATGTTGGCTATAAGGAGTATGGATCGCACCCAAGTCTACGTGCCAAACAGGGGTCTCATCGGAGCTCTTCTTATAGCCAACATGCTCATGGGCTACCGCTTATCCTTTCCACTGGCTTCCATTCTCCGCTCTTCTGATCCTCGTATTTCTCATAAACATTTCCCAAAATCATGTCCCTTTCCTCTATGGTCTTCGTCCTTCTCTTTTTGCCTTCGTTTCACAGATCACCAACTCCGCCCTCCGTCGCCTCCATTCTCTTCTCACTTGCCTGGCTCCATCAATGGCCACGCCCTCGGGCCAACCCTTAAGTCAACCTCTCCTCCAGATTTTGATCACCGATGCTGTCAAAGCTGACATCATCCCGGATTCATACGATTTTGAGCCAACTTAGCCAGGTTCTTTGAGCGATCGCTTGTTTTATGCACCGTTTGAAAGTGTGCGACTAGGGGAAGGAAAAAATGGGGGAAAAGAAATTAAATAGTTGATAAAAAATATCGTGATCCAATGAGTTCGATTTCATTTATGAGAATCGAAGCAATGCAATCGTTAATTTATTTTTAATGGTCTTCTTAGCAACCAAGAAAACGTTTAGAGTTTCTGTTTTTATGCTTCTTGTTTGATCAGAAATTGATTTGGATTTAGACATGCTTTGTTCATCGAGGAAATGTAAGAAAAGACTACAATTAATATTGTCATGTGGTTGGTTACTGAGAAAAGACGGAACAAGACAAAAGAATTGAATTGTACACTCTTTATTTCTCCATTTATTTCTACTTATTACTTTTTTTGCGTTAATTCCAGCCAAACAAGGTCAAATTTATGCTCAGGTTGGGGCAAAGTAAACCCTTTTATAATGCATTTAAAGCTATTCAAGAATCTCCTGAATGGCCAACATTAAGCGATGCTCAGAAACGTATAGTGGAATGTGAGTACACCCTTTGTAATGGAAATTGGTTGTTCATTTTGTCCTATGTGTTAAGTTAATCCTATGACTGTAAACTAATATATTATCTAAACTAAAATATTGATATTGTATGTTTTCATTTACTTGTCCTATCATGCCTTTAAACCATGCAAACTTCAGGATTAGTTATGTTGAGTACCATTAGCATATTTGTCATTTGTGAAATAAATTTTAGTTCATAAATCTTGTCTGTATTTGGTTTTTCTCGTTTGAACACACAACAGGTTGGTCTAATTGTAATTAGAATCAGGTGTTGGGTCAGTGTTCAGGCTCTTAAATTAACTCTCTTTTAATATGTAGTGTTATTATTGCTCTATAGATATGAATAGAAGTCAGAAAAACAAAAAGCAATCTCAAGGTGGCTTGTGTCATTGCCAGTGGATTTCAATGAATTGCTAAATCGAGTGCAGGTTCACTTCCTTTTCCTGGTTTGAATTCACTCGGCCTGGATGTACTTGGAAACAGACCAGCCAATTCTTTGGTTTAAACAATTATCAATTTAACTGCCCGCAATCCTCACGTGCTTATTCTTGAGAAAGATTTCTCATTTCTATCTTGAGATTTTTAGGTAATGAAACATATTATCTGCAAGTCAGCTTGTCCCTTATGTCAAATCCTTTTCTCAATAGGTTGTTAATACCTGAATCCTATCTCCTTTTTCTTTGCCCAGATGTGTGAATTCTTGGATTTTTTATTAATATTTTAAAATTATAAAAATTTATTAGAAAAAGATTAATTCAGATCTGTGATTGGAGTTTAGAGCATATATGGTGCTAAGATATAATTTCTTAGTTCTGATGTTTGCCTCTCAGCTGAGCTCAAGTACACTTGTGTCAGATAGAGTTGTAGCCAATTTGGTACTAGAATATCATTTTCAGGGAAGGAAATTCTGTACCATTACCCAGAAGTGGGTTGAAGAGCCTAAAACTTAGGGAGCGTTTGTTTTTTTTTACTTAACGCTGAATAGAACTTTTATTTATCTGAATACTGAATAAGACTTAATAGTATTAAGTATTAAATCGTTTGTTTTTTAATATTATATTTTGATTAAGCATTAAGCTGTTTGTTTTTTATCTATGATAACATTTAAATATATTAAAAAAATAATTGTTAAACCTTTGTTGTGTAATGATGGTATAACTTTGATTTTGTGAAATATAAATATTTTGTCAAATACGTGAAATAACTCATAATTTATTAGCTAATCATTTCCATGTTTTTTCTTGAAGAATGACTCATAATAAACAAAAACCACCCTCTGGTTTCATGTATTTACATGTATCTTTACAAGCACTATTTTACAAGAAAACAACAAAGGGTATTTTTGCTAAAATAAGAAAAAAATTAATGAAAGTTAGATTTCGAAATTTAGTTTTCAAAGTCTTTCGTAAATCCCTTTATTATTATGATAAAATGAATAAATATGTGTATAACATATTAACATATTCACAAAAAATTAAAATGATAAAATTATTATGGTAAAATAATTTATTATTATCATTCTTACAAAAAAATATTTTTATTTATTTTTATATAAATAAAATAGAATATATAAAATTAATAATTTTAAAAATAATAGATTAGATAAGGCAAAATTAAAATATTTTGTGTTTTTGAAATATTGAAATATTCTATGTTAGTTTTAAAATATTTTAAAATATTTTGTACAACTTTACTTTTGAATAGAAAAAATAAGAATATTTGACTTTTACACATTAAGAAGGAGATTTTTAAATATTTAGAAATAAGTTATGCTAAATGAAAAAAAACAAACGATTAATAAAGTATAAGAAAGCAATTTGCTTTCAAAAATAACCAAAGCAATGTCACTCTTACTATTCCTTGGATTTATTTAACAAATTCCATAATCTCATATTGAGGACCTTAATAATTAGTGATGAGAATTTCTGATTCAAGACAACCAATGAAATTTTATTACTATTGTACATCTCAACCTTTAAATGTGACACTATTTTTCTTCTCATTTGTTTTGATGATTGAATGTCTGAATCCAAATATTCTTTAACATCAAGGAGACTCTCTCATTATAAGTAATACTGAAACTAGCTTCCATATTTTTTATTTAGTTTAGACTGCTTTCTCTTAACAAAAGTTGGAAGAATAATTGATTGTCATTTTGTGTTTTTAGTGAGTTGAATCATTGTGACTTCTTGAGGCTTTCCTGATAAGTTAAGTTGCCTATAAAAAAAGAAAAGTAAATAAATAAAAAATCATAGTGACTTCTTAGTGTTGTAGTTTCAAGTGCTATCATCAATGTAATTACACCATGACATATGTGGAAATGCAGGATTTGAGTAGGAATCATGAAGAGAGGCAAATAGAAGGAATTAGAGGAAAATATTTGTTTACTCTGTTTTGCTTTTTCCTGAGTTTTCAATTCCTATAGTCAGTAGTCACATTGGTTGGTGATCAAATGGCTGAAGGTTTTGTAAATGTTTTTGGATATAAAATGATAATACGGTAGCCTTTATCATTGCAGTATTCCCACAGTGTAACTTGATTTGATGCCTCGCGTCTTGGCATCTTGGGCAACCTCAGACAATAATGCATCCATATCTACATAGTATCTGCATCATTTTAATTTACTCATCAGCATTGTTCTGTTTGCACGCAAAGGTAATTCTGTGAAGATATAAAGATAATTTAACAGATTCAACGGTGTGCTTTAAAATCAATAAATTAAGTCAATTGAAAACAAAATGTAGGAATAATGCTTCAATAAATGTTTGTTTTTAAGTCCATTGATTTTTAAGCACTGGTTTCTCTTTGTATACGCATATTTATATGATACACAAGAATCTAATGATTTTACTTATACAAACAGTTTAAAATGCATACAGAATCTGAAACTGTATGTTTCATTAACAAAGGAAAAAATTTTTATCACCAAAAACAACAAAGGAAATGAATGGGTGATGAATTTATGAAATCTAGATCATGTACTCAGCTCTTCATCAGGACATTAATCAATACTCTAAGCACATTAATTTATGCATGATATAATGATACAGTCTGAAGTTTAAAACCACTCAAGTAGTAACTCAGAGGTTTACAGCTGATATCATACCTGTAGTTGCTCATTCTGTAGTACTTATATATTGAAATGCTCTATTTCAATTCTTGCTACTTTTCATGCAATGATTTTATCAGATCATTTTTGTATTTTCAGAACAAAGTGTGAAAAAGAATTCTGTGTTGACTCATAAAGTATGATTTTTCTTTTTCTGTTCTATATTTTTTTTTAGTTGTCCCTCGACCCGAAGATAAATTGACTTTGTGATACCGCAGTTTCTCCTCTTTTTGTTTTGTTGTTTATTTGAACAATGATGATGAATTTCATGTTTTTATGAAACCTCATTTCACAACTTCCAGTGGTTGCAGGACTACAGTGATATCCTCAGAAGTGCCCTTTTCCATTTTACTTCTATTGAAAATTTTATCCTGTAGAAACTTTTCTATTTGTTTTTCCTCATGTTTATGATGTATCAGTCATTTTCCCATACATATTCGAAACTATCTGAAAAAGAATACCCCTTGATTCATGAGCTTTAATTTTTCACTTCTTTTACTTCTGCTCTATTTTTTACATTTGTCCTGAACCGGAGAGATAAGATTGAACTTACTTTGTGATGCTTGGGATTTCTCTTCTCTTTTCTTGTTAATTTGAACAACATTGATGAATTTAAAGTTGGTTTTAATTGGTTGGCGAAATAAGTTCATTTTAATGCTTGTTTCATAGTTAAGTGTTGTGAGTTTCTTATTTCCATGGTTGTTCTGCCAGGGGCTGGGCGCTATCTCAAGAATTTGAAGAGAATGTATTGGATGCTACAAAGAAGTTTGGAAGGTGATAGCGATGAAAGAAATCGAGGGATTACTTTGCCCACTTTAACTCTTGGTTTAATTTTGCTGAAACAGCAATTCGTCTAGAATAATTTTAATTTAGGATTCATTTCCCACATTTTTTGCTCATTGATCCATTTTCTTCCTCGAGGTCGATGGAGTGTTGACAGTAATATTCTCATTTTGGAGTTTAATAATAAGTGCAATTGTTAGAAATTAACATAGAAAATCTTCCATTTATAGAAGACTATTATGTGCATAACGGTTTTCCTTGTATAACAATTTTCCTTTTGTATTTCTAGATTGTAGTTATATTGATTGGTGATTGCTTAATTATAGGAGAGATTAATGTGTAACCTAAGCTTAATTATAGGAGAGACTAATGTGTAACCTAAGCTTAATTATAGGAGAGACTAATGTGTAACCTAAGTCTACCTTCCTCAGATAAATCCTCGACATCAATGAAAGTAATTCAGCCACCCTCTTTTCCTTTTCATGGTACGTATGTGAACTATAATCCCGACCTATCAGGAAGAAAGATTTACCCATCGTAGCAATCTCTCATCCTTCTAGCCAATTATGAATGATTCAAACACCAAAATCATGCATCAAAGTCCGGGATCTCTCAAACCCTTATTTCACCACCACTCGCATCATCCAGTTTGGCTTTGATTTCCAAACCCCGAATAAGATAACTACTCACCAAGCACGCAGCAATGACCTTGGATTTGAATGCCAAGAATAAATTGGGTTTTGTCAATGGTAACATCAAGGTGTCTTCGAAAGAAACTCATCCTGATGACTATGCAACTTGGTCACGTTGCAATGATATGGCGCATTCCTGGATCGTTAACACTCTCAATCCTGAAATTTTAGACTTCAGAATCTAATATACAATCGGTCATGAGGTTTGGGAAGATCTTCGTGGAGCAATTCTCCCCAAAGCAATGCACCTCGCATATTTGAGAGATCCAAATGAAATTGCCTACCATCGACAAGAGCCGCTTTCTATCTCATTTTATTACACACAAAACTCAAGAGTTTGTGGATGAACTTGTTTCGCATAATGATGCGCTGCTTGCACAACAGTCAACAAAGATTGATGGTAATTTCTAATGGGGTTGGAAATGAATCTACAATGGCACCGTAAGCAGATACTTCTCATGAATCCTCTTCCTTCTGTCAAGCATATTCCTCTGTGTGCCAAGAAGAAACAAAGGTTTGGCGCGACACACACAACCAAAGATATTCTAATTTAAATACGCTTATGGCCATAAGGAGCAATCAGATGAAAAATAATTCAGCTGGGAATGCAAGGTCAGATCGTTCAAACCGCTTCTACAGCGATTCACAAGATTCACGAAGGTTTGATAAAAACAAACGCAGTTTAAGATCTTTCAGAGGGCGACCTTAGTGCGCCTATTGTGGGGGACATGGGACACTTTGTTGAGAAATGTTATCAGCTGCACGGATATCCTCCAGACACCTAAAGGCAAGAATTGTTCCATTTTAACCGCCATAAGAATACTTCTGTGGCTAATCAAGTTTTTAATGGTGCAAACAAAGATGATGGGAAATCAGTGGTGACTGGAATCTCATAAGCTCAACTTCAACATCTCTTGTCCCTTCTAAATGACAAAGACGGCGTACAGTTCTCGTGAAAATACAATCAGAGCAAAACCAGGTTTGTCCAAAATTCCTTCTCCTCACTGGATCATCAATAGCGGTGCAACAGATCATATCTCTTCATCTCCAAAGCTGTTTTTGCATGAAGATAAAAATATTTCATTGCCTCCGTATTGTCGTCAGTGGAGAAAAGGCTAACATTGTCGCTATGATCCTTGCCGCAAAACTCTTTTATCTCGCGTGATGTAATATGTGTACCTACATTCAAAGTCAATTTACGTCGCTTAGTCGGGTCGAATTAGAGACTCCGAATTGTTCAATGACATTTTTCCTCATTGCGTTTTGCGGTGATCCGCTACACGGAGGATGATCGCCTGGGTAAGCAACGCGGATGGATTGTATTACTTAGCAGCCGCAACAACAAGGAAAATCGAGACCACTTCATTCATCACCAAACCACCACAACCAACCTACAACCTCACCAATTACTCATCGATCTATGGCATAATCGTTTAGGGCATATTTCCCATTCTCGTCTGAGTTTCATTGCTAAGAACTTTTTAAAATTTTCAATTAAGTCTAATAACGCTTGCCCTATTTGTCCTTTGGCAAAGCAACATTGTTTACCTTTTAGTACTAGTGAAATCTCATAAAAAAAAACCATTTGATCTTATTCATTGCAACATTGGGGGTCGTTATAAATATTCTTCACTTTCTGGTGCACATTATTTCCTTACTATTGTTGATGATTACATGCGCTTCACTTGGATTTTTCTGATAAAACATAAAGATGAAGCACAACCTCCTATAAAACATTTCTTTAGTTATGTTTCCACTAAATTTGAATCTCATATCAAAATTTTTCGAAGTGACAATGGTGGAGAATTCCTTTCACTCCAATCCTTTTTCAAAGATAATGGTGTTCTTTTCCAGCACTCTTGTGTTTACACGCCCCAACAAAATGGGGTGGTGGAACGCAAACACCGCCACATTTTACAAGCGCCGCGACGTAGCCTTGAAAATCTGGGCAGCTCAACTCCCCTACCACTTGGGAGAAGCGCCTCACCGCCGGGTCTATATCATCAACCGCTTTACTCTTCACCCGTTTTCTTTCAAACACCATTCGAACGCTTTACTAAACTACCTTCTTACTTCCTCACCTTCGTGTGTTTGGTTGTCTCGCTTATGCTACTCAATGTCCATGTTTCCCATAAGTTCGAACACCGTGCCATTACTCAGATCTTCATCAGTTATCCCGCTGACAAAAAGCTTATAAATTGTTCAATCTATCCACTCGTAAAAATATTCACCGCAGGGATGTACATTTCATGAAAATCACTTTATGCTTCCTCCGAGTTTGTCATCCTCCCACTCGGGGCTATTCTTCAGGCCCAATTCCTACTCCAATTCACGACCTAGCTTCCCTCTTTCTTTCGTTTCGCACCTTAATTCGTATTAATAATTCCACTCACACCCATCTCGTCCCCCACAATTTCTAATCTCCCCTCTCTCCATGATGAGCAGCCCAATGAGCATCCCACTACAGCTCCCCTCAAAACCTACACTCGTCGCCCTAAGGATGCACCTTCACACCCTCTAGCCATTCCAGCGCCTACATCATCCCTTCCTTCATCCCTGTCTTTACTTCCTTCTTCTGTCCACTTCTGACCTATCCCCGCCTCTACCCAACCGCCATAACTAACCCCAACCGAGCCCCTTCGTCGCTCCAGTCTCTCCCATAATCCACCACCGAAACTACAGGATTATGTATGCTCTCACCTCACGCACGCTTGCTCTGACCAATCTCCTTCCTTGCTTCTAGGTCCAATTAAAGGTACCCGTTATCCCTTGGCTAATTATGTTTCATCACCGCTTAATAAATTAAACATCGCTCTTTTATCGCCTGCATCACTGTCAAAGAGCCCAAAAGTATTATGAAGTTGTCCTCCATCCTTACGGCAGGAGGTCGCGGTCCGACTGCGTGCCCTCCGTGCTAATGGTACTTTGACTCTCACATCTCTTCTCGGGCAGGAAGACGCCGATAGTTGTCATGGTCTATAAGATTCAACTTCTCGCTCGATGGATCGATTTGAGTGATACAATGCCCGAAAGAAGGTCAAGGTTCACATAATCGAGGCGTCGACATCGTGATACTTTCTTCCCACCGCCAAAATCAATACCGTCACGTCTCCTCGCCTCGCCGTCGCTTGCTCAAGGCGGTCTTTTCACCAATTGATGTTAACAACGCCTTCCTTCACTAGCGATTCATGAAGAGCTTTACGTCACCGTCGCCAGGCTTCGAGACAAGGAGGACAACTTGGTGTGTCGACACATAAGCTCAACGTATTGCCTCAAGCAAGCATCCTGAGTTATTCTCAAAATTCCCTAAGTTATTCCTGAGTCATAGTATGTTCAATCTAGAGTCGACTACTCTTTATTCACCTGCATCACAAGGAAAGTCCTTCACCATTCTCTTGATATATGCTGATTATTTTGATTATTGAAATGATCCCGTGAGTACGCGCAATCAAGAAATTCTGCATAGTCATTCACCTTAGACCTGGTGATTTGTATTTTTATATTAAAGACTCAGAATGAGGTACTCCAACGTAGCATACTTGAAATCATTATACGGATTGCTTTATGAAGACCTGATTCGCACCTATGAGCCAGGTTATAAATCGATATGCAGATTACCAAAGATCCAATAACATAGAAGGTTCAACAGTGATTGATATTCACTATCTCAAGGCCTGACATTACATATCTCCTCGCATGTACTAAGGTGTTTGATGATCGCCTCAGAAGTTTCACATGGAGGCAAAGACTTCGCCAGGCGCTATCTTAAGAATGCACCGCCAAGGATTGTTCTTCCTCCTCAAATAGTTATTTCAGTTATGGTGCCTATTGTGATTCAAATCGGGGCATGATGTCCAATCACTAGAAGATCGATTACCAAAGCTACCAGGTCTTCCTCGCCCCTCATTAGTCCTTCATGGAGATCGAAACGCCGTAAAAACAAGGTCGCTTTCTTCAACCGCTGCACATCGCATATGACAAAGCTGCTGTGAGTTAACTCGCTAAGATACTTCAAAGAATGGGGGAGTATTGCATCCAACCTCGTGATTGTTATACCGTGACAACAAAGTTGCATTGCATATTGCAAAGAAATCAGCTCTTTCTGCGAGCGTATTCAGATAATATCCGAGAGATAAGATTCAAGATGGATTCAAGGTTACAAGATTCGCGGAACTCGCACATCAATCGCGTGATGCTCCTGACTAAAGCTTTGGGAAAAGATGTCTTACTTCTATGATTTGCAAGTCGAAGTACTGACATCCACTTCCAACTTGAGGGGGAGTAGGAAATTAACATAGAAAATCTTCCATTTATAGAAGACGATTCGTGCATAACTAAGCCTCAGATAACGCTTCCTTTGTATCTTGCAGATTGAAGTTATATTGATTGGTGATTGCTTAATTATAGGAGAGATTAATGTGTAACCTAAGCTTAATTATGTGAGAGACTAATGTGTAACCTAAGCTTAATTATGCGGAGACTAATGTAACCTAAGTCTACCTTCCTCAGATAAATCCTTCTCGACATCAATGAAGTGGTAACGCCCACCTCTTTCCTTTCAACAATCACTTAAGGGTCGTGAAAATGCTACAGTTGAGAATGGGCCTTGGATGATTACATTGGATGCCCCAAGCTATGTTTCTGTTATGCAACATGCTCGAAACCGTTCTTTGCGTAAGGAAGTTTATTATGCTTATGTAACCCGTGCCTCTAGTGGTGATCTTGATAACACGGAAATCATTGACCAAACTCCGCTTGAAAAGGCTTCGATACAATAACGGCGCTGGCGCGATCTTGCATTGCGGGTTTTGAGAAAAAGATCTCCTTCATACCCATCAAATATCGCTTCGTAAGTATGGCAACCAAAATGGCTAATGATAAGGCGTTTCAGGCATGGCAAAATCTCAAAAATGGCTAACGTTGATATATGCGTATGGGCTTCTAGAAAGCTTCTCGCTGCTTCCATGGATGTCATGAAGCATGCGTAGTTTTTTTTTATGCACTTAACTATTCAATGGCTCGATGTGGAGTAAAATTGCGGTCCACGATGATATTTGAAGCAAGTTAGTTTTTTATTTTGAAATAACTTATACAAACTTGAGGTTTTTGGTCCATTAAGTTATGTTAATTTATATTTTAAATATCCTACAAATTTATGATGAAAATTTTCTTCGAGGCCTAGCCTGCTGTGAGGGATTCTAGATTTGATGCTGTCGCGTCGGAACAAAAATAATAAATTTATTGATAAAACAAAAAATCACAGACTTGTTTGATTTTATGTCGATACGTGAGTATTTATTTAATATAGAAGATAGAAGAAAACTTCGATGCAACTCACCCGCTTAGTTAGTTTTAAAATAACCGTGGAACAGATCAGAATCTCTATCAAAGAGAAAAAGGAAGAAAAACTCACAACTGAGTCTATAATTTTTTTGTCGGCCATGATATTGCCATGCTCAATCACCATAGTTAGAAATAAACACAACAATGCATACCGGGCTCGAATCCATCGTGCTTCGAGCGCGGAATCGCGATTTATTCACTTGTATACGATCTCACAATCTTTCTTTATCCCTTCGTGAATACATCGCCTAATGAGATTGCCACTTACAATGCAAGAGGAAGGAATTCCTCTCCGCTCACGTAAGTCAAAAAATGTGCAAAAAATGGCAGAGAAGTGGTTGGCGAGGGACTCGAGCGCTATTTATTAGTTTTGACCATCGAGTCTCTGATCACGCCGCCGCACTCGCCCACACTAGCTAATCCCATATTAGACTGATTAAGAACCCATATATCGTACCTTTATTAGACCAACCTAATTTAGTTGATCTCACCACAAAGCCTGCATGTAGCTCTACATTCTCCCACTCGTGGCGATATTAATTGAAACGTAACTGCGCGCACCCTCATATTGGTCTGGAGATTGTTTTAAATGGTCAATCCCATCCCATGTGCCCTAACACCTAATCATGGCGGTAATCGCATGTAATCACGCAGAGCTTTTTCATGGTCACGAGTGCTTTCAACTTCATCGATATGGATTCAATATGGTAGTGTGTTAAATGATAAATACCTCATAATGAGTGATACTTCATGTGTTATCCATTTTGTTAGTCCAAATTCTTCTCTTTAAGTGTCACAAAACCTAGTGTGTCACTAGAGAATTCCTCTCATCATGGTTCCAATGAACTCAGATATGTCTTATCTTCGATAGTTAATTGTACTTTATGTGTAATAAGACATATTGTTAAGGCTAATGCCAAGGATGCCCTATACTCGCACTCAAGGTTTACACAATGCCTCGAGATTTTTAACAATTATACGTACTCAACTTGATAAATCTGCATTCACCAATGCCTATGCCTTATTGAATGCAAAAAGAGTTTATACATATTCAAATATTACAAAAAATGTAATGAAATCAGAAACAAACTTTATGAGAGCAACATAAAACTAAACAGCTCCCACTAATTGACAGTATCCCATGATACTCCTAAGCCCATGCTAATGACATGTCGATCGAACACACAAGGGCTTAAGGCCTTTAGTTAGCTTATCCGCAATCATATCATCCTCGCTGAAATGTGCCCACCGCAACGCCACCGGCCTGAACTTTTTCCCCGAGTAGTCGCATCGACCTCCATGTGCTTAAACCCCTTGAGACCTCTGTTGTTGTTAATAAACAACACTGCAGAGTTATTGTCACAATACAACTGTATGGACCTATCCACAAAATCAAATACAGTCAAATCCTTAATGAGGTTTCGGAGCCAAATTGCCTGAGTAGTGGCTGAAAAGCATGCTACAAACTCCGCTGGCATTTTGGTGAGGGATACCACTGCTTTCACTCTTCCATGATACGCACTCGCTTAATTTGAAGATGTAACCCGTTGTTGACTTCTTTCATCCCGACAGCCAAAGAAAGTCTCGAATCCGAATACCCAACTAGCCGTAGGTCCCGAACATGCTCAGAATCAACATATAGTCTTTTTGTCCTCTTTAAGTACTTACAACCTTCGGCAAAGAACCCAATGATCGTGTCCGGATTTGACTGAGCACCGCCTAGAAGTCCCGCGGTAAAGGCATTATCTGGCCTAGCGCATACCGAGCATACATAATACTCCTGGGCACCAGCATAAGGTACATTCTTCATTGGCTTTCACATCGTATCGAGGACATCAGGATGACTACTTATCACCTTTACGTACAGGAGCAATTCTCGCTTACATTGTCGCATGTTAAATCTTTCTAAAATACGATCAACATATGCCCTAAGATAAACCTAATAGCGTCCGCGAGAACGATTCCCCGTGAATCTCAATGCCCGTGACAAAAGACGCCTCACCAAGGTCCTTCATATCAAAGTTCTTGACAACATCCGCCACCTCATGTAGTAAAACCGCGTCACTTCTGCAAGCAGGATATCATCCACATAAAGTATAAGGAAAATGAATTTCTCCCCAATCGACCAAGAAGATATACATTGATCTACTTTGTTCTCAACAAACCGATGAAGCAACAACACTATGAAACTTTAAATACCATTGTCTAGAAGTCATTGAGACCATAAATAGACTTTTCGCCATACTGCCGCATTCGTAATCATTTGCCACAAAACCTCTCGGTTGCATCATATAGACTCTTCATTAAGGTTCCATTGAGAAAGGCGCTTTAACATCCATCCGTAACTCCACATCGAAATGAGCAACTAATGCCAAGATCACCAAAGAATCTTTAGAAGAGACCGAGAAAAGGTTGTTTAATAGTCTACTCCTTCTCTCCGAGTGAAACCTTGGCTACCGTCCGGCTTTAAACTTAAATATTTCTTTAGGTCCCTTTAGTCTTATACACCCATTTGCAGCCAATGGGTCTATGACCTTCAGGTAATTCAACAAGTTCCCAAACTCCATTATGCCTCATAGATTGAATTTCATCTCTCATTGCATCTAACCACAGTTCTGATTGAGGACAAGAAATAGCTTCCGCATAAGTTATTGGATCAACACCGACCGCATACCGTAGGTCATGCCTCCCATATAGACTAAATAAATCGGCAGTATAGCCGATCGCCTCCTCAGTGGATCTCTTACCGAGTAGCAGTCACATCTTGCAAATTCGGTGGTTCTGATGAACTTCATCGTAGAGTCAAGCTCGACAACAGGATCCCGAGCCTCAACAGGTTCAATATGGTGTGTGGGATTTTCCACAATTATCTGTATGGGAGGAGATAAAGATACCATATTACCCACCGTACTATTATCCTCAATAGTCTGTGAGCAGCTACTTTCTTCAGCCACATCAAACTCCAAAACTGTCGCTCAGACCACACCTCAGGCCTCCATTGGGATTATAGAACCGATATCCTTCTAATGTTCCGGTAAGATACAAAGTAACACCGAGTGGTTCTGGAGTCCAACTTACTTAATGTCGATTATACAACTTCACTTCTACAGGACATCCCCAAACCTTAAGATGGTTTAGGCTAGGCTTACGCCCATTCCATAACTCAAAAGGAGTCAATGGAACGCCTAGAAATACCATTCGTAATGTGCATGTCGCTTTTCAAAGATTCACCCACGTAAAACTGAAAATTTGGCTCTACTAATCATACTCCTGGTAATTACTTCCATAAGAGTGCGATTGCGCCTTTCTGGCTTACAATTCATTTTGTTGCACTCCCGGCATAGTAAACTGCGCTACCATCCTGCATCCTCTAAGTATTTGGCTTAATGGCCCTTGTCGCCCCAAGACGCTACGTTTGCCATAATACTCACCACCTGGTCGATCTAACAACCTTTATGACTTTTTCCTAACCAAGCTTTCGACTTCAAATCCGAAAAATCTTGAACTTGTCAAGAGACTCAACCTTTTCTTTAATCAAGTACAAATAACCATATCGAGAATAGTCATCAATAAATGTGATGAAATAAAAATTTCTACATCAAGGTTGTCAGATAAGGCCTAATTTATATCGGTGGAATGACCTCCAACAAGTCGAACTTCTGACCGCGCTTTCTTCTTAACTTGGTCATTTTACCTCACAATGGGCTTCACGATGTCTCTAAGTCATTTTTAAGAGCGTGCAGATGTTAGTCTTATCACTTCACTCTATCCTTAGAGCATGGCTAAGTCGCTTATGCTACAAATGATAAGATCGTTCCTTGCATGGTCTTAGGAACAACCTTTTCAAACGCATGCGACGTATATGTCATTGGGAGATAAACACACCAGATAACTGCTGGACATATAGTCAAAGACTCCAACCTATTTGGAACTAAGAAACAAAGAAATAACATTGTTCTCGATTTCAAAAAGAGTAGTCATACATGTCCAAACACTACACAAACTAAAGTCTCCACTGAATGAAGGTACATAAAGGTGTCTTTCAACATTAAATTTCAAACTGAAGTCTAGAATCAAGATTACATCTCCCACAAACATAACATCACTTTCGTTTCCTACGTTGAGTTTTGATTCATCCCGATTCAAGCCTCCGCGAGAATCCATCGCACTTGATGTGGAATTGGCGACGATTCACTTGCATACGATTCACAATCTTCCTTATCCTCGCGGAATATTAATCGCCCCACGGGAGATCGTTTCACTTACAATGGAGGAAGGAATTCTCTCACTCCCACGGTCAAAAAATGTGCAAAATGGCAGAAGTGCTACATGGAGGGACTTTGAGCCGCTATTTATGAGTTTTGACCACGCGCCCTCTCATCACGCGCCGGCCGCATTCGCCCACACACCAAATCAACACCCCCATATTAGGACTCGATTAAGAACCTTATTATATCGTACCTTATTAGACCAACCTAATTTAGTCGATTCAATTAATAAAGCCTACATTAGAAATTCTTACAATTTTACCCTTTAACTGATGTCGTGAGTTTGAAGGTTATATTTTCTCCGATGAATCATCGGGTTTAATGGTAGACAAATAATGGTGGGTTCCATCAGCTGATTTTAGGACCAGATCACCCTACATATTTTTGTGATTCTAATTTGTATGTAATAGGTCACACTAATGCTTTCGATTCTCTCGATGCAACCTTTTCCTTAAAAGGTCTATCAGGTCGACAAGGGCTTTGTAATAATTCAGGTGATCTTGTAGATATGGAGGACTCCAAAGCAAATTTTCCAAAAGTCAAGGTGCAGCAGGCTTCATGATTTGAACCATTGGGATCTCAACTTTGGAGCGAGAGGCTTCGCGGAGTCAAAATATGACATAAAATGAGGTTAAGTCTCTCGTTTTTTGATATGTATATGCGCAATCCTACTCAAAAAGCATTATTATTGACTAAAGAAACTTTCTAGATTTTAAAAGTTTTAAATTATAATTGTTATTGTTATTGATAATTTTCAAACAATTTTAATTTTTTATTTTATAAAATTGAAAGAGAGCAAATTTAATCCGGCTCGATACCATTTGTCAGATTTTGATAATGAAATAAACACACAAATAGTCTCAGACTATTGAATTCAAACTCATCTCTCGATAATAAAATAATAATAATAAAATATAGATTACATACCGTTGAAGAACACGTTACCCATGAGATTTCCTTCGCCTATAGATCTTAAATCCTTGATCTCTCTCTTCTCCTTATCAAACTTTGATAAATGTAACCTTTCTCAATTGATGGAAGAGTGCTCTAACCGCACATGAAGGGGTTTCTATATATAACTTATTGATAGGAGAAGAGGGCCAAGAATACACGTTCAAAAATCGTTCTAAACGTGTAATTGGAATAACTGTTCTTATAATAAATATAATTTATTATTCATAATGGTACTTATAATAAATTATATTTATTATAAATAACTGTTCTTATAATAAATTATATTTATTATAAATAATTGTTATTATAATAAATTATATTTATTATAATATGCACTCCATCAAGGGCAAGATTTTCATAACAGTTTAAAGATATTGATATTCTTTTAATTAGCTAAATACTAGTTAGTAGGCCAATCACTAATTTTAATGGAAATAATATTTCACCCCATCTGTCAACAAACCATTTATGAAAATCATTCAATATTCCACATGATCACTACTTCAACAAACAGTTTAATACGTCCAAATTAGATGCTACTCGATATTCGTTTCTTATCTACTGATAATTAAGTTTGATGTTAAATTCTCGTTATGTATTGGTTCGTATTTCCATGTAATGGCTTATAAATTTCCTCAATCATGAATTGTACGTTTTAATAACCCCATTCAAAATGTCGGGTTCAAACGTATTAATCATTGAAAATTCCTTCAACTGTGGGTACGTAAGACTAGGGCACATCTCTAGGGAAAGAATTGAGAATTAGTAAGAATGAATTTTACAAAATCTTGATCAATTGATTTTCATATGATTGCATAAAGGGAAAGCAAACTTAAACATACAGCAGCATACACAAGAAGTAATGAGCTCCTTGGAGATAATTCATAGCGATATTCAGGACCACTTTCATTCCATGTTTTACAGAAAGAAATATTTTATCACCTTTATAGATGATCTATCTTTATATGGTTATGTTTATCTAATGCATGAAAAGTCTCAGGCCATTGACATCTTCGAGATGTTCATAACAGAGGTCGAGAGACAATTAGATAAAAAGATTAAAATTGTGAGATCAGATCGAGGCAGTGAATATTATGGTAGATATGATGAATCAAGACAAAATCCTGGTCCTTTTTCCAAATTCCTTGAAAAGCATGACATTCGTGCTCAGTACACAATGCCTGGTACGCCACAGCAGAATGGTGTTGCTGAAAGGCGTAATCGCACATTAATGGAAATGGTTAGGAGTATGATGAGTTACTTTTCTGTACCTATTTCAATGTGGGGTGAAGCCTTAAAAACCGCAATGTATATCTTGAATGTAGTTCCTAAGGCAGCTCCAAACTCCTTTCAAGTTATGACCTGTAGGAAACCCAGCTTGAGACATATACATATGGGGTTGTCCAAATGGAGGCAAGAATCTATAACCTATTATTATGTTTGATTCAAGAACTATATCCTGCTTATTTCATTGTTAAAAGGGTACTGACCATTGGGATGTGAGCATTGTTTTAATTAGTGCTATAAAATGTTATTTATGGACATCGTGCTTTCAAATTTTATTAATTAAAACCCTAAAAGTAATTTTATTTACTATATAATATATATAAAATCATATAGTATTTCTTTAAACCTATAAACTCATAAGATATAGAATTTTTTGTGTAGATAAACCTAAATGTTATAATTTTTTTTCATCTTTTTAATATATTTTCTCACTAAAAATATTATGCATATTTTATTTAATAAAATTTAAATATTAATATATTTATATATATCCTTACTATTTGTTAATTATAAAAATGAAGCATTTGTATTTTTTTGATCTTGATTTCTTATAAATAATTTTCTATAAAATATAAATTTTATATTTATTATGTTTTGGTTCAACCCTGGTACAACCACTAGTTTGGCCATTGATCTTTGAATAGGTAATTTTTTCGATTTAATAATCGGTCTGATTTTGGAAACATTGTATGTGCCTAATTTAGCCCTTGTTTCGCTCTTGAGCAAGTGGAGGAAAGGGAATGAAAAATACTCAAATGATTCCATGAACTATTCAAAAGCTGAGTTTCTTCATGCTAAGTTAATCAAGAATGGTTTTGCTAGTTTTCAAGGGAATCATATGTTGAATCTCAATGTGAAATCCCAAATTTTGAACAAGCACATAAGATGCATGAAGGAATTCCAAAAAGAGATGCCTCTCAAGGCAGTTTTGATTTCTGGTTTTGCTCGAAATGGGTTTTCTATTGATGTTCTAGATATATTCATCAAGATGCAGAATCAAGGTGTTTGCCAATAGTTTTGAAGAGAATGTGAATGATTCCTGGTCTGGCAAGGAACTATGTTTGCCCTACATAAGGAAAATATCGCCATTTCCCCATACTTTTTCTCTGGAGATAGCAGGTCTTCTGAGGCATTTTTAATTTCAGAAGAAGAGAAGAGTGGGTGGTAATGGGAGCTAGATCTAAAGTATTTTGCCCACATTCTTGTATAAGCTGGAATAGGAAATGGTTTTCTTGCTTTGACTTTAGATTTTTGCTGCATGACTCAATCATCCCTTCTAGAGCCATGTTTTGCTTCTCTGGAAATCGTTTGCTTGTCTCTATAGAAGTGCCTAACCTCTTTGAAATTCAACATTCTGTGATCTTATAGATTAAAAAAAAAGAAAGAAAATTCTGCGAATGTTGAGATTGTTAAATGGAAAGTCCTCAGTAACATGTGATTAGGTTGAAATTGCTTATTCATTGTTTTTTTTTTCCTGATTGTAAATAAGCCATCATTTCTGATAGAGAAACTTACTTATTTTTTGTTTTAAAATCCAACAGGAAGAACTACGCCCTTTTTTCTCATTGCCAAAGGTCATGGATGGACTTTTCAGCTTGCTAAGATGCTTTTTGGAATTGATATTGAGCCAGCTGATGGCCTTGCTCCAGTAATATATTTAAATTTCTTTTAAGTGATGTTCTTCTATCCTAAAGTGATGATTTCCACTTCTAATCATATATGGCTTTTACTCCTTAGGTTTGGAACAGTGATGTGAGATTCTACTGTGTCAAAGATTCCACAGGTAGTCCAATTGCATACTTCTACTTTGATCCATATTCTCGTCCATCTGAGAAACGGGGAGGTGCATGGATGGATGAAGTTGTTGCTCGTAGTCGTGCATTGTCACGTGATGGTACCAAGGCTAGGTTGCCTATTGCCCATATGGTGTGCAATCAAACACCACCGGTGGGAAGTAAACAAAGCCTTATAACATTCCGTGAGGTAACTGATAAACCTGACACATTGCTTCTAGCTCAATCTGCTTTAATCTCTCTCTCTCTCTCTCTCTCTTGTTTCTGTTTATTTGCTTGTCTATTTGTCTCTCTTTCTCTCTCTCTCTCTCTCTCTCTCTCTCTCTCTCTGTCTCTCTCTCTCTCTCTCTCTCTCTCTCTCTCTCTCTTTTCCTTTTCTTTTTGTTTGCTTGGGTTTTATTTATTTTAACATTTTTGAGGTGATTCCTACCTAAGATGATATGAGGGAGCAATCAGCAGCTTGCCTGTTTGGTCCACACATCCAGTTCAGGGGCTGGCTTAGTAGTCTCTCAGTTCAGATTGTATGTCTAATTGACTTCAAAGTTTTGGGTTAGAAGTGTATTCTAGATGATTCAGTCCTTATTGATTGCTACCAAGTTTGTAATGATAAATCTGTTGGCGAAAGATATTTAATTATGTAGATGCAGTTTATATATAGAAATTATAGTTCAAACCAGAGGATGTATTGGATGTGGTAGAATCGTTTTCTTTGACAGATGAAAGGGATATGGTATGAAAGTCACTAGATCCACGAGACAGATTGGAAAAGAGATTGCTTGTCGGGGAAAAGCACCATAAAATGACACTGAAAGGGCTGCCATCTAAGCATTAAAAAAAGTTACACTTGATTGTGCTTGAAATGGTCTGCTGAGTATTAAAGATGTGGTAGGTCATGATTATTTTGTTTTATTTTTATATTTGGTGGGTGGGAGGGGGGAAAGGGCGAGTGGGGCTGGTGGTGGTTATGTTTGATAGAATATCATCTTGTTCAGTATGTGCATGTATATATATATATATCATTTATTTATTTATATGTCTGCATGTTTTGCAGGTTGAGACTGTCTTCCATGAATTTGGTCATGCACTACTATTATGCCACAAGCAGGGTGAGGGTCTGGTTTCTGGTATTCGGGGGATAGAGTGGGATGCTGTTGAATTACCTTCTCAATTCATGGAAAATTGGTGTTACCATAGGCACTTTTCTAACAAAAGTCTTATTTTTAATCGTCACTGATATTTTCAGCTGTTCCTTCCTTGATCACAATTTTCTTATTTCGCTCCTAGAGAAATATTGGGTCTGGAACAGATGAGTAGAATGTGTTTAGAAGGTCTAAACTAGTCCTAGATAATCACAATGATTAATATCAATCTTCTAGTGAAATGTATGGCCTTTTTTGGTTGCAGTTGTCATTTCCCCTTGATAATATGTTATCATGTTCTAATGAAAGAAAGTGAATGATGGAGGAAAAAAAGGGTGAAATTGATCAAAGTGAGAGAAGAATTAGTTTGGAAATCGATTGCATTCAAATTTGAAATTCAATGCTGTAAATAAGTGGCATTTGTTACCAAATATTGTTTTTGCCGACTGCCATTGTGATGTGGAGAAGGCAGGGATTGAGTTTTGGTTTATTTTGGTGCAGGGCTATGCTTTGGTTGGTTAGAAAACAAACTGCCCATTAGTCCTTTTTAAGGCCCACCACTATCACGTGTCAACTTGTCCAAACAGATGTTATTTCTTTTCACTCAAGTTGATTCACCAGTAGGAGGAATGTAAGATATGTTCTTTTTCATGTTCTGGAATTCCTTTTAAGGTTTTTATAAGGACATGTTTTTATTCTTGTTATTTAAGATATTTTTATATAAATTTATGAAATGATCAATTTGCAAGTTTTTCACTTTCATCATCTGCCATCAGTAAAGTTTGCTTAGGTCCAAAGGGACTTTCTGCCTCTTCAATATATTTATCTTAGGTATCATCTTTAATCTATTTTTCCCCAAAACTATATGGCCAGCTGGCTTTCACAATTCACTAGTGCAAGGGCTTCTCTTTGTTCATACTTGTGAGGGTGGGGGAATGACATTGTGGTCAGTTAGGAACTCCCTCACCTTTTTTTTCATCAGAAATCTTCAGTTGGCGGGACTTATTCTTTCCTACAGTTAATTTGTTTACCCTTAATTTTCTATGGTTTTAATATTTCAGTCAATGGTTCTTTGGGAACCTGAAACTTGGATTTCCAGTTTGAAAGCAATGTTACTTTGTAAGAGCACAAACTCATTGCATTAGAGGGCCAGCATTAGCATACCATATGATTTCCTTGATTATTTCTATATAGGTGTATTGTGACTTGCATCTATTTACATCACAAATGTGTGGAATATAAGGGTCAATAAACTTGTTCGTTTTAATCAAATGTCGACATTGAAATCATATAATTTGAAGATGTTGTGTCTGAATGATTTGTGGTGGTGGGAGGCAAGGATGGCGGTGATTGTGATTATTTCTGACATATCATTTATAGTAGACTCATCTTAACTGTTTAAGCATTTTTAAAGTGTTGAAGGGTCATTGAGCTTGGAGCTGGCTATGTCTCACTACAAGAAAAATGACTTTAGAGGACACTATCTATTGAGACATTTTAATTAAAATGCCTCAACACATGACTTTTGAGGCACTTTAAAATTGAATGGCATTTTTGTAATAAAATAAAATATCCTTAAATATCTCACGGCTTGATCACATATATTAATTTATGGTTGATAGAGCACAACTCCCTCCTATATGTGATTTGCTGATAGGAGCACATCCGGTCAAAATTAATTTATTTTTTAAATCAAATATTTTAGTCTAAAACCCTACATAGCCCACATATTATATTGAGTTGACTACTCACTTCAAATGGAAGACTATTGGCCACGACTCCTATCAACCAAAAATATGATATTTAAGGATATTTTATTTTATTTTATTATCGCACAACCCTAATTTTGCCGCCCTGTTCCAAGCTTTCTTTTTTTTTGCCGCCCGCCCGCTTCTCTTTCTCCTATCAACTAACCACTTGCCGCCCACCACCACACGTCCACCCACAAAATATCGTGACGCTCGCATATTCCGCACCGCTTAGTCCACTCTGACACGGCCGAAAGCAAGCGTGACGACAACTATAGTGGTGAATACAATGCAAACGAACATACGTCATTATTGAGTACACGAGACCACCTGGCCGCCCTCCTTTCCTCTTCTGCTAGCCATCCACCCTCTCGCTGGGCCGCAGTGCAAGTAAGTTTCGAGAATTAATTTCTGTTGGTGCGTTTGGATTGTGTTTGCCCCAACCTCTGCCTTTTCTGTTGGTGCGTTTGCCTTTTCTGTGGTGGCAAACTATAATGTTTAAGCAGTTGTGTACCTCCAGTGTGAGTCATTAACATAAATAGCAATAAAACATAGCCTGCCTATTTTCGAAATTTTATATATCACCTGAATATTAAAGGATATGATTATATTCTCTATATACTAAATCATCAGCAATGGTATAAGGAAGCCATTAAGTTAGCAAACAGAAACAATAGCAATTTCATTTTACAACCGTATTCCGTAGTCTGAAATCCGTGAAAGACTCGCTGGTGATTCCTATCAAAGAAATGTAGCAGAGTAAATAGTCTGCCCAATCCATCATTCTAAATCCGACATTCTTTCCTATTGCTTAAATTGCCAATTGAAATTTGTTTTGATGCTAAACTAAGAATTTTTCAATTTCATAGGAGGGTGTATATTATGTTCTTGGTAGAACCTTGGTGATTTCAAAATTTGGTAGAGCATTTCGTTTCCGCTACCTCTCAAATGCATCGGTAATCTTGAAAGCAAACATAGGCATGTGGTTGTGCCCTTTGTCATACTTGCCCACCTAAGTATGCCTTGAAGCATCACTGCTTTCTTTTCTATTAAATTTTTATAGATTGATAAGATGTCTACTTTTGTTTTGTCTTTTTCTCTTACTCATGAAGTTTTGTATTATTTTATACGACAGCAGCATCACTTAGAGTCTTCTATTATCCTGCTTGCAATCATTACAAACATAAACTTGAATATTGGTTTGCCAATTGTGGTGTCTTAGTTTTAGTTATAAACATTATGGTTTATCTTTATATCCCAACAAGCCTGGCGTAAAATCTTCACTACCTCCTGATGTTATGTTTGGCAAAGACTCATTTCTTTGCTTCTTTGTCATCTCTACCTCCCTTTCTTCTTCATTAACAATTTGTGTTTGCTCCATTCCTTTTGTTTCAATTTAATCAAGTGGTTCATCTTCCTTATCATCACACCCTTCCTTTTCCCTCTCTCTCTTTTTTTTTTTTTTTTTTTTTTTCAGGCTTAGAAAATATCTGGCATGACTATGAATTAAGATGGAATCAAAAGTAGGGTTAGAGGATGTGAAATAGATGCTGGTATGTATAAAGTAGAAGAGGAAACAAATGTGATTATATCCATTTATCATTTCTAAATGGTAAAAGTGCACATATATGGATGAGGTCATATGCAATTTTTTACCTTCAGAGGGGACCACTTGAGCACTCATGATGTCTGGGCGCACAAAAAATGTGATTTCCGTGTAGATACCTAGCAAATAGTGTTCCAATCATTGTCCTGGTGGGATGAAGTTGTTCTCTTCTTTCTCTTTGGTTGGTAGTCACAACATCTTCAACCAAGTGGGCGAGGGGGATCTATCAATTCCTGTTTCCAAATTCTGAAGTCAAAGATCACCAACTTTGGTCACCTAGGCAACCTTCTAATTCCTTTTTCTTCGGCCCCTCGTTACTCCGTGAAATGATAATCTATCATATCATTGTTTGGATATTGTGCAAAACAAAACTTTACTTTTAGTGCCCTGCATTTTTCAACGAAAAATGAATCCTTTTTATGTTTTTTAAGAGCTATCAGGTGCATTGAATCTTCAAATCAACAATACCCAGTACTTATTAACTAACTTACAAGAGTATAATCTGCAAAAAAGTACATATCATTAGTTAATCTGACAAGCTCTCATTAACTTCTTGGTTTAACTACCCAATATCAGTAGAATTCAACTCATAGATATTTGCCATTGCTCCCAAAGAATCGTTTCTGTGAATCACTGTTTCCTTCCACAAACACTTTCATTGTTAAGAAACTAATTCTCTGTTTAGTTTCCTGAGAAGACAGAGGAAAAGAAAAGAATTCCGGACCTTAGTGGGAATGAAAATGTTATTGTAGTATTTTTGAGGTTTCATTTATTTCTGACCATTCTATATGTTCTGTGTATGGATCCATTATAATCTTTATTCCTCATTGCTGAGCACTGGTTCCCAGTACAAAACAACGCCTTAGCCGACTCATTACACGCATACATCCGCATCGCCTTTGTCACATTTGAGACTCCCCCAACCAACCCATAATAAACTCCCATTAAATAAGGTTGTTGTTTGTTAAAGGAAGATTGATCCTCAGCACCCAAAATTCCATATCTCTCAAGAAGATAAGTAATGGCCAAAGATTTCTTTGTATCACCTTGCTAAAAGAGTCTGGCCGGGCAAGCTTAGGGAGTGGATTGATTAGCAATATAAAAAATAACGATTGATCAATGCTTTTTACCCACATTTGGGTATATATTCATTTCAAACCTTTGTGCATGTATATATTTGATTTGACTTTGTGAAACCGCATCTGTTTTTGGAATACTCTTATAGTCCTTTCCAGCAAATCCAAATAAGATTTATGTAACTAGAGAACTATCTCCTTGTAAATTCTTTAGGTCTGAACCTTTGACCTCTTTGCTCAATTCTTGCGATAGTAGTGGCAAGGTTGATTAGGCGATCGATTATATGTTTGAAATTTATTAAGGGTACATTTGGTCTTGTTGTGACTTTCTACGATATATCTGATTAAATGATGCTTATTTCCTCTGTTTTGACAATCCAAATCACGATATCGAATCTTTGTTGATTTATTGGTGATTCATTGAGCTAATGTTTGTGGTTCAAGGCCCGGTGCATGTGTTTTGGTTTGAGAAATTTTGGTTTTCCTTGTTTCAGAATTATTGAATATGATCAATATTTTTTGGGCTGCTAATTTCGACTATTTTTGGGTGTTAAAATGATGAATATGCTTTCACCAAATGTAATTCTTGTATTTTTTGCTTCTCATGTTTGTAGAATCAAGTAACCAAGTAGAAGTCTTGCCCAGCTCATGGATAGAAGTTGGATGTATAAGTTTAGAGGAAGTAAGGAATATGAGAATGGTTTGGATAAATTACTTGACATTGCATTTGAAAAGGAAAGCGTGAATGGAAAAATCGTTTGTCCGTGTAAAAAGTGCAAACTTGGTGATTGGGTAGATAGAGTGACTGCAAAAGATCATTTAACATATCATGGATTTCTGAATGGGTATGCAAGATGGTTTGTTCATGGTGAAGCATCTTCCTCTACTCGTCCCACTTATGACTTAGGAGATAATTTTGACAATGGCAATGACATGCAAGGGATTTTACATGATGGAATTTGCTTTGGGCGTGTTGAAAATTACAGTGATGACAATCACTACAAGAAAATGGAGATTTAGCAACAAAATTTTTACATGGGAAAAATAATTTGTCACAAAATATATCCATGAGCAACAAAATTTAAAAGTTGTCTCCATATCTATTAAATGCGATAGTTTTAGGGCGAAAATTAAAACTTTGTTGCCAAACATATGAGCAGAAAGAATGCTTTATAAATAAATCATTTCATAAAATAATTTGCAACAATATTTGATATTTAGTAGTAAATATTTTTGTTGCACCAAAAACATATATTTTAAGCAATGAAATATACTTTTTAATTTTTGTTACTAAAAATATCATTTAATTTTGAACACAAATTTTTTATTGTTTAAGGTTATTATACAGCAATAATATTATCATATCTAAATAATATGTCTAATTTTTTATATATTAGTCTATATAGATCAAATAGTGTTATATAATATTTAAATATATTTATTAGAATATAATATTTCATTTCTTGGAAATACATGTTAATTACATCATATTTCTTTGAGTAATAGACTTGTATGAGAGAAAATTTAAATTGTCCTAAAACATGAAAAATAAATATTGCTAAGATTAATTTATCTAAAACAAAACTTAATTTACAATTTTGTTTACATAGATTAGGGCCTTTCATATGTAAACACCAATGAGGTTAAAAGTTTATTACTATTTTTATGATTAATTAAGATAACATTTTTTAATAGCTTAATATTCAATAATGATAAATCTTTTAATATAATATCTATTATCTACAAAATGATATTATTAAATTGAATATTATAAAATTACAATCTTAGTGGAACAAATTAAAATTAACAAGAGATTATATAAAGTAGGTCCTTAAAGTAAAAATTTATTAACAAACTAGATAGAAAAGATGCTGATTTATACAAGAATTGTCAATCAATCAAATGAAGAGAGAAAACAATAGATGTGGCTAGAATGAAACAAAATATTTTGTGTAATAAAAAAATCCCAAAATCCCAAAGAGACATGAAATTGACAATAGAAATCAAATTTTAATCCTAATCATACACTTCCTCGTCATTAATAAATTTCTCCTTATTGCTTTGGTCTTTCTTGTTTAGTATATTAACATGTATTATACCGCTTAGGTGGACCATAAGAATTATAGACATGTTCACTATAACAAAGATGAGATTTTAGCACGAATTAAGTTGTGATTAAAAAGGAATATAAAATGGTAGCTAGATAAAAAAAATTCCAAATAAAACTTCATTTAATATATGAGCTTAGTGCCTATAATTTAAGTGAAATTAATTTTAAAGTATGTTCTATTATTTAATTTTATAACAAAAAAACATTTTCCACAATAAAATTTATAGCTACTTAAAATCAATAAAAAAATTTGTAGTTTACCATGTCATTTTCTTTCCATAAAGCAAATTATAGCTACATGTCATTTACCTCAATGAAAATATTTATGGTAAAAAGTTACTTTTTATATTTTAAAAAATTATGGTGTTTTATAAGCTTTTAGATGCCTAACAAGATTATATGTTAAGTATGTTTAAGAAACCTAGAATTAGATTAAAAAATAATAATAATACAACTTTATATGATTTCCATGGCCATTTCAAAATAAATAAATAAAATATGCAAAATCATAGTTGCATCAAGCATCTTGTTCTTCTAATTAGAAATTTGACATCCAGATTTCCAAAGCTAATTTTGTGTTTCCCCACCTCTTTAGCAATAAAACCCACCATCCATCACTTATTCATTTTGTAAAACTCGGGAAAATTAGAAATTTTCAAAAATAGTAAAATGATGATAATAATAATAAATTGTCATAATGGTTCGAGGAAACTGAAAATTATACAATCTCGGATAGTGAAACGGATGCGTCTCGTTGGATTCATCTCGTGAAATTGATGTCAGGAAAATTTTCGTCAGTGCGAGACAATCGGAATATTTTACGATTCTCTGGGTGATAAGTCGCCCATTGATTCCGTGTGAGATTTTTATGAAAATCTCGGAAGTCAGCGAGCTAAGTTTATTTAAAATAAATTGATGAAAATAAATTGTTTCAAGGTATAAATGGATCCGAATGAAAGATGGACACACGACGCAATGTGAGCCATGCATCCAAATTTAAAATAAAATAAAAAATAGAAATAGAAAATAAAAATAAGGAAAGAAAAGGATACAAAAAAAATGAAAGTGAAAAAAAAAAAAAAGAGCAAAACGTGCAGTGTGCGTGAGAGGAGGAAGAAAAAAAATTTTAGAGAGAGAAGCTAGAGCTTCTCTCTAAGATTTACGGCAATCGGATCGTAGGTTTTTGTCTGAGTAAAAGGCAAAGGTGATCCACGCATCACGAGCTACGCATGGGCATCAAATTCTTGGAGTTTCGTCAAACTCTACTAGGTAGAGAATTTTCCTACTTGGGTTATTTCTAGCATAAAGGTCATTTAATGGTTTGGGGTTTTTCTTAGAAGCCATAAATTTCAATCCAAAATTTTTGGGACTATTTTCGAACAGTCCAGGCAAAATTTTTGGGACAGTTTTCGGACAGTCCGGGCTGAATTTTGGAGACTATTTTCAGATAATCCGAACATGATTTTTGGAACTGTTTTAGAGTAGTCGCGGACTGTGTTGAGATTTGGTTCTAATCCCGGGACTGATGTCTTCGGGTTTTGTTGAGTTTTTCGGTATCACTGTAATTTGTTGATGAATGGAACCAAAAATGGTTCATAGTCAGGAAGGGACCGAGAGGCACCCTGTTTATGTGGGTCCGAGATTTATGCCATTTTGTGTGTTATTGTTGAAAAAATAAATAACATGTTGTTCTGTGTAAAAATCATGTTAATATGTGCTTGTGTGATGTATTAACATGGAAATGGTGATGAATGGAAATTATATGTAGGAAATATAATTATCTGAAATTTATAAATGTTTCATATAGCTATTATTGTGCATGTAACATAACATCACATGAAATGACATGATTGTATTTCATATGCACGGTCACATCGCGTCAAGTCGAGTGTGGGTGCATGGTACTGTTATTCACCATTTTTGGTGAATGTGAGGTGAGCTTGGAAATAGGACAACGTCCAAAATCAAGAATTACGATTGTATAAAACAATAATAATAATAAATTTCGTGTGTTTGGGTAAAGCAAGATGGGGTAGATACCAGCCATGGTGAAAGACCCAAATTTTATTCTTGATCAGACATATGGATTCAACGATGAAAGTTCGCGAAAGTGTCGGAAGGCGTTGCGAAGCCTACGGTGAGACCTCGGAAATTCGCAGCTCAAATAAATACGAGATTTGATAAAGAAAATTCAAATGAATATTGGAGGGTTGTTCAATAATTTAAGTTATTAGGTGAAACACCAATGATTAGTTTTCACACTTGGCGTTGTAGGTGTGAGGGAGTCAGTCGGGACTCGGGTTGTGGGCATGAGGTGTCTCATCTCATACATGGCACACAATATTTCATATAAGATTACATTATTTATATGGAATATGATTGGATGTTTTATGTACGTCATTGCATGTGCATTTTAGGTGGGGAGTAGTCCTTGTAGGAATATTTCTCTGCTGGGCATTGCTCACCCTGTCGCAGGACCCCCTTTTCAAGTATAGGGAGTTTATAGGGAGACGGCGCTCCAACAAGGCCGTGATTGTGAAGAAGGCCGACGTGTGGCCTTGACAATAATTTTGAAAAAAGTATTTTATGTAAAAAGAATCGTAATTAAATTCTTTTGGGACTATTATCTAAATAGTCGGGTATGTAATTATGGTAAGAGTGTCATAATCGGACTCTTACGAATTATAATTAAGGGTTTTATTTTCATATTTTATATTTAAATGTGAATGAATGGATCCCGGTAAAGGAATGTATATTGGGGATATAGATAGATGGGTTATGATTATCTTGTATACGAGTTGTATATTTGGGTAGAATCCACGAACAAAGAGACTACGCCGATTTTTTTGAAAATACTGGATCAGATAAATGGGACACAATATTGTAGTATCAGGTCATCCAAAATCCACATGAATTTCACAGGTTGACGGGTTATCAATGAGACCTCCAGATTTGGAGCGTCACACGTTTCCTCACTTCAATTTTTTTTTATAAAAAAAATTGAGATTTATGAAGAGCAAAAAAAAAATAGATAGAGAAAATTAGGATTGAGTCTTGTTACCACAATAACAAGCTCCAGCCAGAATGAACAAGTAGAGGTGACCACACTTCACCATTGGACTTGGAAAATGTATTGGATCGCTATGAGAATATAAATCATTTTCGACAAATGGATAGTCTAACCAATTTATTTGCGGATGAAAGAAGATAATTGTCTAAAACCTTCATTTGAGTCTTAAACTAGAATCCCACAGTCTGCACTTTGTAGCTTATCTCCTCCCATAATATCATTTTTTTTTAAAACAATAGTAATTTTAAGGGTATAAATATGTTCAATTGCATTTAAAAAAAATATGAATAACATATAAAATGTATTGAATGAAAATTTCAAACCCTCCAACAAAATTTAGAAATAAAATTTTAAAATGACATAAATTAGTGTATTTTAGGTAAAATTTATAAGTTGATAATAGTATAATTGAGAGGTTAAAAAATAAAAAATACATATGACACTGATATGAACATAATTGCTTTGCTAAACGTACTCCGGAAGTAATAATCTCATGCTTGTATTATTTGACTACAGAGGGTTAGTAAAGTTCTATACTAAATGATATCTCAACCCAAAGAATTACATTTGGTCACTTGATAGTAGTGTTTGAAATTTTGAATATATCATAGATATATCGATTCGATTACCCATAAACTTACCCGACACGTATATTTCACCGTGCTGGGTAGCTATATCATATACTCAACAAACCAACTCACCACTTATAAGTAATGTAGAAGTTTCTCTTATAATATTAATTTAAAAAATTTTATTAAATTCTTGTAAAGTATTTTTTATATCATTTATATATAAATTTAAATTTATAAATTCTAAAATTATTTATATTATTGTATTAAATTTTAACTTAATTAAATTAGAATTTCAATATTCACTATTTCATTTCTTTCATTACGCTTTCTTAAAATTACCATCACTTCATTTTTTTTATTTTTTTTACAATAATACTTTTTAATTTTTTAAATTGCTGAAACATATGTAATTAAAAAATTAAATAGTTAATAAATTTATAATTTATAAATTAAAATTAATTTGATAAGATAAAATATATGTGTTATGATCCGTGCAATAAAATGATACAAAATCTGAATAAAAGAAATGAAAAAAACAATGTGATTTTACATGTAAAGATTTAACTAAAACTTTTTCACTATAACTCAAATAGAAAGCTGCATAAAAAGGTGAATGTAGGGATAAATTAATGTTAATATCAAAATTTTATTTTAATTACAATAAAACATGTTTTTGATAAACAAATTTAATTTTTATCATAAATAATAAATACATGTATACACTTTGAATAATTTAGATTTATTGATATTTTTAAAAATATATATATCAACCGATATATGTCTTTATAAAATTGATATTTTTATCCTTCCTGATAAAATTCAAATTTATCCTTCCTTGATAGAAATTCAAATCTAGTCCGTGTATGC
Organism: Tetrastigma voinierianum; assembly: GCA_016808115.1. NCBI lineage: Eukaryota > Viridiplantae > Streptophyta > Magnoliopsida > Vitales > Vitaceae > Tetrastigma > Tetrastigma voinierianum. The sequence continues at coordinate 1,731,117 of JAEQBH010000398.1, forward strand.
AACTAGTGCCAATAAGGAAGAACAGCCCAAACAATACGATGAAATAAGTATTTAAATGATGTTGACAGATCTAGAAAAAGTGGAAAACATATAAAAGTGATCTCGTTAGTTTGGTAGAAGGTAAAGAAAAGAAGGAAACTCATAAAAAAAGGAAAAAATACATGAACAAGTTCAAGCAAATTCTTTCTTTTTTTTTCCTTTTGGTCTTGATTTTTACGCTATTAACTGGCAAAAAGAAAAGAATTGTAAAGGTATTAGCAATTTGAATGAAGAAAGAACAGAGGCAGTTAAAGGATACACCACAACCTCCTTCAAGGAGAGCACACTTGTTCTCATGTTATCATTTTTCTATAAACCAATCTCAAAGACCTACAAATGCTAATGCTCTATGTTTATTTTCTTCTTGTTTTTCTTTTTCCGGTCTTACTTTTCTTCTGCCTCCTACATTAGAATCTCTCGCTAAATAGCCCTCTCATAATAATTCTCCTAATAATCAAAACAACCTCCGCTTGTATCTCCTCTATTTTGTTAAACCTCATAATCCCCTTTTTTTCCCTTTCCTCACAGCCTTACCGTGACTCATTCCACGGCTACCTACAACAAACCAATGGACAACCATATCCCTCATTTTGGGCTACTTCATGAATGATATTGAAGCTAGATCTCCAACACAAAATCAGAATCTATAACTAATCGGTAATCGATCGCAAACCATCTTTCACGTTGCACCACACCAAATTATCTCCCCACTCACTTCTATTCTCACGCCCTTAGATCTATTAGACTCCATTACCGGGCGTTAAAGAAATCTCAGAGATCGATGTGAATATAATATAGTTTTCCGGGCGGATGGGGATTTTAATAGAGAGAAAGCTTAGGTTTTGTGAAGAAAAGTAAAGTGATGGGATGTTGGTGCAGGCAAGGGTGTAGGTGGTCAGAGCCTTTTGATTGTCAAGATAGGTCTTGTTAAGTCTTATCAAGAAGTAAAATATTTATACTGGCCAACAAATCATGTGACGTAATAAAAATAAAAATACTACAATACCAAAAACTTATGCTTAAATCTATACATAGTGGAGTTTAAAATAAGTTTCAATGCTCAAACTTATATAGCTCAATGTGATATAGGTTCCATTCCAACAAGAGCCAATATTTTACTATATCTAATTGAATAATGGCACTTTGAGAAGCACAATGATATAAAATAATATAATAAATCGAATCCACTCCATCCTTCCAAAAATTAAATAAATGATAATTACTATTAAGATCAACCCTAAAACTCAAGTCATCTTGCTTTCAAAAAAAAAAAGGAAAAAAAATCAAGTCATCTTCTAAAACTTTTAATAAATTAAACTAGTTTGTTATTTGAAAATCAAAACTAATGCACTAAAAATGCAAATGATTTCTGAAAATTTAATAAATTAAACTAACTAGTTATGAAGATCCGAGAAATTTCAATTTTTGGAAAAATGGTAAAATCGTAATTCGATTACAAAATTGTAATTTCGTTAAAAATCTTGAATTAATTTCTCTAGATCTCTACGACGAAACGATCGCACCGCTGAATCGCCTCGCGAAATCTAGTTAGCATGAAAATTTCCGTAATATTCCGTGACAATGGAGTTTCCGCACGCTGGTGGCATTGCGCCGATGCCATAAACGAGCCACGCGCACGGAAGTCAAGAGTAACACGACTCATGTGCCATGAGTGGTATGAGTAGAGAAACGATGAAAATGGACGGCTAAGGCAGGCCGAATATCAAATCTGGGAAATGAAGGGACATAATGGTCATTTAGGGAAATGATTTAAGTCACAAAATGACAAAATAACAAAATGGGCACGTATCTCCCTTTATTGCAAACCAAGGCAAAACGAAATGAGGGAGGAAGCTTACAAAAGAAGTCAAACAGGATTCTAGAGAGTATCCGACTTCTCTCTAGATTTCCGCGATCCAACCGCCTACAGCCTTCGGGACAAGAAGGAGAACCGCCCACGCAGAGAGGGTTTCGCGCGGGTAATTTCGCATTTTGGGAGTTTCCACAACTCCGAAAGGTAAAGCCCCTACTGGGTTTTAGTATTCGCTTAAGTACGATGTAAATGTTTATTGGTTGAGGCTCGAACGGCCATTTGATCTGCTCCAAACCTTGGAACCGAACAAGTTTGATTTGAGACCCACGCACGCTTCAGACGCTCTCTATGGCCGTTCGGGTGAAATGTGTAATGAATGGTTCAATAAATCATGTATCGGTTCGCTTCGAGGCCTTGAATGGCCGCTTGACGGCTCCAAAGCTTGAACCGGTGATGTTGATTTTGAAACCCACGTGACGCCGACCGCCCACCGGGCCGATGTGGGTTCCTAGTTGTGCATTCAGGCGAAATGTGCGCTTTGATGTGCGAGGCTAATCGGTCGAAATACGGGTTCGCTAAAGTGAACCAATAAATTGTGTTTTGATAGAACAGAACTCAGTGGTTTTACTGCTCTCAAACAAAGGTCACGAAATATATTCTCGTGGAAAATATGAGTTTGGACGAAAGGATTTAAAATTAAATTACTCGTGTAAGGATCAAGTAGCCCAAGGGAGCTAATTGATGTGGAAAATGTGGAATTTACATGACATGATCAGTGAATTGGAATGTTTTCAGAAATATACGACGTTTATATATTTACATGACTAGGACTGTATTGGAATTGGTATACATGTATTCCATATGCACTGAAACATCCTAGGGCTAGTGGTGAGCAGGTGCATGAAATGAGTCTAGAGAAAATGGGTTCTGAGGGTAGTCTAAAATATTAATTACTCCGGGAGGGTAGTCCAAATAAAAATATCAATCGCTGAGCGGCCCAATTGATATTCATCAGAGGGTAATCCACAAACAAATAATATATCAATCGTCTGAGCGGCCCAATTGATATATATACATCGGAGGGTTGTCCAATTAATAAAACAATAATTCTCATACAAGGCTTAAAGGCGTGAGAGTCGATGAGGACTCTGGATCCGAGTTGAGGTCATGTAGACATTCATAGACTGCGCATTTGCTTGAATGTGTATTTATTTTGGATCATTGCACCGGCAGCTTAGGTGGAGAGTAGCCCACTTAGGGCGATTCCATTATCGAAAGTACTAACTCACCCCGCCGAGGGATACTATTTTACGTGCAATGAGTGATGCGAGGGACCCGCACGCCCAGAGGTCGAGTTTAGAAGAAAAAGTTTGACAGGCTTTGATGACTTACACATGTAATAGAATTCCTAATTTTAATATATGTGCTGTATAAGAGTAAATATTTGAACTCTGTAACTACTGGATATAGTTGGTATATTTTTATCATATTGCTTATGGACCCAAGTACGTGATTTTATGTGTGATCGAGATATTGGATTATATCGACTGCTTCGTAATGATACGCAGGTCTTGTATCTGCAGAGCTCCAAAGACAAAGAAGACTCGCCCGATTTTTAAAGTGGCGCTGTAACCCGACCTCCACTTGTATTCGCAAGTCGACGTAGTCAAATCCGACCCTGAAATGGGGCGCTTCAAGGTTATTTGATTAAAACAAAATCAAAATCCACATACCAAAATGCAAATGTTTAGGAATCAAATATTTGGTTATTGAGAAATGGAGGAAATGAAAAATAAACTCTATACTCACTAAGATTATCCAACGCTTTGTTTCGCTTTTTCTTTTCTTTTCTTGATTTTCTTATAAATCAATAGCCGAGCAAAACATTTATATATTAACTCATTAAAAATAAAATAAGGATCCTACTATTAAAATTAAAATCCATTTATATCATTACTTAAAATTTTTTCGTTAACAAATGTTTATCTTATTTTTTATTTCCTCAAATGGTCTAAGGAAAAAGCTATTTTAGCAAATATACAAGAGTCTATAACTGAAATAACATTTATATAGGAATAAATATTTTTTCTATCTTCATATAAAATTATAAAATTTTCTGCATTATAGTTATAGAATTTTTATTGCTTTATATAATGAATATAGTCATCACCATGATCAATTTTAATATCTTCTACTCAGAACTACATAAATACTCCTTCATTTTAAAGATCTATATCTTTTTTACAATAATAATAATAATATTAATAATAATAATAATAATAATACTAATAAATATTATTAATATTATTATCTAATTTATGAAAATAAATAATAATATAAGCTCGAAGCCATACTAAGTTAGCTACTTTTCATTGTCGTATAAGTGATAGTAATAACTATCTTGTAATTAAATTCATTAGTTATGTGCTGAAAGTCCAACAAATTTTGGTCTTCAAATATGTGATTCATGAACTAAAGAATTAGTCACGGAATAATTAACTAAATCACATTTATATGCACCTAGTTGGCGCAAAGGAAAAACAAATATTATAATATTTAGGTGATGTTGTTTTTGGTTTAAGTATAATAGTTTTTAGAATTTTAAATTTTTTTATTGAATAGAAAATACCAAAATATTTGGCTTTTTGGCTTTTTTTAAATATTGTGTTTATTAAAAAAAAACTAAATATTGAAATATGACAAAATCATATACTTTATAATTCAATTAAAACTCTTATGATTCGTTTCATGTTAGTTAAATAAATATATATATTTGACTGAATAGAAATACCAAAATATTTGGCTTTTTGGCTTTTTTTAAATGTTGTGTTTATTAAAAAAATATATAAATATTAAAATATGAGAAAATCATATACTTTATAATCCAATTAAAACTCTCATGATTCGTTTCATACTAATTTTTTTTATTTAAAATTTTATTGTCTCAAAATTTAGATAAAAAATAAATTTTGATTTTTTTAGAAAAATAAATAACTAAATACTTAATCGTATTTAATACTATTTACAACAAAAGTTATATTCAAAATTAATTAAAAAACAATCGTCACCTTAAAAGAGATATTGTACTAGAATTCTTTTGTTTTACATTTATATATATATATATATATATATATATATATATATATATATATATATATATATATATATATATATTGCATTAAATTTTTAGTATGTAATTTTTGTATATACTATTTTAAATTTTAGTATGATTGTTTCTTCTAGTAATTGTAATATCAACATTGTAAAATCTGAAATACACCTTTAGTATTAATTAGTGATTTTATGTATTTTATGTATAATTTACATAAAAAAATTTGGAAAAATATGTATCATGCATTAATTTTAAAATAATTAGATATGCTATCCATATAAAATTCAATTATGATTCTATTCATATATTATAGTAACTAATCAATATATTCACACTTATATTAGTCTGTTAGTTAGTTATGATAATAAATTAATAGAATCCTAATCTTTGTTTTTAATGATAAAGTAATACGGCACGGCCATTGTTTCTAATCGGCACCTTATACCCGCTGGCGAATTAGGGATACGATGGCCCCAACTAGCCATGCAAGTAGAGTAATAATGTTGGAATAGAAAAGTCAACATCAAATGGGGTTCTGTCACATTGTAGCTGGGCTTCATCTTAAAAAAATTATGAGAACCATTTGTAATCTTGAAACTATTAGATTTTTTTTTTTCCGTATCATTTGTAAAAAAAAAATTCAATGTCATCATTTGTTTCTGCAGCCTAAGGTTACCCTAGTCAACCTTATGTCTTTTCAACAGTGAGAGACTAAACTTTGCAAATGAGTCTCTATTTTCTTTCATTTATCATCCTTTGATATTCTTGTTTTTTTCTAAATTCTAATATGTACGGTAGTTTGTCTTTCCACACTCATTGCAAAATATTTTGTACTAGTTGATACTCATTTGGCTAAATAACTTCTCACATTATGACTCATGCATGCATGTTTTATTTTTACCATTTGAAATGTAGTAAACTTATCCAATTAGGCTGAAGTTTATCACTATAATTATTGAAATAAAACATATAAAAACCATTAGATAAACAAATCATATAAAACATTATATATATATATAGAGTATATATATATATATATATATATATATATATATATATATATATATATATTAAAATTCCTCAATGATTAAAAATACTAAATACTAAAATAATACAAATTTAGTAAATTTAAATAAAATTTATATTTTTATACTATTCCCTTTGCAAAACTACCACAAAAAAAAAGAAAGAAAAATAAAACACTTAAATTGTTAACCACAACTATAATTTTAATAAAAGTTTCAAGTAAAAGAAAAATAATTAACAATTACTCAATTTTAAGGAATTTTTTTGTTGGAAAAACTTATGATTAAAATGCAACTAAACAATTAATAAACTTAATCATTAATGTCAACTAGTTATAGTCTCTTCCATGGGAAATGTGCTGAAATTAGTTTTTTTTCAATACTCTTCAACATTTACTTGTTAGCTTCAACAAAAGGACAAGGAAGTCTTCTCTCATTTCATCACTCTCTCTCTCTTTCATACGTAACTCAGAGAAGAAGTTGATTCTAACACTTTCAATTTATTTTAACATTTTAAAATAAATGAATCATTTTTACCAAAATAATTTTAAATTTAAACTTTATATCTTAGGCTAATGATGGTAGGAGTCGATCACATCACACCTTGTTTCACCAAAACTCCATTCATTTTTCCCACCAAACTCTTTTCTTTTTTACCTTACTTGCAATTGGTTTCTTTGAACGCTCCTCGCCAACATATTCAAAGGGTTTGCAAGATTTTAAAGGTTTTTTTTGTCTCCTTATTCTTTTAGTTATCAAAGATCTCTCACTCTATTCTATGTTAAGCCCATCCACACTATGATATAAGGTAGTATAGAGAATAATGAACATATGTGGATCCTTTATCTCCCTTATCCTCTTTTTAGTTATCAAATATCTCTCCCATTTATTCTATGGTAAGCCAATTCGTAATATAATGTAAGGTAGTATAGAGAACAATGAACATATGTGGACCACATATCAAGCTATTGAAATGTAGAAATTAAGGCTATAGTTGAATATGTAAACCATCGTTATGAAGAAAGTTGGAAACGCTAGTGCATTACTCTAAAGATTGTGAACATTATGTTATAACTCATCAAGCTAATAAATTATTACTCTACACAGCGAAGGTTTATTAGTCTAATCCAAACATGACTAAGATTGGGAACAAGAGAATTTTCTTTAGTTACTTTTTCTATTATTATTATCTTTATATTTATTTATTTATTTATTTTTCTATCTACGTTTGGACAAGAAGAAATTGGATGTAAAGAAAGTAAAAGACTAATTTTGTGATCATTAACGTTTTAATCAACACTAAATACTTGATTTGGCTATTAGAGCAAGACAAATAATGAACAAAATGAAAGATTTTAGTTGATTGACCTAAAAGAGGGATGCAAATTGGAAATTAAGACCAAAATTAGAATAGGCTATATTTATGACATTGCATCTAAGTTTCTTGTGATCATTTATTATAATAGTTATCTATTTATTATATGGATTTAGACCAAAATTATACTTTTAGGCATGTTGATTAAAGCCTTATCATTCTAGACTTGTTGATAAGAGTTTAAATTATTCTAAACTTTTAGTTATCTCGAAACCATGAATAATGATATAGTTAGGTTGTTGAAATAAAATAGTAGCTCATCCTCTTTAAAAATAGAAAATATTAAAAGAAAATGAATATTCAATGGGACATGGTTTAAAGGAAAAAAAAAACTTTTGAAATTGATGAGAAAGAGAAGAAATTTTTTAACAATTTATAAAAGCTTCATTTTATGGCAAAGGTAATGCACAAGTGTAGAAGTGAATAAGTTTCTATTATATTAATATTATACAAACTTTAAACAAATATATTGTTGTGATGTATCACTTTCTGTATGGGTTTGCTTTTATAATTAATATCCGAATTGTCACACAAATGTTAATTTACGACATCGTTGACATATATAGAAAACCTTGCAAAGTATATTCTTAGTGGTCGATGCCTTCTTGAACATATTGACATAAATATTCTCATTTTAACTTTATACGAATGCATGATATATTGACATAAATATTAAGTAATTTTAATTTTTATATATGAATGCATTAAAAGCTTAGATTCATATCTTTGTATGACAAACTTTTATTATTACATTCTAAGACATTGAAGTTGTCAAAGAGTGAAAATGATTCATTTAGTGAAGCAGTTTCAAGTTGACAACTTCCTAATTTGTCTACTATGTGATTAAGATTTTGTCTACAAGTGATGTTTGAATTGGTCTGTGATGGGATTAATATAGAGAAAAACATAATATCTATGAAGTAATTACTCTATTATACTTTATTCATTTTCCAAAGTTTCAATAACATTTCCTTTTGTTCTCTGGGTGCATATTTGGACAAGGTCAAATAATATTTTGTCCATTTCGTGTACTTAGAGAACTATAGGGAAATGCTGTCAAAATTTTGGCAAACTGGAATGAAGCATACTAGTGATTGACTCATAGGGATTATGTTTTCCTTTATGGAATAGGAACCACCACCCCAAATTAGGAAGATGGAATATTAGAATGCATAAGACACTCACCGCATACTGGAGCATACGAAATTAATTTTTCTTTAATTTCTATTTATTCTTAAATCATTATGCTCATTTTTTATCAACAATTTTATTTATAAAGTTTTTTTTATTTGTGTGGAAAATTTCTAAACTTATTTGTTTTATTCTAATATTAATTTTGAGATCTTCTTCGTTGTTGCAGAAAAAAGATTCTAGAGACTACTTAAAGTAATACATTAAGTTTGAATAATTTGCTTTAGAAATTTGATATAGTATCTTGGTATAAGTTCTAAAATTTTATTGTCACAATTGTACATTTATGATAACTATATAACAAAAGTGGTTATAAACAATAAGAAAATGAGAATAGCAGTTTGTATTTTCCCTATATTTAATGTTAGGTAAAATAAAAGTACCTAAATATCATATTTATATGTTTATTAAAAATATCACATTATAATTAATGATTTAAGGTATTTGTAACTTAGTTGGTTGTTCTTTAAGTGATTATTGACATTAAATGATATTATTGGTTGAAAATCCATATTAAACTTCCTATTTATTTTTCTTCTCAATTTTATTTGTTATTTAAATCAATTCCACTTGAAGTTTTTTCCTTATATAATCGTTTATTTGAATTGAAGATCTTTAGGTTTTATTATATTACTGTTTATTTCACAACTTCAATATCCAATGCAACATAGGGAATTATCTTTAGTGTATATTGTTAACCAAGTAAGTAAAGAATGAGAAATTCACTAATTTGAAAATAGGAATTTGCTTATTTGAAGTTTAAAATTTCACATAACATAATTCTTTTTCATAATATAAACTAGTTGTGTATGAGCAAGTTCCTAAAGATTACATGTGTGAGTATGGTCATGTCATGGCAAGAGTGTAACTACATTATTGTCACCTACTTATCTCATTTCTTTTACTTCACATAAGTATATACAACATATTATGTCTAACATATGTGCATGTATGTAAATTTTTGGCGTCTATACATCATCGTGATTATGCCGTGATCTAAGGAGATGAATAGGAATTGGATGCAACTCAAAGATAGACTATGTAATGAATATGTTGAAGGCGTGAGGACATTTATTCAAGCAGCAAGACAACACTTAAGAGTGGATGATAAAACACGATGTCCATGTCGACAATGTTTAAATGTAAGATTCCGTGATTTGGTAACAATGAACAACACCTAATTAGATATGGCTTCTTCAAGTAGCTATAATAGATGATACATCATGGTGAAATGTTGGAGGTGTTTCACTTGCTCAAACTAGTACGTGTAATGATAGAGATGGGTGTGGTAGTAAAATGACAACTATGTTGATGATGACATTATTGGTCAGACTCAATGATACATGCCCCAATAAATCAAGAAGTTTAATTGAATTAGCCACTAGTGCCGAGATGGGTAAAATGGGGAGAATATTGATTTATTTGTTTGCAAAGCGATCAAGAGTTGTATCCAGTTGTACTAAGTTTTCAAAGATTGGATTTTCTTGTAAAGTTGATGCATATAAAGGTGCTCAATGGATGGAGTAATAAGTCATTTGACATGTTGCTTGAATTATTACTTGATGCTTTTCCAAACGGGGCAAAAATTCCAAAATCACATTATGATGCGAAGAAGATGTTACGGATTTGCTAGATGAGATTCAATTATGCATGCAAGTATGATTGTGTATTATTTTGGAAGGAGAATGAGAAACTTATAATTGTCCCGTGTGTGGTGAGCCAAGATATAAAAATGGAAAGATCCTCAAAGTTCTGACATTTTCCATTAAAACTAAGGCTACAAAGATTGTTTATGCCGACATACATCAATTGGATATGCGATGGCATAAGGAAAAAGACTACATGAAGATGGATGCTAAGACACCCAGATTCAAGTGTGGAAGGATTTTGATAATCAATATCTTTGGTTTGCTCATGATGCTAAATGCGAGGTTGGCCCGTGAACCCGATGGTTCTAATCCATTGGTACTATGAGTAACACAATTATAGTATGTATTCGTTGTCCTTGTGCCATACAATATGCCACCATGAAGTGTATGAAGAAAGTTTTTTCATGATGTCATTACTTATTCCCCGGGCCACAAGTTCCGTAAGGATGGAGATACACAATTGTTTCTCATAGATTATTTAAAAAGATTTATTAGAGATGATGGTGTCCATACGCTTGATATGTCGAATAGACATTTTCATGCATGGCTGTCTATTATGGACTATACATGACTTTCCTGCTTATGGAAGCTTGTCCGGTTGGAGCACAAAGGGGTATAAGGCATGTCCTACTTGTAATCAAGACACATCATCACAAGGCATCAGAAGCAAAATATGTTATATGGGTCATGGGAGATTCTTTACCTTTAATCACAATCGAGAAGGAGACAACATGATGTAGGTCTGGAACATCGACCACCACCAAAGACAATGACTGGTATGACATTTGGAGCAATTGTCCTATGTTTATAATTGTAGACCTGGTAATACACAATAATACGTGATAGGAAACGCAAGTTTGTACTTCAAGAATTGAACTCCACAAGAAAGAGTATTTTTCGAGTCGAGCATCAGTCACAAACTTATACGAGATATTATTATAGATGGTGTTGAGAAGAATGTTTCCAGAAAGCGTGGTCAATAATTCGTTGAATATTGTGGGGAAGACTAAAGATAATCGAGAAAGCTCGTTGGATTCTAGCGCATGAAGATAAGAAATGAGTTGCATCTTCAATTGAAAGGGAATAAGCTATTAAAACCCCATGCTATACATTGACCTTGGAAGAGAGAAGAGAGTTCTGTAAATTTCTTAAACCGCTAAGTTTTTATTATATAAAAGAAACATATCAAGAAACAAATATCAATGATGGGAAGATTTGTGGTTAAAATCTCAAAGGATTGTTGTCTTGCTTCAACGACTTCTCCCCTCGTCAGTACTGGCCCCATTAAATAAGGATGGTGTAATGCATTGATGGAATTATCCGATTCTTTCAAAGTTATGCGCCAAGACACATGTCACTGACTTAGAAAAAGACTTGAGGGTATGAATGTTATAATATTACTGTAAACTTGGTGCTGATATTCCCTCCAGCCTTTTGATATTATGATCCACTTCGCGGTACATTTGCTCACAGGCTGCTTTGCCGGACCAAGTAAGCTATCGGTGGATGTATCCATTTGAGAGGTGTATTTACATACATTAATTTTTTTTAAAAATCTATGAGATTTAAATATTATCACATGATGAAAATTTCCTTATTTTTGTTTTCATAATATTCTGCTTATTTGGGAACCCAGGCACGTTAAAAGTATGTGAGAAATAAAGCTGTGACCCGAGGGCTCAATTATGTATATATATCGTGAATGAAGCTTAACATTTTGTTCAATGTACCTTCGTGGTATTGAAACACGCCTCTCGAGTTGAAAGGAAATGATGATAATCGAGAAGAACAAGCTCGTGGTCGCGATTCATTTTCACAACAAGACGACCAATAGGAGGTAGACAGCTAATGCAACTCTCAAAAGAAGAACTGGAAAAGGCACATTGGTATGTCATAAATAATTGTCATGAGTTGCAACCTTATCTAGAGTAAGTCTTAACCAATCTTGTACAAATTCCTTTGCTTTTCCAAATACTTGTGCTATGATAGATCAGGTAATTAAACATCTTATTTGCATGTTTGCAAACGATGCACATATAGTGAGCACATGAATGAGTTAAGAAAGACATGTGCTTCAAATTTAGAGTCAGACCAAGAAAAGTCTTTTTCCTGCTGGGTTTAAAGATCATGGGGCTTTAATATAACTTTTTCATGTTTCTTAATGATACATGAGATCTTTTAACAACACTTAAAATTACTTTTCTAGACATGTATGCGACATATGCGTCTTAAGCAATCATCTAAGGTATCGAAAGAAGTATATTCATTGGCATGTGGACCAGATGCTAGAATTCACACATATACAGGATGTATTGTAAATGGAGTTCGTTTTCACACAAAAGATCGTGATGATCATCGAATCACTCAAAATAGTGGCATTTGCGTTTCAGGGGAGCATGATGGGGAGGATGTCAATTTTTATGGTGTTTTAACTAATGTATTTGCTAGACTATTTATTTGGATAAAGATTATTCTTTAAGTGTAATTGGTTTGACACAACTGCAAAGAAGAAAATACAACAAGATCCATACTTCACCATCATAAATATTAGTTCTATTTGGTAAGGAAAATGATCCTATTTATACTAGCTACTCAAGCTCAGCTGCGTTTTATCTAGATGATTACAAAATGGCCAAAATTGGAAAGTTAAACAAAAGGTTCAACATAGACACCTATGGGATATTCTAGAGGGGTGGATCATGCTACCGGCTGATGCAAATTTTGGATCAAACAATCAAGATGTTATACACAAGAAAATGAGTCATGCGGATATTGAGTGGTCATTCGAACTTAGATGATCAATTAGGTTGCAAACGCTTGATCGTGTTGATGTTAATCCAAGTCATAAATAATAAAATTTTTGTCTACGGAGATAGAAATGATGACAATGATGATGAATTCATATGTGATGATATAATTGAAGAAGATATCAGTGTTCACAGTGATAAAAATATCGAGGAGTGGCTTGCAAGTGAAAGTGAGAGTGACTAAACATGCAAGTATGATATTTAATGATAGATATGTTTTTCATTGTTAGGTTTTACTAGTTCATTTAATTTTTATATGTACTCTTTAATTGAAATCTCATTGTTTCAAGAGGTTATTACCTATTAATTATCTCTTTATCTTTTTACATATTATCAACATAGTCAGCAGATGGCTCTGAAAAAAAGAAACGCCCACCAATCATTCCTAAGGGTTACGTGAGCATGTGAATCCAAAAGTTAGATCGATTTAACTAAAAGTAACAAATTCATATTTATTTGACAATTTTTTTACTTAATGAGTTAATGATATCAAATGAATATTTACAATTTAAATGATCAGCACATAAGATGATAAAACTTGACATTCATAAGGTTAGTGCTGATCAACACATCCAAGGTCATGAAGGCATTTCTTCACTGCTACGGCAATGGGACATGTGAGGTTTGACACTAACCTCACGGTGGAAATGCAGGCTCTGGGCAATGTAAAAAGTTTAACCGCTTTATATAAAATGTTTTGAAAAATTTAGGCAGATTAACAAAGTGGAAGTCCTATCATTATTTAGCACAAAAAAAGGTCTCAAGTGGAAGGGATTATAGAGACAAGCCCACCAAGGAAGACAGCAACATAGTAAGGACGTAATAGCTCCAAATGTTCAAGTCAATGCAGCATGTACTAGTCTTAACAAAAACTCCACATGTAAGTAAGCATGTTGAATTGATTTAAATTAGGTATTAATTTTTTTATCTAGATAATCAATGTTAAAGGTATAAAAGTTGAATTTTTCTTTATATAATTGTTGCATTTATTATAAGAAATTTAATTAATTGAGTCTGTTAAGGTATAGTTGAAATTGCTATATTTTTAACTTAAATAACTTCTTAATGTTATGCAAAGACATAAATGAATGACACGCAAAAGGGGAGCCATAGATGGGAAACAACAAGGTATTGATAGCGTGGGGAACAATGCAACTAATAGGACATTACAAGCTAGTGGAACACATACTTGAATAATAAATAACCTACATGTGCGTTGAATTAGTTTAGTTACAAAGTTACCTTATGTTTTAGATTTTTGGATCGCTTTGTTTACTATAGATTTATTAGTGCTAAATATATGAAATATCTGGCTTGGTTAATACCATTTGTATTAACTATATTCATTATTTTAAAGCCCATTCATTTTTTATTTTAAGAATAAGGCAACTAAACTAAGAAATTTATTTGATGAAGAAAAAATGTTATGATAATTATTTATATTTTGAATATATTGGACTAAATAAATGGGAAAATATACTCATATAAATTTTTATTTCTAAAAACTATCTTGTTTTGAACAAATGCCATTTGTTTTATTAACTAAATTTTATAATTTTAATGCTTAGTAAAAGTGTGATGACTTATAATGACAAAGTGAGAGAGTTGATGCAAATCAACCTATGCAAGATATTGGTAATGTATATAACTTCCTAAATGTTATTCCAATGCAACATTGTTGCATGTACAAATTCCAACAAAAATTTGAAAATACCTTTTTGAATTAGTTTAGTTGGATATGTCAAAGAAAAAGTAGATTTTTTTTGTTCTTACTACAATAGACTTGTATTGAATCAATGTAGGCATTAAAAAAAATATTTAACTTCATTTTCAAATTATTAGAATATAATTTAAATTATGAACTCTAGTATGCTTATTTAACAAGTATTTTTATGTTAAATGAATTATATGGGATAATTAATTATTATAAATTTCTAATATTCAGCTCATAGGATGACTCGTAGTCACAATCGGACCATCGGTGTAAATGAACTCATGCAAGGTTCAGGGAATGTAGAGGATACCATAGACCATGCAACACCAAGCACGAGTCAGATACCTTCTTGTCCCAATGACACCCCAACCATAGATAGTGATTCTACCATAGGTAAGATTGATGTTGATTAGTTTATTAAATATATAATCTTGACTTGGTTTAGTGACATTACTTTAAATTATCAATTGTTTAAGTTGAATTAAAATGAAATGAACTTTTTACTATAATTTAATTACAACAAACATTTGAGGATACAAATTTATTTCTATGTAAGTCAGGGAATATCTTATGGAAAACATGATAAATAGGGATTAATTAAGTTCATGTTCATTGCTAGAGGAATTAATCTTTGATAGATTTTTAGTGTCTTGAGTTGAAATAATATTATATTAACTTTCAATTTAATAGTTTAATGATAATAAATGATTGAAAATTTAATGAGTATTTAGATATATTTCTATGTATGTTGGATAAACTTGGGGAGAAAATGAGATCAATTGTTGTGAAATATTTTTTCTTCTTCAAACAACAGTTTAAGTGAACTAATTATTGTTGATGATCAATGTATAGAACGTAGGAAAGTTCGAGGGGATACTCGAGGTGTTGGGACTGACAAATTGATTCAAGCAAATGGAAGTCGGCCCACTTTGGTGGGGTTGGAGATTAAACTAATATAATGCCTAACCGGTGTCAATAGTAGCGCATCGAAATCGAGACGGACCATTATACGAAATTATGCACCATTGATGTTGAGTAGCGGTCCGATATATCCAGAGTGATAAAGTTTTCATGATGGAGGAAATTATGTGTGTATGAATTTCAAGGTATTCATACAATCATGGATACTCATTACGGTTTTATTGCTCAATGCTGTCAAGTTAACAATGTGATTAAAATGTATATAACTAATGAAATGATACTTCATATATTATATGTATTCCTAGACATGTATAGGAGGAAAATCAATCGAGACCTTTTCATTTAGAGTTAGAAGTGTTGAATGAATGTCATACTACTTTAAAATTTACAAGCTTGGTTAAGTTGTTATATATATTTGCTTTGGTGTTGATATCATATAGGTATGTTTTTTCATCGTTTTATTATTTTCTCGTGAATTTACTATTATTATAATAATGAAACTTTAATTTTGGTATATATATATACATATATGATGTCTTTTAGTTTGAACTCATGGAAAACTATGTTATTGTTATTTTTCATTTCCTTCTTGAAAAGATGGAAGAGCAAACAAAATTTAAACTCTAAAATTGTCATGAAACATTGATTAATTAACTATTCAATGTAAATTAAAGAACCAAATCAAATAGTTACTAGTCCTTGAATTATTATATTAATACATTCTAACTTTAAATTTTGTATATATATGTGATAATTTGTGGTTTTATAACATTTTCTTGTATGAATTATTATCCTTACTACATTATCATGATGTCTTATCTTATAATTTGTAGTTTTATAACTATTTGCTGAAAAGTTTAATACTTGGAGTTTTAATTGCCCACATTTATTACTTAAGTTTATATATATATATATATATATATATATATATATATATATATATATATATATATATATATATATATATATATTTTGGCTATTTATGTTCCAGGAAAAGTTTCTAATTGATCTTACCCAAAATCATGTAAGAAAGGCAATCGAAAGCAAAATGGCTGCAAGGTATAGAGGGCATAGAAACAAGTGTTACAAGCATTTTAAGAACTATCCAACATTGGCTATGGCAAAGCAACATCCGTATAAGCATGTTAGTGATCAAAGGCAATGGGATTGGTTATGTGATAGATTTGCCTCCGTACCCCCTGCAAAGTCTTCATCAAAATCTTATTTTGTTTGATTAATTACAATATGCGATATGATATTATGCTTGAATGTCGAAATTGTGATTTCAACTTGTAATCATAAAGCTACACTTTCAAATTGAACAGCGAAAAATAGAATGAAGTTGCCTCTTACTCATCGAGGGGGATCCAAATCCTTGTACAAATATGGAGGAATTGGTAAGTGATTAAAACAATTTCTTTTTATTGATGCTTTTGAAGTGTTTATTATACTTCACCAATGATTTAACTTCATTATAGCGAATGAGATATATTTTATTTTTAGAAATACTAAATTTTTATCTCAATATTTATCCTTATTCTATTGAACCATTGATAAGACTTAAATTGTTATTACATACTTTATGTATGATCATCAAAAGCTATGGTGCATCTTAATTATTATTGGGTTATCAAAAGCTATGGTGCATTTCATTGCAATTGTATACTCCAAGACTTAGTATGAATGACAATGTTTAACATTCTTCTACTTGCATATCTTGTTTACCCTAAATTTAATGTTCTTTTATAAAATAAGGTATGCCTATATAGTAAATCCACTATGTTAAATTGAAGCAAGATAGCATTTATTTTTTTTAATAAGAACTTTTATGTTGTTTATCTTATATATTAGAAATGTCCATAGTAGTTATAAGAAGGATGTATTTGTCACACTATGCATATGAGAGATGAATTTAAGGTAATGAAATTGGTTGTTTTTATATCTATTTTATGATAGATAATATTATTTTAATAAATCCATAATTAATGTAATTTTATTAGGGTGTCAATAAAAGCCTTGACTAAAAGGCATGTATCATTATAATACGTAGTTCTACTTTTTACTAGTTGTAATAACGATTTCTTTGGAGAAAAAAATGACTATAATGATTTTTCAAAATATTAAAACTTAGCATGACCATGACATACTAAGCTTGAACCATCGATCCCTAACACCAGCCTTTGCGCCTTGTATCCTTTTATCGGGTTTATGCATTTGTAAGAGGATTCATTCCTTAAAATGATTTTGTATTTTATTTTTTCTTGGTTGTTTATATCTCTTACCTAACCCTAGCTTTGTGTAATTGATCACAATCTAATGTATATATATGAGGTTTCTTTCACCATCCATTCTCATTATTTTATCATTTTATTAGCGATGAAACCCTTACTACTTTAGCTAGGCTTTGAATTAACTTGACATCGAATATGTTTTTAACTAAGATATGAATCTTCTATCAAATTTTTTTTTCATTTTGCAGATAGTTGATATTTGCTGTGTGAGATCAAAGGTTTAGATTTGTTCTATATGTAGCCTTTTCTCAATCACCATTTTCTCTCTCAATTACTTTGATCCATTCCCATACTTATTTGTATACACTTTTCATGTAATGAAACCAACTTGTATGTTTTATTTTTTGTTTAATTAAGATTTCGTTAGTGTTTTATTCGTCTTATTATTGTAGATATATTTTTCTTATTAGGACTTGTGTACAAAGCATAAATAGTTATTTTTATAGAGGGGAATCAATTTATTATAAACATAATAGTTTTGACTTGAAAAAAATAATACAATAAAAGTTAGCTTATAATGCAATATTAGAAAACGACTTACTTTAGATTAACATGAACATTAAATACAAATATTAGAAAATGATTTTTTTTCTAATGCAATGTTAGAAATGACTTACTTTAGATTAACATGAACATTAAATACAAATACGATTATTTAGCTTAACTAAACTATCTTTATGAGGTTCCTAATAATTTTGATCATAATAGGTACAAATTTGTCTGAGACATTTTAACCCGTCTATTCATTCTTATAATTATATTCATGTTATTTACTCATTTTTTATATTGTTATTTAGGCACGACAGACCGGACAAGCACCGGGCCAAATTGAACTTTCTTATTTAATGCATTGGACTAAAATGCTGGATAAACAAAGAAGTACGTACTTCTTATGTGAGTTTTCCTTATAAAACCTCTACTTGTTTATTTATTTTATTTAGATATGATCTTTAACTTATTTGTAATGTCTACCTTAATTACATGAATATTAACAATTGGTTTTTCAAATTAGGATTTTGTAGTTTTTAATTGATGATTGAAAAATGCTAGATAGAAATTAATTGGAATTAGTTTTATTGAATTTTGATTCATGTAGTAAGAATAATTTATAAACTCATTGAAATGGATATTAACCTTCCAAAATTTATGAATAAGTAAAGAACATGCCGTGAAACATAAAATTGTTAAATCTATATATAATGTCTTTTTGCAATGTTAATTATAGTTGAATTGCCAAGGTTTCATATTGATTTCTATATTTGCTAAAAATGTTGTATTTAAATGACTAATTTGTGACTTTTCATTTATTCAATTAGTATATGCTGGTTATTGAATTTATTTGCCTTTTGTAGGAAGGAAATGTTGAATTGCAAAGAAACTATGGCGTAAGATGGTGAACCCTTAACCGAGGCCGATATATGTGTTCAAGTGTTAGATCAAGATCCGTTATATCAAGGGCTTAGGTCATGGCCCTCGCCCACCTCCATCCTCATCAAGATCTAGACATACTAAGTCGCATCGAGAGATAGAATTGGAGAATGAGCTTAAAGCAACACGAGAGCTCATCCAAAGTCAAGAGACTCGAATTCAGCACCAACAATCCCAAATAGATCAATTAGCTACCTTTGTTAGTGAAATGCGCCAGCATATGCACATCCCAAGATCAAGCTCGAAGTTCATCTCTACATGATGTAACACTTATGGATTCGTAGTCACACATTATGAATGCCATCTCTTTGGTTTGTTGTTCGGGATACGCCTTGTTTTGTTTTTTTGGAGACATTGTCTCTTCTTGACATGTACATATGCATTGTTGCAATTTTGTTTTTGGATGTTATCATATTTTGTATGTGCTGGTCTCCTTCATATGATATACCTCATGGATTCCATGTGGCACTTTAGAGATACCGTGAGCACTCGGGTTTTGGTTGGGACATTATCACTTCTTGACATGTATATATAGTACTTTACATTGGTGTAATTTTTTTTGGATGCTTTCATATTTTTCATGTATTAGTTTTAATTTTTTTTTTTAGTATAGTTATCTCATTTTATAAAATGTAGATATAAGTCTACTATTTATTTATGTCATCATTTTTGTACAGAGATATTTGCAACTTCTTTTCTTTAGTTTCGACCTTATCATATTTCATAAATATGGATATTGCTTTTTACAATGTTTTTTTAAATGCAAATATTGAAAAATTATATTTTTCATTTGATGAAATATTATAAATTATGTAAAACTATATACTACAAAATATAGAATATAATAATTTTAATTTTAATTGTTGAAAAAAATATTATTTAATATGTGAAGATTTTATGGTAAAATTATATATATATATATATATATATATATATATAACTTATATTTACTATCTTTTATTTATATAGCTAAAAAGAATTGAACTTATAACAGGGAATAAAATTTTATTTCAAAGTTCATTTGGCAACGAAATTAGAATTTTCATTGTTGTATATCACTAATTTAGCAACAATTTAATTCATTATTGAGGATTTTTTGCCACAAAATTTCAAATATTTAACAACAAATCTTTTTGTCAACAAATATTATTGGAGACAACCTACAAGTTTTGTCTCAATAAGTTATTACAGACAAAACATTTTATTTGCTGCAAAATCTTGCAATGAGGATAAGGCAACGTCCTTGAAACAAAAATACATTCGTTGCAGACACTTTTTTGTAACAAAATTAATCTTTTGGCAGCAAAATAATTTCGTCGCAAATTGTTAAATTTCTTGTAGTGAATGATGGGGATGGTATTCCAGGAGATGAGGAACCAAATAATGATGCAAAATGTTTTTATGAGTTGCTAAAAAATGTTGAAAAGGAACTTTATCCTGGTTGTAAGAAGTATTCTCAATTATCCGCAATTATTAGGTTGTTTCACATAAAGTGTCTTAATAGAGTGAGCAACAAAGGATTTACTGATTTGCTCGAATTTATAAAAGATGCTTTTCCTGTTGGAGAGACATTTCCTAAGTCATACTATGAGGCAAAAAAGATGATAAGGGCTTGGGACTTTCTTACACAAGATCCATGCATGTCCAAACCTGATCGCATGTTGTATAGAAAGGAGTATGAGAATGATATGGAAATCGTGGGTTGCAAAACATCTAGGTACTTGAGGACAAAGATAGCGATGCAGTTTTAGGGAAGCTTTATCTAAAAGAAAAAAAAGTTCCTCGCTAAGGTTTTAAGGCATTTCCCTTTCGACTTCGATTGCTGGCTTATTCATGTCTTCGAAAAGATCTTCATGAGGTGGCATAAGGAAGGTCCAATGTAGTTATTGTTTATATGAGACACCCCAAGACTTCCGCACGGAAGACATTCGACTTTAGAATAGAGATTTTGCCTTAAGAAACTAGGAAATATTAGGCTCGCTTAACATCGATGGTTTTAATCCTTTAGATCTTTAAATGTTTATTATGCGACATGGCCTGGCTGCCTTGATACCTTATAATTAGCCTCTAGATGTGTGTATGAAGCAAGAATATTTTTTTTTTCTTTCTTTATTGATCTACCCCAAATACCGGAACAATCGATGTATACTGAGCCCTCGGGATAGAGGAGTTAAATTGTTGTGGAGGTTAAAATACTTATGATGCATCGATGAATCGAAATTTCAACATGTAAATTGCTTTGGACAATTAGTGACTTTCCAGCTCTTGCAAATTTGTCGATGGAGCACTAAGGGTGACTTGTATGTCCTTCTCATTACAAGGACACATGTTCTGTGGTTAAGGTATACAGGCATTGTTAGTATGGGGCATCGCTGCTTTCTTAGCAAGTGATCATCCTTTCGTGAAAGATAAGAGATCATTCAATGGGTTTGAATGAACATGATAAGGCACCACCACAATCGAGTGAGATATGGTCTCTAGAGAGCTTGACTCCGGCCATACACAATACGCTCGCAGACAAATAATGACAATAGAAAGTTACCTATAATTAAAAGGCTGGAGCATATTTCTTTGAGTTACCATATTGGAAAGGAAATATATTGCGCTATAATCTTGATGTGATGCAACATTGAGAGAATGTGCAAAGTAGTTTTGCAACCATACTAGGCCTTGATAAATCAAAAGATCATGCGAAAGCACGGACGACTCGCAAGAAAAATTCAGCCCGAGTTGCATCCTATCAGATGAGTCTCGTAAACGCGCATTATCCACCTCCTTGTTTTCTGATGAATAGGGCAGAAAAGGAGATTTTTTGTGGTGTGTTGAAACAAATCAAAGTCCCAGATGGTTATTCATCAAATATATCGAAATGCATAAGTAAGAAACCACCGAAGATATTCGGTTTGAAGAGTCATGATAACCATATATTGATGCAACAATTATTTCCTCTAGCTCTTCGTAGAGTCCCGACACAAAGCAGCGCGGCACCTTGCACTGATTTGTGTAATTTCTTTAGAGGTTTGCGCCAGTACTTCATGCTCGAGAACTTATTCAATTAGAGAGCGGATTGCTCTAACACTGGCCATTTGGAGAGGATTTCCTTCTTTCTTTGATATTATGGTTCACCTACCACCATTTAGCGATCAAGAAAGGGCTAAGGTGGCCTCGTGCAATATCAATGGATGTATCCCAGCTGGAAAGGTATTTGTCAACGTTGAAGGCCTATGTAATGTAATCAAGTCGCCTGGTCTTAATATTGCGTAGGGATATCTTATGAAGAATGTGTGGTCTTTTCGCGCCAGATACCTAGATGATGTCAGACAAGGAGTAATCGAGCTACAAGAAATCATGATGGCAATATTGATACTAGAGTTGAACTTCCCATATTTGTCAATCCCGGGTCGCCATCTTAGAGATAATTGTTAATTGGGACGATACAATGAAAAGTAACATCAATATGTTATCTAACTGCAAATAGTCTTAACCATTTTTAAGGTGAGAAATTTTGTGATTAATTCAGCTTGTGCATATATATAGTTTTAAGGATGATATATATCTAATACTATTCTAAAATTCTTTCCCTTTCTTTAGCGAAAAGATCGGAAATGATTCGTGAATCAAAATCCTCGCTTGCGTATAAGAGACATTGAACTATTCACAAGAAACTTTGCCTCAGGTTTGCCAATCAAGTAAGTCTCAAAGAGTACAAAAATTATTAGGAAATTGTATATTGCAATCTATTGGCTTCGCCATTATGCTTGTCTAACAGTTCAAAATATGGATTTTGTGAATGAAAGGGGAATTTCGCATGAACTTAGAAGCTTAGCTCAAGGTCCCAAATTCATCAGTAAACGACAAAGGTTTTATTAATGGAATTAGATTTCATGTTAAGGAGATTGAACAAAGAAGGAAAACACAAAATAGTGGTGTTGTTGTTATTGCAAAGACATAAGTTACTCATGCTAATGACGTAAAATCTTTATCGAGATGGACTTATTATGGAGTATTGAAGGAGATTATTGTGCTAGAATACTTTTCGAAAGTAGAAGGTTGTTCTATTCAAATGTGATTAGCGGCCAAGGAAGAATGCAAAGGCAGGATGAAATGGTTTCACACTTGTGGATTTGGCAGACCAATGAATACGTGGGTGAGCCTTTATATTAGCTTCTCAAGCAATAACAAGTGTTTTATGCGTAAGATCCCATTGATAAAGGATGGTATGTCGCGGATCAAACCGCCTGGTGGATTGTTTCGACATGCACGTAAGAAGAAATTTACGAAGATTATTTACTAAGCGAGACATGCACAGTGATATCTGATGATAATGAGGATATAAGATGGGTTAGGAAGGTGTAGGAGGAACGCAAATAACAAATAACATGATAATTTATTGAGAAGGGGAGCTACATTTTCATAGTCGATATTGTGTGTTAATAAACATGTACATTTCTTATGTGTGTTGTCGTTGTCTTTCTATTTGTACTAATGATGCTAGTACATAATCAGTAAAATAATAAATTTTATGACTTCTTTCTTCCAGGTTCATCAATTTGTCCATCCTTATTCTCGTTTGGTTCGAGCGGCAATTACTAATCTTCTGAAAATGGGTAAATTTGGTTTCGCATTGTTACTTATTTTTCCATTGAAACTGTACTAAATTATTATTCTGCATGTATTTTTTGCTCTTTTATGCGTGTTAAAACGCGAGGTGGCAATCGACGCAATCCACTAGGAAAGTCGATCGGTGATGTGATAGCTCAAGCTCACATGAAAGAGCACATAATGATACCTGCTCACCAAAGAAAGTGCGTCTATGTTACTCAAAGTAGTATTGAACTCCAACATAGAATATCCGTAAGTACTAAAATCGCTTGAATGTTGTCTGAATACATTGATTAAAGGTCTCCGAAGGCTATGATAATGTTTCATGCTTATGTTATCGAGATTTGATGCCAACCGAGAGTAGAATGTGGCTAAGTTTATTGTCGTGACTAGCCGAGCTAGATGTACCTGCTTTAGAAAGTCATCTCCATCATTAGAATATTTAAGCATTTGATTTTGCATGATCTTAGGTGGAAGAAAGAAGAGAAAGCGAGAGGGCTCACTTATGCCTAAAGTATGGGGTCAAACAGAAGAAACCCGCAAAAGAATTTCATTTCAACCTGACAAATAAATGATTAGAGCATATGACACTTTCGCACATTTTCAGGTACTCGTCAGAATGGAAAATATGTCTCCTCAATGTCTTGAGATGGGACAAGGTACCGTGCCTACATGAATCGTATGTTTCAAATCAGGAAGGTGATAGAAGTTGGATAGTGTTGTCATTACATTAGTAATATATGTAATCATCAATATCTCATCGAACTCACCTAAGTAAGGACAAATTTGAAATTCCTTGATGTGAAGATTACATCTTACAATCGATTGGAAAGAAATGGAGGAATTTGAAAACTACACTAAGTATTTTGATTCCAAATTATCTTCGATGGTGTCCTAAATGCCCAAACAGAGTGAATGAACTGCTACTGAATGACCTTGTGAAGCATTGGCCACTAAAGAGGGAAATAGTATGTTCTTTTCATATCTAAAATTATACTGACAAAGTTTCAGAAACTTATGCATGGTTATATATGCTTGTAGGGAGGCCGTGAAGAAAAATAAAGAAGTCGTCATCAACCATATAATGCATTTTAATGTGTCAAAGAGGGTTTTCCATTATTCGTGAGGACGGAGGTAATGTTTCAACTTAGATATCTTGGGTTTGAAGTTTCTAATTGATATACTATTACAGATAATGTATACTAATACTTTAATGTTGTAGCATGAAACTTGGTCATGAACCTACGCCGCATACGTTCATGACTTGTTATTCCAAGAAGGACTCGCACTCCGCACGCTGGGAGAGAAAACCAGAGTTAACCTATTTTTTACCAAATGTGAAATTGTTATGGTTTACTAAATAGATTACAATGATAGGAACAATGAAAATGCTACATGCATCGGGGCTTCAAGTGATAATGGCAAATCGATGCTACTTATGAAGTCATGTGGAATGGAAAATATGGACGTGTTAACTTATATGGTTTAGGAAGAAGTCGGGCCGATGTCAATGGAACAGTTCCAGTCGCAAAGCAAGTCATCATGCTGCCTTACAGTTACAAGCAAGAAATGAAGAACTACAGAAGGAATTGAACGATTAAGGTCTATTGTAATGCGGAGAATCGAATGGCGGGAATCTATCGTATTCTTCAAATGCATTAACACCGAACAACCACGCTTCAGCCTCTACATCGCAACTCAAAGCCCTATTGAAGTAAGTCATTTGGAAACTCTATTACAAGTGTAATTACTTTGAGAAGTGGCATATAAATGGACTACATCAAAGAAGAATCATAATTATGTTATATCGGGAAGTCAACTTCTGGGTTTCATTACAATACCATATGATTAGCTCGGGTTTGTATGATTTATGATGGTGTTGTATTATTCCATGAGCCTGGTCTTCGGGCTGAAGATTAATATTATGGTTGTTTTGTAATAAGCTTTTATTTCAGTCGGTATGGATGTTGTCTCTTCCGGTTATAACAAATCCTTCAAAAGCGCTGGGAAAGTATGCGTCGATCCATCAACCGGGTCGAGACGAAGAATTAGGTCCAAATTGGTGAAGTGACTATTCGTGTTCCTATAGTCCGAGGAACGATTAATAAGGTCTATGGATCATTCAAGATCACGGAGATGCTACTCAGCTTCAATCGTCGTCTTATCTTTGGTATTATGAAGATTAATATTTGTTTTTTTATTGAATTCTTTTATTTAGTTTAAATATTGTGGATTTACTCATTTCATTTTTTGTTGCAAATTTTCTAGTAGACCATGGTGAAGATCACGAAGAAGCTATGTTGGTATTCTTGCACTTCCAATTTTGCTTTGCTGAAAATTTCATAGTCATAGGGCTTAGAACGTTTTTTCTAGTGTGAGTTGTCACATTTCGAACAAATGTGTTAGATGGATGATAGTTTTGACTTTGAGATTCACACATAAATGTTTGATGTTCACATAGTTAAGCTTATAATGCTTCGGATTGTTTCAAGGTTTCTAGTTAAGACTATTCATTTTATATGTAAAGTGCAACATCTCTTTTGGCAAGGTATATACATGTCATAATTTTGTCTTTCAAGGCATTAAAAGTCATAACAAAAGCTTACAGAAAGCGAAGAGGCAAAGAAATGCCTTAACAAATAACAAAAGGCTCATGATAAAGAAGTGCCTCAATAGAAATAATCGACGTATATCAAGAAGAAAATGCTCAACATATACCGCATGAGACACTTTTTCATGCCTCCAAATGAAATTTAAGAGGCACAATAAAATGCCTCAACTTATGACAGATGAAGCCTTTTTTCATGCCTCAAAAGGCAATTTAAGAGGCATAATAAAACACCTCAACATATGGTAGATAAGGCACTGTTTCGTGCCTCAAAATGAAATTTAAGAGGCATAATAAACTCCGCCAATATATAAGTGATGAGGGGTAATCAAGCTGCGGCCTCAAAATGTAATTTAAGAGACACAATAAAACGTCTCAACATACAGCAGATGAGGCGCTTTAGTGCCTCAAATGAACTTAAGAGGCACAATAAAATGCCTCAACATATAGCACATGAGGCGCTTTTTCGTGACTCAAAAACACTTCAAGGGAACATGCCTCAACAAATATATGTTGAGGCGCTAGTATTTGTTGCGACACGTTCTTGTACGGCGTTTTATCCTAGCGCCTCAATAAATCAAAGTGTCACAACATCAATCTATCGAGGCATTTTTCGGAAAATTCCCAACATACAATTTTTGTCAGAAAATCTACAATAGGGGTCGTGAGTCATTGGCGCCATGGTCAATATGATGTCAATCTATTTGAATTCACACGCTCACGCAGGATACTTTGATGAGCACGCTAAGCACTATGAAACTGGAGAAACACTCCCTGAAGATGTGTACTTGAAACTCCTTGCAGCTAGGACATTTCGTGCAGGGTCCCTTAGTCTTCGTCAGGTGAGGGCAAATTGTTTATATGTTACCTTGTTTGCATATGCATGATATTGCCTATCCCGCTGAGATGAGATACAAAGTGAAGAATTTCTTACAAGAAACAGTGACCTTGATGTTCATTACTGTATTATCAAAATCTCTACAATATTTTATATTTCATGAGGTGGCATTTGTAACTTCATGAACTCACTTTGCAGTTGTTATGTTTTGATAAGTGGAGGGTGTGGTGTCGAGGGGAAGATATTAGTCTATGCTCAGATTTATAAATCATATGATTGAGTTTGGTTTTTCTATGGGTGACTATTCCATAAAACAATGTGCATCTTGTAACATTTTGTAACCCTATTAATTAATTTAACAGTTAAACAACTCAAACTTTCAAACTACTAATGGGACTCCAAAGCCAAATGTAAGAAGAAAAACTAACCGATTTATGGCAACTGAAGAGAGGAAATACGTACGATAAAGGATACACCAAGTATGAGGAACAAAGAAAATTTGGAAATAATTTACTAAAAAGTGCAAGCTACAACTATATTATTTGATTCGTCTCGTAATGAATAGATAAAATTCTATACTCTCATCCTTTGTAATTTTCTAGATAAAATTTGCAACCGTGGATTTGAGTCGCATTCAAAGTATGTGCCGTGGGTCACAAACCACATACGATGTTGGACCGTAGGGGTTTCTAAGAGAACACAAGGATCCCTCCACTTCCGAGGATGTGTTTCTGCATGCGTCACCTTATATATTTGCGTTTGTCTTTCTCGTTAATTTTGCTAAGCGCAGCCAGCTTTTCCTTGTCAATTGCCTCTTATTGCTTCGTGGAATATCGTGGATATACAGATACTATAGTTATAATGTAATGATTTCTTACCTTTCCTATTTTTTTCCAATTATAGTTGATTTTCTCCTCAGGAGTGGTGGGTGGATTTGATTTGAATTTATTTATGTAATTGGTTGTCATATGGTTTCAACATATTCACGATCCTTCTTACCAGAAATAAAGCTTTCATGATGATAACTAGTGTTGGTCAAATGTATGTGAGTATTTTGGACAAGAGATCTAGAGAAACACTTTTTTTTTCCTCTTTTTTGAAAGCGAATGATAATTTTGGCAAATTGGCCGAGGTTTTATCTCGCAGATGCTTTCCGTGATTCGAGGACGCTGACTGGATGACAAGAAGGTATGTAGAAAAAAAAAAGAGAGGAGTTTTTAAAATCAATTTTGATATCTTAGACAAATTTAGGTGTATATTCAAACTCCACTTAAAAAGAAACAAAAGCATCTAAATCGGAAACCACGGAGGAAGTACCAATGTACCATCTTATTCAAATAAGGTTTTTGTTGTTTCATTAAATATATATAAGGGTAGATAGGTAATTTCACGTAACCCAATAATTATACCGATTCGCTTAATGAGTAAAAGGCTGTAATTTCATGTAAGACCGGTCTGAACCGGCGTTATAAGACCGACCAATAATTGTGGGCACTATAAATGGCTAAGAGTCCGCAAAGGCCACCACGCTTAAGCGTAATCTGCCTGCCATTGATTATTCCGTCATTGTTAACGGAGTTAGACCACCACCACCACAAACTAGATACAACCAAAGGTAATGAGGCATAAAACAACCAACCTGGCAAAGATATTACCTCAGAAATGCACATGCACGAAAGGAACAACAAATCAGAATCGATAGAGAATGATGACTGAGTCACGAATCTGTCGCTATCTATTCGTGGCCGCTTCTCTTTGTGCATGCAATTAACATAACGTCGTTCCCCAGAGCTGTGTCAGCCCGCATACTCGCTGCATACCGCATTAACGGAACACTGCTTCAAATCGCAGCTGTGAAGCCGCCTTCCTTCTCTATACAGCAAAACAGTGATTTGAAAACTACCATCGTAAGAACGCTGTAGTTTTTTTCAAGAACGGGAGGTTACAAAATCGTGAAATTCAGAAACGTGGTTATTGTCGATTGTGTCAAATAAAAATTAATTAAAATAAGACAAACTTAACAGACAAAGGTCTCTAGTGCCCCGTGTTAAAGGCTCATCTGACATTTATATGTATAGCGGTAGTTTGAACTCTGTTGCAAGCCGCTCATTTCTCCTTCCTCCATCAATTAAACTAACACACATACTGGCTCTTTTGCAATTATCGCACTAACAACCCCCACTTTTAAAAAGAAGAAAGAAAAGCGCCTTATGTTTAGAAAAAGACAGTTTAAAAATGAGTTATGCTGTGTAGTGCTTAGTTAATCCTGAACCTTGCATAAGACAGTTCTTTCAATGTATAAGAATGATAGTGAATTACTTGAACTATCGTCCAGGACATACAGCAATAAATATCACTTTTCTAACACGCATTTAGCCGCCATTTTCTGGCCATGTGCTTATATCCTGCTTAGGTATATGGGCCAGCCTGTTAAAAACTTATGGGAATGCGCCTTCATTACTGGTTGTTATACAGGGTGAGAGTGATCAAGATAGCCAGAGATAACGTCTTCATTTCAGCTGGTGATTCAAGAGTTTTAATAAACTCTCAACCTTTTATCGCGTAATATCATGCATTAGAATGACTTGTAGTGCCATATTTCATGACGCCTGCATGATTTCACGCAATTCTTCTCATCGGGGCCTTGTAGATTCAAAGCCGTTACCATTACCAGTGACCATTTATGCCGACGTTTTTGAAGCCGCCATTTCCCGGCGCAACTTCCATACTTTTTCGCCAGTTAACCTTCACCGATAGCAAGATTCTCGAAGACCGATAATCCACCTACAAAGATCGCAGATAGATACGTTCCGGGTCGCCAAGCAGCAGCCGACGCATGCCCACTCGCCGCTATAATAACCCGCCGTATTCGCAGAGCGGGCCAAGTCGCCGCATCACGCTGGAATTAACGGCCGGTCGTCTTTCATGCGGGAGTATCGCTGTGGCCGAAGCCACCATTTCCACTCAGTCGTATCAGCTGGGCTGCTCGACTACAGTGACCTGAGCTGGCCAGTTCGGCTCGATTTCAAGAAACAGCTTCACCGTTACGCTGTAATAGACGGTTGCTTTGGAATCATCCGAAGTGTTCCGCTCCGCCCGCTAAATCCCTCAGCGACAGCGTGGAACTTTTGGAATGAAATTTAGGGTTCAAGATTCCGATCTCGCTGGACATGTCGGCAAGTTCGTCGCTTCCAGCATCTTATCAGTTTAAAGTCGGTAAAGGAGCACGGTCTCAGACCGAGGTACCTGAAGCTTTGAGAATTATACTCCATGAAATAAATTCTCGCGTGATGTTGAAGTTCGACTCGTATAGGGTCATAATCATAACATAATTTTGCGTAAAATTTTCCTTTCTGCTACGCTTTCAAATTAATTTCAACGTTAAATCTGCCTTTTCTTCTCGTCACCATCGCGCGTATATCTATATACCCAAATTTCGTATTGCCGCAATAGCCTTTTTACGTGAGAGAAATAAATAGCAGGTCGAAGCGAGTTTCTCGCGATGGAATTCTGGAGTCCATTTAAAATTATTGCGGCGTAATCATCGCCGTCGCTGGAAAGATGCCGCCGGCCCAGTCGGGGCACTTTCGCTGGCCGCGATCGGTGCCATTAACTACAATGATTTTGCAGTGTTGCCAATAAAGCCACACTTCATTACAAGTCAGGGCATGGCTCACCATCAGCCACAAACCCACGAGCATCATCGGTCCTCTAACCATTTTCTTGTTCAGATAATTATTTACTAAAGACGGCAGTTATTGGAAGGACGTTGTTTGAGTGGGCATTCGCCATGAGTTACAAACACAAACAATCCAAGCATGACTACGATTTTCGTGTCTGCATTGAGCTCATTTTTGTTACGAAGTTAAACTTGTTTTATAACTCATTTGGTTAAGAAGAGCCTATTGGAAGCCGATTTACTTGCTTTAAAATATTTACTGTGATGCCTATAGCTATGTAGTATAGATATGATATGACACACTCTCATACATATACATATTTATCATGTCTATAAGACAGGTTAAATGAGCAGTGTGTTCGTCGAGTAGCATTGAAAAATTTCTCCATTGTCCGTGGATGTGACACAATAGCTTCCATACCTGTTTTCCATGAATAATTTGTATCTCATTGTGAATAATCAGTGTGTTCTCAGTATTTATGGCCGAGGTATTAGTGGTATTTGTATTACTACCTAATAGAACTTGTGCTCAAATAATATTTAATTGTTTGTTTTATCAATAATTTATTTCTGTTAAATATTAAAAATAAAATTTATATCTTGTTCTTATATGAAAAATGTCAATATTTTTATTTTTTTATATTACACATTTATAATAAATTATAAAACATAGTAGGTTGCTAGTACTACTGGTGCTGAAATAAATATCATTCGACAGAGGTCGCTAAGCAAAGCTTATCCATTTACAGACAAGTTTAGGTTTTTACAAATGAGTATGTATTTTCCAAATATGGTCATTTAAGGAGTGATTTGAGATATTTTTTTCTTCATCCTCGTTTTCGATTATAACAGTAATAATTTTAAATAATCTCTAGTTAAATTATTTTAGATATTATATGTAAAATGCTTTTTTATTAAATAATTATAAAATTATATTTTAATATTTAAATATATTTGTCTCAATATAATTAAAAAAAGGAAAAATATTATAGCAGATGGGCAACACTGGTCTATTATTCTACGATGATAAGAGGTCCTGAGATTCTGACCTCAAGTGATAAAGGGAGCGGAATGAGTTTATGAATATGCTTGGTGCCAATTAGCTCAAAATTAAAAATCGACAATCCAAACTAAGCCCATAAGAACATATGATCGTGGAGGGTTCTTCGAACCGGCACGATAGAGTGAGAAGTTTGTGATATGTCGTTCGACCAGCGATAGACCACTACAATGGTAAAGGGATCGGAATCCAGCTTCATGAGATTTATGATAAAAAGCTCAACAACAGATATCACAACAGTATAACACAGTAGAAACATTAAAAAAGGGTGATTTACTGAGGAAGTTTTCAAGTAGAGCATTCTTTCTTTCATATCAACAAACATGAACAACACAAACGCCTTGTGTCGTTTCATGCTTGCTTGATATGTTGAAAGAATAATCTCTACTTAAAGAAAACTTCTAATTCTAATAACTCTGTCATCCCCCCTTTTTTTTAATGATTTCTATTTTTACTTTGCATTATATAATCATAGTAGTCCTGCTGTTGAATTCAACTGATCATATATCTCATAAACTCGTTCCATTCCTTTACCATTTGTATTATATAATTGTAGTGGTCTATCCTTGAATTCGAACCTGACATATCCCGTAAACTCGTTTCACTCCTATATAATTTGTGCCAGGTTTCGAGAACCCTTTTGTCATATGTTCTTATGAATAAAAATAAGATAGTTTTGGATTAATCTGTTTTTTAATTTGAACTAATTGGCACCATAAACGTATTCCTGTAAACTCATTCCACTTCTTTATCACTTGAGTCAAGTCTCAAGGACCCTCTTATCATCGGCTCTTAGGAATGAAAATAAGATGGTGTTGGATGATTTGCCCATCATAACTATAATATATTTTTTTATTTTTTAATTATATTGAGATAAATATATTTTATAAATGATTAAAATATTATAATTTTATAATTATTTAATAAAAAATATCTATTTTTATTATTTTACATATAATATATAAAATAATTAAACTAAGTTAATTTAAAATTATTTATATTTATAATCGAGTAGATGAAGGAAAAATAATACTCAAATCCTTCCCGTTGACTTCATATTTGGAAAATATTTTATTCTCATTTATTATAAATCTAAACTTGTCCTAATATGAATGGATAAACGTATTCATTTTGCTTAACGATACAATCGAGATGGTGTTGTTTTTCAACTTATCAATAGTACTAACTTATTTATTTTTTCTATGTTTTTATAATTTATTATAAATTAATTGTAATATGTACAAATATTTGACATTTTCGAGAAAGACTAAGATATCAATTTTATTTTTAATATTTAATAGAAATAAATTATTGATAAAAAGCAAACAATTAAATATTATTTAATTTTTTAAGTTCTATTTAAGATTTAGTGAAAATACAAATACCAACTTTGCTTCTCATTCTATAAATACCCAAGGGTACACTTTTAGTTATTCACAATAGGATTACAAAATTGTTCATGGAGGCAAACCACAGAGAAATATTGTCACATCCACAGGGATAATGGAGAAATTTTTCAATACTTTATCGGTAGA
The DNA here is from genome assembly GCA_016808115.1 of Tetrastigma voinierianum. NCBI lineage: Eukaryota > Viridiplantae > Streptophyta > Magnoliopsida > Vitales > Vitaceae > Tetrastigma > Tetrastigma voinierianum. The sequence goes on from JAEQBH010000398.1 coordinate 1,764,804, forward strand.
CACGTTTTAAAGTCATTTGGCCCATAATCTTATAAGACATGATAAATATGTATATGTATGAAAGGTGTGTCATATCTCATATCCTAATACTAAATAAATACGAGCATCTAGTAAAAATGTTTTAAAGTCATGAGAACCTATTAAACCCAAAATAGATAATATATTCAGTTATAAAAATGTTTAATTTCTTCATGGCTTAAGAAAATGGAAAAGAGCTAAACAAATTAAATTATTAGACCTCGAAATCGCTCAGGGAGCCATCACGCGTTCAGGTTTCGTGGTTTCACGGGTTTGAATCAACCCACTGTGAGCGCCTTCCAATGGCACGCCTTGACTTTAAATCGAATTGTACCGAGATTGGAAAAATGAAACAGCGAATAGTTGAGCTAGTAATCACGATGCTCACCCGGCTCGGGTCAACTGTGGGTGAATTATACTGGGCTTCAGAATGAGATGAGAATGTGGAGCTTTGGTAAAATCCTACCAAAATAGTTTCGGTCTTCTTTTCGTCGCAGCCTGTACCTTCGAGTCCGACCACGACATCTCTCCACTATTGACTGCATGCATGATTCGCCACCAATGGTTCCTACTTCAAAGGACTCCAGCCTGTCTGACCTGCCGAAGCTCACTCGACGGCGCCAAGCTCTCATGTAAAGATATTGCGCGAAGGAAATGAAGAAATACAAAATTTAGATTATATAAGATATAAAGAATCACATGCTGAGATTCTGACCAGAAGAAATTAAATGCGTAATCGTTTGGAATCACACAATTTAAATTTCAATTAAGAAATGTAACGAAGGAATTTTGCACCAAAATTCGGAAATTAATGTTGCAGCATAAACCTTTCTTCGTTCACGTGGACGCTTGAATTTCAACACTATCCGCAAGTAAGAATTATTTCATAAATTTATAATTTCAAAAGCTCAATTTACCTCCATCTATGAACTTCAATCTTTCCTTTACCGCCGCTTGATCCACACTGAGTGTTAAAGACGCCAACATGTGATCCGAAACAAGACCAACACAACTCATTACATTTGGCAGTTTCCTCACATTCTAAGGGATGAAGGATGCATTGGAACACCTCTTTAGATGATTCCAAAGCAACCAAAGTGGTTGGCATTTTTAGTATCACTGTGGAGTCTGCTTTGAAACCAAAGAAACAGACTATTCTAGCTTAGTCCACTATGGAGTCAGAACTTATTGCTTTGGCTACAGCTAGTGAGGAAGCCAATTGGCCTGTAAATTTTTCGCGTATACCCCTGCGGGAGCACCAACTCCTAAATGCTCTAATTCACTTTGATAGTACCACCACTATCTCTAGACATAATCGTGCCATAATGGAAAGAGTCGATATATACGCAGAAAACAGAAGACTATAGATAACATTCACCACAGGCCGTAAGAGTGGATTATGTCTACCAAGGAATCTATCATCCTTGACAAAGGATTAGTACGAAAAGTATGGGACACTGAAGGAACTACAGCCAATCAATAAAATGAATAGTAACCCACCTATTGAGTGATCCCACAAAAGGTCAATGGGAAGAACCGGGCTACTAGTGATACACGGAAATCATGCAAGCTAGCAAGCTATCATGAAATATAATACAAGTCATTCCTATTGCATGATATGCGTAGCGGTATAAAAGGTTGAGTTTATTAAAACTCTTAATGAGATCTATAACAAAGTGGGACGTTATGCTATAGAAACATCCTTGATAGTCTCACCTATGTATATGTGAATGTGGTGGGCATTCTATAAGTTTTTGTCAAATTCTTTAGAGCATATACTATAACTGGGATATTAGCACATGGCCAGAAAGTGCTGGCTTCTGAATTGCGTGTTAAGAGAAATGTGTGTGATATTTATTCTTTGCATATCCTAGGACGATAGTTAAAGAGTAATTCACTATCAATTCTTATACATTCAAAGAACTATCACTATGCAAAGGTTCAAGTTTGCTTAACACCTTTGCTTATGCTCATTTTTTCGACTGTCTTTCTAAAACATAAAATCTCCTGGCCTTTCTTTCTTCTTTTAAATATAAGTGGGGGATTGTTAGTGCAATAGTATATTTAAAAGTATTGGTATGTGTGTTCTGAACAATTGATGGAGGGTAGGAGAATGGTTAAAGTTTTGGCTCACCCAACCCAAGTTCAAACCCTACCATATACATATATAAATGTCAAAGATGGGCCTTGGGCCTTGGGGCACTTGGGGCCTTTGTATATGTTAAGTTGTCTTATTTTTTAATTAATTTTTTTTATTTGATTTTGTCAACAACTAACCACGTTTTCTAAGCTTTCTTTGGATGTGGTTGAATTTCTGATGTTCTGCAACCTCCCCGTTTCTTGGAAAAAAAAAACTGGCGTTCTTCTCATGGGTAGTTTTCAATAACCACTCTGTTTTTATATATAGAGAAGAAGAAAGACAGAAAAATACGCTGCGGTTGAACGGTGTTACATTGTGCAAAGAATCTTGAAATTGAGGTATACAGGCTTGTTTTATCACAGGGACGGCGTTGCTGTTATTTGCATGCACAAGGAGCGAGCCACGAATCGTCTTAAAGAGAGCGACCTAGTTTGTAACACCGGATCCAAGAGAGTTCTGATACATGACCTTTGTAGGAGTGTATAAGAGTACCAGTGTCCTGGCAGGAAATATTTGGAGACTAAAATGAAATGAGAAATTATGGAACCGAATTTTGGTATGATCATAGAAACACAGTATCATTAAGCAATGAATATGAAAAATCAAAATTTAGTTTAGAGATGGGCCATAGTAAGATTTCAAAAGTTGGTATTCTGAAATTAAAGAGATGAGGGCAATTTGCAATTTGAGGAAGAAGTGGAATATAAAAATGGGAAATAAAGCAAAATTCATTTGGTCTCAAAAGTTTGCCTAACAAACCGTAGGAGAGGAGAAAGTGAGAGCAAGAAGAGGAAGAGAGGAGGAAGAAGGGAAGAGGAGAGGCCCAAAAATCAGGTATGTTGTTGTCTTAGAATCAAGTGTATTGGATTCCTAGGACTTTGGTAAGGGGAATTGATGCTCCTTTGGTCTAGGTTTTGTGCAAAGAGCACATAAAACCTTTGAATTGTTGGGGTTGTGAGAGTAAAACCCCAGTTGATGTAAAAGAAACATGGAATCATCAAATTATGTGGTTTTTATAAAGAATTGGTGGACCTTAGGTAGTGTTCTTGGATTTTTCACCTAAGGTTTGTGTTTCAGGGTTCCAAAGCACCAATTCCAAATGTTATTGAGTTGTTTTTAGGTAATTCCAAGTTGGTTTGAGGTATTATGAATTATAGAAGTTGTATGGAGTGAATTGTAGCGCAAAAGTGGGAAAATAACCAAAATCTGGGCAAAATATGGAAGGTGTACCGGTACGCAGACAGTAGTGTGCAAGTACACCTAAGCAAAAGTGTGCGGTACATTAGGGTTGTACCAGTACACACATTCTACTTTCAGTTTCATTGGTTTTATTATTTAAGTAGTAACTGGCTCATTTAACATCGATTTTGGTGATTCAAGTGGCCAATTAAAAAAGACTTCAAGGAGAACCAAACATAAAGAAATAGGAATCGTCAAATTCTGAACCTAAGTGGCCTAAAAATTCACTCCAAAAGTGAAACGTATACCCAAGAAAAATTCTGATTCCAGCTTTGGACATAGAGTAGTCCGGGTTGTTTCGGACGTAACTTGCGTTTCAGTGCTCCGAATTGGGTGATTACAATTGGAATAGAACCCTTAGCACCTTAGCTTTAAAAGAGTACAAAGAGATAGTGAATAAGTATAAGGAGTAAGTTAAGTTATGCATAGGTGATTAATTGGTTGTCGTATTCGGTTGAGTGTGTAGGTTAAAAAGCAAAGGCGGGATAAGTGTGGAACTGTGCTCAAGTTAAGCAAGCAAAGAGGTGAGTGTTCTAAACTCATTTTTCCAAATACTAATTAATATTATTATTATAGTTATAAATTGTTTTACCTTTGGTATTTCATGGTTTTGATTGCAAACCATTTTCAGAAATAATATTTGAGTTTAGAAAAGCAAGTAATGGTTCGGATGCATCCAATCATACCTTTTAGTTGAAATCAATCATACCTTTAGTTGAAAAGCAAGCAAATGGTTTTGATTTAAATGTATATTGAAAGGCAAGCAAATGGTTTTGATTTAAGCCATAATTGAAAAGCAAGCAAATGGTTTTGATTTAAGCCATAATTGAAAAGCAAGCAAATGGTTTTGAATAATTAAACCATTTTTCAAGCAAGCAAGCAAGTAAGCAAATGGTTTTGAATAATTAAACCATTTTTCAAGAAAGCAAACAATGGTTTTAAATTGTAAAACCATTTTTCAAAGAGCAAGCAAGCAAGCAAAAAGAATAATTGCGAAAATAGGCCTTAAGTGCTATTTATGCTTTTAGTGACACGTCTTGACATGAACTCTAACTAGGTATGGTGATGGCGACACGATTGAATTCCACCATATTCAGGAAAAGGTGATGCGGGACAAAGGTCCTTCCATAAACACGGTTGAACACAGGTTCAGTGTTCACTAGGGTAAAAATAAGCGAAATAGGCCTCCAGGTGGTTGATGTTTTACAAGCATGATATCTGATTTGAAAAATCAACCATTGGTTCGGTCGCCCGAGCTTAGGAGTTTTAAAGCAAGCGGTTGAGCCAAGCTCCGTTTAGATTTAAAACGTCGGTTGACAAGCTCCGTGGGATTTTGTTTTTCAAAGCAAGCGGTTGAGCCCAACTCCATTTTTATGAAAAAGTTTTGAGAAACTTTTAAAGCAATGGTTTGTGAAAGGTTTAAGAAACCGACAAGATAAAACAAGCAAGAAAGAGAAAGAATTTTGAGAAGTTTTATAAAACTTCCAAGCAAGCAAGCAATAAGAGTTTTACAAGCTTTTAAGAAAAATATAAAGCAAGCAAGTACAAGCAAGCGAAGCAAAGCGAAAGCTTTTAAAACCGTAAAGCAAAGTAAAAGTTTGGAAAATATTTGTAAAAAGAAAGTTTCTGATTTTGAGATGTTTTAGGAAAAGCAAAACAATTTATGAAAGCATACACTCAGGCTTTCGTTTAGCTCATTATTTTGTATTTTAAAAACTATTTTCCCAGTGCAGTGCGCAGGCGGAACCGCAATAGGGTTATCGAGCATTGTACAGAATCTTGTGTAAATTAAGAACATTATGTAAGAATATACTTTGAATATGTATAATGGGAACATATGTATGTACATAGTTAGTTGTGAGAATGTGTTGGTATGCTGGTTGCCATGTTTGGATATAGTATAAATTGGATGTATACAGGATTTGGAATTATAGAAAGTGCGTAGTATCTTCTTGGAAGTTTTCATTGCTAGATTTTGCAATCCACAAGTTGAAAAATAAAGAAAATTTTTATGGGAGGTTTAAGCAAAGCAATACGGCTTAAACCACGGGGATTTCTAGTCGTTAGAGGTAGCAGTGAGGTTTGTGAGGGTGGCTGCATGCCACTTGTTGGAAGAGGGTGGGGGTGTGTCATGGATTAAATGACTCCCGAGCCCGTCGTCTCTATCGATTCTACGATTTTTGTTCCTTCGTCACGTATTGCATTTCTGAGAGTAATATCTTTAACAATTTTAAGGCCAATTTTGTTACTGCCATGGAGGTTGAGAAAAGTCGATGTTAGTGCGATATTACCAACAACAAACCTTTCAAGTTTGAGGGTATGCATTTCAAAAGATGGAAAAGCAAGATGTTTTATATTACTATGAAAAAGGTTGCTTATTCTGTCACTACAATTAAACCTACACAAGTTTGATCCCACTTTTACTTCTTGAGAACACAATAGAAATTTACCAAATTGGGATTACATTGATTTTTGTGCAAGAACTATATTCTGAATGCTTTAAGTGATGATTTATATGATTACTACTCTTCATTTAAAAATGCAAAAGATGTTTGGGATGCTTTGCAAAAGAAATATGATACTGATAAGGTGGCTGGGTCTAAAAAATATGCTGTTAGTCGATACATGAAGTTCCAAATGGTTGAAGAAAAATCGGTTGTCTCACAATCTCATGAACTCCAAAAAATTACTCATGAAATTTTATCTAAAGGTATGCAGATTGATGAGCAGTTTCAAGTTGCTGTGTTGATTGACAAATTGCTAACAAGATGGAATGATTTCAAGAAGGAGTTGCGCCACAAAACAAAGGAATTCTCGATGGAAAGCCTGATCACCAAATCGAGAGTTGAGGAGGAGGCTCGGAAAAAAGATTCTAAAGATGACGTTTATTTGTCTCCAAGGACAATAATAAAACTCCGACTCATTTGAAGCGAAAGAAGAAGTTTTATGAAAGCGAGCCTGGCAAAGCGAATAGAAAGATTGTCAGAATAAGAACATGAAGAATCAAAACGGAAACGAGGAACAATAATGGACCCCTTCAAAGTGACAAGCACATAACAATAACCAGTTTCCAAGGGGTTCACACAATTGGAGGGTGTCGATTATCAGGTTACTTTCTCTCTTATTGCCAAATCATCAACTTTGTTCATTTGTCTCCTTGACATTGTGCGAAGGTGGTGCTGATATGATGTTAACAAGCCTTCATCACGGCGATCTTCATGAAGAGTTTTACATGTCACCGTCGCCAGGGCTTTTGAGACAAAGGGAGGACAACTTGGTATTATCGATTACATAGATCCTTTGTATGGCTTGAAGCAAGCATCTCGGCAGTGGTTCTCAAAATTCTCGGAAGCTATTCGCGCTGCAGGGTATATTCAATCTAGAGCTGACTACTCTTTATTCACCATAATACAAGGCAAGTCCTTCACTACCCTCTTGATATATGTTGATGATATTTTGATTAAAATGATCTGTGAGTATTCTTTGTGAATTCACATAGTCAATTTCATCTTAAAGATCTTGGTGATTTGAAGTATTTCCTTGGCATTGAAGTATCTTCTTCTAAGAACAGGATTTTCATTTCCCAATGAAAGTATGCTTTAAAAATCATTAAGGATGCGGGATTGTTAGGTGCGTCACCTATTGATACTCCTATGGAGCGAGGTTTGAAATTGTCTGATAAAGGTGATTTACTCAAAGATCCAGGTCATTATAGAAGGTTGGTTGGTAGATTGATATATCTTACTGTCTCAAGGCTGGATATTACATATTCTGTACATGTACTGTTACAGTTGGGCTAGCCTCAAAGCATGAAGGTAATGGGCTTGATGAAGAGGACCAACAAGCAAGGGGAGCTAGGATTATCAATGATGGGTTGGACTTGCCACAAGGTCCAATAACAAGGTCTAGATCCAAGAAGTTACAACAAGCCTTAAGTGGCTTCTTCCAAGGATGGGCTAACAAAGAGAGCCCATTTGAGAGTCCAAGGTCCACAACAAATGGAGAGCATCAAGATTGGACTGTTCTATCTAACTAGGTCGAGTCAAATGAAGAATCAAGCTGGGCCAATTTACATGGGCCTTTTGAAGCTAGGCCGAAATATTTAGATTTAATTAAAAAGGATACTTTAGTCTTTTTATGCTTAAGTTAACTTCTAGGGTTTTGTTTAGTCTATTAAAACAAAACCTAGCCGTATTGTTGAGGAACTTTTGATTTTTATGATATGTTTTGATTGTTCTTGAAATTTGGCTTGAATTCTTGTATTCTTGTTGAATGCATTAAACACTTATCAAATTTGATCCATCTTTGTGGCGTGTTACTAGGGTTAAGTTTAAAAGCTTAATTTCGCTGGATTCTAATCCTAATTGATCATTCATAATCTGATCTAGAGTTGATTCTAGGGTTTGAATCCAAATTGCTATAGGGTTTGTATGTTAGTGTTATACGGGTTCATATTTGAAAAGGGGTTCGTATAATCTATTCATCCAGGTTCGTAACATTTGGTATCAGAGCTTGGACTCTTGAAATCAGATTGCTTATCTTTATTTTTTTATTTTTTCATGTTCTTGAATTTGATTACTGTTCTTGTTTCTTTGTGATTCAGATTTCGATTCAAAAAAAAAAAAGATATAAAAAAAAAATAAAAAAAAATATCGAAATCTTGAAGAAAATTCAAGGGGACTCCTACTGTTAAGGGGTTATTAGTTGGCAAATCAGATTGGGACTCTTAATTCCTAATCAAAGGGATTGGAATTGATTTTGGCAAAGATTTACGGTAGTGGCAGTTTCGTAATTTTGAGTGGGGATTAAGGTCTCAGTGCGGTCATTTTCAGTGGCTATTTTGGGTGGAAACAGGCTTCCGGTTCAAACTCCACAGCTTTGCTGTGACATCAAATCGCTTTTCGACCAAATTCCATCGTTTAGGCCTTCAAAAATAGGTTTTTAGTATTTTATGATTTTTTCCTTATTTTTTGAGGTTTTGTTTGAAGTTTGCCTTATTCACCTTGCTGGATTTACTTTGTTTATTGTTTCCTTTACATTATTATTGCATCTAGATAGTTCTTCTGCGTCAATTGCTTCAATTTGAGTTTTCATCATTGGAATTCTGATTTTCTTTCAAGCGAAACATGCACTTGTTAATTTTCAGATGAAGCTTGAGTTCTTGATTCAATTAAGTGTTGAATCTTGTTTCTAGTGCGTAATAGTAAAGTTGTGATTAGATTTTTGGTGTGGTGTTTCTTGATTTAATCAGAATATTTGAAAACAAGCTTGAGTGGTGTGAGGTTAACCCGTGAGTGTTCTTATTGATTGTGAGAAACACGGGTGACCATCTCCAATTTGTGAGAGCAAACACGTGAGGGAGTGTGTGAGGATTCTAACTTTTATTTGCAGGTATGTCGTCTGGTTCTAATGGTAATGATGAGATTAGAAGGCATCATGAGGGTATTCCATTAGCACAAATGCAAGCTAATGAGAGGACACAACAGAATATTGCAACCCTTAATGAACGAATGGAGAGATTGGAGCTGGAGTTGCGCAATGAGACTAGGGAGATTAAGAATGAGATGACTAGAACCTTGGAGGATAATCAAAGAACCTTGCTTGACCAATTTGCTGTTTTGAATAGAAACATGGGGAATAGGCAAGATGTGCGGGCTGAAGCACCGAACCTGGGTATGAATGCCTGGCGTGTTGGTGGGCACAATCCAAGGCAGCCACAACACGTGAGGAATAATGAGTACTTTGATCAGGATGATGATGAGTTTGATAACCCAGTACATGTGGGTCGTGGTAGAGGCTTTGGTATAGGTTTAGGTGCTAGAAGAAACCCTGCTTTTGGTAGGTATGGTGGCAATTACAATGGTAATGGGTATAACAATAATGATGTGGACCGAAATTTGGGTAGCATCAAATTTAGGATACGAGCTTTCTTTGGTGGTGACCACGAAGCCTATTTAGAGTGGGAGAAAAGGGTCGATCTTATATTTGATTGCCATAAATTTTCTGATGAGAAGCAGCTGAAGTTAGTTGTTAGTCATTTCTGATTATCTTGTTGTGGTATGAGCGGATGGTAGTGAGTAGGAGACGAAATGGGGAAGAACATCAATAGTTGGTGGCTCTTAAGTTTGTTATGAGAGATTTCTTTGTGCATCACCAAAGGGAGCTGTACCAAAAACTCCAATACTTGAGACAAGGTATAAAGAGCATAGAGGATTATTTTAAGGAGATGGAGATGTTAATGGCTAGATTAGACTTACAAGAGGAGATGGAGGCCACAATGTCACGTTTTCTTAGAGGAATGAACAAGGAGATTGCTGACCGGGTTGAGTTGCAACCTTATGTGGAGATTGATGAAATGGTGCACCTTGCTATTAAGGTAGAAAGACAACTCAAACCGAGGGGGATAGCCAAAGGAGAGTACAAACCGAATTGGTCTTCAAATTCTGGTTCAAAACCGAATTGGGGAACCAATTCCAGTGCTAAACCGAACTGGAGCAATGATGACAAAGGTAGAAAATTTGATGCTAACAAATCTGTTTCACAGGGATACCAAGCAAAAGAATTGGCTGAATCAAGGAACTTCTAGTGAGCCACTAAACCAGAAACGAGACATCGAGTGTTTTAAATGCTTGGGAAGCGGACACATTGCATCTCGATATCCCGAACCGAAGGCGATGATTATAACGGATCATGGAGATATTGGGGCGGCGATGAGTGAAGAAGATGCTCCACGAGAACAAGATAGTAGTGATGATGGCATTGAGCCAATGAAAGGAGAGCTTTTGGTGGCTAGACGTACACTCAATACACAAATGAAGGATGAAGATGACATGGAGGCGTGAAAGACCTTAACATCTTTCATTTAGTGCCATGTACAAGGTAAGACTTGCAACCTTATTATTGATAGTGGTAGTTGTACAAATGTTGCTAGTGTGTCTATGGTTGAAAAATTGGGTTTGAAATTGATTCCCCATCCTAGACCCTATAGATTGCTTTGGTTAAATAATTGTGGTGAAATGAAAGTGAATAAACAGGTTATAGTGTCATTTCAAATTGGAAGATATGTTGATGAGGTGCTATGTGATGTAGTACCAATGCATGCTGGCCATATCCTGTTAGGTAGACCATGGCAATTTGATAGGAAAGTTTCACATGATGGCTTTCTTAATAGGTATTCGTTTGTGCATGATGGGAGAAAAGTTACATTAACACCTCTTTACTCACTAAGAGAGTGTATGCTGATCAATGTAAGATTGAAAAAGAGAGAGTTGAGGCTGAAAAAGCAAAGACCATAGTACCGCAAAGTGGTAAGGATAATTGTGGCATTGAGTCTAGTGAGAAACCAAAGGTGAAAAGGGTAGTTTTTTGGCTAGGGAAAGTGATGTTAGGCATGCATTGCATACTAATAGAGTCGTGTTTTTTATTACTTATAAAGATGTTTGTTTGAACACTACTAATGCACTTGATCTTGCCTTGCCAAGAGAGTTTGTTGCTTTGTTGCAGGAGTTTGATGATGTGTTTCAGGAGATCTTGAGTGGTTTTACCACTGAAAGAGAATAGAACATCAAATAGACTTCGTGCCAGGGGCTGCCATACCAAATAGTTGACATATCGAAGCGATCGGAGAATGAAAGACTTGAACAAGTCGATGTTTGATGTCAAAGGATATGTGAGGAGAGTTTGAGTCCGTAATGCGGTTCTGTGATTTTGGTACCCAGAAAGATGGCACGTGGAGAATGTGTGTAATTTCTTAGTGCAATCAACAAAATAACGGTAAAATATCGTCATCCTATCCCACTAGGTTAGATGATATGTGATGAGTTGCATGGTGCATGTCTGTTACTAAGATTGATTTCGTAGTGGCTATTATCAAATTCGCATGAAATATGGTGATGAATGGAAAACGGCATTTAAGACCAAGTATGGATTGTATGAATGGTTAGTTATGCCTTTTGGACTTACAAATACTCTAGTATTACATTCATGAGATTAATGAATCATGTCTTGCGTGAATTTCCAGTAAATATGTGGTTATACTTTGATGATATTTTGATTTATTCTAGGTCATTAGATGAACATGTCATACATGTTAGGGTTGTTTCAAATGTTCTTCGAAAGAAGCTTTTGCTAAATCTTAAAAGTGTAGTTTTGTTTAGATCGAGTTAATTTTCTTGGTTTTATTGTTGGTATGCATGGTGTGGAGGTAGATAGTGAAAAGGTGAAGGTTGTATCAAGGAATGGCGAGAAACCTACCAGTAATGAGTCAGTAAAAAAGTTTTCATGGTTTGGCTAGTTTTACGGGAGGTTCATTAAGGATTTTAGCACCATTTGCCCTTGAATGAACTGGTTAAAAAAATGTTGTTTTCATTGGGGTGTCTGCAGAACATGCTTTTAATTTGCTTAAAGAAAACTTTGTGTAATGCACCTTTGCTAGTTTGCCCTAACATTAAGATTTTTTGAGATTGAATGTGATGCTAGTGGAGTTGGAATTGGGGCTGTTTTGATGCAAGAGGGGCGGCCAATATGCTATTTTAGTGAGAAATTGAATGGGGCGGCAGATTATCTCGTATGACAAGGAGTTGTTTGCCTTGGTTCGTGCACTTCGACATGGCGGCATTACTTGTGGCCAAAAGAGTTTGTTATACACACGGACCATGTGGAGTCGTGGAAAAAATCTAAAGGGGCAAGACAATTTGAGCAGAAGACACAAAGTGGATGGAGTTTATAGAAACATTCCCTTATGTGATCAAGTACAAGAAAGGTAAGGATAATGTGGTTGCTGATGCACTTTCACGAAGGTATGCACTTCTTAATACTCTAGATTCTAAGTTGTTGGGTTTTGAGTATATTAAAGAGTTGTATATTGATGATGCTGATTTTGGTAAAGTGTATGGTACTTGTGTTAATGGGAATGCTTTTGCTGATTTTTATGTCTTTGATGGTTTTTTGTTTAAAAAGAACAGGTTGTGTGTGCCTACTTGTTCTTTGCGTTTGTTGTTGATAAAAGAGGCACATGGGGGTGGCTTGATGGGTCACTTTGGGGTTGATAAGACTATTTCTCTTATTTGGGATCATTTCTTTTGGCCTGGCATGAGACGGGATGTGCAAAGAATTTGTAGTAAGTGTGTTGTTTGCATGCAGGCTAAGTCCAAATTGAAACCCCATGGTTTGTATGCACCTTTACCCGTTCCTGAAATGCCATGGGTAGACTTATCTATGGATTTTGTGCTTGATCGCTTGTGACTAGAAGAGAAGATAGCATTTTTTGTTGTCAGGATCGCTTTAGTAAGATGGCCTACTCCTACACCTCATTATAAAACAGATGATGCACGTCATATCACGATTTGTTCTTAGGAAGCAGCGTTTGCATGGTATACCTAGAACTATTGTTGATGTGGATGTGAAATTTTCGAGTCATTTTCGCGTGTTCTCTGGGGTAAATTAGGTACTAAGTTATTATTTTCTACTACTTGTCATCCCCAAACAAGATACACAACCGAGGTAGTTACTAGAACTATGGTGTAAATTGCTTCGCTTTTGATTTCTAGGAATCTTAAGTCTTGGGAAGATTTATTACCAGGTGTCGAGTTTGCATATATTGTGGTTGTCTATAAAGACTACACATACTTCACTCCATTCGAGGTAGTATATGGTCTTAATCCCTCGACTCTATCGATTTGATCTTTGCCTAATATTAACACTCTAGAGTGATGATGGTGTTTCTAAGGCTGATTTGGTGAAGTCCATGCACAAGCAAGTGAAGGAAAGGATTGAGAAGCAAAACACAAGGACAGCCGAGAGGGTGAACAAGGGAAGAAAGTTATCAGAATGGGCCAGATCGGGTTTGTCTATTTTCGAAGGAAGGTTCCCAAATCAAAGGAAGTCGGCTGAGTCCAAGGTGCTGGTCCATTTCAAGTGGTGGCAAGGATCAATGATAATGCCTACAGGATTGATTTACAAGGTGAGTATAATGTGAGTGGAACATTCAATGTTGCTGATTTAACTCCTTTTGATGTAGGTGATGAGATTGAGCTTGATTCGAGGACGAATCATCCTAAAGAAGGAGGGAATGTTACAGTTGGGCTAGCCTCAAAGCATGAAGGTAATGGGCTTGATGAGGACCAACAAGCAAGGGGAGCTAGGATTATCAATGATCGGTCGGGATCACACAAGGTCCAACAACAAGGCCTAGATCCATAGTTACAACAAGCCTTAAGTGGTTTCTTCCAAGGACGGGCTAATGAAAGAGAGCCCATTTGAGAGTCCAAGGTCCAGACAACAAATGGAGGAGGCATCAAGATTGGACTTTATTCACTCTAACTAAGGTCCAAGTCCATGAAGAATCAAGCTGTGTTTAATTATAATGGGCCTTTGAAGCCAAATAAAATATTTAGATTTAATTAAAAGGATATTTTAGTCTTTATGCTTAAGCACCCTCTAGGGTTTTGGTTTAGTCTATTAAAACAAAACCTAGCCGTATTGTTGAGGAACTTTTGATTTTTATGATATGTTTTGATTGTTCTTGGAAATTGGCCAATTTGTATTGCTGAATGCATTAAACACTTATCAAAGATTTGATCCATCTTGTGGCGTGCTGTGTGTTGGGTTTAAAAGCTTAATTTCCCTTTAAGTTCTAACTTAATTGATCATTCATAATCTGATCTAGAGTTGATTCTAGGGTTTAACTAAATCACATAGGTTTGTATGTTAAGCATAATGAGTCTGATTTGAGTGGTTCAGATAATCTATTCATCCAGTTCTAACATGTACTAAGTGTGTCACGACGTAAATTCTCAGAAGCTTCACATGGAGGCAGCACTTTGTGTTGTGCTCTATCTTAAGAATGCACCTGGCCAAGGATTGTTCTTCTCCTCAAATAGTGATTTTAGGTTGCAAGCCTATTGTGATTCAATCAAGGTGATGTCCAATCACTAAGATCGACCACGTGTCATCGTGGTCTCCTCACCCTCATTAATCTCTACGAGATCGAACGTCGTAAAACGAAGGTCGCTTCAGCTGGAAGCAGCACACCGTGCTATGACAAAGCTTAAGCTGTGAGTTAACTCGCTAAGATACCTTCTCAAAGAACGGAGTATCGCGATCCGTAACCCGCATTGTTATATCGACAACAGTTAGACAGATATTAAAAGAAACTCCAGTCTTCTACAGCTGACAGATATTGAAATGGATTGTCATTACATCCGAGATAAGATTCAAGATGGATCCGTTACAAGATTCATGAACTCGCATCAATCGAAGATGTCTCTGACTAAAGCTGGGAAAAGATATCTTTTACTTCTATGATTTGTAAGTCGGGAGCACGGACATCCACTTTCCAAATTGAGGGGAGTGTTAGGAAATTAACATAGAAAATCTTCCATTTATAGCACGATTATGTGCATAACGGTTTCTTCTTGTATACATTTTACTTCAGATTCCTAGATCAGAAGTTGAGTATCGATCGCACGCTTAATTATGTGAGAGATCACAATGTGTAACCTAAGCTTAATTATAGGAGAGGACTAATGTTTAATTATAAGAGAGACTATGTAACCTAAGTCTACCTTCTGTATAAATCCTTCCTTGACATCAATGAAAAGTAATTCACCAATTCTCCTTCCTTTCACACGTGAGGATATCAGAACCTCAAGCATTACTTGAGGGTTTTAAACTCGGGATCAGACATTATATCATGCATAAATCAATGTAGCCGTAGATATTGATTAATGTCCCGGATGGAAGAGCCTCGAGTACATGATCTATGATTTTCTTATAAATTCATCACCTATTCATTTCCCAGACATTTTGGGTGATGTAAATTTCATTTTGCTTCGATCATGAATGGCGCTTCAGATTCTTATATTTATCCGAAACTTGCTTCAGACAGGGTTTAACCAATATTCTTTGTATGTATCATACATATGATACAAAGAGAACCTGTAGTGGGTTAAAAAATCAATGGACTTAAAAAACAAAATATTTATCAAGTATGATTCCTACATTTTGTTTTCAATTGACTTAATTCATCGATGTAGCACACCTGTCAATCTTGTTAAAATGTTTTTATCATCTTCAAGAGAAACACCCTCAAGAACCGTTTCCTTTATTCAATGACAAACAAGCACAAAGTTATTAGGTCACTAAACTAAAGTGCAAACAAAATGCTTACGAGTAAAACTAAAATGGGATGTAGACACTCCAGTGAATATGATACTATTGTTCCAAAGCTACCAAGATACAAGACAAAGATACTAAATCACATAGGGATCAAGAAGACACTTGCAATGATAAACATCGTATTATCATTTTTACATCCTAAAACATTTCATAAAACCCTTTCCACTCAATTATCACCAACCAATGTGACTACCTGATCATGCACTGAAAATTTTATGAAAGCAAATATAAACAAATATATTTTCCTATAAATCTTTTTACTTCACCTCTTCATGATTCCCACTAAATCCTATTTCCACACATGTCATGGTGTAATTAGTTACTGATGATTTGCATTAAATTGAAACTATAACACTAAGAAGTCAATATGATTTTTTATTTATATAGTTTTCTTTTTTTATAGGCAACTTAACTTATCAGGAAAGCCTCAAGAAGTCACAATGGTTCAACTCACTAAAAACACAAAATGACAATCAATTATTCTTCCAACTTTTGTTAAGAGTAGAAAGTAGCTCCAAACTAAACAAAAGAAGCTTAGTTTCAAGATTACCTACAATACGTAGTCTCCTCGATGTTAAAGAATATTTGGATTCAGACACTAATTCATCAGAATAAATGAGAAGAAAATATGTCAAGAAAAGGCTGAGAAGTAAGCATAGTAATAAAATTTTACAGTTGGTCACCTCCTTAAATTCCGTCACCAATTATTAAGGTCCTAATATGAGATCATGAATTTTGTTAAAATAAATCCAAGGAATAGTAAGAGGGCATTAGTTTTTGTGACTTATTTTTGAAAGCAAATTGCTTTCAGACTTTAGACTGTTTGTTTTTTCATTTTACCATAACTTATTTCTGAATATTTGAAAATTTCTTCTAAATAGAAAAACTCTAAATATTTGGCTTTTCTATTCGTAAAGTAAAAGTTGTACAAATATTTAAATTTTAAAATCCATAGAATATTTCAAAATATTTAAAAACAATAAAAATATTTTTAATTTTTTCATCAATCTATTATTTTTAAAATTATTAATTTTATATTCTATTTTCTTTATATAAAAAATAAATAAAATAATTTTTTTGTAAGAATGATAATAATAAATTATTTACCATAATAATTTTATCATTTTAATTTTTTGTGAATATGTTAATATGTTATACACATATTATATAAATATTTATTTTATTTTATCAAAATAATAAAGGGATTTGATGAAAAGACTCAAAACTAAATTTAAATCTAACTCTTCATTAATTTTTTTACCTTATTTTTACAAAATAATTGTTTTCTGTAAAAATAGTGCTTCTCTTTCAAAGATACATGTAAATACATGAAACTACAGAGGCATTTTGTTTATTATGAGTCATTCTTCAAGAAAATACATGGAAATGATTAGCTTAACAAATTTTGAGCTATTTAAGGTATTTTAACAAAATATTTATATTCTTTACAAAAATCAAAGTTATACCATCATTACACAAACAAGTACTCACTTAAATTATTTTTTTAATATATTTAAGATGTTGATTTTAAGTAGATAAAAAACAAACAGCTTAATTCTTAATAGAAATATAATATTAAAAAACAAACGATTTAATAATTAATACTATTAAGTCTTATTCAAGATCTCGTGATAAATAAGTTCTATTCAAAAGACATTAAGTAAAAACAAACGCCTCAAGTTTTAGGCTCTTCTAACACACTTCGAAATGGTACAGAATTTCCTTTCCCCTGTAAATGATATTCAGCACCAAATCATTACAACTTTATCTCGACACAAGTGGTATCTTTTGTGCCTCGAAATAAAGGTGCAAACACTAACTAAGAAATTATATCTTAGCACCCAGCATATATACAAGTTTAAAATCCTAATCACAGATTCACCTTCACCTTTTTTAGATAAATTTCCTATAATTTTAAAAATATTAATAAACAAATCCAAGAGAATTCACACATCTGGGCAAAGAAAAAAAAGGATAGATTCTGTGCATAACAACCTATTGAGAAAGGATTTAATACAAGGGACAAGCATGACTTGTGCAGATAATATGTCAACATTACCTAAAATCAAGATAGAAATGAGAAATCTTCCCCAAGAATAAGCACGCGGAGGATCGTGCGCTAAATTGATAATTGTTTAAACTAAAGAATTGGTCGGGTCTGCTTCCAAGTACATCCGTGAACGAGACCCAAACTTTCGTGGTGCTAGTGATCCCACTCTGATTAGCAATTCATTGAAACCTAATTTCATAAATGACACAAGCCAATTTTGAGATTGATTTTTGTTTTTCTGACTTCTATTCATATCTATAGAGCAATGACAACGCATTACATGTAAAACCCGAGAAAAATTCAATTTTTCTGAAAAAGGGTAAAACGGTAATTTCAGTTGAAAACCGAAAATTCTCTAGATCTCGGATGACGAAACGGATCAAGGCGTTAAATTCGTCTTCATGAATATAGTGACCTAAGTTTCACGACTTCTAGACAAGCGAAATATTTTACGCATTTTCCCAAAGGAGAAATACAAATAGATTTTCAGACTAGATTTTTACTAAAATCTCTAAATCAAAATGACTCCGGGGTTAAGTTCATTTAAAATAAAGTGAACTGAGAATAAAATAAATTGTTTCGCAAAATGGACCAATGAAAATAATACGAATCAAGATCTGAAGATATTGACATTAATAATAATAATAATAATATTATTATTATTATTATTATTATTATTATTATTATTATTATTATTATTATTATTATTATAAAATGAAAAAAAAAAGTATAAAAGCCAAAGTGGGAGGAGACGGAGAGAAAGAGGCGTGACAAAGATGTGAGGAGATTTTTTTAGTTCATCATTTTCTCTTTGCTTCTTTCTCGAGTATAATGTAATCTGGACCGATGTTTTTGTTCAAATCGGGCGCGTTGTTCTACGCGACGAGAGCCAGCGCCGCTGTGACACCAAAAGTTGAGCTCGGCAACCCGGATGAAGCCTTATCCCACTCAGTTACACTTTGTTTAAGTGTTTTGTAATGTTTCGTTTGTCTTGAGGCCTCAACGTTGCCTGGACGGTCCCAACTCGGGACCGAATTGTCGGGAATTGAGAATTGAGCTCCATTTGACGCCAGTCCGTGACCTGTAGCGGCTGTCGGGGTGTTTGTTTCATACCCTATGAAACAGTGTTCGGGTGAGTGATTCAAAATTGAATTGTTCTGTGTTAGTTAATTAGCCCACGCGAGCTAATTCTTTGTGTAATGGATTGAGAAATTAGAGAATGGCTTGGAGTTGGTGGATCAAAGGGAATAGATAGGTTAATACATGATTTTAATAGCACAAGGACATAATTATAGAATATAATTGTGTGTGTAGGCCATTGAGATGATATTAAAATCGCTTCAAGTGAGCAAATTCAGTGATGGTTGATCACACTGGTCGATGTCAGAGTGCAAATTTGAGAATGTTGCATATTGATATATTTGATATATTGTATAAATGGTTTTGGAAATGACATAATGCATTTTAATATGAACTAGGTAACCTAGAGATTAGGTGTTAGTGCATGACATGAATTTTCTGAAAAACGAACATGGTTGCGAAAGGAATTTCATGGTGAGCGATTTTCCTGAGAATTGGGTCAGAGATGGGCCATCAGACATTTTTGGATAGACCATGACTGCTTTAAAGCTCACCAACCAATTCGCCTCGGAGGGTAGTCCCACATTTTACCGACATCTTCTTGTGAGTATATTTTCAAGAACAACAAGTTTTGTTTTGAAAATGATTGTTATTTTCTATACATGGCTTAGGTAAGTCCGAGGGAGTAGGTGAGGACTCGAGACATGGGAATGGGGCATACAGACATTCAAGTAGGACCACGACATTTGAGGTGTTGAAGTTGGAGCATTGTATATGCACTTAGGCGTGGGAGAGCCCATTTAGGGTGGGACTTCCACCACTGGGCGATAAACTAACCCTCGTCGAGGGAACATTTTTCAGCATGTGGTGTTCGAAGACTATTTTCTTAGAGACCGATTTTGAAAAAGCTCTAAGTGTGGCTTTGATGTTTTGGATGATATCTATTAGAATTTTAGATTTTAATATGTATTTGTATTAAGAGTAATGTATAACTCTTGAACCATGTGAGATAGTTGGTTGGATATCTTGGATGAGAAATGTTATAACTCAAGAACTATTGGAATGTAGTTGGGTATATTATGATGAGTGTTGGTGTATGGGCCCAAGAGGCCATTTTTACTCAGGTATGAGTCTCGCAATACGAGACACATAGATTTTCCGTAGGTTGACGGGTAGTCAACGGACCCCCGGGTTTTGGGGCGTCACATTACATATCTAAAAGAGTTAATTTTAAGAGCCAAACACTGACCCAACACCTGATTCTAATTACACTGTGACCAACCCATCAAGCCGAACAAAATGGTAAAAAACAATGTATTAAGATTTATATGAACTAAGAATTTATTTATATAACACAAACATGTGCTAATGGTAATTCCAACATAATCAATCCATAAGTTTGTACGGTTTAAAGGCATGTGGATGACAAGTAAATGAAAACATAATATCAATATTTTGTTTGCATAATATATTAGCTTACGTTTTACAGATTAAATCCATCACATAGGACAAAATGAACAACCAATTTCTATTACAAAGGTGTACTCACATTCCACTATACGCTTCGAGCATCGCACGTTGGCTATCTGAGATTCTTGAATAGCTTTAAATGCATTATAAAAAGGGTTTCATTGCTCTAACCTCGGTGCATACTCACTCACCGCTGCAATTAACGCAAAAAAAGGAATAAATAGAAATAAATGGAGAAATAAAGAGGTACAATTCAATTCTTTGTCTTGTTCCGTCTTTCTTCTCGCATAACCAAACTACATGACAATATTAATTGTAAATTTTTCTACATTCCTCGATGAACAAAGCATGTCTAAAGCCAAATCGGGCCGATCAAACAAGAAAATATAAAAACAAACCCTAAATCAAAGCCAAGGTTAAGAAGACCATTAAAAAATAAATTAACGATTACTGCTTCGATTTAAATGAAATCGAACTCATCGGATCACGATATTTTTTATCAACTATTTAATTTCTTTTCCCCCGTTTTATCCTTCCCCTAGTTGCACACTTTCAAACGGTGAATAAAACAAAAATAATCGCTCAAAGACAGAGAAACCGTACAAGTTGGCTCAAAATCGTACGAATCCCGAGGATGACATGGTCAGCTTTGACAGCATTGAATGTAGGGAAATCAAAATCCTGGAGGAGAGAGTTGACTCCCTGTGGTTGACTGGGGTGCGGCCATTGATGCAGAGTGGGAACAAGGAGAAGAGAATGGAGCGACTGAGGGATGTGCTGCTGGTGATCCGTGGCTTCCGGGCTGCCAAAAAGAGAAGGACTAAGACCGTGAGGGAAAGTGATTTTGGGAAATGTTTATGAGAAATAAGAGGATACGAAGAGCGGAGAACGAGGGGCGACGGAAAAGGATAAACGAGCCACATGAGACATGTCGGTTATAAAGAGCCCGATGAGACCCCCCTGCTCGCAAGTAGACGTGGGTGCGATCCATACTCCTTATTTTTTGTACTAATTTTCCTTAAAAAAAGAAGGACAATTACGAATTAGGAATTAGGAATTAGGAATTAGGAATAAGGAAAATGAGGCAAAATAAGGAAATTACAAGAGCCATGATAAAGATAGAATTAGAATAAGGAAAATTAGTGGCCAAAAATAAGGAGCATGGATCAAAGACCCACGCCTACTTTGCCAAACAGGGGTCTCATCGGAGCTCTTCTTATAGCCAACATGCTCATGGAGGCTCGTTTATCCTTTTCCATCAAGCCCCTCGTTCTCTACTCTTCGTATCCTCGTATTTTTCATAAACATTTCCCAAAATCACATCCCTTTCCCCTCTGGTCTTCGTCATTCCTTTTTATGGTGTACCAGTACAAAGCCAAGGAGTATGGATCGCACCCATGTCTATCACAAACAAAATTCCCATCGGAGCTCCTTCTTATCGCCAACATGCTCATGGTGGCCTGCTTATCCTTTTCTTTCCATCAAGCCTCCCTCGTTTCTACTCTTCTCATTTTCTATATGCCTGGCTTCTACAATTGTTAGAAATTAACATAGAAAACTTCCACGATAAGATCGACATGTGCATACCAAGCCCTTGTATAACAGTTTTCCTTTTGTATTCCTAGATTGTAGTTATATTGATTGGTGATTGCTTAATTATAGGAGAGATTAATGTGTAACCTAAGCTTAATTATAGGAGAGACTAATGTGTAACCTAAGCTTAATTATAGGAGAGACTAATGTGTAACCTAAGCTTAATTATAGGAGAGACTAGTGTGTAACCTAAGTCTATTCCTTCTCAGATAAATCCTTCTCGACATCAATGAAAAGTAATTCAGCCACTATCTTTTACTTTTCATGGCATCTCACAGAGGAACTAAAATCCCGACCCATTATGCTAAAGACTTCATTTCTCATAGCACTTCATCCTTCACCACCATGAATGATTCTCTGAACATCAAAATCGATACTCAAAGTCTGATATCTCAAGCCCTTATTTCACTCACCACTAGACATCCAGGTTCGGGTTTTCGATTTCCAAAACCCTTAACAGATAACTACTCACCGCTCGGGTGCAATGACCTCGGGCTTTGAATGCCAAGAATAAATCGGGTTTTGTCAATGGCACCATCAAGGCGCCTTCAGAAGAAACTCATCCTGATGACTATGCATCTCTGGGTCACAGCCGCAATGATATGGTGTATTCCTAGATCGCACACTCTCAATCCCGAAATTTCACTGTGAATCTATTATACAACCGTCACGAGGTTCGGGAAGATCTTCGTGAGTACCCCCTAATAAAGCAATGCACCTCGCATATTTGAGAGATCCGTGAGAAATTGCCTACCATCGATAAAGATACTCTTTTCTATCTCACTTATTACATAAAACCTTAAGAGCTTGTGGATGAACTAGCCTGCATAATGATGCGTCAAGGCTGGGTACAAGAGGATCAACAAAGATTGATGCAATTTCTAATGGGCGAAATGAATCTTGCAACGCACTCGGGCAGACATTTCTCATGAATCCTTCCTTCATTGTCCGTCAAGTACGTTCCTCCGTGTGCCAAGAAGAAAACAAAGGCGGCGCGACACACACAAACATATATTCCTAATTCCAAGATTGCCATGGCCGTAAGGAGTAATCAGAAAAGGATCACTGGGAATGCAAGGTCGATCGCTCAGACCGCTTCACAATGCTCACAAGATTCATGGCTCACTAAACAAACGCGAGTTCAAGATCTTCGTGAGGGCGACCTCACGCGCCTATCATGTGGGACATGGAACACTTTGTCGGGAACGTTAATACCAGACGAATATCCCAGATGACTCCAAAGGCACAGGTTCCATTTTAACCACCACAAGAATACTTCGTGGCTAATCAAGTTTTCATGGTGCAAACAAAGATGATGGGAAATCGGGCAGGACTGAATCTCATAAGCTCAACTTCAACAGCTCTTATCCCTTCTAAATGACAAAGATGAAGGTACAAGTTCTCAGGAAAATACAGCTGTAGCAAAACCAGGTTTGTCTAAAATTCCTTCTCCTCACTGATCATCACAGCAACATATCATATCTCTTCATCCAAAGTTGTTCTTGCATGAAGATAAAAATATTTCATTGCTCCAGATATTGCCTAGCTGGAGAAAAAGGCTAACATTGTCGCCAAGGAGCCTCACGTTTAAACTCATTTATTATTCAGGTGATGTATTATGTACTTAAATTCAAAGTCAATTTAATGTCGCTTAGCTCACGACAAGATACCCGAATTGTTCAATGACATTTTTCCCCATTGGTGTGATTGTGGGATTCAAGCAAGGTAAGGAGGATGATTGGTTTGAGTAAGCAACGTGATGGATTGTAATACATTTAGGCAGCCAAGTAATAACAAGGAAAATCTGGACCACTTCTCATTCAATACTCAAAACCCCAACCAACCCGCAGAACCTCACCACCTCATCTACCGATCTATGGCGAGTCAAGCAGGTATATTTCCCATTCGTCCCAGTTTCATTGCTAAGTGAACTTTTAAAATTTTCAATTCGGGCCTAATATCGTCATTTATTTGTCCTTTGAAAGCAACATCGCTACCTTTTGGTACTAGTGAAATCTCTATAAAAAACTTTTGATCTTATTCATTACGACATTTGGGGTCGTTATAAATATTCTTCACTTTCAAAAGTACATTATTTCCTTTACTATTTTTATAGATTACACGCGCTTCACTTGGATTTTTCGAAGGGAAACATAAAGATGAAGCACAACCTCTTATAAAACATTTTTAGTTGTTGTTTCACCACCGGAATCTCAGACCAAATTTTCAAAGTGACAATGGCGGGAGAATTCCTTTCACTCCAATCCTTTTCAAAGATAATGGTGTTCTTTCCAAGACTACACACGCCCCAACAAAATGGGGTGGTGGAATGCAAACACCACCACATTTTACAAGTTGAACGAGCCTTGAAAATTCAAGCTCAACTCCCTAATCAATTTTGGGGAGAATGCGCCCTCACCGCCGTCCTATTTAAAAAACCGCTTACCTTCACCTGTTATCTCTTTCAAAACACCATTCGAATTCGTTTTACTAAACTACCTTCTTAGTTTCCTCACCTCCGCAGGTTCGTCAGTTCGCTTTATGCTACCAATGTCCATGTTTCCCAGTAAGTTCGATCACCGTGCTATTACTTGTATCTTTCATTGGTTATCCCATTTGACAAAAAAGCTTTATAAATTGTCTTAATCGACCACTTAAAAATATTCACCAACAGATGTACATTTTCATGAAAATCACTTTCCTTATGCTTCCTTGAGTTTGTCCTCCCTCCCTCTAATTGGCTATTCTTCGTGCCCACCATGACCTAGCTTCCTCTCTTTCTTTTGTTAATCTGGGTTCTTAGACACACCTACTTCCACACACCCGCCTCTATCTTCACAATTTCTAATCTCCCCTCCCTCCATGATGAGCATCCCACTGCAGCTCCCCTCAAAACCTACACTTGCCGCCCTAAGGATGCACCTTCACACCCGCTAGCCATTCCATCTCCTACATCATCCCTTCCTTCATCCCTGTTTTTACTTCCTTCTTCATCCACTCCCTCCGACCCATCTCCAAATTTACTTACTTCGCCACAACTAACCCCAATCGAGCTCCCTTCTGGTCGCCTTCCAAATAATTCCCATAATCCACCACCTAAACTACAGGATTACAGGTATGCTCACCTCACGCACGCTGCTCTAACCACCCTTCCTCGTCTGTGTCGACTAAAGGTACTAAGCATCCCTCGGGCTAATTATGTTTCATATCATCGCTACCAAACAAGACACGCCTTTATTACCCGATCACAAGTCATAGGAGCCTAAAATTATTCTGAAGTCGCCCTTGAATGGCGGGAGGCGTCACGGTCCAAATTGCAAGCCCTCCAGACTAATGGTACTTGGACGCTCACATCTCTTATGGCAGGGAAGACGTCGATAGGTTGTCGATGGGTGTATAAGATTAAACATCGTTGTGATGGATCGATTGAGCGATACAAAGCCCGATTAGTTGTCAAGGGGTTCACACAATTGGAGGGTGTCGATTATAAGGATACTTTCTCTCCCAATGCCAAAATCATCACCGTTCGTTTGTCATTTGCCTTGGGCTGGCTGCTTTCGAGTGGTCTCTTCACCAATTGGATGTTAACAACGCCTTCCTTCATGACGATCTTCATGAAGAGCTTTACATGCCACCGCCGCCAGGGCTTCTAAGACAGGGGGAGGACAACTTGGTGTGTCGATTACATAAGTCATTGTATGGCTTGAAGCAAGCATCTCGGCAGTGGTTCTCAAAATTCTCAGAAGCTATTCAAGCTGCAGGGTATGTTCAATCCAGAGTTGACTACTCTTTATTCACCATAATACAAGGAAAGTCCTTCACTGCCCTCTTGATATATGTTGATGATATTTTGATTACTGGAAATGATCCTGTGAGTATTGCTGCAATCAAGAAATTCCTGCATAGTCAATTTCATCTTAAAGATCTTGGTGATTTGAAGTATTTCCTTGGCATTGAAATTATCTTCTTCAAGAATGGAGATTTTCATTTCCCAACGTAAAGTATGCTTTAGAAATCGTGGGATGCGAGTTGTTAGTGCGGCCTTTATTGATACTCCTATGGGCGGTTTGAAATTATGCGATAAGGTGATTTACTCAAAGATCTGAGTCATTATAGAAGGTTGGTTGGTAGATTGATATATCTTACTATCTCAAGGCTGGATATTACATATTCTGTACATGTACTAAGCAGGTTTATGCATCAACCTTGTAAGCTTCACATGGAGGCAGCACTTCATGTTGTGCGCTATCTTAAGAATGCACAGGCCAAGAAGTTGTTCATGCCGCCGAATAGTGATTTCGGGTTGCGAGCCTATTGTGATTCGAGTTGGGCGGGATGTCGATCCAGCGAAGATCGGCCGACGGGTTGCGTGTCTTCCTTGGCCCCTCATTAGTCTCATGGAGATCGACGTCGAGAAAAGCGATTGTAGCTTTCTTGGTGAAACGAGAATATCGTGCTATGACAGGTGCTTGTTGTGAGTTAACTTGGCTAAGATACCTTCTCAAAGATTTGGGAGTATTGCATCCAGAACCTGCATTGTTATACCGTGACAACAAAGCTGCATTGCATATTGCAGCAAACCCAATCTTTCATGAGCGGACCAGACACATTGAAATGGATTGTCATTACATCCAAGATAAGATTCAAGATGGATCCGTTGCTACAAGATTCGTGAACTCTGCACATCAATTGGCAGATGTCTTGACTAAAGCTTTGGGAAAAGATGTCTTTACTTCTATGATTTGCAAGTTGGAAGTACGGGACATCCACTCTCCAACTTTAGGGGGAGTGTTAGGAGGAAATTAACATAGAAAATCTTCCATTTATAGAAGGCGTGTTACGTATACTTGATTTTCCTTGTATATGGGTTTTCCTTTTGTATTCCTAGATTGTAGTTATATTGATTGGTGATTGCTTAATTATAGGAGAGATTAATGTGTAACCTAAGCTTAATTATAGTATAGACTAATGTGTAACCTAAGTCTACCTTCTGTATAAATCCTTCCTTGACGTCAATGAAAAGTAATTCAGCCAATTCTCTTTTCCTTTTCAACAATCACTTAAGGGGCATGAAAATGCTACAGCTGAGAATGGGCCTTGGATGATTACATTGGATGCCCCAAGCTATCTTTCTGTTATGCAACATGCTCGAAACCGTTCTTTGCGTAAGGAAGTTTATCAAGCTTATGTAACCCGTGCCTCTAGTGGTGATCTTGATAACACGCGAAATCATTGACCAAATCTGAAGCCAGGTTGGGAAAAGGCTAAGCTGCTTGGCTTTCTGATAACTATCTTGGAGTATGATCGTGTATTGTGGTTTTTGGAGAAAAGATCTCCTTCATAATTTTACTGAAATACTGTTTTTTAGGTAAGTATGGCAACCAAAATGGCTACTGTTGATAAGGCAGAAGGGCTTCTAGAAAAGCTTCGCAGTGCTTCATGGGATGCTGCAGTACAAGGTAGTTTTTTTTTTATGCACTTAACTATTCAATGGCTTGATGTGGAGTAAATTGGTGGTCCACATATGATCTTTAAGCAGTGAGTTTTATTTTTGAAATAACATACAAACTTGAGGTTTTTGTATTCATTAAAGTTATGTTAATTTATATTTTAAATATCCTACAAATTTATGATGAAAATTTTCTTTGAGGCCTAGCTCAAGTGGTGAGGGATTCTAGATTTGATGTCAGTGCTGGAACAAAAAAAATAATAAATTCTATTGATAAAACAAAAATCTGCAGACTTGTTTGATTTTATGTTGGATACATGAGTATTTGCTTAATATGTAGTAGCGCATAGAAGAAAAACTTGATGCAACTCAAATTCAGTTTGCTAGTCAGTTTTTGCACAACTGTGAACAGACTGTAACTTATCAAAGAGAAAAAAACTGTCAACAGAGTCTATAATATTTTTACCTCTTTACTCGATGTAGTTTAGCTGCTGTATTTTCTCTGATGAATCATTGGCTTAAATGATAGACAGATAATGGTGGGTTTTACTCTGGCTGGATTTTAGGACCAGATCACCTGATATTTTGTGATTCTAATTTGTATGCAATAGGCTGACACTACTGCTTCTTGATTCTTGATGCAACCTTTTTCCTTAAAAAGGTCTATTGTGTTGACAAGGGCTTTGTAATAATTTGTGTGATCTTTGTAGATATGGAGGACCTAAAGAATTTCTCCAAAAGTCAAGGTGCAGCAGAAGCTGATGATTTGAACCATTGGGATCTCAACTTTTGGAGTGAGAGGCTTCGTGAGTCAAAATATGACATAAATGAGGTTAAGTCTCTGTTTTTGATATGTATATGCTAAACCCTACTTCTCAAAAAGCATTATTATTGACTAAAGAAAACTTTCTAGATTTTGAAAAGTTTTTAAATTATAATTGTTATTGTTATTGATAATTTTCAAAATAATTTTAATTTTTTAATTATAAAAATTGAAAGAGAAATAAATTAAATCTGGCTCTGATACCATTTATTGAGATTTAATACGGAAATCAACACACACATAGTCCAGATCATTGAATTCAAACTCATCTCTGATAATAAAATAATAATAATAAAAAATATAGATTACATACCGCTTGGTGCCAACACGCAATACGAGAGATTTCCTTCAGCTTATAGGATCTTAAACTTTGATCTCTTCTTCTCCTTATCAAACTTTTTGATAATGTAATTGTTTTCCGTAATTGATAGAGCGCCAACCATACGGCGTGTAGCTTCTATATATAACTTATTGATAGAGAAGAGGGAAGCCAATAATACACGTTCAAAACCGCTCTAAACGTAATTGAATAACTCGTCTATAATAAATATAATTTATTATCTATAATCTGCACTTATAATAAACAGTATTATTATAATAGAATTGATTTTATAATAAATTATATTTATTATAAATAACTGTTGTTATAATAAATTATATTTATTATAATTTACCCACTCCATCAAAGGTAAATATCTTCATAATAGTTTAAAGATATTGGGTATTCTTTTAATTGGCTATATACTAGGTTAGTGGGCCACCCACTTAATTTTAATGTGAAAATAACATTCTCCCACTTGACCCGCTAAACCAATTATGAAAACTATAATATATCTGACACGTGATAACGATTTCAATAAACTTTAGCCAATACGTCCAAATTAGATGCTACTGGATATTCTGTTTTATTCTGTTCTGGACAATTAAGTTTGATGTTAAATTCCGTTACAATTGGTTCTGGTATTTTATGTGATGGTTTATATAAAATTTCCTTGAATCATGAATTTGCACAAGCTTTGATAACCCTGCATTCAAATGTTGGTTCAAAACGTGGCTTAATTAATGAAAATTCTTCAATCTTGTGGCATAGAAGACTAGGGCACATCTCTAGGGAAAGAATTGAGAAATTAGTGAAGGAAGGAATTTTACAAAATCTCGACTTCATCATTTTCACATATGTGTGGGATTGCATAAAGGGAAAGCAAACAAACATACAAAGAATGCCACAAGAAGTAATGAGCTCCCGAGATAATTCATACAGGAGAGTTTCAGGACCACTCTCTATTCCATGTTTACAGAAATAAATATTTTATCACTTTTATGTATGATCTATCTCGTTATGTTTATCTAATGCATGAAAAAGTCTCGTTATCGATATCTTCAGATGTTCATAGTCAAAGGTCGAGAGACAATTAGATAAAAAGATTAAAATTGTGAGGATCGATCGAGGCTGAATATTATGGCGTATATGATGAATCAGACAAAACTCCGGTCCTTTGCCAAATTCCTTGAAAAGCATGACATTCGTGTCAAGACACAATGCCCTGCACGCCACGCAGAATGGTGTTACTGTAAAGGCGCGACCGCACATTAATGGAAATGGTTAGAGTATGATGAGTTACTCTTCCTCAGACCTATTTCATCAGGTGAAGGTCTTTAAAAACCGCGAATGTATATCTGAACAGAGTTCCTAGAAGGCGCGCCCAAAACTCCTTTCTCGTTATGGACTGGTAGGAAACCTAGCTTGAGACATATACATATATGGGGTTGTCCAGCGAAAGCAAAAATCTATAACCCACATGAGAAAAAGCTTGATTCAAGAACGATATCTGGATATTTCATTGTTAAAAGTGTATTTTGACCATTGGGATATGTGAGCATTGTTTTAATTAGTGCTATAAAATGCTATTTATGGACATCGTGCTTCTTTCAAATTTTATTAATTAAAACCCTTACAGTAATTTTATTTACCATATAATAATATATAGCAAAA
The DNA here is from genome assembly GCA_016808115.1 of Tetrastigma voinierianum. Taxonomy (NCBI): domain Eukaryota; kingdom Viridiplantae; phylum Streptophyta; class Magnoliopsida; order Vitales; family Vitaceae; genus Tetrastigma; species Tetrastigma voinierianum. Next base: position 1,794,836 of record JAEQBH010000398.1, read on the forward strand.
ATCCATATATAGTATTTCTTTAAACTTATAAACTCATAAGATATAGAATCTTTTGTGATAAAACTAAATGTTATAATTTTTCATCTTTAATATATTTTCAGCTCAAAATATTATGCATATTTTATTTAATAAAATTTAAATATTAATATATTTATATATATCCTTACTATTTGTTAATTATAAAAATGAAGCATTTGTATTTTTTTGATCTTGATTTCTTATAAATAATTTTCTATAAAATATAAATTTTATATTTATTATGTTTTGGTTCGACCATGGTTCAACCACTAGTTTGGCCATTGATATTTGAATTGGTAATTTTTTCAATTTAATAATCGGTCTGATTTTGGAAACATTGTTTGTGCCTAATTTAGCCCTTGTTTGGCTCTTGAGCAAGTGGAGGAAAGGGAATGAAAAATACTCAAATGATTCCATGAACTATCTAAAGCTGAGTTTCTTCATGCTAAGTTAAGCAAGAATGGTTTTGCTAGTTTTCAAGGGAATCATATGTTGAATCTCAATGTGAAATCCCAAATTTTGAACAAGCACATAAGATGCATGAAGGAATTCCAAAAAGAGATGCCTTCTCATGGCAGTTTTGATTTCTGGTTTTGCTCGAAATGGGTTTTCTATTGATGTTCTAGATATATTCATCAAGATGCAGAATCAAGGTGTTTGCCTTGATCAGTTCAATTTGTCAATAGTTTTGAAGAGAATGTGAATGATTCCTGAATTGGCAAGGGAATCCATGTTTGGGTTCTACATAAGGAAAATATCGTCATTTCCCCTCACTTTTTCTCTGGCATAGTAGGGTCTTCTGAGGGCAGTTTTACCTCAGAAGAAGAGAAGAGTGGGTGGTAATGGGAGCCAGATCTGGGGGCATTTTTGCCCACATTCTTGTATAAGCTGGAATAGGAAATGGTTTTCTTGCTTTGACTTTAGATTTTTGCTGCATGACTCAATCATCCCTTCTAGAGCCATGTTTTGCTTCTCTGGAACTCGTTTGCTTGTCTCTATAGAAGTGCCTAACCTCGTTGAAATTCAACATTCTGTGATCATATAGATTAAAAAAAAAGAAAGAAAATTCTGCGAATGTTGAGATTGTTAAATGGAAAGTCCTCAGTAACATGTGATTAGGTTGAAATTGCTTATTCATTGTTGAGATTGCTTGGGTTTTATTTATTTTAACATTTTTTGCGGTGATTCCTACCTAAGATGATATGAGGAAGCAATCAGCACTTGCCTGTTTGGTCCACACATCCAGTTCAGGGGCTTGCTTAGTAGTCTCTCAGTTCAGATTGTATGTCTACTTGACTTCAAAGTTTTGGGTTAGAAGTGTATTCTAGATGATTCAGTCCTTATTGATTGCTACCAAGTTTGTAGTTTTGATAACTTGTTATGAAAGATATTTAATTATGTAGATGCAGTTTATATAGAAATTAGTAGTCTTCAAACCAGAGGGATGTATTGGATGTGGTGTAACTGTTTTCTTTGGAGCAGATGAAAGGATATGGTATGAAAGTCACTAGATCCACGTGACAGAATATTGGAAAAAGATTGCTTGTTTGGGAAAAGCACCAAGCCTTTGTTACTGAAAGGGCCGCCATCTAAGCATTAAAAGCTACACTTGATTGTGCTTGAAATGGTCTGGTTGAGTATTAAAGATGTGGTAGGTCACAGATTATTTTGTTTTATTTATTTTTGGTGGGTGGGAGGGAAAGGGCGAGTGGGGCTGGTGGTGGTTATGTTTGATAGAATATCATCTTGTTCAGTATGTGCATGTACAATATAATATATATATATATATCATTTATTTATTTATATGTCTGCATGTTATGCAGGTTGAGACTGTCTTCCATGAATTTGGTCATGCACTACAGCATATGCTTACCAAGCAGGATGAGGGTCTGGTTTCTGGTATTCGGGGGATAGAGTGGGATGCTGTTGAATTACCTTCTCAATTCATGGAAAATTGGTGTTACCATAGGCACTTTTCTAACAAAAGTCTTATTTTTAATCGTCACTGATATTTTCAGCGTTCCTTCCTTGATCACAATTTTCTTATTTCGCTCCTAGAGAAATATTGGGTCTAGAACAGATGAGTAGAATGTATAAAGGTCTAAACTAGTCCTAGATAATCACAGTGATTAATATCAATCTTATAGTGAAATGTATGGCCTTTTTTGGTTGCAGTTGTCATTTCCCCTTGATAAATTGTTATCATGTTCTAATGAAAGAAAGTGAATGATGGAGGAAAAAAGGGTGAAATTGATCAAAGTGAGAGAAGAATTAGTTTGGAAATCGATTGCATTAAAATTTGAAATTCAATGCTGTAAATAAGTGGCATTTGTTACCAAATATTGTTTTTTCAGACTGCCATTGTGATGTGGAGAAGGCAGGAGTTGAGTTTTGGTTTATTTTGGTGCAGGGCTATGCTTTGGTTGGTTAGAAAACAAACAGCCCATTAGTCCTTTTTTAGGTCCACCACCATCACGTGTCAACTTGTCCAAACAGATGTTATTTCTTTTCACTCAAGTTGATTCACCAGTAGAGAGGAATGTAAGATATGTTCTTTTTCATGTTCTGGAATTCCTTTTAAGGTTTTTACCAGGACATGTTTTTATTCTTGTTATTTAAGATATTTTTATATAAATTTATGAAATGATCAATTTGCAAGTTTTTCACTTTCATCATCTGCCATCAGTAAAGTTTGCTTAGGTCTAAAGGGACTTTCTGCCTCGTCAATATACTTATCTTAGGTATCATCATTAATCTATTTTTCCCCAAAACTATATGGGCAGCTGGCTTTCACAATTCACTTGTGCAAGGGCTTCTCTTTGTTCATATTTGTTAGGGTGGGGGAATGACATTGTGGTCAGTTAGGAACTCCCTCACCTTTTTTTTTCATCACAAATCTTCAGTTGGTGGGACTTATTCTTTCCTACAGTTAATTTGATTACCCTTAATTTTCTATGGTTTTAATATGTCAGTCAATGGTTCTTTGGTAACCTGAAACTTGGATTATCAGTTTGAAAATTGGAATGTTGCTTTGTAAGAGCACAAACTCATTGCATTAGAGGGCCAGCATTAGCATACCATATGATTTCCTTGATTATTTCGATATAGGTGTTTTGTGACTTGCATCTATTTACATCACAAATGTGTGGAATATAAGGGTCAATAAACTTATTCGTTTTAATCAAATGTCGACATTGAAATCATATAATTTGAGGATGTTGTGTCTGAATGATTTGTGGTGGTGGGAGGCAAGGATGGTGGTGATTGTGATTATTTCTGACATATCATTTATAGTAGACTCATCTTAACTGTTTAGGCATTTTTAAAGTGTTGAGGGGTCATTGAGCTTGGAGCTGGCTATGTCTACAATAGGGGTTGTGAGTTATTACAGTTTACATGGTCAATATATATGATGCTGACCATTTGAATTCATTAATGCTTGCTGCAGGGATACTTTGATGAGCATTGCTAAGCACTATGAAACTGGAGAAACACTCCCAGAAAATGTTTATATGTTACCTTGTTTGCATATGCATGATATTTCTGGCATACCAATCTGTGTTAACTTCATTAGGATAGGATATCCTACGTGTGTTCTTTGTAGAAATCCCATATTGCCTATCCCGCTGAGATGAGATACAAAGTGAAGAATTTCTTACAAGAAACAGTGACCTTGATGTTCATTACTGTATTATCAAAATCTCTACAATATTTTATATTTCATGAGGTGGCATTTGTAACTTCATGAACTTAATTTGCAGTTGCTATGTTTTGATAAGTGGAGGGTGTGGTGTCGAGGGGAAGATATTAGTCTATGCTCTGTATTTGTTAAACCATATGATTGAGTTTGGTTTTTCTATGGTGACTATTCCATAAAACACAGACCTTTGTAACATTTTGTAACCCTATTAATTAATTTAAATAGTTAAACAACTCGTACTTTCAAACTACTAATGGGACTGAAAGCCAATGTAAGAAGAAAAAACTAACTGATTTATGGCAACTGGAAGAGAGGAAATAATGCACGATAAAGAGCATACACCAAGTATGAGGAACAGTAAAATTTGAAATAATTTACTAAAGTGAAAGCTACAACTATATTATTTTGATTCGTCTGTAATGAATAGATGTAAAATTCTATAATTTCATCCTTTGTAATTTTGTAGATAAAATTTGCAACTGTGGATTTGGAGCTGCATTCAAAGTATGTGCCAGGTGGGTCACAAACCATATATGATGTTGACCAGAGGGTTTCTAAGAGAACAAAAGTGATCCCTCCACTTCCTGATGATAGGCTCATGCAGTTTCCAGCCATATATTTGCAGGTTTTGTCTTTCTTGCATCATAAGCGCAGCAGTTTTTCCTGTCGTCTGTCTCTTATTGCTTCTTGTGAATATCAGGTGGATATGCAGCAGGATACTATAGTTATAAGGTAATGATTTCTTACCTTTCCTTTTTTTTCCAATTATAGTTCCTTTTCTCCTCAGGAGTGGTGGGTGGATTTGGTTTGGATTTATTTATGTAATTGGTTGTCATGGTTTCAATATTCACGCATCCTTCTTACCTTGTGAAATAAAGCTTTCATGATGATAACTAGTGTTGGTCAATGTATGTGAGTATTTTGGACAGTAGGATCTAGAGAAACACTTTTTTTTTTTTCCTCTTTTTTGAAAGCGAATGATAATTTTGCAGTGGGCTGAGGTCTTATCCGCAGATGCTTTCTCTGCATTTGAGGATGCTGGATTGGATGACAAGAAGGTATGTAGAAAAAAAAAAGAGAGGAGTTTTTAAAATCAATTTTGATATCTTAGACAAATTTAGGTGTATATTCAAACTCCACTTAAAAAGAAACAAACGCATCTAAATCGGAAACCACGGAGGAAGTACCAATGTACCATTCATTCAGCTAGTGTTTTTGTTGTTTCATTAGGAGTATATAAGGGTAGATAGGTAATTTCAAGTAATCCACAATAATTATGCTTAAGACCATTTTTCCACCAAACGAAACTGAATTCCGGTTTGGAATGAGAAAGCCGCTGTACTTTCATATAAGACCGGGCCTGAATCGGGTTGTTATAAGACGGACCGTCAATAATTAGGGGCACTATAACGGCGTTATCCGCAAAGGCCACCACGCTAAGCGAACG